>JAAXCT010000001.1:3617154-4822872 GCA_012490785.1 Eragrostis nindensis | reverse complement strand
AACATACAAGTCTTCCGCATTACATTACATAACCGGATCAAGCGATTAAGAAATGTTGGTTCCACAATGGCTACAAGGGAATTCTCAACGAAAGAAAACAGAAATTAATGTTGTTATCAGGAACCAAAAGATTTGCCCATACACTACAATATGAGTACGCCAACTAAAGTATAAGGAAACTATGGCTAAGGCTGACTTTATCTAGTCTTCATCTTTTCAGCTCCAATCGCTAAGCAGATCTTCTTCCAGCTCCTTATGGCGATGAGTGTCGGTATCACAACCCATGAACTGTTTGCGCCAATGAAGTATGCCCAGAAGTGGAATGGACTGGCCCAGAAGTTGAAACCATCTAAGTAGGCAGTGATGAAGTAAACCAAACATCCGTAGAGCTGGCCCAAACAAACAGTGAACTGAAGAATATGGCTGTAGGATTTCCGAGATGCAATGGCGTATCTGCAAGCAATAAACTTAAATTTGAGAAACGAAAATGATATTATGATTTCAGATCATATAATCAGCAATTATAAATCATATAGCACAACTGTTGCAGATGATTCTAATTTGAATTTTTTTTAGAATAGTTCTAATTTGAATATATGTATAACTTAGCTTTGATACACTATCTTCTCGATAATAAGAAAGAGATATTATCATATCTACATGAAACATACCTCAACAAAACACACATGCAAAAGAAGGAAACACATAATTCATCAGCATCTCATACCGGGAACAAATTCTCTAGAAATATCACCCCCTGCTACACTACCAATGCAATACAAGAGGTTATTCATCAAGTCCATTTCACATCATTTGTAACATGATGTAATAAGCAAAGGGGCAAATCATGCTATAGTCTGGGGCCTGAACTGAACGAGGCTGAACCCCATTGCAGCGCAATTTGCACTAACTTGGCTGATAAAGGTTAGTTAGAGGTCAAAGAATTAGTAAAAGCCTAAAAGGTAGCAGAACGCACATCTAGAAATGCACTATGCATGATGTTTGGGAAAAGATGGAAAAATCATACACTGCAAGTAGTGATGCTGGGCCCGCTAACACAGCTGTGATTCCTTCCACCGTGACGGTTGCAGTGTCCCTAGCGGCGTATCTGGAGTCTCCTTTGCTGTACTCTTTCACTGAACAACGCCCCCAGTGTCAGACTGTCAGTAACACTTTGAATCGAAATGCTAGTTCATGTAGTGGAAGATTTCCGGGAGCTTACTAGCTTCATCGAAGTAGCTCGGGTTCTCCCTCTTGAAGAAATCCGGGCTGAAGACGAAGGTGCCCTGGATGATGATGTGGGTTAACCCGGTGAACGCCCACCAGCACATGAGCAGACGGTCGATCTTGGATAATCTGCGACATTTTCCTGCATTACCACCAACCGAATTGAGCCGAGTGACAATGGCTGATCCGAACAAGAATGGTGATAATCTGTGCAAGGACGGCCAAAGAGTCTCCAAGAAATCGAAAAGAGTGTACAAAATGTATGAAGCAGCGGTCGTTGACTTACCGGATAGGAGCCAGACGGCGAGGACGACGAAGAGGGAGGCGCCCAGGTAGGGCGCGACGATGTGGCCCTGCGACAGCTGCAGCGGCACGAAGCCCGGCAGCTCCAGCTCCGCCGGTGAGTAAGGGTGACCGTGTGCCCCCATTGCCGCCGAGCCCTCCAGTCCTGTCTCAGCCTGTGTCACCGGCTCCGATCGGGACGTGGTGGCAACTGGCAAGGTCATGTGGCAGCAGCAGTAACGGCGTGCTTCAAACCAGTTCGTGTGAATATTATTTGCGTTATTTACCTACTCCCTCCGATTTTTTAGCCAAACAAGTTGTTCTAACACCATCAATTTAAAACCATAGTGAGTATATGAAACCAAGAACATCAGGTTCACAATCTGCATCAAGTGTGCCACTGAAGTAGTCTTTCATAATTTGTTTGCTGGAAAAGCAAGATCCTTTAGTTAAAGAACAAAGGTGAAAACTATGAAGGCCATTGTACGACACATGCAGCGCCTTTTCCATTTATTCAGGGGAATTGCTTAACTGAGGGGGAAAAAAGAAAGGAACGTCCAACTGTTTCACATTACATTGCATAATTGGATCAACCGATGAATAGATTACCAGTGCAAAGCTAACAGTTACAAGGAAACTTTCAACAAAAGAAAACAGAAACGTTGGTTTCAGAAACCAAAAGATATGCCCATAGTACGGTGAGTGTTCCAACAAAACTAGCAGGTCACTATGGCTAAGGCTGACTTATTTGGTCTTCATCTTTTCAGCTCCACCAATTGCTAGGCAAATCTTCTTCCAGCTCCTAATGGCGATAAGCGTTGGTATCAAGACCCACCAACCGTTGGCACCGATGAAGTATGCCCAGTAGTAGAATGGACTGATCCAGAAGTTGAAGCCATCTAAGTAGGCAGTGATGAAGTAAACCAAGCATCCGTAGAGTTGGCCCAAACAAACAGTGAACTGGAGAATATGGCTGTAGGATTTCCGAGATCCAATGGCATAGCTGCAAGCAGTAAAGTTGTTTCAGATTGAGCGAAAAAATGATACTATGATTTCAAACATATAATCAACAACTATAAATCATATAGCACAACTGTGGCACATGGTTTGTAAATTGAATATATATACCCAACTTGGCTGTGATACTGTCTAGAATATCGCCTTATTTAAATGTAAAATACCTCAACAAAACTAAGAACTCGTCAGTTTCACATTGGAAACAGTAGAAATATCAAAAGTCTACAAGACAAGGTTCAATTGTTTAATAGTGAAAACATGAAAGACAAAAGCAAAACGTTGTGTATGCATTTGATTTAAAAGCATATAAAGACACCTAAGAATTCATGTAATTATTTCAACAATATTTTATAAGAACCCTCCGGAATCAATTAATAAAACTTATAACAATCGATGCTTATGTTTTATAAAATTAACACCGATTAAGTTGAACGGCTTGTAGTTCACATATAATGATTTTGCATAAAAGTCTTGATACCATTTTTATTGGAATATCATAATAGCTCACTCTGCATTTAATCAAATCATCCCAAACATCCAAACTATTAATAACCAAAAGGAAGCCCAAAGAACACTACGCCCCAGTCTTATTTCTCTGATTTCAGCAAGTTGTATTTTTTTTTTCCTTCTGCTACAGTCCTGCTGCTAAAATGTTTTTTGTAGCATCCCAAACTGTCATGCATCAGCAAAAGTGCAAAACTACGAAGTAGATGTTCATTCAGAGGGTGATGATCTGACATAAGGAATTAAGGATCACGCCCTGCTACACTACCAACACAAGAGGTCAGTCATCAAGTCTGTTGCGTCAGCGAATGGGCAATTCCTGTGATAGTTTGAGGCCTGAACTGAACGAGTCTTAACCTCATTGCAGCACAATTTGCATTTTGGCAAAGATGAAAATAGTCATACACTGCAAGTAGTGATGCCGGGCCTTCTAACACAGTTGTGATTCCTTCCACCGTGACGGTTGCAGTGTCCCTAGCAGCGTATCTTGAGTCTCCTTTGCTGAACTCTTTCCCTGAGCAACGACCCCAGTGTTAGTCAACGTCCTGAATCAAAATGGCAGTCATATAGTGGAAGATCTCCGGGAGCTTACAAACTTCATCGAAGTAGTCGGGGTTCTCCCTCTTAAAGAAATCTGGCCTGAAGACGAAGGTGCCCTCGATGAGTATGTGGGTCAACCCAGTGAACGCCCACCAGCACATGAGCAGGTGGTCGACCTTGGATAATCTGCGACATCTTCCTGTAATGTGTGATGGCCAAAGAATTGCGCCAAGTAACAATTGCTGACATGGCACTAGATTGCTGACCGGAACAAGTAGAGTAGTAATGTATAATCTGTGCGTGGAGAATCTCCAAGAAGGAGGGGAGGGGAGTGCAGCCCTCGCAATCTCCGTCAGAAATTGAAAGGAGTGCACGAAATGGACGAAGAATCAGCGGTCGTAGACGTAGAATTACCGGAGAGGAACCAGACGGCGAGGACGACGAAGAGGGAGGTGCCCAGGTAAGGCGCGACGATCTGGGCCTGCGACAGCTTCAGCGGCACGAAGTCCGGCAGTTCCAGCCCCGTCGGCGCGAAAGGGTGGCCGTGTGCGCCCATTGCCGCCGCCGCTGCCTCAGCTCTCGGCCTCCGTACCTGCTCCGATCGGGGTCGCCTGCTGCTACTGCTGCAGCAGCAGCGCCGTGCTTTAAATTATCAAGATTGCGGCGTGGATCGGATCAAGATCGGATGGGCACGGCGTAGTGCAGAGCTGGACGAGTGATGGGTCGTGACGACGCGAGCGAAACGTGTTGGAGTTTTCTAATGAGGAGCCGAAGAGGAGGCCTGGCAGAATGACTGATGATCAGAGCTCGTGTTGCAGACTACGGAGCACAAACCAACGGGATGTGGCTGCTATTCTCAACATGCCGAGGCCAAGAACAGAGCAAGATGGTTTATCTATGTGTTGTGTTCAAAATCTACTCTCTCGACCATAAAAAAGGAACAGAGGGACTGTTGAATGGATTGGGAACCTTAGGTTAATTTTTTCTTCGAAGGATCAAACTCAATTTTGCTCAGCTCAAAGACACTGATCAAACGAGCATATGCTAGGACATTTGGCAGTTGGACAGTGTGGTAGCTCAACTAAGTCAAGGTTGAAGTTTTTTTTTTAATGTAATTCCGGAGTATAATGGCTCAAGTTCTTAGAACCGAGAGCTTTAGCACTTTGAGTTTACTCCGGTTCGTCGTTTCCAGTCTGGATCTGTTAGATTCAATTTTAGGTTTCAAGATTCATTTTCCTTTTTACAATTGCAGTGATTATACATATACACACACCGCCGTACCGCACACATTTCATAGACATAAAAAAAAAAAAATCCAACCTGAATGGAGTTGGGCGGTGTTTCATTAAAAAGACATAGTAACCAAATACCCAAATTCGAGAGCAAAAGAACTTGCATTTTAGTAGCTAGAGGTGAAATACCAACATCTTCTTCTTTTTTTTTTGACAGGAATACCAACATCCTTTGTCACCTAGCCAGCTAAGCTGAGCTTCTTATTTCACACATATAGGTGTAAAACCGTTAGGAATATACATTGTGCATGTTAAATATTCAAATCTCCATCCATATATAGTTCAATAAATCGAACACACCCTTGCTCAAGGCCTATACCCCCCATCTGAAATGTGAAAGCATTTATTGGAGACAATCGTTCTTAAACCCCAAAGCTCATACCGTGCTAACCGTTAGATCTGGATCCAACGTCGGTGAAAGCGCTGTCTCAGTGTTCCTTGGCAAAGCAATCCACACCGGGAGTCCAGAAAGCCGGAAAGCCTAAACCCTCCCCCTCCGGCGACCGGCGGCGGCGGCGATGGAGAAGATCCCTGCGGCGTCAGCCATGGACTGGAGCATCGAACTCGACAGGGGCCTCCGCTCCCGTGACCACGGTAATCTCAGTTCCTCCTCTCCTCTTTCTAATTCTACTCTTTCCCTCGCTCATCTCCGCTCCTGTCCGGCCTCAGCCACGCGCGTCCACGCCCTCGACGCCGCCGGCCCGCGCCTCCGTCAACTCTTCGCATCTCCAGCAATTCCTGCGCCCGTTGCCTCTGCATTCGGCATTCTGTCCGGCGAAGCGCGCCTTTTCGCCGAGACCATGCTCCTCCGTCTCGCCATCGAGTTCAGGACAGGCGACGGCGCCCTCCGGGCCCGCATCGTCAGGTGCCTCCTTGCCGCCGGGGAATGCGGCGCGCTGGCCGGGGCGCGTGTCGCGGAGCCCGACCAGCTGCTCAGGAAGGTCAAGGCGGTCTACGACACCGGGAGCGCCCGGGACAGGTCTCTCGCGCTGCGCATGTTCGGCTGCCTCGCTGGCATCTCCAAGGAAAGCGTGCACGTCCGTTCTCTCATTCTCTCCAGCTTGGGCGCCTCCGCTGCTCTCGAGGTCCGTCTGTCTCTTCACGACTGTTGGGAATTTGCCATTTCGAATTAGGATAATGGATATTCTGAAGAAAAAACATTTGTGCTTGTTCTGTTGACAGGCCAAGGCTGCATTGTTTGCAGCTGGTTGCATTTGTCATCTGTCAGAGGACTTCTCATACATCATCCTTGAAGTGCTGAGGGGATTGATTTGCTCAGGGAGATCGGAACCGCAAGTGATTGTGGCAGCAATTAAGGCTTTCTCTAAGCTTGATTGTACGTTGGCTGTTATCCATAGAGTTCATGAGGTGTTTATGGATATACATTTGCTGCTTAAATACCAAATTTGTTCATTTACTTCAGTTGAGGCCAACACGTGGAAGGACATGTATATTTAACTAAATTTTGTCACTCATGGACAACCTAATACAGATTTAAACGATATTTTATTTGTTAGCTTCCAAATGGAATAAAAATCTGGTTACACATACCTGATATGTGTGTGGGTGGAGCTGATTACAGATACTTGTTAGCTTCCTAAATAAGCTATTTTGCAGATTTTTGGCATGCTCCACACTGAAATTTTCATTTTTGACACCACAGGTTGGTAAACATATGGTTCTAGGCACATTGGAGGATGCCTTCAAAGCTGAGCTGCTCTCTTCACTCTCAACATTGGCATCCAAGTCAATCGTATTGTTTAGTGATCAGGTAATGCAGTGTCAGTCATCTCTGCAACAGTGTTTGTTGTTGTGTTCGTATTGCAATAGGCATATGTTTTTTTTTTGGGGGGGGGGGGGGGGGGGGGGGGGGGGGGGCTTAGCATATGTTTCTATTTAATAATCCCCTCAAATCTATGGTAAGAATATCTCTTAAAGAATACCGGTACATAGTTCCAATTTGCAATTGTATCTTTTGCTTTCCTAATAACATTATTAATTGCACTACACTTTACCCTTGTCAATTTACTGAAAACTAGTTTCTGCTTTCCATAATTAAATCTAAAGCCACTGCTAGATGAGAATTTCAATCTGGTACTGCCGAGTCAATGATACGCACATCCTTCATAATACTTAAATGTTACCCCACACCACATCCCCTTCCTTTGTTTAGTTCTGCTGCTAACTTCTATGTTAATTCCAAGCTATGATTATCTAAACCTATAGATCAGAGAATCTAGGGGTTAACACTTACCAGTGATCCAATAAATATGAATGCTTTGACCTTGTTGATTGATTTTGAACGGACTTCATTTTATTTGGTCAATTTGATGTTGCAGGTGCAATTACTGTTACGGTTTATGGATCATGACTCCTCTTCCTCCATGAAGTCTATGACATTAAAGTGTTTATATTTCATGTTTCGCAGAAATACCTGCCATTTTCCTGTTGTTAGGACTGTTTTTGGCAGATTGTTGCCACTAGTGAATGATGATGATTTTACACTTCAATGTAAGAGCAATATGTTAAGGATTCTGCAAAAGGTGATGACTAATGACTTCTATGCTTGCTGATTTATCCTTTATTTTTCTCTTTCTTGTCATCTGACGGAGGTAAATATTATCAGATTTTATGTGGGAAAGCTCCAAGCATTCATGATGACAATGCATCTGAGTTATCTAAGCTTGTTCTGGCTGCTGAAAGTTCTTTACATTCTCCTTCCTCAGATATGCAAAGTACAGCTATTGAAATTCTTGTGGAAATCTTATGCTTTCTCAAGCAAGCAAAGTCAGATCTGACCATAACTGTTCTGAAGAGTTCAACATTTGCAGACACTGAATGCCAAGGAATTACCAACAGCATGTCATTAACTTATGAAGAAAACAGCAAGGAAAGACATCTGCATAATATCATAGCAGCGATAATGAATCATAGTTTGTCTCTCATCAATCAAGTAATCAACAAGGAAGGCAAGAATGACACTAGCAGAAGTATAAGTTTATCATCTGACCTGAAAAAGAAGTACAGACCAATTTTCAGCCTTATACTGAAGCTTGTTATGTGCTACCCTTCTGCTGCTGCTGTTGCTCTTGACAAACTAAAATGGCTAGTAAAAGAACTGGCTCAACTTAATGACGGTGGTTACTGCGATATTGTTACCTATGCTGAATCATTTCAGTCAGGTGTTGCTTTTGAGGAACTGAACGCTTCAATTGACAATGTTGAACTGTTAGCTGCAACTATTGAAGCTTCTCCCTTTGAAACAGATATTTGTAAGGCAAAGCTTGATTCCACAGAATTCAAGGGCAAGAAGAATGAACCAATAGTGCGTGATCTAATTCTTTGCATGATGAAATGTGCAAATGCTTGTCATGATATGCTTTGCAATATATCCGATAGGTGCAACCTTCACGATTGCATTAAGGATATAATCGGGTGTGTGAATCAGCATGCCTCTCAGTTCTGGAGCACATATGAAACCTTCCATATGATAATGTGTGCCTGTATTGCACGGCATACTTGTAAAAGCAGAGAGAGTAAGCAACAATCAGTTGATTCAAAGCAAGAGCCTAATATATTCCTCACTCCTTCTGTTTGGATAGCTCAGGAATTATGTGCGCTTCGAACGACTAAAATGCTTATAAAAAAGCAGAAATATTGGGAAGCCTATAGATCTTCTATGTACTGTTGCCGTACAGGTCTCTGGTTCACATCTTCTTTTGTCTTCAGGAAACTGGCAGATGCTTTTGAGGCTAGCTCTTTCAGTTTTTGGTATAAATCACTACTACTACTTTCTGCTCAGGAAATTGAGATGAGGTTATTGCTTTTTCCCTCAGCCACTGTAAAGTTAGTTGGCGAGCTGAAAATTGAGAGCGATCTTAGTGAGGATCTTTACTGTGCTGAAACAGATGCTGATAACATTCTTACTGGATCTCAGAAGTTGCATGATTACCGAGCAAAGATCACTGGTATTTGTGGCAGAACATTCTTAGCAAATGATGCCCTTGCATCAAATGTCTCTTCAGATTGTGACTTCTTTTTCCAGAGGTGGTTCATTAGCCTCAGATCATTGTTTCTTGAGGTCTTAACTGATATTGTTGGTATTCTTAGTGCATATTCTTCCGCTTATGAAGCAAGGGAAGGCGAGTTAACTTTATCTGGAGAGCTTCTCAAAGACCAAGTACTTGCTTTGGCTCACTGCTCTTTGAGACTAAGTGACTTGGCAAAGAGTTACGATCTCCTCGCCACATCGCACATGGACATGGATCATCATAGTTTCAGTAGTATAGCAAGGCTCGCCTTCATGTGCTCATTTTTGGCATTTTGTACTGCATATTCCGTAGACTTTTCAGAGATGTGTAGTCATGTAGAGTCCTGCAAGTTTCCAAAGAGGTTTTCTCATGCTTCAATCATGCTAGATTTACAAGGAAGAGTAGATGGGTCTGACAGGCAGATTGTTTCCCAACTACGACAATTCATGTCCTCTTCGGATGATGAACTAGACTGCTTACAGTCCAGCACACGAATGAGTTGTTCATGTAACCTCGAGAAGGATTCGTATTCTCTTTGCCATTTCGCTTTGGCTTCTTTGCTTGGTATACGTGGGGATGCTAAAGCTAAAGAAATAACAAATGGAGAGGACTGTTTATCGACGTTGCATGGAGGGTTGCAATTTCTATCCAGAATATTGCAGAAGTTTATGGAATTGCCTTTCGTGGTTCCCAAGTACTTCTTCAGAGTAAGGTATGTTTACTGTTTCATTATGCTGGATGAGTTGATTATGAAATCCCATTTGTACTATAGTAGCATTTGTTTTAGTGACTGAAATCCAAGCTCCAAGGTAGTTTCTGATCAAAACAATTAGAATGTTATTATTTTTTCGTTATTACTTTTGCAGTAGGTGATCCTTTGTTATTGTACTTTTTATTTTGGTAATGTCCAGATAGGCAGATATCAAAATTATTAAGAGCATTTTAGCGTGCATTTGGAGCTTCTGCACATGTGATAATATTTTATTTTGGATCTGTATGCAGGCCTTGTCTTGGTGCAGAACTTTACATGTTTGATTCAAATCCTGTGAACAGAAGCAGAATGTCAGTAGAGCCTGGTTTCCAATTATCTCTGACTCTTTGCATGGAATGGAAGCGTGTGTTAGACAGAACTACCATTCGCCTCATGAAACTTTACTGTATTTTAGGTGCAAGCTCAGAATCCTGCGTAGATGCTTCAGGGACACGAAGCAAGCACTTTGAGCCGCACAAGACTGCCGAAATGGTTGAACTGAACACCAAGCTGCTGCATTACATAAAGAATGATTTGGGCAAGGGTAGGGAGGATAATAATAACTTCCATTCCTGCACGGACTTGGTGACTGCCTTTGCATGCTTCGAACCAACGGATAGCGGACAGGGATTCTCAAGTTGCCTTCTGGATGTCTCCTCGTTCCCTGAAGGTTCATATCAGATAAAGTGGCACGCGTGTTGCATGGACGAGAACGGCTCCTATTATAGCCTCCTGCCTCTAAATGATGGCTCTGTCTTTTCTGTCCGGAAGTCCTGACTGAATAGCTGTTGCGATGCACAGGAGCAGACTCGTCCAGTTCTTGTCCCTGATGTCATTTGTGTGCTCACAGGTTTACAGAAGCATTTGTAGCTGTGATCGTCCTATCTGGTCTGGGTGGTGGAAGCAAGCCATTATTAGCTGTTATCTTATAACTGCCTCTATCTATCAAGCCATTGAGCTGTGCAACCTGTGTGGTGGAAGCAAGCTGCCATCGTTGCATCATGAAGCCCAGCCTTCGAAGTTTTTCACGGAATTCCATGTTGATCTTCGCCTTGCTGCTGTTTTGGACAGAATGAGCACTATACACCTCTAGTCTAGTTGAAGTTTGGACTGACAGAGTACCCCTGATCAATTTCAGTACTTAGTTTAGTTTGACTTGGAGGTAAATTTGTAGTTGTATGTATAAACGAAGAGAAAACTTTGTTCTGGATAGAACAAGCACTATACAATCTACTTTAGTGGAGTTTTGGATTGACAGTACATACATATTATCAGTTTCAGTACTTGGTTTTGTTTGGACTTAGGGGAAAGTTAGCTTTGTGTTCACTTGGTGGCAAAGTTGTAAGAGTTGTATAAAAGAGAAGACACAGATTCCAGTTGAACTGTGACAAGAGTAATGCATGGTGCTGGATTAAGTTGCTCTACAATTTGCGCCTCGCTTACGGAGTGGACTCGAGTCGATTGGTTCAAATGCTTTTCTTCAGTTCATTTCGCCCGCTCGCCTGCCAGCTGTCTACAAATACTCGGGCGCGCGCGCGGCGTCCACTGCAAGGTGCCCATTTAAATTGCCCCGCGGCGTACTCTGCAAGCTGCCGCCCCGTTCAAATTGCCCCGCGGTGAAGCGTAGCGAGGCGAGGCGGAAGGGGAGCCAGTTTCCACCCGCACGCGCCGACGCCGGAGAAGAAGGCTAGCGAGCTCACCGGGGGCGGACGCATGTGGGCGGTCGGCCATGGCGCTGCTCTGCTTCCTGCTGGACCTGCGCAACATCCCGCCTCCCCTCCTCGACCGCCTCAAGCAGGTACGAGCGCCCCTGCTTCTGCCCACCCGCTTCCTCACCTCCGCCTACGCATCCTGCTGAGTTCGAACCCTAACAAACCCCGTGCTCCGCCGCCGCTTGCAGTGCCTGCTCCACCTCGCCAACCTCTACGCCGCCACAACATCACCGCCCTACCCCGCATCCGTCGCCGCCGCCGCCGCCCCCGCGCTCCCCGACCGCCTGGCCCTCGGCTACGTCCACCACGCCGCTTCCTCCTCCTCTTCCTTGTCGTCTTCCTCCTCATCACCTGAGGTGCGTATCATCATCTCTGCTGTTGATCGCGTCGTGTGTTTTCCAAGTGTTGCATGCACTACGCCTTCCGCGATTCCAAATTTAAGTAGCCGCGAACTGATAGCGTCCGTTGCTGCAGAAGCTCTGACCCAATTGTTACGTTTGGTGCTGAAATGTTCCTATTCCCTCGATTTGACTTGACTTTCGCCTGCGCAGAATTAGCTTAGTGTTGAAAATGTCTGTTACAGGAATGAGATTGTGCTTTTGCTTTTGCTGGGTCCCTATCTGCTCCAATTTGAGTGCAGAATGTCGGTTTCCCAACTTCTGTTTGCTGTAAAAGCCTAAAACGAGCCCAGTTTATGGCTAGTATGAAGTAATCATGGTCATTGTCGAGTAGGTATAATGAGATTACTTGAATTGCCTGCTCGACACCTCAAGATACCTTCTGCAAGTTGCGTCAAAAGGATATACCTTATGCAAGCACTAACTAAAGGACATCACTACATACTTGGAAGTAATGGAGGTAGACGAGATTGAGCTAGCGAAAGTAGGTTATTCTGCTTTTATGGACAACTTTAACAAAATGTCAATTCATACGTTGGTTGCCACTGCGCTCACATATCACATACTTGATGCTACTCGCATCTCTGATAATTCTGTCTCAAACTAGATAGATGATTGATTCCCATTGTGCTGCTCTGCCTCTCATTTTTTACTAACATCTGAACTTCAATCAGCTAAAGATTGGGTATAGACCTGGTGAGAAATTCAACCTTCGGGACTTTCACCATGCGGTGAACAATGTGCCTCTGGATGGCTTTCTTCCAGAGCAACGTGGCAGGTCTCTGCAAACTGGAGGTACCTGCCATTGTACTAGTCCCATGATTTTCCTGTTCCTCGTTCGATGACTCTTAATATCAAAACAAACTCAGCAGCATACGTGCAGTGAATATATGTGATTTTTCAGATGATTGTTGTCAGTGAAAACTTGCCTGAATCTAAATTTCTTTTCTACAGATGTGTCACTGGCAAATCTTTTTAGCAATAAAGCCATCTATTCTTGGGCCACTGATGACATTTCCAAGAAAGTGGTTGCTATATGTATGTCTGTACAAAACATGGAAGCTCTCCGAAGATCTCTCATGGTATTAGCACAAGGGTTGCATTTTAAGTGATTAAATTGTTCTTTCACCAAGAAATTATTTTCATGCTGAGGGCATTCCTCTGATTATTGTTTTGTATTGTCATCAGGATGCAGCAGAACAGTGTGTTGCGGTAGAGTTTGTAATGTTGGAAACAGAAGCTTTATTCATGTACGATGACGTTTCTGAAAATGTCAGTTTTTTGGAAAACAGAATTTGTGATCTCGAAAACTGTGTTGTACGAAGATACAGTCCTGGTAAGAAAACCTCATCGGTATAGTAATCATTTTTTGGTCTTGGTATTTCGTCGTTTATGTTCAGTTAAAGAGCTGATATTCCTTATCAACACAGTCAAGATATACATGTACAGAATGAATTCCAACCTCAAAGTTTTAGTATCAGCTTGGCTAGACAGCCTGTAATTTCTTGTATATAGTTCTATATTTCTCAGGTCTGCCTGTTACCAGCAGCTTTATACAACTTAGTTTAGTTACAACATACTCATAACAAGACACATCACACGCATTCTTTTTTTTTTCATTTACCAGGTATTCTGATCTGTAACTTGAGCTTGTAACCTTATTTCGCCTTTTCTTTTTTGTATCTTAATATATTATAAGCACAATAGGGGTTTCCCCTACTGTATACCCTCAAAAAAAAACACTAACAGATCATAACATGATCCTTGTTCCGGAATTATGTGGAGATCCCTGAGTTACATTTCATATCGCTGCCACATTAGGATCCTTTACACTCATAAGTTAGCTTTCAACTCTTCCATTCAGTGAGGTAACTTAACACCAATGTTTTTGGATATGCAGAGTCCCAAGTTTTGCATGGGCTAGTTAAGAGGTGGTTAGAAGAGCTGAAGGATGACAAGGAGGAGACCCTGCAAGCTGTGCTTCTGTTCAGAGAACCAATTGTTAACTCTGTTAAACAAATATACTGCAACCTTTATGCATCAACAAATCAGATAATTGACGGTTTTCCATACTGTCAGGTGAATTAATTTAGGCCAGCCCTCATATTTAGTTTTAGAAATGTGCCGACTCAAATTAGATTTTAATGTGGTGTTTCCTTATGATTGCTCTATTTTTTTTTTCTGTGACTTGCAAAGCATTTCGTTAGTCTCCATATAGCTACTGATTTAGTGTAACTGATGATAACTTTTGTATATAAATTTGGTGATTGCAAAACATATTTTTAGCATCTCAATTTTGTTTCCTTCAGATAATAGCTATCGTATAGGCATACTTTCTTTTGACAAGTGAGTCTATAGCCTCTTCAGCAGTTGCTAATGCATAATACATTGATTGAACAGACTTGCAAGTGCCATGGCCATCCTATTGACCTGACCACAAATAAGGCTAAATGGCTGTGCCCAGTAACTAGCCGACAGCTTGCAGCTTCTGATGTTACTGATACTGCTGTGAGGATTGGGGAACAAACAGTGTTGTTTCTGCCTACTTCAGAAGGCGGTTCGAACTTGAGGCGAGTCTCGACTTCCATTTCTCTTGATGTGATTGAGCGCACTGAGTTAGCCTCACTAAATGAAGGTAACCAGACGATATTGTTAATTATTGATAAATATATACTTGATTCCTCAATTAATTTATTTGTCTGTCGTTCAAATTAATGACTCTGTCAACAGGAGTCATAATGGGGACACCTCATATTGTGATTCCCTGTTCAAATGATGTTGAAGTTGCTCTAATTGATGAGAGCTCAGATCAAAACACCCAAAGTTAGTATTGCAGTTATATTTTTCGATAGCGTCTATGTCAAACTCCTTTCGAGCTTGACCAAGGGCTGATATTATATGTGGTGCAGTTTTCTACGGTCTATGTCAAGCTCTTTTCGACCTTGACCAAGGGCTGGTGTGCTCCTCCCCATGCAATACCGAAACAATGAAAATTGGAACGCTTCAGTGCTACTACCTTCTTCAACCATCAGAGAGGGGACCGATGCTTCTGAGGGTAGCCATCATGTCCCCTGTTCTGTTGTAGTTTTGCACTTCTTGTAGTACTTCGCCTAAAAGCCTCTCGGATTGAATTTGACACTGGATATTTTTCTTCTTCATCAAAGATTCAAAATGCTCCTGGTCATGCTCAACAATTGCTGGAAGAGCAGATTTTATGGTTTCTTCATTTATTGCTGTCTGTGATATGAATATATGTTGCAGAGACTTGCTGGATCTGAAGAGGTATTGCCTCTCCCTGGTGCTAGTCGGGATTGCAACTCAACTGTTACTGATAAAATCAAGAATTCAATCGGAACCTCCTTATCTAAGGTCTGTGCTCCATTTTCTGTAGATGTGTTTAGTGAATGCCTTTTCTATTTGTGGCCTCCCAGGATAAGCAACTTTGCATTCCTCGTCCAAATATTAACTTCTCGATTAATACCTGGCAACTGACTGTTTATCCAGATTGCGCTTAAGGAATACAACCCTCTGCAACATGAAAGAGGCTTTCATTCAAAACTGATTTGCCTTGTGAAGAACAGCCTGCAGTTTGAGTATGTCCTCCATTGGTGCTTAAATAGTTTCATAATAATGCTTGTGTATACAACTTTGCAGTCATTGCCTTGCATTTTGTTTTCTGCTTTTATTATTAGTCATGAAATTGATTGTCAAAAGAATATGTTGGCGATACATCAGATTTCATTTTTCTGCAGATCAATTGATCCAGCCTGCGCTCTGAGGGATACTTACCACGTTGATTCGTTCAGCGAGCCACAGGTATCAGCATGTCAGGGACCAGAGGAAAATGTCCTGACCCAAGCCGCGGACAAGGCTGGATATCTCAACGACCATATCCACTCTTTCAGCGAGCCACAAACATCATCATTCCGAATTCCGAAGGAGAAGACGCCAAGCCAATCCAAGAACGGGAAACCCTCCCCTAGCATCAGTGAAGAGTGGGAGAAGCTCATCATAATTGACGACCTCACCGACGACTTCGTAAGCCCGGCCGCTCCCAGGCCTGCTGCAGGCAAGCCCCAACGCGCCAAGCCGCCGTCTACGGTGAAGCAGCTGGACGAGAAGACCTCAAGGATTCTGGAGAGGCTGGAAGTCCCAAAGGCGAAGAAGCCGAGGGCTAACACTAGCAAGGCAAGCACCAGTGCGGCACCGGCACCCAGCCGTGTGGCCAGTACACAGACCAAGAAGCCGCTGCTGCCATTTGAGCCTAGCGCAAGCCAGCCGCTGAAACCTACCTTCAACAGGCTAAGAAGAAAGCTCCCTACCTGACCTGACCTTAGGCGCATGATCATCCTTAGCTCCAGTTAACTGTGCATAATTGCAGATAAAGAGCACACTTTTTTTTTTGCGAGGGAGATAAAGAGCACACTTTTGCACCAGGGATTGTGAATACGTCTCATGAATGACGCATGTGCAGGTGCAGCCCATGAAATTGATATGGACAAAATACTCTTCTGGAATGTGAAAACCCAATCGATGTGTGGAGTTTACCACAAAATTGCCGAAATTAGTTTTTACTCAGTCGATGTATAGATAAGTAACGAGTTGCTTCTTCAGTATTTTGCTCATAAACTCAGACCTATTGACATCGATACCAGATTAGAGGTCAACCCTGAGTACAAATGAGTGATGACTATGACAAGAACAAGAACTTGTCTCCCAACACTTGCTCAAACTAGATTACTGATTACAGCTGAAGGTGGGTCTTGGATCACCACACATTTCAAGGAACCAATGACGTAATTAGTACCAACTAATATGAAACTACACAAGATACTCCTAGTTTCTGGTCGTAGGTTTCAGCGAGGAGTCCGAACCTCCAATGGCAACATTGGAGACGTTGCGCTGGTGCTTGTCCCACTCCTCAGCTGCTCAGATGCTGCTGACTTCAGCTCGAGCTGTTGTAGTTGATGCACAACATGAGACATCCTTGGGCGTACCGAAGGGACATGCTGGGTGCACGAGTAGACAAGGTCAACAACCTTCTGGATGACCCCTACATCTGGCAAGTCTTGGATGAGTGGGTCCAGCAGCTCAAGATAACGGTGAGACTGGACTAGCGGTGTTGCCCATTCAAATATGGTCTGCCACCCAACTGATTCGACAGACTGTGCAGGGCGACGACCACTGATAATTTCTAAGAGCAGCACACCAAAGCTGTAGACATCACTCTTTGTTGTCAGTTCATTCCTGTATATGAATTCAGGGGCAAGGTAGCCATAGGTTGCAGCCTTGACGGTCCTTTCGTGCATTACTTCCCACGGCACAAACTTGGAAAGGCCAACGCCCATCAGATGTGAACCAAATTCCTCATTGAGTAGGACGTTACTTGCACGGATATCACGGTGCACCACCTGGGGCTTCACTTTGTCGTGCAAAAATCTGCATCAAATGAACATTAGTAAGTAAATGATAAATAAGATTTAGAATGCTGATTGCAATTAATGGGGATGATTTGTATACAATTTATAAACATAGTATAAAGTAAGCCTCAAGGATATGGATGATAGATCCAAACACTAATAAAATACTAAGCGGTAATTTGAGCACATCAACAGCAACGGGGATGGTTTTACAGTACCTACAGTAATAATTATCTATAGGTTAACATAAGCACGAGCACACAAATGTTTGCAACCCACTGGTCCAATTTCAATTCTTATCTTGATGATGTTTGCACAGGTTAATGTCAAGGATGACTTACGCAATCCCTTGAGCAAGTGTTGTAGCAACTCTCATTCTCATTGCCCAATCAAGGCTCCGCCCTCCTCGGGGAATATGATGCAGCCACACATCCAAAGGACCATTTGCCACAAACTCGTAGACAATAAACCGATCACCATGATCGTAACAACATCCTTTTACAGCCACCAGATTGGGATGATAAAGCTTTGCGACTCTCCGAATCTCAGAGTAGAAGTCTTTTTTCCTTTGTAGGCTGGATCTCTTTAGCCTCTTTATTGCTACTTTGGATCCATCTGGCAAGATTCCGCTATAGGTTCCACCTGTTTTTGCATTACCAGGAAGCCGATTTCCCTCACTGAAGTTTTTTGTGATTGATCTAAGTTCTTCACTTGTGAATACTTTCCACTGTGGAGGCACCAATGCAGCAGCTGAAGTACCAGATGTTTCTCGTGATCTTCTTCTTTTCTTGCTTCGTCTGTAGACAAGCAGCCAGACCACGACGGATAGAGTAGTTGCCAGAATGAAACCACTCACAGCAATGAGGGCTATGAAATACTCCTTGTGGCAATGATCATGGTAGCATCTGTCAACTAATTAAAAAAAGTCTATCAGTACAAAGTCATGAAAAGAAATAGTGAAATGGGTTAAAACTTAATAAATCACAAATAACTATCCTAAAGATGACTCACCATGATTGATCATGCAAATCACACCATGGGACTCACTGCACCTTTTCTCGGTAAGTGTGGAACGATCACTGGTCACCAAAGTGCACATATCATTGCTGCTGGCTAGACCACACAGAGTACCACTGCAGTTGGCATGCAATGGCACGCCAGGAAAGATGGTCTGGTTCCAAACAGATGAATCATCAGACCATTTCCAACCGTAACCAGTACTCGTGTTGTAGCGACGCCCTCCAACCCAGCATCCTGAGGATGATGCGCCACAGAGAGACTTTGCAAAGTTTAGCTCTTGAGTTGATGATAATGCAGCCAGATGCCCGCTGAAGTTATGGCAGAAAGCTTCAGATCTATCCCAGGAAAGGGAGCTTGATATGTACATGAAACATCTATTCTGAACAGGACTGATTTGCCAACCCTTAGGGCATGATGCTGCGCAAAATCGAAAATGGTTTATGTCAGAACTCAAACTAACAAGGGCCTGTCAGTGAAACGTGGTGACATCCACACGAGAATACACTTTGTCTTATCAGAATAGACAAGAAACAAGAACTAAAACTATTTTTTTCTGAAAATATTTTCTTATGAAAAAACTCATGAATTGGTTTATGATGTTTTGTGCGTTAGCTACAGTATTGAGTTGTCTGATTAACCAAATGCAAACTTTTGTCGAGTGCAAGCATCAATGACCAAAACTATAGTCCCGAAAGAAAAATCACAGTTTCACACGAGCTAAATATCCAAGGATGGAAATGAAGTACTAATTATTTGTTCGTTCTTATGGAAATGAAGTACTAATTATTTGTTCTTTCTTTCCTTCTTCCATGTGTTTTTATGGGGAGGCAAAATCTCGTATTCTGGCTGCAAGTTCTTTTGTGGACTGGCTTGATTTAGTTTTTAATCACCATCCTTCTAGAGGTAACAGTCAACATGCTATTAAACGCACTTCATAAACATACTACAGGCTATTAAACGCACTTCATAAACAGTAATATGCTAATTTGGTCATGCGATGCTTAGATAAACCGGTGCATCATGAAAAAAAAATCATCTAACTCGACCACGCAATTAAGGAAACGAAACAGGAGACCCTAAGCTCGTATCTAAGATTCCTCCCCAGTACAGAATTAAGCAACGACGGATCTAGCTAACCGTGTACGCAGAGGGAGAGGTGAAGGCGACTCACAGCTTCGAGCAAGCGCAGGGGCGGCGACGGATAGCACGACGGCGGCGAGGAAGACGGGAAGGGCAAGCGCAGTCGGGGACATGGCCGCCGTCCTCGTCGCCGCCGCACCCGAGGCCGCTTGCTAGCTCCGATTTCCTACGGGAAGGGGAGAAAGAGGAGGCGACTGAGCGCGTCATAAATGAGAGCGCAGCGCTCCACGGCAGCCACCAAACCCCGAGACCACCCACACACTCCGCCTTGACTACCGGGCAGGCATTAACCGCTACTCGTCCTTCATGTCCACTGGAACAGTGACAAACTCGGCCAGTGTTGGGCTTGATATTTTTTTTTTGAGGGAAGTGTTGGGCTTTATATGGGCCTATCAATGCGTCCATGGATATTTCCGCGGGCTCCTCCCGTCCTCGGTCCACTGCAGCCCGGTCCACGTCTCTGCTCTCCCGTCGTGATACGGGAGAGGGAGAAAGCTACGAGGAACGCCGCCGCGGGATCAGACGACGTGGCACTGCTCTCGCCGCTTATCCTGGCCGCCCGCGGTTGCTCGCGTCTCGTGACCACCCACGTCACACTTGCCCCGCCCTCTCTTCCCCCTCCCCCGAATCGGAACATCGCCGTGCCGTCGACCTCCTCGCCGCCGCTGCCGCCGTCCCCGGCCGCCCTACCTCGCCTGCGAAAAGCGTGCGCTTCCTGCGGCGACTACCCACTCGCTGTCCGTCCGGGTCCCTCGTGCTCGTCGGCACCTCCAGCGAGCGACACGACGCGACGGGGAGCGGCTGCGGCGCCGTCGGCAGCAGGCGGCGCGTGGGGAGGCCGCTGGGGGCTCCGCGGCCGGCACGGCGTGCGAGTAGCCGCTGGGGAGAATCAAACCCTCTGAATCCAAGTTCGTTTTCTGAAGCCTTGTCCGCACGCACCTGAAACTTTGAAATCACGGCTTGCAAACTTGTCATTAAGTGCTGAAATCACTCCCAAATGTTCTTGAGGATTGCTCCCATTTTACATCCAGTAAAGTGCCCTGATGATTGCTCAACATGTCTATTTAATTCAACATATTCATTCAATTTATCGATGGGATCGATAAATTTGCTTTACTAGAATTTGCCTTCCTTGCTGATTAGGTCAACCATCACCTCACAGTATGGTTGGGGGTTCCATCTGTTTAGGGTTTGTTCCACCAAACAATACCACGATTATACTTTGGGATACATGCTTAGAGAACTTCAGTTAGATTCATATAATAGTTTGATGTTCCATATCTAATACGGCATCGCACCTTCTCCCAATTTTTATAGGGAACTACCTGGTAAAAGATTATGAGTTCCCTCTGTCCCTTCGCGGGAGCTACCACCAAGAGTGGTGGTGTATGCCCTGTGAAATCCGATAAGAGCAACATTGGGGTATGTCCTGCAAAATCTGAGAAGAATAGTGGTGGTGTGTGCCCTGTCACGGGTAAAAATGGTGGTGGTGAGCACAAGGAAAGCTCTGGGCATGCGGAGGAAAAGAATTCAGATCCTCGTATGGTGCCAGCAAAGTGCCCATTTGGCTATGATTCCAACACGTTCAAGCTAGGCCCGCTCAGCTGCATCATCTGCCAGGCGCTGCTCCACGAAAGCAGCAAATGCAAGCCGTGTTCCCATAAATTCTGCAAGTGCGTCCTGTTCTTCACATAAAGACTAAACACACATCGTTCTTTTATTCCCTTGCTTGAGAAGGTTCTTACTGGATTTCCTTGGCAGGGCATGTATATCACGCTTTAAGGACTGCCCGCTATGTGGTGCTGATATAGAAGGGATTGAGCCTGATACCGAGCTTCAAGCCCTTGTCGATCGCTTTATTGATGGCCATGCCAGGATCAAGAGATCACATGCTGCAGGTGATGCGGAAGCAGCTGATGGGAAAAAAAAAGTGATTTATGAGGATGTTTCCATGGAGAGAGGAGCTTTTCTGGTGCAGCAAGCTATGAGGGTCAGTAAACGAACTGCAAGCATCTTACCTTGATTTCTTTAACCTGTCAAATTTGCATAAATGACCGTTCTCAGCCTACTAATTTATCTTTGATCCGGATGTCACAACAATGCATCTTACACGCTTACTGCTACATCTCCAGGCTTTTCGTGCACAGAATATTGAAAGTGCAAAATCGAGGCTGATGATGTGTGCAGATGACATAAGAGAGGAGTTGAAATCTTCAGAAGATAACCTAGACTTATGTTCTCAGCTTGGAGCTGTGTTAGGGATGCTTGGGGACTGCTGGTATGTCTGTTTGCTCTTGACTATCATCCCTCATTAGTTATCCCCAATAGAGCAAACTAAGAAAGTACTAGCGGGAGGCAAACTGCGATAATATTAACATGCATTTGATCTAACAGACTGTAACATTACCAATGTTTAGATACAAGTGCTTCCTCTATATATAAATCGATGACATTTTTGGATATCCCATGCTTGAAAGCGCATTTGAGAATATGCGGGAAAATTGCAGGGCTTTTCTGTGGATAATATATTGCTACTTTGCTTGTATATCGAGCTAGGTTTCAACATAATTGTGCACATTCAGAGAACAGTTATTGTTCATGTTATTGTGCATGTTAATATCTGAGTATTTGAACTAGATTTTCTAGTTAAGTTATATCTCTCCTTGCATGAATCAATGCTGCATCTCGATGCATTCCTGCTTTTGGACGACAGACCAGTCCTAATTTTCATTTTAGATCATAGTTCTGGTCAAGATGTTTGGCACATTGCTGTTCAAAGTGTGCAGGGTTTGTGATAAGTGATGGCTACAATTTGCTCATTCTGCTATAATGTTATTTCTCAGCTTATTTATTAGGGATTGTGTACCTATGCCACATTCATTGCACATTATCAATGTGACACTTTGATCTTATTTGGCTTACGCGGTTGGCCACTGAACTCGTTGCACGGTGCATAATTATAGATGTATATTGCGTTTGCAGTCGTACCTTGGGAGATGCTCCTTCAGCTATCACTTACTATGAAGAAAGTGCTGAGTTTCTCTCAAAACTGCCTAAAAAGGATCTTGAGGTTGTATTCATTTTGAATATAATTTACTAGCATGGAAGCATTCGTTCTGTTGATTTACCTTTTACATTCATCTACAGCTGGTCCACACTCTCTCAGTTTCCCTGAATAAAATTGGAGATCTTCGCTACTACGACGGGGACCTCCAATCTGCTAGAAATTATTATGCCCGTTCATTGAATGTTCGCAGAAATGCAGTAAAAGAACACTCATCTGTTGCTTCCCAGGTATTTTGTTTGCGACGAACTATAATTGACCATAATGCAAACTTTATGACTTTTACCTGGGACCACTGAAACTATTATGTGCGCAGTGCATGTGCGATAATCATCGCTCCTCAACGCTATAAGTTATTCTCTAAGGAAATTGGTAGTGAGTTGTTATTAGTGTCGCTTACTACAAGATCAATAGTGAACACACTTGTGCATCTTGTTCATTTATACTATGGCAAAGTGTAAGATATGGGCTAGTGGGAGAACGACGTGAGCTGCAAAAATAATGGTCAGGATTCAGGAAGAAGTGGGCAAAAGCTTTTATCTGCACTTCTGAAGAGCATGAGAGTTCCTGTTCTGATTGCATAGTGGCAAGCTTTTGAACCATTTCGTCGTATTTTTTTTGACATTATGACTTAAACAAATCACTTTCAATCAAAGTAGGTAGAACATATGCTTTACTTTAGATGTTTGCTCAAGTCTTCCATTTTTAGGATCTGAAGGTGGATATTATATTTTTGGATAAGCTCCAGTGCTAAATGTGAATACTAGATCTCTTTCTGTTTCCATTTAATATTATGCATATATCACATATCTTGAATATTCATAAAAATGCTCCTCTTGACACTCTTGACAATTGTTTTGTTTGAGCGTAGCAGCTTGGTAGTACACTTAGCGCTAAGCTGTTTCGTAAAAAAGAGATAATTCCGAGTGTATTTTCAATTGTATCTTAATCATGGAACTGTTGGATTCAGGTTATCGATCTAGCAACTTCTCTTGCCAAAGTTGCGGACGTCGATAGAAATCTTGGGAATGAAAGCTCTGCAGTAGAGGGTTTTGAGGAAGCAATTCATTGCCTTGAGAAGCTGAAGCTGCACTCTGATGAAGCTAGTCTTGATCAACGGGTAGATCCTTGTTTTACTTTTCTCTCACCCTCGCACTCCTCCTCTTTGATGTCTGAAACTAACCATTTAGTTCTGTACTTCTGCAGCGCCTCTCAGTTCTTGATTTTCTACACAAACAGTTGGCAGATAAGTGAGCTAATTGTCAGCCCTAGAAATGTTTGGTTTCAACTTTCGCTATTCTTCCGGTGCCTACGGAAGGAGTTGCCCTAGTAATGGTGATTAGTCTGTGTGCCACCACTTGGAAGTTTTTGGCTACACGAAATAAGTACTCCAGCATTGTAAATGGGTTTTTTTGTCTGCTAAGCAAGGAGAGTACTCTTTATGGCTGTCAAATATAATCAGCAGCCTCGTTGTCGTTGGCCAGCCTTGTGCGTCTTACCTGTAACAATAAGTGAGATGAAGCTTCTAGGAAGCTTCTTCTTACTTACCGTCTCTCATGTGAATGCAAAATTCTATTGTATATTGACAGTAAGACAAGGATCGTTTATGGATCTCCTTGTTAATATTTTTGTATACTTTAGCAGTATTCTGGTAATCAAGGTCAGGAATCTCAAAAGTCAGAAAGAATTTGTCTTCATCCATCCATGTATATCTTGCTACAGACGGTCCTTTGACCAGAAGCGGTGTCTTGTGCTCCGTTAAAATCGCAGGTGATGCAAATTTGACTTGTGCAGAATAGATCAGTCTTGCCACATGACGTTGAATGTTTATGATCTTTTTTTTTTTTTTTGGCAAGCTGTCCATTACTAATTTGCACTCATCTTTCAAGTATCTGTCTGCAGGTCCTTTGAAATAACGGGGCTGAATAACTTTTGCTGACACTGATGTTGATTATTTCTCAGAAATGGATTGATGAGTGCAATCTGTTGGTGCCGAACATCTTGACTGGATTGTGTGTGATGCCCCTTAATCATATGCATGAGCTCACTGAGGTAACAATGTCTTTTTTCTACTTACCCCACTTCTCATGTCAGCATCAGGCTACCAGGAAAAATCTTTTTGTACTGAATTTTCTCGGCCTTTAGCTAGTTTAGTTCGCAAATTGTGTACAGCCTGTACCTGCTGGTCACCTCCAGCAAGTGGAAACAAACCAAAAAGCAGGGCTGGTTGGTATTTGTTACTAGTGCTGGCGCCCTACACTTCATCAGTAGATAAGCACTGAGCGCATCGCACGCATGGATGGCGACTGCACACGCGCGTTTCCAGTTCTGGCTTGGTGCAGTGTTGCTGCGTTTGGTCGCTGATGTTGATAACGCTAAGACGCCTGCACTACCAGACATGGTAAGATCACGTTCAAGTTTCTTCGTCCTCCTTTTTCTGGGACGAAGAATCACGTTCAAGCTGGCGCGTACAACTGGCATTTTTCTGCTTGGCGTGATGAGCGACGGTAGAGGATGACTTTTGTTCACTTGGTCGGTTTTACTTTTGTGTTTCAGAGGATTTTGGTGCTCACCTTTTCCAAAATGAAATAGTGCTTATGTGGCTGTCATCTGTCAAGTCAAATAGCACCTGCAGGCTTGACTAATTAATCTTGAGACCATTATTGGGATTTTTTTTATATTTCATTATGCGACGTTTGAATCTGCTTAGACCAAGAAAACTGGAGGATCGAATGGACGTCACGGTATACTTATGCTTGATCTGCAAACGCAAGAAGAGCGTGAGGCTTGCAAAGCAGACTTGGACTGGACTTCGCACCTCCTACTATAGCAGTCGTGCATGAGCCTACTATAGCAGTCGTGCATGAGTTCCGCTAGGCCGAACCTTAGACTGGATGGGGTCCTTTTTAGACCTCTCACGGATATATTCTGTTTTTCTTCCGCACGTATGTGCTCCTTTCTGAAAGAGTCGCCGTTATCGTTCACGATACTGAATACTGATCCCCTCGCATGGATACACTTCGGCAGACGGCTGAAGTAATCCGTGACAAATCGTGGAACAGAGTGACCAGATCGGAGGTGAAACTACCACATGCTCGATTGAGTAACTAGTGCTGCCAATGATACATCGCTGTCTGAAAGTGGTGACAATCTAATGGCACGTGGACACCCGTGCATATAATTTCTTGGCTTGCTTTAGCCTGAGTGCGATATGTAAACGATAAGCCTCCATCCATCCACCCAGCGTGACAAGGACGCTAGGCGCTACCATTTTTTCTCTTTGACTGGTAGTGCGTGAGATCGCTTGCCAAAGCTGCTCGCTTGCTGCTGCCAGCTCCTCATCT
Organism: Eragrostis nindensis; assembly: GCA_012490785.1. Classification (NCBI taxonomy): domain Eukaryota; kingdom Viridiplantae; phylum Streptophyta; class Magnoliopsida; order Poales; family Poaceae; genus Eragrostis; species Eragrostis nindensis. Next base: position 4,797,130 of record JAAXCT010000001.1, on the reverse strand, counting down.
CCATGTCATTGATGTGCTTGGGGTTTCCTCTGTTTTGCCCCAGATAAAGGCTCAGTCGATCTGATGACCTGTATAAGCGACATGTATGGAGATTTTGTTCAGCTCTGCATGTCGTCAAAGTCAACATATTCACGTCGATGATTCTTTTCAAAATTATATATTTATGTCGATCAATCGATCGATTCGAAGGTGTCATTATGACGACTTGTCAATTGCATGTCATGCCGGCATTATGTACTTGGCAAACAAACAATGCGATCATATGGTACTACTCCTACACGATATGAAAGCTACGTCGACGCCCGATCGATCCGTGGATGGAGGCCGATCGAGCACCATGGACTCAGATTCGTCGTCGTCGTCGTTACATCGCCATCCCAGCTGCCCGTCGCAGTTAGTTTCCGCGTACACGTATCCAGGCGGAGAAAAATTGTGTGCGGACGGTTCGCAAACCCAACCAGTGCGGCCCCTCCCCGATTGCCGACGCGTGGACATAACAGATGAATCTAACGGAGCTGCACAAGGGGTCCAACGCCAAGGATTGCGCGGCTCTCGCAAGCCCTCGGCTCAACCCCTCCCAGATGCTCTCGGCTCAGCCGTTTGGCTCCAGTTAGTTCGCCGAGTCCCTTGAATCGTTGTCATGCATGTTAGGTCGTTAACGAAGAAGAAATGGAATCAGCATATAAATGATGATGAGTTAATTACTTAGTTGGCATTTCTTTTTGGCATACATACTGCGCGATAAAACTGTACTTATCTCACCGAACGATTTGATTTTGATTTCAATAACCAGTGTGTGTTATGTACATATCCAAAATGGGTCGCCGTAGTCGGTGAGAATTTGTGAACATCTGATTAGACACGTATATGCAGGTTGGGGTTTCCCTAGACGCCTGATATGATAGCTACTTACCTAGCGAGGAACTAATGGACGTTGCCCTCAAAGTATGCACGTGTGTGATAACAGAGATGCACCAGCCAAACAGTCAGTGTGGATCGCAGCCGTAGTTTATGTCACCCACCATCAGGCATCAGATGACGTACGGAATCGATCGTTTCTGCTATGCTTGTGGCGTAGGAGTGGAAGAAAACTTCGCTGCAAAGTCTTCAGCCACTTTGGAATAGCTAGGCTGTACGTACTATCTTGCTAATTAGATTCAGCCAAGACGCAAACTGATGCTTGCTACTCCCACGTTATTGCAGCCAATTAAGGCGCAAAAATGAAAAGTCAGCGCAAGTTGTAGTGGCTACAAAAGGATAAAGTTAGGCCATCGGTTTCGACTGGTCATGTCGTAGGGGTAGTATTTGTATTAGTATATTACAACGACTACACAAGTGATTAGTGAACGTGTAACATCGACACGTTTTGCGTATACATATATGCACGTTGCATTTAGCAGCATATATAGCAGGATTGGGAAAATAAACGTGTGCACACGTACGGATACGGATGGAGAGATGCTACATGTCGTGAATGAATATTCTCATAGGGATCGATCCATCTGATGCCGTATACCTGCATGAGAACGATGGTTCGACACGCGTGCGTGCGTGCGTGAGTGCACCGGTCATCTCGCTGGTCACGCATCCACAGCACCGGCCGCCGGCGTCCTCCACATTTCCACGCCGTCGGATGCTGTATCAGTGGCTGTGCTGGTCGTGGCAGCTAGCCTTCGTCTTCCTTGATCAACTGCCCTTCCCTCTATCCTTGCTTATATATAGAGCTCCGTCCCCCACCTCGCAATATTTCAGGCGGCTCGCCATTCCTACCTTTCCCCCCTCCCTTAATTAGGTTAGAGCTTAATTAGCTGCAAGATATATATATATATAGATCCCTTTCCATTACTCGGTCGTTCCAGCCAGTAAGTTGATCACTGATGACCATTGAGCTGGCTCTTTCGGCGGCGCCGGCATCATCATCGTCCGCGGGTGGCGGCATGATGCCGAGCCCGCTGCCGCCGGGGTTCCGGTTCCACCCGACGGACGAGGAGCTCATCCTCCACTACCTCCGCAAGCGCGCCGCCGCCGCCCCGTGCCCGGCCCCCATCATCGCCGAGGTCGACATCTACAAGTTCGACCCATGGGAACTGCCAGGTATACAGACACATATGCTTGCATCTTCATCATCATTAATTCTCAGGATCATGGAGCTTATTACATAAAGACACGATCATGATCACGCTAGCTAATTGTCCTTCAAAAAGATATTCGATCATGTTCGTGCTAATGACTTCCATGCATGAATGATCATATATATGCAGCCAAGGCCGTGTTTGGCGAGGGCGAGTGGTACTTCTTCAGCCCGAGGGACCGCAAGTACCCGAACGGCGTCCGGCCCAACCGCGCCGCGGGGTCGGGCTACTGGAAGGCCACCGGCACCGACAAGCCCATCACGTGCTCAGCCGCCGAGAGGAGCAGCGCCATGATCGGCGTGAAGAAGGCGCTCGTCTTCTACCGGGGCCGCCCGCCCAAGGGGATGAAGACGAGCTGGATCATGCACGAGTACCGCCTCGCCGACGCGCTCAACGTCGCCAACACCTACCGGCCTATGAGGTTCAAGAACGCGTCCATGAGGGTACGTGCTTGTTGTTCTTCGTTTATTTTCTCTGCCGTTGTTTCTGCATTTAATTTCCGCGGTTGTGGTAAGGTCTCCACAAACGAGAGGCTAGCTAGAAAGGCTTGACCCACAGGAATCTCTGGTTTTTTCCCCCCTTGTTACTTTTCACAGTTTTCTTCTTCTTAATTTGTTGCTTGTGTGTGGATGCCAGTTTAAGCAAGTACTAGTTCCCCAGGTCAACGAACCACTGCAGTTCTTTGCCCCTCAGATGTTCTCTCTCCTGGAAAGAGACTTAATTTGCACGAGCGATAGAGACTGCTAGCTAGATTAGCATAGATGCGATCTATCCGTGTTATGATTCTCCTCCCAATTATTGGCGTGCTTATCACACACCCCTACCTCTGGCTCTGCACATGCGTACACGTGCCTTTCAAGTTGTTTCTCACTGATCGCCGTCTATTGATCGGTGCCTGCAGCTGGATGACTGGGTGCTGTGCAGAATCTACAAGAAAACCACCCCGCAGCTGACGTACTCGTCGTCGCCGCCGCTCGACGCCGAGGCGGCCGAGCCCTCAATGGACGGCGGCTTCAGCCACGGCCAGCAGCACGACAACTCCGCCGCCTACGCCGACGACGTCGCCGGCGGGCTGCCGCGGCCGCCCTCCATCTCGGACTACCTCGTGGACTACGCCGTGTCGGACCTGTTCGAGAGCATACCGGCGCCGGCGCAGCTCGGGACGGACGCGGGCAGCTCTAGCGGCGCCGCCGCCGCCGCCGCGCAGTTCCTCGTCACTAATAACGGCGTTAGTGATCACTCATCAGGGGTGCAGCAGAGCTCACACAATAAGCGGCGGTTCATGGAGGATTACTCCAACAACGCTAACATGGAGATGCTGCACGCGTCGTCCAGCAAGAGGGTGTTGATGAGTGATCATGCATCCATGGCCGTCAACAACAACACCTTCTCCTTGTTTGGGCCAGGCCACCCTTCTATGCAGGACAGAATGTGACGCATGCACCCCTTTCCTGTGCTATAATAATTAGGGCTAGAACAGAATATTGAAGATTTAGTTAGTGCCGATGCAGAGGGAATTCATGATGTATTAATTATTGGGAATATAATGTAGAATACCAGTAGTAGCATGTATTGTAAAAATAGCAGCATTATAGGATATGAAGAAAAAAGTGAATATTCAGTAGCTAGGTCTGATTTTAGATGCTATATGTATGTAACTAGGTAGGTTGTAATTAACTTGTAAGTTAAATACACATTTATTGAATAAAATTCACTTGAACCTATTTCAATTAGGAGTATCTACTGGGCCTTATATATTCACCGGAGATATCTGTTAATGACGTAGTATTATATAGATTTATTTTTATCAATATCAGAACATGTAATAAAGTACATTTGATAATTTCTAATGATGTTTATGATTGATTGAGGAACAAAATAATTCTTTTCGGAATTGATTGTCATTTATTCTCGTAATGACTGATTGAACCTTGAAGTTGCCAAATGAAAAAGGGCAACTTGAGAAAATAAAAATTCCAAAGTATTTTTGGTTAGCATTGCGCTGAAGTACCACACATATAAAATGTTACAGTATCATGCGTCTGGATCATTGAGTAATCAGCCAGGTGCCTATAGATGATCATGCATGAGTTTTACTATTGGTCACAAAATGGCTCTGGGAGAAAGAGGCTGGCAGAAGTGCCAAAATTGGAGTATCAAACTCACGGAATCAGATAGCAATGTCTCTCTTTTATTTACTTGGTTGCCCTGGAAGGCTGGATTCCTTAATTCATTGTACCCAAATAAAGGTGTGCAGATGGAGAGAGAGACATATGCGATGGCGGCAAGTTGGACAAAGAAGCTAAGCTCTTATCTATGGATGGCGATCGACTCAGCGAACCTTGAACAATGCTTAAAATGAAGGCGAGAAATTGACTCATATGCATCTTTTCCAGAGTTGATGGAAAAGTCTCAAATCTACCTTCTCCAAAGTTAGACCGTACCTCCTGTGTTTTGCAAACTCTTCATTATGTTATGGAGAGGCCCTAAAGATCAGGTGTAAAGAAATTGTAGAGGACAATCATGTGATTATCCCCTGCTAGTGTGAAAATTTCAAATGACCGTGGCTACTGTCATAGGTCCGATGAAACAATGAAACGGAGAACTATAATTCTCTGACGTAAGTGGTGCGAATAGTTTAGACATATAATTGCCCTTTGCTTGTGGAGCGTGCATTACGTGCGTGTGAAAGCATAAACTTATCCTCGGAATAAACCATAGTAAACTAAGGGATATTAATTCTGAAGTGTTTGACTGTGTTGCTGCAAGAAGCTGGGTTGCTTCCTAAGCCGAGGCAAAAGGCTTGCATTGCTGATTAGCTCACTTTAATCAATTGATTAAGTTGAAAGGGGGGCCTACTTGTGCTCGAAGAAAACTGAGGGATGTACAATAATACTAACACTAGCTAGAATATAGGACAAGAGGAGTACGTACATAGGCCTAGGCCATTGTCCCACAAGCTATACAAATGATGTCAAACTTAGCAGAGATCAACGGACTTTTTCTTTCATGCTTAAACAAGTCTATCGGATCAGCAATCGGCCACGCAATAAGTGGCTCTAAAAGTTGACAAATGATGGGCAGATTTATTTATTTCTTTTGAAGGAAAACTGTGGGCAGATTGTGTGCCTGCTGCAGCAAAGGGCGCAGGCTCACGCATTGGTACCGATACACGTTTAAAAATGGGCCTCGTACAGGGTCACGTAAGGTGTCAATCCATTGTGATAATGGCACGCATTGATGATTGCGCCGTTGGGGTTTATTTAAATATATATAGTTGATGTGGATAGAATGTGATTAACATAGTAAGATTAGGGTCGTTAATATCAAGACATTTATGGTGGCTTCGTAAATTTCAAAATTAAACCGGGCCAATCTTTCTAAGGCATAAAAGATACGTGCGCGTGTTTATAGAGATGAACACTCATGTGTGTTTGTACCGTGTTACTTTGCAAAAAAGAAGAAGGCAATAATGATTTTTTTTTTGAGAGACAGAAGGCAATAATGATGGTTAAGGGTTGAAACACACTGGGCCAGATCTCTCTTTCTTTCATGGAGATGGGCCATCTCATTTACAGAAGGTAACGGGCCTGTACCTCGGATTAGGCCAGCAGAGGTAGGTATGTACGAGTGATATGGGCTAAGAGCAACTCCAGCAGGGCATGTAAAATTGAGCCCCTACATGGCCATGTAGGGGCGGGCCCCTACATTGAAGCTCCTAGATTTTGCTTCCAACTCCAGCAGGACCCCTCACATCCAAGCCCCTACAATATATGGGTCCACTCGTCATTCTCTCCCCCTTCTCTTCTTCATCTTCTCTTCTTTTTTTCTCTGCCCGTACCCCGACGATTCGAGTCCGAGCACGCGGAGTACCCCGACGATTCGAGTCCGTCGGGCGCGTCCTGGCGCGGCCTAGGGCGGGTGCGGCGCAGCGTCCACGGCGGCGAGACCACGGCCATGGCGTCGCCTTGCGCGGCCAGGCGCGGGCGCGGGACGGGCATGGCGGCCTCGGCTCGCGGCGTTGGTGCGGGAATCGACGAATCCTGCGGAAAGACGTCGATTTGTAGCGCCGGCGGGCTCGATTCGTCGTCGGACGGGGAGGAGGAGGCCGGAAGGGGCGACGGCGGTGCAGGATCCTCGCCGCGCGGCCACCTCGCCAGGCGCGGGCCCAGGACGAGGCAGGCCATGGCCGGCACGGTGGCGCCGCGCCTCTTCCTCCCCTAGGCGCAGCGCAGGGCCTCCCCGACGGCGGCTCCTCGGCGCGTCGCCACAGCCCCGACGGCGGCTCCCCGGCGCGTCGCCACAGCCCTGGCGCGGCACCCCGACGCGCAGCACCACGACGAATCGATGCCGGACGAGGACTAATCGACGGCGAGGGTGACGTTCCTCGACGCGGCGTGGGATGGCGGCGAGTCCGCCATGGCCTGGACCCGCAGCGGCGACGAAGGAAGCGCGCGGGAAGGAGGCGGCGTGCACGCGCGGGCGTGGTCGAGTGGGCCCCGCCAGTCTAGCGATCCAACAGCGAGCTCCCAGATCTGGGGGCTTTGAGGGAAAATCTGAGGACCCAATTGCTATAGAGGCTCATCTAGGGGCCCTGCTGAAATTGAGTTTTTGGCCCTAAACCCTTAAATATCATGTAAGGGCTCATTTAGGGGCCCTGTTGGGTTGCTCTAATACCTTGGAACCCGGTACGTAATAACAGGCCGAAAGCGGGAGAGTACGTGAAACGAGTGAGCTTTGTCTTCCACCTTGGAGTAAGTATCGAGTTTCTTGTCCTGAACTCATTGGTCGGCAGATATCGTAAACTTTATTATTAGGACGCGGGTCCCTCGCCGTCGCCGCCGCGCCCCGGCTCTCGAGATCCCGGCGCCATGACTGTCGGCCTCGGCCTTCTCCTTGACCTCGCCTCCCGCGCGCCCCGCGGCGGCGCCTCGTCAGTGGCCTCCGCTTCCGCCCACTCCTACGGCACGCTATCCGCCGCGGCCGCGGCCGCAGCCGCCGCCGCGCTCTCCACCACCGGCGTGCCTCTCTCCGCGCGACACCTCTTTGGGTAAATACGATACTATCTTCCATACTAATCCCTTGCTGTGGCTGTCTCCTCGCGACGATCCCCGCGTCTCGCGCTTGCTTGTGCAACTCGGCGTGTGCGTTTCCGTGATCGAGGTGTTCGATGCATTGCGTAGGGAGGTGAGGTGAGATCTCCCTCTAGGATTTTCGCTGGTGGCGTCGCCGTCTACGCGCCCGAATTGGTGCGGTGGATGGTCTGATTCTTCGCATGATAATCAGCCGCTCCGTCTGATTTCTGGGTTAAGCTCGAAGCTGGTGCTTTGTTAGTTGGATGGATTGCTCTAGAGGCCCACAGTTGGGGTCTGTATAGCTAGTATTTTTTTGGTCTTTCAGGCCTCCGTTGGATATGATTACATGTTATGGAATTCGTGAATGAATTTTGGGATATCCTTGAGGAGATGCACAATGTATCCTAGCTAATCAGTGCGTTTGAGAACCTGTGAAAAAGCTTGTTAACTTAGTAAGTATTTGGCTTGATTTGGGGTCCTCAATAGATAAAACTCTAGGTAGGTTCAAAGACATCTACAGGTTTATAAATCAGGATGCCCTTTAGCTGAATGTATGGTCATGACTCATGGTTATGAGATTTAAGACGAAGAAGGAAGGATTATTGTCAGAGTACTAAGATAAGTCACGTTTTCTTGTGACTTCTGATAGGCCCCATCAGAGTTGTCTGGATCACATAGCTAATTCTTCTATAACAAACCGAGCAAAATCCGAAAACAGTGCGAAGTGGTTTCCCAGACTCACCCTCATTATTTATGCTCACCTTTTACCTCACCCAAACTGGTCTATCTATATTTTGTGATTCTTTTCACAGTTATCCTTGTCTCTGTCCATATGCCAGAAGTGTTTGTCAGTTAGTTAGCTTTTGCTGTACAGGATTCTGGGAATAAACTAATTTAGGGCATTGGAATTTTGAAAAACCACGGTATTTAGGTACTTACAGTTTTGGAATATTCACTCATGTAATACTGGTATATAAGAACCAACGTTTCTCTCAGTTTTTAGACAAACAAAGATGTGTTTGGTTATTGCAGTGTAATATACTTTGCCATATTGAATATATGTTTTATAATATTTATTCGATCATTTAAATAAAACTATCATTAGTTCATAGCCCATAATCAGCATTCATGTTCAAGAACATAGACCAGATAAAAATAGATTTCAGACAAACAAAGATGTGTTTGGTTATTGCAGTATAATATACTCTTGCCATATGAAATATAGATTTTAGAATGTTGGACGTGTATAATTATCTGGTTTTTGTTCTTGAACATGAATGTTGATTATGGGCTATGAACTAATGATAGTTTTATTTAAGTGATTGAAGGTAATAACTAACTATTCGATTCTCCTAGTCTATTAGTACTACTTTGCTTGCATCGACTGTACATGGAGGCATGCCAGAAAGCCCATTTAGAAAAAAGAGCCGCTGAGTGGAGCTTCTGAAACTCCCTCTAAAAAATGAGTTTTTTGAGATACCATGGTTTCCAAAATTACGAAGTTGGTTACATCCTCCAAACGCTTCCTTGTTTCTCAAAACAAGAGTGTTTCCAAAAATCTAGTGCTTCTTGAACTCCCAAAAAACTGAGCATCCAAATGAGGATGTACTGTGTGTTGTTACATTGGTCCAATCACTCGTTATGGTCATAGTTGCTTATTCCGCATCATAATAAATTAAGGATTCCTTATGCGTGATGTTTGTAACTGAAACAAGCACCTAACAGCAGTAAAAGGGAATGCAAACTTCTGATGTCATAATCTAATCATGAAAAACAAATTCTGATGGTATTGTTTTGATCAAATTCGTTTGGACGGTTTAAAACACATGTTGTATACTTATGCAAACAAACGAACTAAGACAAAATCCCACCATTCTCAACTGAAACTGCAAATTTATACAACTCTTTGTATGATGGTCATGACCTTGTTAAATCACATTGAGTTTATTATTTCTTACATACATTTGACTCTTTATCGATTAGTTAATTTGCGTTATTGCTTCAGCTTTCCAGGGTTTACTATTGCTCATTGTGATGATGGAGCAACCGCTGGATTGAATGGTTCTCCTGATGTTGATAATTATATTGATAACAAGATTCAGGACTCCATCCAATATGCAAGAAAAGAGGGCATCATATTCCCAGCAAAGGAATACCCTTTGGAACTGAAGCCGCTCTTCTCAGCCTTTGGGTTGAAGAATCTTAGTATTACTACCCTGAGGTCTTTCCTATTATATTATTTGCCTCTCATCCAACCTCAACCTCACACCCATGATGATGATGAGGATGACGATGATCTGCTTCAAAATGATCCAGAAGAGAAGCCTGTGGATTTGATTACTCCCTTCCATAACTCAGTGAAGCAAATCATTCGCGAGGCAAGTTCTTTAATCTTATTTGCTCGTAGACTTTTCCAGCGAAGTATTTGAGTCAGTGTATATGTTTCATAGACAAGTTACTGTGCCTCTTCAAGGGCAAGCAGTTTTATTGAATGTGGAACATAGATGTTTCTACAAAGTCTCTTTAGTCAAAGTGTCAAACTGAGTAGTTAAAACTTGATGGTAATGCCAAAAATTGAGCTCCTTGCTTTAACATATATTTTTGTTTCACAGAAAATACATTTTGATCCATGCAGATTTGACGCTTGTTGTAGTTTTCAAAACTCATGATCTGTCGTTAACTTTCTTTCCCTCTGGTCTACCTTGAAAATAAATATAATCGATTATCTGTATTCTATGAACTCAAGTTTGTTCCCTCTTCCCAGTATCCATATGCTTGGGGCTTGGATCCAGAATCTAGGCCAAACAGTTATTAAAGCTTTGTACTAGAAGGCCGAACAATATGAAAAATTAGGAGGGAGGTTTATGTCACATCTCAGTTGAAGACTAAGTTACTAATAAGCTTAAGATTGGCGAAGGATTTTGCATTTTGCCTAGTCAAATATTGAAGTTATTTATATGCTCTTGCTCTTTTACATTTCAGACATCTATTGTAACAACTAGGCGAGTATTGGAACGGATTGCTGTTCGCCATGTTTCACAAAGAACAGCATGGAAACTTCTCAAAGGTAATAAGGCCTTTTTTTTTTCAATTTCTTAAGTTGTTCCTAATTATTGAAAGGAGGATTGTCTTGTGGCATCTGACCAGGATCCTTGGTATATCTAATTACTACACTATGTATCGCGTTTTGTGCACCCCACTATTGGATTACATAGGCACTGTAAATGGGCATTAGTATGTCTTGATCCGAAAATCCATAACTGAATTTCTAGTGCCAAGTATATTTTGTCAGCAGGTTTGAAGAAAATTTGGACTACCTACGAATTACTCCATAGTACTCCCTCTGTTGTTTTCGCTAACCAACCTCAGCAATAAAAGAATGGAGGGAGTACACCTTTTTGTTCAGTTTGTTGTTTTTGCAATCTATCCCCCTCCAAATTGATCTTTAACTGGCCTTGCATGATTCTTTTTATCTTTCTGGTAATAATGCCCTATAGAGATTGAGTATCCAAAATGTTGGTCAACTAAAAGGGGACATGTCCAACAGCGAAGTGTGGCAGAGATGCGCATGCTGAGATGGATATGTGGCCTTACAAGAGGATCCGAAATGACGATATACATGCGAGAGTTGGTGTAGCACCGATTGAAGAGAAGATTGTCCAACATGGTTTGGACATTTAGAACACATGTCCGCAGAAGTGGCGGTGCATAGGGGAAGATTACTGTGTGTTGCCAATGTTAAGATAGGTTGGGGTAGACCAAACTTGACGTGGGAGAAGTCCATCAAGAGGGACTCGAAAGAGTGGGATATCACCAATGAACTAACCATGGACAGGGAAGCGTGAAAGTCAGCTATCCACTTGCCAGAACCATGATTATTTTATCGAGATCCTTTGGTTTCATCTCTAGCCTGCCCCAACTTGCTTGGGACTAAAAGGCTTTGTTGCTGTAGAGATTGAGCATCCAAGTCTCAATCAACACTGGCAAAAACATCTTGGAACAAGGGTGAGCGCTCTGCAAAGGGCTGAAATAAATGTTGTCTGGTTATCTTTTTGAGAAGAAAAAAAAAAATCCTTGTTGGGATACTTAACACTTTCGCTACAGAACGGTTTCCGGGGCTTGGAACTTTACCCACTAATATCGACCAAAGTATTGATATCAGATTTTATAGAAATGATATAGGTATATTTTTCACAAAAATACCTCCAAATGATTATGTTGGGGACTCTGTTAAAGCTGCAGGTAAAAAATTAAAAGTCGGGAGTACTTTCTATAAACTTCTTTCTCATGCATATTTAAAGTGGTGTACAGTTTTATGATGTCTCAATTCAACAACCATAGGAGCAGCACTGTCTTGAACAACGTCAAGATAGCACTTTAAGCTTGTGCGACCTTAATTTTGTGTGAACTTTCATAACAAATTAACAACTGAGTTTTGCCGGAAGTACAAAAATCCAAGCCATGTTCATGTACCTCCACATTTATCAATGATGATCTGCATTTTCTTGTCATGACATGACAAGGTTACATATAAGTTATGTGAGGTATATGATGATGCTTCCATGACTCAAAGTTACTACATGTCTAAAAATAATAATTTTGCGGCTCCTTTGTTTCAACTTCTGACATAAAATCACTTTGTATCTATCACGTGCATATCATCTAATTCTCTTTTCTATAGATGCTTCAAAATCAGCAAAGAGGAAAGCTGCAAGGGGGATGTCAGCTCCAGAGTTCACTTACTGTGTTGCCAGAACAACATTCCGAGGTCAGATTTACCTGCTGTGGAAAATTTCTTTTGTAGGGTAGTTCTCACAATTTTCTTGGTCGAACAGCACATGCACTGGGAGTAGCTGCTGCTTGGGTTGTGCAATCCATAGTTGAGGTATACAGACGTTTCATCCGTAAGCCTTGCGATGACGAAGGATCATTAGAGGAGGTGGATAAACTCAGAAGATTTGGGGGCAAGATTCTAGGCATTACCATCAAAGGTTGTTTCTCTTTGGTTTTTGCCTCAATTGGAGCAGGCATTGGTGCTCTTGTGCATCCGGTACATGGACAGTGGTTTGGTAAGTCATAATTTTCCTATCTCCCCTTCATTACAAGAACTAAAGTACTGTAATATTCATATATTGTCAAGTTCACCTTAGCATTAGCAGTCATCAATAGAAAGAATCTTAGTTCCTCAAAGTTCGCTATAAGTTTCTTAAGTTCACCTAGCACTAGCAGTCAATCAACAATAAAAAAGAACGTTTTGTTTCCCCAAAATTCATCATAAGCTTCTTATCTAAGTTTCAGAAATGATATGCCCTGTTTGATTTCTGTTGGCGACACTTTCTGCAATTAATTTGTCAATACCATTCTATGTCCAAACTAAAGAATTATATAAATGTATCGATTTCTGTATCGAAAAAGTTAGTTGCATACACCCCAGAAGATATTGAGTGTGTGCACTTCTACTATTGGATTCCTTAGAGCTTAAGGAATTCAGTTCTAACATTAAATAAAGCTCTAATAAGGTCAGTATGTTAGGATTGGTTCTAAGCAACATCAATTGACTGTATCCTTGGATGCCTTGCAGGTTGTGCCTTAGGAGATGTGGCCGGACCAGTTATCGCTGTAATCATTTTTGAGAAGTGCCAGCTACAGCTACTGCTGTAGATTGGAAAAAAGAAAGATTAAAACGGGGGAGGAATCTTTGAGCGCACATGTTTTCTCCCTTCGCAAGTTGCTCTGGCTTTGCCTTGGGGTCTTCTCTGGAGATCCCATCTAACGTTCACAGCTGACGAATAACGAGTGATCACATTTGGTCGTCGTTAGTGGATTCCTCTTTCTTCTGGCGTTGTGTGTGAGATCTGGACATTTTGTACGGTCTCAGATTTTGTAATGAATGAAATTTAGATGAACACTTTGTTACTAAGTGGTTTGCCGCGAGTACTGAGTAATCATTGTTACTGCCGTGAGCTCGTGCCATCGTCCTGGTACCACCACGAGATACCTGTTGTAATCGTTTCTTTGGTAGTAGGAGTACATCAATCTCGTGGAATCGGACGTCAGGATAACGCAGCTAACGATCAAAGGGGTTATCTCAGCAGACTTCGGGTGTGTTTGGCAGGGTTTCGGCTTGTTCTGAAAACAGCTTATTCTGTGATTTATCTGTGAAAACAGATTTTTAGGCTCATTTTGGCTTATCTGTGAAAACAGCTTATCTTATCAAAGTGTTTGGCAAAACAACTTATTCTGTCTTTCTGCTAAAATGCCTCTAGTGCCCTTGTCCATTTAACATGGCTATACACATGAATCCAATTGTTCCAGCTTACAAATAAAATGTTCCAAACATATAAACTATTTGTTCTAGAACATCATTTGACATATACATATATTTCAAAATGAAAAAAATAATCTTGCCAAAAGGCTAAAATCCCAAGCCCAAAATCCCACGCAGCCCAAGCCCAAAACACTGAGGCACGGTGGAGTTTATTGGCCCAACAACGTGAGGGAGAGATAGAACAGAAGGCTGTTCGTGCTCCTTTGTTCTAGACTCTATGGATGAGCTCCAGGAGCTCTCAAATCCACAAGAGGAAAGGGCAGTAGGGCGGCTAGGAGTTAGGGGAATCAAAGGAATAGGCTATAGCGCATCCATTTGAGGCATTAATTTGAGGAGGGGTCATGGGAAACGGCGGCTGCGACGAGCACGGAGGGCGGCCATGGCTGCTCGGTGGTGGCAGCGCACGAGCACGCGGGGCCCCGCTGGGCAGCGGCCGGGGCGTGCTTGGCGGCGGTCGCGTCGGGGCGCTGGGCGGCGGCTGCGCAGGGGCTCTGGTCGGCGGCAGCGCGGGGGCGTGCTGGGCGGTGGCCGCGCAGGGGCGCTGGGCTGCGGCCGCGCGGCGACGGACGCGGCGCACGAGCGCGCGGGTTGGCGCGAGAGGGGCGAATCGGAAGAAGAAGGTATGTGTCAGGAATAAGCCGAATGAGCCACTATTTTCAGCTTTGCCTCCTCAGTTTATTTTTGGCTGGGCTTTCTCTCTTTTTCACATAAGCCGGTCCTAAAGCAGCCTCAAAAGCCGGTGCCAAACATGCCCTCCATCTCGTCAACGACGGCTAACGTTTACACATTCCTCGAAGTCAAATGTCTCTGTCGTGAGTAGCACGTCCAATTGTGGGCTGAAAAATAATGCAGAGGTTGCCACTTGCCAGGTTGGTGGCCTGCCGTGCTGCAGCGGTGTCGTCTCGTCCGTGGTCGGTGTGGCGAGATGGATGATGGAGCCATTGGTTTCATGTCTCTGTCGCCGGTGCCACTCGTGGTTCTAGACCACTTCGTTTTGATGTACCACACCGGACTTTGAAGTTCGAAGGTGTCTGGAAGACCAGCGAACACGTACGTGGCAGCAACGTTACAGAATGGGACAACGAACAGAGGCTTCCTGCCGTGTAACACTGCACCTAACATTGACAGCCGTCACGCGCAGAAACGTCGCCGGCGAGCCACGCACGCTTCCCGGCTACGTATGCACGGGCCAGGCCCACGGGGAGGGGAAGCAGGAAGCAGCATCAACCCTCGAGGTCGAGGACGATGATTGCATCTGATCCCGCAGCAGAAGTCGAATCCCAGCCGTCGACTTCGATTCGTCGTCGGTGGGTGCCACGTCGTCCTTGTCCCCCGACCACGACGCTCAAATTATCACCGCGTGCTCCGATCCGGCCCAACGCGTGAGCTCCACGCGGGGTCGGCCTCCACCCCGACGGGACTGAACCGGGCCCATATAAGCCTTCCACCTCTCCGGTCTGGCTCGGATCACTCTGACCGATCGATCCATTTGCCGCTCCAGCTCCAGCCAGCAGCCATGGAATTCCCACACCGCCACGGCCACGGCCACCGCCGCGACGACGACGACTACGACCGCCGCGGCCCGCCGCCGCCCGCCTACGGCCGCCCGGACGCCGACCCCTACGGCCAGCCGCCCCCTCCCGCCTACGGCGACGCGGCCTACGGCCGCCACCCGCCTCCCCCGGCCTACGGCCGCGACGAGCCGGACCCCTACGGCCGCGCGCCTCCCCCGGCCTACGGCCGCGACGACGCCGACCCCTACGGCCGCGCGCCCCCGCCGGCGTACGGCGGCGGGTACGGCAACGTCGTCCACGTCGCGCACGAGGGCGGCGACGAGAGACCCCACTACGGGGGCGGTGGAGTCGGCGGAGCGTACGGGGGCGGTGGGCCGGGTTACGGCCAGGAGACCCGCCCGTACGGCGGCGGCGGCGGCTACGGGGGTGGCGGATCTGAGTACGGCCACCAGACCCGCCCGCACCACGGCGGCGGTGGCGGCGGCGCGGAGCCGACGGCGAGGAAGCAGACCTACAGGATCTTCTGCAAGGCCGGCGACGATCAGTACAGCCTCGCCGTGCGCGATGGCAGTGTCTGCCTCGTCCGCTCTGATCGCGACGACGACTCGCAGGTACGAACCACAATTTGCGCTCCGGGAAAGATCGTTCTGTTTCTGCGAAGATTACTCTGTTTTCCACATTTTGTTGTTGGATGTTGATGTGGACAGTAGACTTGCCCTGATCTTGTGACAATTTGCCAAACTGACAATACTCTTCTCGGTATCTGGAAGAAGAAGCAAGATTTCTTCTGGTCTTCCTCGGAGATTTGGCGTATTCGTTGATGCGATCCTCCCTTGTCGTTTACTTTCTGGGGATCGAGGAACACAGAAAACAACTCTTCTTTTTTGACATTTCGTTCTTTGACCTTTTGGGGCAATTTTTTTTGTTTCTACTATAGCTTCTCATATTTCTGTTTGCGATATGCGATGTGCAGCACTGGATCAAGGATCTCAAGTACAGCACGAGGGTCAAGGATGAGGAAGGCTACCCAGCCATGGTCCTGGTCAACAAGGCCACTGGAGAGGCTCTCAAGCATTCCCTTGGCAAGTCACACCCTGTAAGTCTTAGAAGTCAATGCTACCATCCATGCTTCTTCAGCGCATCCTGCTTTTGATCAACATGCATCTTATGATTGTATCGTTGCACATGCTTGTGGAAATGTACTCTGCAGCTTTGAATCTCATGAATGCGGGGTTCTGAATATCAGAATGTGTGGACGCACCAACTTGTGCACACACTTTTCTTTTTCCTAACACAGTAACCTTGAAAATGTTTTCCTTCATTTGCAAGTGAATACAACTGCTGTTGTATTCCAAAGATAATCTAAATTAACAGTTAGCTACCGTTCGACCCCCTTTTGTTTGAAGTATATTAAACATTCAGGACTCGCGTGAATGTTATTATTCTGCTTTAGAATAATGTTTGTTTAATCATTGGGTTTGTGAACCAAATATTGTTAAAATTTCGTTAGTGTACCTTAGTGCCTAAGTCCACAGTTTTGATTTGCCCATGGTATTTGACATCCTCATCCATGTGCATGTCGCACAAACCCTTAGTAGTGGACCAGTGGTCATGTGCATGCCATGTGATACTAAATCATGGAATAATTTGGAAAAAATTGCTATGAGTGTGGTTATTGTACTGAACAAATTGGTTATCGCTGTGAGTCTTACCGTTCAATGCCACAATTCATGCTGCTTCATTACGTCATACTTTATACGTGTCATCCAATTTTTCATCAAAACACTACTATCATACTGTACTATGCACAACCGTGAAATGTGTATCAGATCTTTCACATTAAAAAAGGGGGAGGATTGTGGGTCTTTCAACAACTTTGAGATCCGAATGTGGGCGCATATGCTCCATACTGCATCACAATACTGCACACACAGCTGACTTATTAAAAAGAATTACACATCACCTTTTCACTTGAGTGTGAGAAGGATATTTATCCTAGAGTATGAGTATGGTTATTGTCCTGAACAAATTGGTTATTGCTGTGGGTCTTAGCGTTCAATGCCACAATTCATGCTGCTTCATTACGTCATACTTTACACATGTGTCATCCAAACACTACTATCATACTGTACTATGCACAACCGTGAAATGTGTAACAGATCTTTCACATTAAAAAAGGGGAAGGATTGTGGGTCTTTCAACAACTTTGAGATCCGAATGTGGGCGCATATGCTCCATACTGCAATTGCATCACAATATGCTTGAAGTAGCACACACAGCTGACTTATTAAAAAGAATTACACATCACCTTTTCACTTGAGTGTGAGAAGGATATTTATTCATTGAAACTAAAAGTTTGCTTCTAACTATTTTGCTTGAAGTATTATAAACCCTCAGGACTCACATAAATGATATTTCTTCTGCTTTAGAATATTGTTTGCTGACTCGTCAGGCATGTGAGGCAAAAATGTACAATTATATAAATTAGGGAAAAACCTATTCAGCTAGTGGTAGCCAGCTTCGTCGAGCTGGCAACCGGCCGGAGGCGACGGGCGTGCGGGCGGCGCGGCGAGGCGGCGCGGCGCCGCCGGCCGCCGGTGGTGGAGGCGGGCGGTGGTGAGGGCGCCGAGTTAGGGTTGTTCGGGTTGCTGGGGGCTTCTTCCTCCCTCAACCATAGAAGAAGGGGAGAAGGTCGGCCCGGCGGTGGGAGGCGGGCGGCGGGCAGGGCGGCAAGGCGGCGAGGGCGCCGCCGGCCGCGGCGGTGGAGGAGGGCGGTGGGCAGGGCAGGGGTGGGGGAGCCGCGTCGGAGTGGTTAGCGGCGGGTGGGGCTGGTGGGGCGGCGGCGGCGAGTGCGGGCGGCGCGGCGAGGCGGCGAGGCGCCGCCGGCCGCCGGAGGAGGTCGAGGGTGGGGGTAGGGAGGGCGTGGCGGGCGGCGACGGCGCCGGGAGGCGTCGGAGCCGCTGGGGAGGCGATTCGATCGGCGGGGGGTGGAGCTGGACGGGTACGTCGGGAGGAAGACGAAGGTGGTAGCCAGCTCGCACGAGCTGGCTACTGGTAGCTGGTTAGTCGCCTCCATAAATTAGTGTACCTTAGTACCTTAGAAAGTCTACGAATCAGATCTGCCCATGATGTTTGTCTGTTTGACATCCGCATCCACATGCATAGCGCACTACCCCTAATCGTGTCCATGTGCATGCCTTCTATTATGGTTGTTGTGATAATTTGGTTATTGCTGTGAGTCGTGATATGGTGATAGAAATAATTTGGTAATTGCTGTGTTTTGTGGTGTTTTTTTTTCTTAACTCGATTTGTGGTGTGGTTATTCTCCTGACACTTGGTGCCTGTTATTAACTTTCGCTTTTCCTGATCCTTACTGCTGCTATTTTCACTGCACCTATTAGGTTCGGCTGGCCAGCTACAATCCAGACTACATGGATGAGTCAGTCCTGTGGACAGAGAGCAGGGATGTTGGGGATGGATTCCGCTGCATTAGGATGGTAAACAACATATACTTGAACTTTGATGCTCTCAATGGAGACAAGGACCACGGTGGCGTGCGTGACGGAACCACCCTTGTGCTGTGGGAGTGGTGCGAGGGTGACAACCAGCGCTGGAAGATTGTTCCCTGGTGTAAGTCTCTGGATTTTAATTTTAACGCTACATAGTTGGTTATTGTCTGCAACAATGGAACTTTTGTGAACCAATATAAATGCTTTCATTGATGCAACAGTTTTTACGTGGGAAAATAATACAGTTTGATTGCTAGTATTCCACTCATGCCAGCAGAAATAAAAGGACACGTAACATTGGAATCAGTAGGCTTGATCTGTTTTATAATCTCATCCTACATGTTGTGCGCCAACTATTTCGAATACTCTGAATCTGTGTTCAAGTTCAGTAGCACAATGTGCCAGTTGTTACGATAAGCTGCTTCAAGTTGGGCCTGACTTGTAATTTCTTCTGTTGGCAGAAACAAATGACTGGCTACGCTCGTCCAACCAGCGCCTGTATAAATAAGCAAAGTAACTATTACTGTGTTTTCTGGAATAAGGGGCACTTCGGGTGCCTGCGTGAGTATATCTCCGTTCTGTTGTTTTCTCTATTTCTGCTTGGTTTGAACCGCGTTATAGTTTGTAATGCGCCATTGGACTTGAGCGCTAGCAATTGTATTGTGCGAAGTGTGAACCGATCGTTGCTGAACTTGGTGTGAGGGTATATATGAACCTTTGCTTCCTGTATAATGCATGCCCTGCTGATCCTGCCATGCGCAGATGCGATATGTATAAAATGGTTTTCTGTAGCATAAAATGCCAGTAGATTTTCTGCTTGGAGTGCCGGACTCATCATGTTTTTCTGCATGTGCTCCCGCACACGGTTTGATCGATAATAGGTTTAGCGGATTTCCAGCATGGTCATCTCTGCAGCTGTCGGGATGGTGATAGCTGCTGCTTTGTCCAGTCTCATCAAGATCAAGGACAGATGCTTTGCACAGGCAGCAATCCCAGGCGCTCGTTTTTGAGCGGCTGAGATGCATTTCCCAGGCAGTTTGAGCCAGGCAGCTTCCGAACAGGCTGACGTGCACAGCGCAGCTCAATGGTTGACGTGAGCATAATAGCAACCTGGTCGGAGGCATATGCCGCCGAACCGAAAAGATTGATGCGTGTTTGCTGCAATCCTGGTGCCATGGTTTTTATTCTAATTTCAGGACGTCCTTTAACCTAAGGGCTAAGGGGACCTAACCGTAGACTGTTAATTTACCGGTTCGTTATGTGTGGACAAAGTTGATTTGTGGGGACAAATTAGTTCGTTTTCATGCTGCATTTGTTGTGTAAGACTGAGTCATCTGCGCACTTTGTACCACATCACAATGAAGATAGCATAATGTTTACCCCCTATAGTATTACAAAATTCGAACCTTATTTGCAAAATTTGCAGCAAAAGACTCTTGTCGCCTGACCAATGGGACGCAAATTCTAACCACACCTGACCACAACTTTTGTAAAGTTAACTTTTTTTTTTTGGTTTGTTGGGCGACGTGAAGAAAAACCAAAGTTATGTCTCCCTTTTACCTTAAAAATGCCATTTATGGTCATAAAAAGTGGTAAAAATTGAGTGGTATATATAATGCTCTGTTGAATTTTCTCCACAAAATCGCAACCCAATAATACCTTATAGCACGAGAAGGGAAATAAAACATAAACTTGCTATTCTCTGAAAGTTGCTAAAATTTTCATTGAAAAGTTCATATTTTAAGCAAAAAATTGTGGACCACTTGAAGATAGAATACTCCAAGCTTTTAGAAGTTTTTGTGACTAATCGTATGATGTTTAAGCTTTAAGGTTCGAGCAAATAATATTTTTTTTTAACTTTTTTCCCTAGAAAAAAACCACCAGAAAAGTTGGTGATTATTGCCTTCTTGTTGGGCGAAAAGAGTGTCTCGATTTATATAAGATTTGCGTATCAGGCCTATATTCGTTGAATATACATGTGTTTTTGCTATTGTAAATATGGCCAACTAGCGAATGTGGGCTCATTTGAGCGTCTTTGGTCGATTAACATGGGCCCATCTCAATAAAAGCCCCCTTAAGTTGAGGGACGGACCATGTTAGCTCTCGAATGTTAGCCCATGCAGTCCACCAATGATTGAATTGAAAGATATCAAGGAAGAAAGCAAGGGCGAGTATGGACATATTGTCTCGAGCGAAAGATTTTGCAACAGCTGAGATAGTTCATGAAGGTAAAGCCTCGAATGATGCTCATGCACTAGCTATGTTCTACTCCTCCCATCCCATATTACTTGTCATCCTATACTCATCCAGTTTTTCCAATTTACTTGTCATCCTCGCATCTCAATGCACCTTTCCCTATTTTCAATACACTTCTATCTCTATCTCTCTCCTTCTTGTCTCCTGTGCACCTACCTTTTTCGCTTCTCCTTAATTCCTGTGCCAAAAGCTAAAACAACAAGTAATTTGGGATGGAGGAAGTATTTACTTTGAAGTAGGTAGGTAAGTTTGGTTGTTATCACCGCCGGATGGCATTAGTTATCTTGTAGTACCCATAGTTGATTGATAAAGGGCGGTGATGTTGCAAAACAAAAAAAAAACAAGAATTGAATGAAAATTAGAAACTGGAAAAACCAGCTACTCCCCTAAAAATGGACTAGCTTCCACCCAACATGCGACAATATATCTTTCGCCGCTGACCTCAATATTAGTTTATTTATGATTCACTTACCAATTCAGTTTTATTTTGACACTTTGATTTTGCCATATGGCCAATCATGTGTTGATCACAAATCAATGTTTTTTTAGGGAAACAAATCAAGCTAGTTAGTGAAAAAGGTTGGCATGCTCTTGTGATGCAGTGCTGTGTTGAGATCATGGTTTCAAAATGAGACCAAACCGCGGAAATCGGCCAATGGCAGTTTTGCGTAAACCACAAAAACCTCTCCAAAAACCGCTAAAACACAATTTTTTTTTTTAAAAAAAGAATGGTTTCAAGCGATTTTGTCGGTTTTCACGTTTTTCAAAAACTACGAAATCCTCTCCAAAACCGCTCAAACACGATTTTATGAATTTGAATGGTTTTCAAGCGGTTTTGTCGGTTTTTGTGGTAAATCGCTTGGTTTTCCTGGTTTACAAGCGATTTTGTCGAAAACAGAGGTTTCAATTATTTCTTAAATTTTTTTTTGACATATTTCTAGCAAAAACCAATAAACCATGGAGCGGTTTTGTCGAAAACCAGCATGTTTCCAATGGTTGGGCCACATTGGCGCTCCTTTGGCTGTGCCCAAGCATGATTCAGGGAGTGTCGTATAACCTTTGTGCCATGCGGGCCCAAACTTAACCACCTTAGCACGTGGAGTTGGCAAATTGCTCAAAGAAAAAAAAAAGAAGTCTGCCAGTGAGCATTGTTGCGCTTGCCTATGGATTCTACTAATTACTTTAATTTCTTCCTCTTTCATAAGCTGTGGAATATATCCCAAATAACACTAGTTTATAAACATATCAAAAGGAATATTTATCTATTTTTCTGCTCAGCTTATTAAATTGTTCATATTTTTAGAACTGATGGCACCCCAATAGAGGATAGATGTTGCATATATACTAGAAGTTTGCTCTGGTGTGGAACAATGGATGTTAGAAACCTGTCAAGTTGCAGCACGACAACACATTTCTATATGATAGCCGAGCAAAGCACCCGGTAAGCATGTGATACCTGTGTTTCAAAAAAAGTTAGCATGTCATTCATGGGCACACCGAGAGGCTGTTGAAATCGATATATATATATATATATATAGCACATAAATTCATGTAAAGCATACTGGGGGTTGGTTAAAAATATATATAGTTCACTTAATTCATGCATAGCACACTAGGAGGCTAGCTATTGGATGCGTGTATGTGATGACACGCATCCATGGGCATGAGTTCATCGTGCTACTCTCGCCTCTAGAGAAAAGTTAGCATGTCATAGCACTTATCCGCCCAAGAATGATGTTAGCTTGGCGAAGTGATAACCATGATGCACAATGTGAGAATTCATGGGCATGAGTTCATCGTGCTACACTCGCCTCTAGAGAAAAGTTAGCATGTCATGGCACTCACCCGGCCAAGAATGCGTGTTAGCCTGACGAAGTGATAACCATGCAAGCTTGCATGATGCACAATGTGAGAATAATGTGATCTGAGATATCTTTATCTATTTCTAAAAAGTAGAAAAAGTAGAAAAGATCCATGTATTCTTGCAAAAACTAAGCAAAAGACTAGCATTCCTATCCCATGTTTAGCGCAGTAACCGGCTAACGGTCCATTCTTTCAGGGTTCGCGCGTAAAGAGCGAGCACATCCGCATGGATATCCTCTCATGTCTCGATCTTTACACCAAACTATCATCATGCTACTCTCGCCTCTAAAGAAAAGTTAGCATGTCATGGCACTCACCTGTCCAAGAATGAAGTTAGCCTGGCGAAGTGATAACCATGCAAGCTTGCATGATGCACAATGTGATAATCCATGGGCATGAGTTCATCGTGCTACCCTCGCCTCTAGAGAAAAGTTAGCATGTCATGGCACTCACCCGGCCAAGAATGTGTGTTAGCCTGGCGAAATGATAACCATGCAAGCTTGCATGATGCACAATGTGAGAATAACGTGATATGAGATATCTTTATCCGTTTCTTGAAAAGTAGAAAAAGTATAAAAGGTCAATGTATTCTTGCAAAAACTAAGCAAAATACTAGCATTACTATCCCATGTTTAGTGCAGTAACCAGCTCACGTCCATTGCTTTCAGGGTTCACGGGTAAAGAGCGAGCACATCCGCATGGATATCCTCTCATGTCTCGCTCTTTACACCAAACTATCATCGTGCTACTCTTGCCTCTAGAGAAAAGTTAGGATGTCATAGCACTCACCCGTCCAAGAATGATGTTAGCCTGGCGAAGTGATAACCATGCAATCTTGCATGATGCACAGTGTGGGAATCCATGGGCATGAGTTCATCGTGCTACCCTCGCCTCTAGAGAAAAGTTAGCATGTTATGTCACTCACCCGGCCAAGAATGCGTGTTAGCCTGGCGAAGTGATAACCATGCAAGCTTTCATGATGCACAATGTGAGAATAATGTGATATGAGATCTCTTTATCCGTTTCTTGGAAAGTAGAAAAAGTAGAAAAAATCCATGTATTCTTGCAAAAACTAAGCAAAAGACTAGCATTCCTAGCCCATGTTTAGCGCAGTAACCGACTAATGGTCCATTGCTTGCAGAGTTCACGGGTAAAGAACGAGCACATCCGCATGGATATCCTCTCATTTCTCGATCTTTACACCAAACTATCATCGTGCTACTCTCGCCTCTAGAGAAAAGTTAGCATGTCATGGCACTCATCCGTCCAAGAATGATGTCAGCCTGTCGAAGTGATAACCATGCAAGCTTGCATGATGCACAATTGGGAATCCATGGGAATGAGTTCATCATGCTACCCTCGCCTCTAGAGAAAAGTTAGCATGTCATGGCACTCACCAGGCCAAGAATGCGTGTTAGCCTAGCGAAGTGATAACCATGCAAGCTTGCATGACGCACAATGTGAGAGTAACGCCATATGAGATATCTTTATCCGTTTCTTGAAAAGTAGAAAAAGTATAAAAGATCCATGTATTCTTGCAAAAACTAAGCAAAAGACTAGCATCCCTATCCCATGTTTAGCGCAGTAACCGGCTAACGGTCCATTGCTTTCAGGGTTCACGGGTAAAGAGCGAGCACATCCGCATGGATATCCTCTCATGCCTCGATCTTTACACCAAACTGTCATGAATTTTTATTTATTAAAGTCAGGCTCTTCATGCATGTGCCAATAGATAGATACATCAAGATGTCTACATATACAACAACTAACAACACACATGCCGATACAACAGAACCACGCATTCTCCATGTGTATCGGTTGTGTGAATTATACGACAATTATAGATCACAATGACTCGTCATTGGTCTTGTCCCTAGTGGTACAACCTTTGTGACCATTGTCCACTTTACACAGCAAGACGTAAGGGCACATGTCGCGCATGTCAACAACACAGATTGCGCTCTACCTACATGCATAGAGGCGAGATAGCCAAGCTGTAAAGGCTGCTAAGAAACACAAACATTCATAGGTATCAAAATCCAAGCCAAACTAAGTGCTTGAAACAGGGCAATACGAGCACACAAACCAGGGATCTTCCAGAATAATTCTTTGGCATTTGTTATCAGCGCCCGCAATCCTTGCACTAAAGCATTGGCACGGTGTGCTAGGATAAGCATTGCATAGTTGGAAAGAAAAAGTATCCATGATTAGTGCAAAAAGGACAACGTTAGGAAAGCCAGAGAGGCTTCTCAAGCAAGACTTGTGGATGCACGCATTACTTCTATTTATACTCGTGCCACTGATGGCTTATTGCCTCACAATCAATTCATCTAAATCCATCTTGGACATCCTTCGGTACCAGAGGATATTAAGAACTACTTGTATTTGTATGATTCACTACCTTCGTGGTCATGATTCCTTATTTCTTATGTTGGTTGTTTGATTAGCTTGTTGGTACCCTTGATCATGTCAGGAGCTTGAGAAGGATGGAAGACCACCGACAGCTACAACAAGGGAGGAGCAAAGGTGCTGACGGCCTTGTGCTACCACCAGGATTTCGATTCCATCCCACCGATGAGGAAATAATCACCTATTACTTGACACCTAAGGTGCGCGATGAAAACTACATCACCATCGCAATTGGAGAGGCAGACATCCATAAGTCGGAGCCATGGGAACTCCCATGTGAGCACTCTTATCCATATATGTCAATTTGTTCTATATGTGCTTGAAGTTGTGAATTAATGATGCTTGAATTTTCATTGTAAAGATAAGGCGAAGATGGGAGGGAAGGAGTGGTATTTTTACTGTCTCAAGGACCGTAAATACCCTACAGGGTCTAGGGCCAATCGTGCCACAGAGGCTGGCTATTGGAAGGCCACAGGCAAAGACAGAGAGATCTATGATGGAGCATCTAGTGTGCCAGTGCTTCTTGGCATGAAGAAGACCCTTGTTTTCTACAAGGGAAGGGCTCCCAATGGAATGAAGACCAGCTGGGTCATGCACGAGTACAGACTTGATGGCAACGGAAGGGTCTCCTGCCCTGTATCCAGCTCCAACACCAAGTCCAACAAACCTTGTTCTTCTTTCAAGGTGGCACCAGACCCAACTTGCAAGCTATTCATTCTTATTACTTACCCTACTTCTATATATTTTGTTGCATGCCCTGATTTCATTCTCTTGATGGTTGGTTTTAATTGTGTGCAGGAGGAGTGGGTTGTTTGTAGGGTGTTTGACAAATCCTTAGGCATCAGGAAGGAACCGGAACCGGAACCGGAACCGGAGTTGGCACCAGTGTCAGCACCGTCATACCCCAAGACCATGAGTGGCGGAGGCATAGATCTGAGGAGCATGAGCTTCCCCATGCCCACACAGTCCCCTATAGGAACACATGACTTCACCATGAATTCCACCGGATTGCATTCCCTCATGGGTGACTCTTCTGCGTCCTTCTACACCACTAATGGCATGGGGTCATCAGTTCCACCCCCACTATTGCCCTCACTGTTGCAACCCCTGTTACCTATGGTAGGCATGGGCAACATGGGGATTCAGGTGAATAATGATTGCTTTGGTAACCCAACGGCCATAACTGAACCAGTGTCATCTTACCAGCAAGTGGGGACCGAAACAACAAGCGACTGTGGCTTCATGGCTGAGTTGGATGTTAGGCAGACGTCAATGCTTTTGCAGGATGTCGGAGCATGCCCCGGTCAGACTGATGATGCCGATATCTCGTCTGTGGTGAATCGGTATGTGGCATCATCCACCATGGACATGGATAACGTTTGGAAATACTAGAAAGGTGAAGAGAGGGAAGCAAAGAAGATATCATTGATGGCATAAACATAACTATAGTTGCATGGCATTGTGAAATAATCATGTGTTTTCTTGCATGGTTTGTATACTTTTATAACTAGTTGATAAACTAGTTATTGTATTGTATGTGTGTATGCATGTACTATTATATGCATCGTGTCTTTATTGCCCGTGGGTGTAGGCATTTGTGCTTGATATTAATAGTTTGAAGGTGTGGGTTGTTATTTGTAAATGTATGGATTGTACTGTTAGCTTGTTCCTTTTGTAACTTATAATGTGAAATAAATATGATGTTTAATTAGTAAACTAGTATGGCTGCCCACGCATTTGCGCTGCTAGATAAATTATACCTATCAGGTATACATGATAAAATGAAAATCAAGAGATAATTTGCTTTGCCTTTTATAAAAAAACTAATTATTTGGGACCTCTCTTTGCCGAGAATCGAGATGGTGAAACATCAGAAGCGCTTCTTTACTCATGGTTGTTACATGAAGGTTGTATATACTGGCTGCTTGGGCAATTTGGACGCATCGAAACAATATAATCTTCAATGGGGGCGTTCTTTGTTTCCCTAGATGGAAACAGGAGTTTAGAAACTTGTTTAAATTGTCCATGTATAGAGCTAAGCATAGCGTAGTGCAGGACATGGAATCCTGGTTACGGTCTTTGTAACGGGTTCTATGTCGGCTTGTACAGAACTAACCTTGTACTTTACTAACCTTAATAATGTGTAGTAGGGGAATCCCCTCCTTTTTCCCTTCAAAAAAAAAAACTAAGGATCAACTGTTTAGACCCTAATTTATTCAGAAAAATTGTAACATTCACACAATATATAATTTAAAGTCATCTTGTGGATCACCACAGTTGCTCTAACAATAAGAACCAAGAATCCTCCATTAGGGCCCGATGAATCCCACTGCTTCTCTAGCTATAAACACTACTCCTAGTCTCATATTCCTTGTCATTATCGCTTACCAATATACCACAATCTCTCTCCCTCACAATCCTTGTTTCCTGTTGGTATGTTGTTTTCCTTTTTCAAACTCAAATTTGAATGTGAGAAGGAAAACTTTCATACCTATACCGATGTCCCTCTGGCGTGGTCCTCCGGTGCAGAGGGGCACGTGTCATGCTAAAGTTGGCATCTCCGATTCGGACGCCTATGCGTGAGCTTGGCTGATCGGGATTTGTTTGGATATGTTAGGAGGTGAGGCCAGAACATTACATGACAATGCACAATTAGGGTTCAGATCTTGTGTTCATTTTTATAATGACAATAGTGGGTAATTTCTAAAAAGTTACATGGGTAGTTTAGGTTAATTTTTTTTAATGTTAGTGGTGGGTAATTTTCTCTTATTTTCTTTGATTAATGTGGTAAATATCGTAAATTACTATATACGAATGTCGTAAATTACGATACAGATGTGGCCACGGAATAAGCTACGCTGACGTCAAGATCAGTCTCCTTTCTCTTTTGGGAGCAGCGCTCCTCCTATTCAACGGGGCTATTAGAGAAGCTGCTTCGTTCCTTGACTTCTTTGCTTTTGATTTTTGAAGGGTTTCGGATGTTTTCGTGAGCAGTAAGCAGCGGATCTCCCCTTTTTTTGGGGAAAGCTGGTGGCCCTTTTGGCGTGTTAATTCTTTCGACGGCGCGGCCTTCTTTGTTCGGTAGATCCGGTCGAGGTGGTTTTCGTTTACCAGCGCGTAGACGCCAAAAACTCCAATTTAGACTAAAACTGCAGGGGCAATAAAACAATTAAGAATATGCGGTAGTGTAGTAGTTTTTTACATCTATTAGGCTCTTCGTCAGAGAAGCCTGGAACTGGCTTTTGAATAAGATATTTATTTCTTTCAAAAATTGGCTTGCAGGCTTGCAGTTTGATTTAGAGAGTCCTAACCCTGTGAAGCTTAACAGACAAAGAAAACGATAGATACTTCCGCGGTTCGCCTTTTCGAATGCAGCAGTGTTTTTGGCTTCTATGGCTGGCTATAGAACATTAGGTCTATATATACTGTAAGTTTATTCTGCGGGTATGTGCACTTTTCACATCTACATAGACACCCAGTTGCAACACGTAACATAGGCCATTTGCAATACCCAGTACACGGAGTTACAACGTAATCAACAGTTGCAACTGATACTGTCCACGATTGCAACTGACGACACGCTGCAGCTATATTATATATTATGTTGCAACTGGCGTAACTCGTGTTGCGACTCGCCGTTAATTTCATTGTAACCTAGAATAACTTATTCTATGGCCACTTACGTTAGCGAAATCGCTTTAGATTGAAGCGAAAATGTGTAAAGTGAGCTGATTATGGCAAATGTTGGAGGTAAAGTCAACCAAATTATAGTTTAGTGGGTTATCTGGACTAGGGCCGAACTTCGAGGGAGTATCCTTAAAAAAACACAAAATTGCAAAACATCACGATTAGTAGCAGTAATCAATACAATATGGTGAATTTTTATTAACATATCAAGAGAATTGGTTGATAAAAGTTTGTCATATCCAGCACCAACAGTCTTTTGCACGCATCTTAGAGTGCAATGTAGGAACAGTGTATTCAAGCTTACTGGGACCTCCTCTATGGCTCTAAGGTGACGTCAAGCACCTGTGGCACTCGGCCCGTACATCCCATGAAGAATCTTCACAAGGACGCGACACCACCAGCTTTGACGAAGACGAGGGGAAAGAGAGGAGGACCTCACCGGCGCGCTTCAGCCACGTCCCATGCCTCAATTGTGCCTCCAAGAAAATCAAATTGTTCCAACAAATTGTCTCAATTGTTCCAACCAATAAGCACAAATGGTTCCAACAAATAAACTGAATGGTTCCAATCCATAAATTCAATTTTTCAGACTAATAGTTTGAGTTGTTTCAACCTTGAAATCTAATTGATCCAGCTGTATAGCTTAAATGTTCCGAAAAATTGTTCAACGAAGGAACTCATCTTCTCTATCAACAGCAGATATTGGCGGTTTCTCCTTCTCCTTAATGAAATACACGCAAAGCGTGTTCTAGGAAAAAAAGCAGACATCGGCGGTGTCCCGCTATGTCTTCGTGGGTTGCGAGCCAACGGGGACCCAATGCAGGTCCACGACAGGACAGGGGCAGTGAGGCGCGCAACAAGTTGGCGCGGAGTAGGGTTTTTTTTTTTTTTTTGAGGAAAGTAGGGGATGTATGTCTTGTTTTATAGCCCAGCTGAGCCCATGTATGTCTTGTTTTATAGCCCAGCTGAGTCCAGATGAGTGCGGCCCATTATGTATATGAGCATACCAGCACCCTGTCCGATAATGAAGCAAACGGGACTATGGGAGTATAGCGTGAACCATGTTTTAGAAACAACAAATGTGAGGAAAAGAACTTCATTGATTCCACAGCGTAAAGGTAATCTTGGACAATCGTTTCAAACTCGCAGAGCATTTTATGACTTTGGCCTTCAAGCATGGGTGAACTATTCTACCTATAACAGCCAGAAACATGACTTCCAACAAAGAGTAACGTCCTCTCTAAACAGCCATAAATTTTACTTCTGCCACCTCTTGAAATATGAAATTTAGTGATGAGCGATTATCATTGTTACGTACCATTATAAAAGCTGGTATAATAGATGAACGATCTGATTTAACGATAGTTTTCTTATGGATCCAGTCGGCAGCCAACATGAACCTGATTCTAATTCCAAAATTAGAAATATCTTTTTATTTGTGTTATGAAATTAATTATTGGTTCATCATCAGATTCCTCATTACTATATCTAATGTAAAAGGCAACTTTTACTGTATTATACTCGGTGTTCAATGCATTTTTCAGTTCAGTTATATATATTGACTGATGCCTCAACCACTCTCGAAGGATGATTTCATTCTAAGCTGTTAAAGTAGAGCAATGTTTTTGAAATGGTTCCGACTGGAAAAAATGAGGAAAAGGAACTTGATCCTGTGAGAGGAACTTCCAAGCAATATATATGCATGATGGGATTTCACCCTTGATTAACAATCCGATGATGAGTTGCTTCATCATCACAAGATGCTTTCGATAGATGAAAAATAGTAAGGCCACCTAGTTCCGCAAGATCCGATTTGCATGAAAGAAAAGGCAATGCCAAATTTGTTTTGTTTTGGTGTTTCCTTTTTCTAAAACCAAAAAGTGACCCCTTTTTCACTTTCTTTTTATGCTTCTTATACAGCTTCATTGAGAATAACATTTGTCTCCAAAATTGTGGCAAATGAATTAAACTGATTGTGTGTATGGTTCCATCGCGAAAAAGAAAATCAGAAGCAAATAAAGCTGATCAAAAGTTTGAGTTGCTAACAATATTCTACTATCTTAGGAAAAACAGGATAATATATTTTCTAATTTGAAATCAAATATGCTTCCTCATAACAAAACAAAAGGTCAAACTTTACCATTGCATTTTTGTGATTGAGCCAAGGGAGAAAGAGAGACAGGAGGCCATATGTACTACTATTCTAATTTGAAATAAAAATATGCTTCCTCATAACAAAACAAAAGGGTCAAACTCCATTGCGTTTTATTACTATGTTGTACAAAAAAAGAGGTACCGAACTACATAGCATGCATTGATCTATCAATTGATTTATTTTTTTTATTTTTATTTTTTTGTGTGTGTGTGTGTGTGTGGTGTTGTTGGGGGGGGGGGGGGGGGGGGGGGGGGGGGGGGGGCGCAGTAGGATTTTGCTTCCGTTGTGATTGAGCCAAGGGAAAGGGAGGCAGGAGGTCATACGTAGTAATATATATATTACTACCTTATTACAGTTCAATGAGGTTGGCATAAAATCAAACCATGTAATCAAACACTAGAGATCAGTCATGCAAAGCTCAATATTACTACCTTATTACAGTTCATCCTGGTCTCTGTTTCCTGGATCTCCATCCTAGTTCTTGCGTAGCAAAAAGACTATCAAGGCACTCGACCATGGTGCCTGGTTCGGACGAAGTCATTTTGTTAATTTTAACTATTTTTTTGGGTTGAGTTTATGTATATCTGAATCAAGTTTAACAGAAACCCCCCTATCTTGAGTATAACCTGGATATTCTTTTTAATTAAGACCATTTAAAATTTACAACGATTTAACAATGTACTAGAACTTTTCTCATTCTGCAGTACTTTTTGGGCATATATGGCAAACACATGGTGGGCACATTTTAATATTCAAATAATAGGATAATATTTCAGTAGAATGTTTGATTTTAGTAGGCTTCCATGCCCACTTAGCTTTTATGAAACATTCCACTTCCCCATAATTTAGCATGAGATTTTTCTGCCTATACTAGTAGCCCATTGGTAAGGGAGATGTCTCCTTCTCAAGTGACTGAGATTTTGCTAATCTCTCAGTCACTTTTTTCAGTCATTGGATTTTGATCCAACCACCCAAATTTTTCATTCACTTGTGCAGAAAAAAATGTTCTTTGAAAAAACAAAATTATTCCACCTAAGAATTAGTTGTTCCAGCAGTACAGTTTCATTGTTCTAACAGTGCAGTTATGTTGTTCCAACAGTTGTTTTCACTGTTCCAGAAATGTGACAAATAAACGAAATCTCAATCACCTGAGAAGGAGCAAATCTCTTAAGATAGCATGTTCAAGAAAAAAAAAGTCTAAGTAGGGATTCATTTCCCTTACCAAAAAGATAAACAAGTTTAAGTGATATAGAATCAACAAAACGATGTTATATTAGTATGGGCATGCATGACGAATAAGTTAGATATTCGGAGGAAAGGTAAGGCTTTTCAGAAGACATGATATATTCATGAGCAATTGAGCATGATGCAGGCCGTCGAGATGTGGTGAACACCTAAGGATTCCACGAGGAGAACAAAATGATTTGATTTGGCCCCTCGCATTAATCTGCTCCGCTGACGGGCAATCATTGGGATATGGAGTTGATTGCTTTATGAAAAAAGTTAGGGCCTGATGAATCTTTGAACCACTAGCTGGATCGTGTGTGATCTCCGTTTTTGCTTTTTGTCAGGTCTTGTCTTCGATCTCTCCTCTCAGGTATCTAGTTTGAGTTTATCTATATATGCTTACCTTCATTCTCTCGTTTATTGACAAAAGTTGCTGAGAAGTGTGCTAAGTGTTATTCACCACCCCGTTTGATAAGGTTGAATGCATTCTATCTACTAATACATGATTATAGTACCTTCTGTACAACACAAGAAAGAAACTTTCTTACTGACAGTTAGCAGTAGTTGAGCTGTTAGTTATCTTCTTGGTGACCTAGCTGCCCGTGCATGGAGGATCGATGGATCTTGCCTCTGGTACAGGGCGCACGAGTGTGACATTCTTCAGGTCATGTGGCTTTCGCTCTTTCCGTGGAAAAGAGCAAAAGATTCTAATCGACTTTTGTTGCCAGCAGTCATAATCTCCCCTGACCTAAGTTTTGTGCCTAGCTGTGAAATGAAAGCACAGGTAGCAGTCAGTCCATGAACTCTCCAAGCTTGATTTCAGATTTTTATCGCTCCAGCAGTAAGCTGATGAAGCAACCATTCAGGCAGCAGAAATACAGACTTGGACTGAACTACTGAACTCGCAATCTTGTCAAAGAACGCTTTCTTCGTTTTCGCACCTGCTGCTAGTGCTAGAAGCTCCAGTCCAGCATCCTAGCACAATTCAACTGAGCAACTGTCATCGAGGAATCGGGTTCCATTCTGAAAAGTCATCCCCCGATCCCAGCACGAACCCCATGTCACTTTGATCTCCGAACACAGTATATGTGCCTGCTTCTTGGAGCGAACAATTTCCACTGGAATTTTCGTCTTCATATAAAACAGGGCAGTTGTCAAGCCTAAAACGATCCCTCGACTTTGCATGCAGGATGCTTTCGTTGTTCGACACCTATCACCACCGACGAACAAAAGGCCGCCTGGAGCCGGCAGAGATTTGATTGAAGCATCTGCGAAAGCAAACTGCAGAAAACGTTTGCCACAGCCTTTGACCATGTACGATTAGCTTGACAGTGCTGCCTAAACAGAAAATTAAGGCAGCTTTAGCTAGCTGATGATCATGAACAGGCCAAGCCAGGCCGACAGATTCGATCCACCAATAGTCACTGATCCATCCATCCGTCTCCAATTCCCCATCTCTCTCTCTCAATGTGGACATGAGATTGCGAATGTGATCACTACCTCCGAATTAACAAACGGCTTTGGTTTGACTTGCATCCGTTACATTATCATAAGCTGGCAGTGGTGACGGGTTCCGCGGATTGTGATCAATGCAGCGGAATCGCGCAAAGGCGAACGATGCAAAGAAGAGCATGCAGGCAAATAAAATGGGAGTATTTGGTACTGCTCGTACCAGCTTGGAGCCATTTTCTATCTCATCGCTTGCAAAGCTGCCTCCACCTTTGGCTCGGAAATGAAAACTATCCTTCTACTTTAGGAATTGAAAACTTCGTGGATCTTCGGATATCTCGATCCCACAGTGAAATGCTCATTTGTAGCGAAATATGGCGGGAGATTTTGTGCGTGCCTGTTTTTTGTGTCCTTAACTGAATTCTGTTATCTGCAGAGTTTTCTATTTGTTGGTGCAGATTGAGCTTTTGTCTCAGGGAGAAAGAGACGTGACGAGACCTGGCATCGATGGCAAGCGCTGGGGCCTGTCAACTCAAGGCACTTCTCCTGTCAACTCAAGTTTCCACTCATATCATCATGATTTCTTCCCGGCCTACTAGAGGAACAACGCGATGCTAGATAAGCACCATGATTATCGCCTAACTACCACGAACGGGTTAGCAGGTGATGACACGCGTGGCAGATAGACACAAATATATTCTGACGAAACATTGGTGCCCTGTATCGACTGACAAGCCACACATGGACATGAAGGTTATCTAACACAATGCAGACCGATTTTGATACCTACTGGAGCACTATACGCGTGCAAATGATCATGATCATGATCATCATCAGATGATCGAATCAGTCGACACTTTTGATAGAGTACATAGTTCTCTTAATCAACTTTCTGACATGGGAATCAACTCATAAGCTCAGCTCGGCTTGGCTTCCAGGTCCGCGTCGTCGAGGAAGCCGAGGCAGCAATGCTGGAACTTGTCGGCGGCGGCCTGCGGGACGGAGACGAGCACGGTGACGCCGTCCGGGTCGCCGCCGACGACGGGGAGGAAGACGCAGTATATCTCGCTGGTGAGCGGGCCCATGTGGGCCGGCCCGCCGCCGCCGAAGTCGAGGTCCTCGAGGCCCAGCCGCGTCCACGCCGAGATGACCAGGCTCGCCGCCAGGTCCGGCCTCGCGCCGCGCCGCTCCTCGAGCAGGTCCACCATGGACCGCACGTACTCGTCGTCCAGGCACTCCTTGGCCTCCTGCACCAGCCGCACCCCGTACCGCGCGATCGCCGGCGAGTCCGCCGGCGCCGCCGTCAGCTGCGCCGCCGTGGACTCGGCGCACCCGAGCACGAACCCGTTGCCGTAGTAGCCGCGCGGCAGCTCCGGCTTCACGCGCCGCCGCACGTTCACGGAGAAGAGCAGCTTCACGCGGAGCGACGGCGGCGGGTCCAGCGCGCGCACCCACGCGCGCCACACGTGCGCCGCCAGCGCCTCGAAGGAGGTGCACTTGAGCGACGGCGCGCACCGCCGCTTCAGCCGGCGGAGGTGCGCCGCCGTGAAGGTCAGCGACACCGGCGCCAGCGGCTGCCCGAGCAGGCGAGCCACGAGGCCGTCGTTGCCGTTGCCGTTGCCGGCGGCGGTGGCCGAGATGCTTGAGCTGTACTCGGGGTGCGTGAAGGCGACGCGAGGCGGGCAGCGCGGGCGTAGGGCGCGGCGGTCGTGGAACGGCGGCGGAAGCTCGTCGCCGTCGTGGTCGCCGCCGCGGGCGGCGCGCGCCCAGGCGTGGAGGAACTGCGCGGTGCCGATGCCGTCGCAGAGGCAGTGGTTGATGGCCGTGCAGAGGACCATGCCGCCGCAGCCCAGACGAGTCACCTGCCAACGTGCGCGCCACGTCATTTTCCTGTGCAACTAATTAAACCATGCACGCGTGCTCATGCCGCTTTTTTTGACTAATCAAGCATCACCTGGTTGATTATCCTACCACATAGTTATGTGGCGCGCGTGATATGCAGAGAAGACAGACGTGCAGTGCAGTGCCCAAACAAGGGTGATCAGGAAGTATCATCGTGCCATAGCACTACAGCATACTAAATGGATTATCTGGACGCGTAATGATCAAAGTAATTGAAGATGATGCGTGAGTCGTTTTCCTGAAAGCTACGGATGCAGGAAGCAGCATTACATCACCGGATAACACAGGCAAGCCCCCCAATGCAGCACCAAGTGTAGCCCCTCGCAGTGCCAAGTGTAGCCCAAAGTTTGATATAAAAAAAAGTGTAGCCCAAAGTGCCAAGTATAGCTACATGTGCCAAGTGTAGCTGCATGACCCTTGAGAACTCAGAACAGAGCAATATGGCGTAAAAACAAAGTGTACATGAAAAATTGAATTTGAGGTAGGGACAGCCAACTCAAAGCGAACTGGTACTCCGATTAAAGCAGGGACTGTACAAGAGCTGATGCACTACAGTACATGCATGAATGACCATTCTAGCATCAACACGAAAGCGTGTACTCTGCACTAGTGTACTGAGGCTGAAGATCTGTACGACAGGGACTGGATGTGATTAAAATCCATGGCTTTATGAGGTGCTTTATTTTGCTTTCCCTAAGCTTTTGCAGATCAAGATCACATTCCCATCTGATCTTCTTTCCAGGAGCATAATATTTGGGGACAAGATTATGCATGCATGAACGCGCGGCATCACGGTGAAACTCCAGTCAAGTGGACTAATTGGCGGCAAAGAAATCTGGATTGGGCAAAGATACAGCCTATCCTAGCCATATGCTTGTCTGCCTAAAAAGACCTTTTGAGAAAGGAAATGGACTCTCCTAATCCTATCCTTTCATTTTTTGCTAACTTTAAGAATGGCCTGGACATCACTTTGTTAACGGCAAGTTGTATGTACTAGAGGGAACAAAAGCTTCGTCCCAGCAGAATGATGATTTGCGTGATAACATAAACTAATTATCTCGCCAGCAAAGATAAACGAAAGTGGTCGTGTGCACACACCAGTGGTTGTTACTACTTTCATGTGGCCAGTTTCTGTGATCCTTTCCATCTGTTCTATTGGAACAATCCCTAGCGCAGTAAAGGTGACCACATGCACATCTTTAAACGACAAGAAGCTACTAGTGCTGGTCTAGATTAAGTGAGGAAAAACATTGGCGTGACTTGTTGCGAATGAACTAGTAATTAAGGGAAAAATTATGATTAAGCAAGAGATTTTTGGGAAGAAAAAAGTTACTACTAAGAAGCTAAGCAAGAAAAAAGAAGGAAGTGGAGTGCTCACTTGGACGACGAGAGGCGGCACGGCGACGAAGCTCTGCGCGTCCACCCTGTAGAGCAGCTTCCTCCAGGACTTGTGCGGCCTGGCGCGGCCGCGGAGGAACTCGTCGGCGGTGAGGCCCGGCAGGGAGGCCTCGGCGAAGAGCGCCCCCTCGGCATTGCAGTCGACGACGAGCTTGCCGTCGTCGTCGTCGCTGGGCCGGAGACGGCCGGCGAGCGGGTAGTAGTCGACGAGCACCCTGGCGAGCGCCGCCCTCAGGTCGCCGGCGGCGACGGCGGCGTCGGCGTCGAAGACGTACAGGTACTTGATGGAGAAGCGGAGGAAGCGCTGGTCGTCGAGGTTGGAGAGGTACAGCGTGTGGCGCGGCGTGGGCTGGCTCGGGCGCACCACCGCCGGCTCGCCGGCGTACTGGCACTCGCCGGGGATCTCCACCTCCGCCTTCTCCATGGCAGCAGCAGCAGCAGGCAGGCTTAACTTGACATCGCACTGCCTGCCCGGCTGGTGATGTATATAGCGCTGGTCTTTTAGTACTTGTCCATTCGGTTCATTGCTTGCCATAAGTGTGGTTTGTTTACAAGGAAGGTGTTGATTACATGCACTCAAAGAGTGAGCAGTTTAGGAAATCCTGCGTAGTGCTGCACATTTTATAGCGTTGGATCGATGTCAGTTATGCTTTCGCTTCCTCATCTGAAATGACACAATTACCCTCTTCTCTGCCGGGGGCGGGGGGCATCATCACCTCTCCTTCGCACTGAATCACCTCAAACAAATCCCGAACAAACTATATCAGTTTCAATGATCTATAAGCTAGCTGTAATAATAAATTTATAATAATGCAGCATATATAATTTACAATTAGCTTGTAATGATCTGTGCCAATAAACTGTTACGTTTATTAGAGTGGTTGGGAGGGCTCGTGACATTTTCGTGGTACGTTGACTGGTCAGCTATCGACATCAAGTTACCTCGGCTGGGGAACGAACAAATCAAACTTGAAACCAGGATGCGTTTTCAGTATTTAAGGTGAGTGACAGATGCAGACCGTCAGTTTCCGTGGACCGTGCGAGATGGATGATCAAAACGTAGAAGAACAACACTGAGCCTTTGGCCTGAGCGCGTTTTTTTTCTTTTTTGAGGCGCGAGCGCGTTGTGTTACAGCCCACCCGGACCATTGATCAAGCCCACCGTCACAGATACTAGCAAGCACACGGAATTCAAACAGGCCCAATTGGGTACTAATCGTCCTAAACTCAAAATGGGCCTAGCCCACGTGACTCTCCCACGCGGATCGATTCCGATTTCGTTCTTGGGCTGCTGCTCCTCTGCCTTCAGCATTCGGAGAGCCTGGCGATTCAGTCGGTCACTCGAGCCCGGTTCGGCACCAGAACGTCACATGCATGCGGCATGCCCCTGCCCTGCACCCCACGGTTTGACTAGTGGGCACTGAAAGGTCAAAGGGTCTGACTGATAACCGTACAGTGCCATGAAGCTTTCTTCAGATGGGGGGAGCAGACCAAACAATTAACACACCCAATTAAGCTCAGCCCCCAGCCAGCCAGCTCGCTTGGCCCGAGTAATTAATCTTCACAGGCTTTGGATCTCAACGCAACCGACGTCCTGATGCCGCCTCAGACTGATGACCTCTGACGCGTCAAGGCGAAGATGTACATATGAGAACAGTCAAAAGCTAACTTTTTCAACGACGACGATGATGCATGCATGCCGGGTAGTCGGCCACAAGCAGCCACAACCACAAGCGCATGCAAGAGCGATCTCCCTGGCCGGCCGCCTACGCATCTTCCGGGCTGCGACAAATTAAACGCGTCTGATCGAGATGTCGTCGCTCCCTCCCTGCCTGCATCTGCCGGTTTGCGTATGCTCGATCTATCGATTGGGGCATGCATGCATACGCATGAGCATGACGCATGGCCATGCATGGCCGGAACAGAGCAGTGAATTAAAATTTAATGGTCGTTGCAACTTGCAACAAGGGCAGGCTGCAGGGTCCTGCCTGATCGAAGCCAGAGTCTGGCTATCGCTGACAGAAGTTCGGTAATCGTTATGCAAACAGAAGGAATAGAAGAACAACTATAACTCTCTTCTCATTACGAGAATGCATGGCACCATCACCGTCGCTTCTCGCTTGCATGCAAGGATCTGCATGCCCTGTCTCGATTTCTTGTTCTCATGACACAGCTTGCTGGAGGAGCATATGCACGCTGACCTTTTCATTAATTGTTGGCATACTGGTGTGGAGGAGGGCGCTGCTCATGACACAGTAGACTGTAGACGGGCTCTCACATACTGTGTACACAGTACAGTACCACCGAAAAATTAGAAAGGGAAGAGAAAAACACAGATACCAAGTGCTCATTTGGTTTCATTTCTAGTATATGTGCATGGAGACATATATGATGGAGACCGATCGATATAGCGCACTTTTTACGTGCTACTACTTCAAGGCAGCGCCTGATCTCTCATGGTACCCACTACACAGCAGCTAGATGGCCTCCTGCATGCACTGCTACTGCTAGCAAGTAGCATTGGTGAAGCAGGTTTCCTGCAAGGAGCATATATAGCGAAGGAAGAATCAATGATTGAGTCAAACAAGCAGCAGCTAGATGGCCTGGCCTGAACTGGCGTGCCTACAGCATGCAGGCCGGCATGTAAAGCAGGATGCTTTCAGAACAGAGAGCCTACCCCTCGATCGATCGCAACAGCATATATGTATGCGCTGCGCGCGCGCGTGTGTGAGACAGCGAAAACGCAAAAGCGATCGAGCAGGTACGCACGCAGCAACGCAACAACGGCTGCACGACAAAACAATCGTGCGCGGAATCGCAGTCGTGCGTGCACAAAGTGGACTTAACTTGCTTGATCTCTCGCGACATATAATAGATGCAGGATGTGTTGCAGGGCGACATATACATCTATCGTTGGATCGATCGATCGGTATAATGAGAGAGAGAGAGAGAGAGAGACAGAGGTTCATTGGTCGCGTGCTAGCATCTACCTGCTGCTGGTTGCTGCAGTGGTCACTCCCACAGTGACAGGCAAGCTGAAGCAGGGGCTACTCCCAAGCTTCAGTCCACTGCAGTAGTGCTACATGTGTGACCCAGCGGCGGGCCGGCTGGCCTGGACCCCGGAAGTCTGGGTCCGTCATGGTGTGGGCGCCCATGGCGTTTGCTTGGGACCCCATCGCCACTTTGCAAGCCAAAATTTTCCTTTAAAAAAAAAACACTTCGCAGCCAAATTCTCCTACCTCCAGCAGATGGGAAATGAGGACTGAGTCCTAACGGAGTAGTTAATTAGTTACTGTACGTAGTATATATAGATCGATGCCATCGGCTCCAAATTAACCGAGTCGCGCGCGCGCGAACCAGCTCGATCGCCGGCAACCTGCTGCCCAGGCTGTTGGCCGGAGCGGTCCACGTACGTCCACTCGGCTCGACGCGAAATCGGGAAGAGACCACGGAAAATACAAAGCCGATCAACAGACCACCCTGCAGGTGGGTCCCCAAGGAAAGGCCACGACGTGATGCTGCGAGAGAGAACACATGCCAGCTGCATGCCATGCCAGCCAGAAGACCAAGCTAGGGCGGCCTTCATTATTTCTCCATGCGCTTTGCTCAGACCTGTCTCTACCCCTCCCGGTCGTTCGCTCGTTTGGACTTCTCCTCTGCTTTAGGTTCTCTAGCTAGGTTCCATCGCGTGCAAATGAAAGCAGGAAATGACGCGCATGCATGGGTCCCTCGACGATGATGCCTTTTGCATCACGGCCCTGCTGCTCCAAAGGGAAGCCTGCTATATATGCATACACAAGAACTCCTATATTATCAATGATTAAGCAACGGCATCCTTGATTGGGGCCGACCCAGGATCCACGGCAAGGTTGTGCTGGCCCTCTTAGAGCAAGTATAATGGGTCCTAGTCAGCAGGCTAAATAGTTGTCCAAGTCATAAAAATCCTAGGTGGAAGAGTGAGAAGGGAAGACAGAGAAGAGAGCTGCCGATTGTTTCGTCGCCCGCGTGAAGCAGCATACCCAAGGAAAAGTGAAAACTTGTGCATGCATTAAGTATTAAAATATTCAATTGAGGCCAGCAACAGCCCGCTCAGTAGCTAGCAGCAGGCTCTGTTACTATAGGAGTATAATTCTAGGTTCGTGCCATGGTTTGCCTCCGGCTCTATTCCATGTCGCGCAACTAGAATTATATGAAGAGACAACACGATATATAATACATACACGTTTGTATCCCTTGCCTCTTCCTTGATCTGGAATTATCTAGACAAATGCTTACTTTGCCAGACGAGATCGCCTCTCCGAGCGGGAATTTCCTTGCCTGTGTTGGCTCTTCTATGCGAGCTATGTTGTTGCACGTACGGCTTCTCGCATCGTTTTATGTATATCTTCACTATGCACGAGAAGCCACACTATACATGAATTGCTTTGGAGTTATGAAATCTTTATTGTTATTATAATTTAACTGAACTATTTGCCAGATCATGGTTTAGGAATGCTCATAATTTTGTTACACGATGAGGTACGTTGAATATAACAATCGGTTCTTTCTACCCCATCTAGCGTAATCGGGTGACAAGAAAGGTTACAGTATGGCATAATATTGTTTGCAATCAAAGGTTTGGTTGTGGAAGCAAGTGGTAAGTGTACGACTTAGGGGGTGTTTGGCACGGCTCCGGCTGTGCTGGCTTCGGCTGTGGCTGTGGCTTCTCTAAAAAACCAGTTGTGCTGGTTGTGGCAGTGGCTGTGGATGAAATCGTTTGGCAAAATAGTTTCTTTTACAGCTTCTCCTGCAGCTTCTCCTACAGCTTTTCCTGCAGCTTCATGAAAGAAAAAAGACAAATGTCCATATTGCCCATAGGCATATCGATGCATTTATACATGCATTTTCTGTTTCATAATACTAGAAAATAGACTTGGACCATTTTTTTTTTAAGATCAATGAGACTTGGACAATTTAGTATATAGCATATAAATTAATAAAGTGTATCAATGAAATAGGCCCAGCCCACAACGTCCCAACGCAAGGCACATACTCTCAGATCTTTCCAACGCAAGTTCCTCAAAAAAAAAAACTTTCCGGCTCAGCAACCCGGTCCCACCACTCCATCCTTCCCCACAAATTCTTCTCTTTGCTTCGTCCTTTCGAGCGCACGTCTCCTATTTCTTCCCCAACTCACCTCCCCTCCGTCAAATCCACAATGAAATTGGCTTCCATTTGAGATTAATCCGGCTGCCGCCGACCTCCATGGACTTCCTCCCCCAACCAGCATCCCATTTTTGAGCCGCCGCGCTCTTTTCTCGCTGCCGGCCGCAGCCGATTCATGGCGTGCCGCCGCTGCCTTGGTCGAGGGATGGGGGGCGTCGGGGGAGAGAAGGGGCAGGCGCCGTAATTTTGGCTAGAGTGCGCGCAGTTTTTGGTGGGGCCACATGGGAGAAGCGGGGCGAAGCTACCCTGGCGGTGCTCCCGGCTTCGCCTCCTTTTGGCGCCCGGCTGCGCCCGTATTTCTCGGAGAAGCTGTCGACGGAGCAGCACGTTTGGCAGAAAATTTAGAGAAGCCGTCGCGGGAGCCGGAGCAGAAGCGCGGCCAAACAGCCCCTTAGTTGATTTAGAAACTAGAAGCTTGAGAATTACTAGGAGTGGGTTAGTTCCAAAGGTAGGCTCTGAGTCAGTAGCTTGATCTCACTTCTCAATGTTCTATAGGCAACCGACGCACACCCTAACAAATAAAGAATCGATACCGTTCATGATCGTTGCCCCTTTTTTTTCATGATCGTTGCCATTGGATTGCAAATAAACCGCAACCCAGCAACCTTACAGTTTGTACCGGTCAGGAAAAATGCAGACTTTGCATGTGCAAGGGGAGTCATAGCATTTTGGATGGAAAGCATATATTCCCTCGGACCCCCTTTTGTCTTCTTCTCAATCACCTTTAGAGGAACACAAGAACAAATTAAAGCTTGATCATATCGACTTTTCTCCGAGGCCTGGTGTGATACTCGTACCTAGCATGCATGGGTGCACCCATTTAAATACTAGATAGTACTTTATATATTGTTATTAAATAACCCCCAACGTGATATATCGTGTGTTTGCCTAAGTGTGCTTTCTACTTTGCAGGAATCAGGATACCAGTACAGTACTAAATTTTTTCAAAGGAAAAAAAATAGTACTAATATAAATTTTGGTTTTCTTTTCTGACAGAGAGTTTACCGTGTCTCTTTGCGAGAGAGAGAGAGAGAGAGAGAGAGAGAGTTCACCATGTCTGAGATATCATAGGCTGATCTATTGCCTTTTCTCTACTGTTTCTTCCTTTACAACCAAAATAGCACTTCAAATAACATAGAATAAGTCAGGAGTGATATATTATTTGCTACGGTTATAGGCTTTGAATAATAATACGAAACGTACAAAGCACCATCTTGAAAAAGCTTTGAATAATAATAATAATAATTAAATATCAGCTTTAAAAATGTTAATTACGTACAGTTGGAAATCAGAATTTTTCAGATGTGACATTACGACCAATTTAAAAGGCTATTGCAGTACTGCGTCTGACAAAAGATAATATTATGTAAATTAAAAACTAGCTTCTCATACTTTGAAAGACAGCAAAATATGATCATTAGGTCATGATGATGGATTTGGAAGGTCCTTCAAAAGTTAGCAATCATAGCAGAAAAATGGATTCTCTGGGTCACATTGGTTCAACCGCGTTTAATCCATGCATGGTCCGGTTTAATCAAACGATCGAGTAGCAGTCCTTTTAAAAAGAACTCGTATGCGCACTTAAAGGCTTAAAGGTCCATTGTCACATTTGAAACTTTTCAATCAATCTTTCTTTAAGGAACAGTTGGGCTCTCTCCTTTTTATATGGATGTGATGTTTGCACAAGACCCCATCGATCCATCGACTGATGTGTTGGGGGGGACACATGAAGATCCATGTGCACATTTTAAGTTTCTGGCTCCTGGTTAAATTGAGATCGATCTTTTATAGTCTGACACCACTGTGGTTGAAAGCTAGCCTCAACATATCTAGCAAAGATGGCTTTAGCCAGTGGATTACTGCATTCAGTGAACTAGAAAATATAGGCTTTCTAGGGTCACCTATTATCATTTATTTTGCATGGTTTTCATGGGAGTTTTTTAAAACTGCACAGTTCATATTTCAAAAATTCAAAGTGTCTGTAGATATATACAGAGAGTTTTGGAGATTCATGTGCCTTGCTTCTAAGGTCAGTCACAGTAGAAAGACAGACAATGAACACGATACAAGGGAAAGGCACAAGCATCTGCCCATACTTGGCATCTCACAATCTCCTGGCTAACATCTCCCTTTCTCCACTGCCACGACATGAATGGATGTGGGGCTGATCTGATCAGTCTTCATGTTACTTTTTATTTCCTTTTCCTTTAATTTCCCGGGGTTTGTAGGACAGGCGGGGTCCTGCATCAAGCAAGCTGGGCATTGTCCAATTTTGTTCTCGGAGGAGGAGAACTGGAGAAGGCCCAGAGACCAACTTTTTTGCACCCTTGCTGCCATGGAATCATACATCACAATTACCGAGACCACAAAGTGTGTGTGTGTTCCTCAGGAAAAAGGGCACTGTTAGACCCTTTATTCCAACACACAGACACATGCAGAAAAAGAGGATATATAGTAGCAGTACAGTCCCAAGTCATATGGAAGGATATTTAAGTTTACGAATATAGAAGAAACAACTTATT
This sequence comes from Eragrostis nindensis, assembly GCA_012490785.1. Lineage (NCBI taxonomy): Eukaryota > Viridiplantae > Streptophyta > Magnoliopsida > Poales > Poaceae > Eragrostis > Eragrostis nindensis. The sequence continues at coordinate 4,752,499 of JAAXCT010000001.1, read as the reverse complement.
CCCTTACGAAGGAAATCAAGGGTACGGTATTAGGTTCACAACAAGTATGCTTATTAATTATTTAGTTGAGCAAATTTCGAAAACCTGCGATTATTTGCACCGGGTAACACAAAACTAGTTCAATTTCAGAAAATTGGGACTATTATTCGTTTCGTAGTGCAAAACTATGACTTTTAAGATTCGCCTAACCCCTCGGTGACATGTTTTCATTTTGATGAAATGTGTGACCTACAGATATAGGTCTGGATCCAAAAGTCATAGTTTTGTCAAATAGAATCAATCCGGATTAAAATGCATAGCTGGAACCTTTTTCTTAATAAACCTACATAGATTTTCAAGGGATGGATCACTAAACTTCGAAGTACAAAGCGCTAATTGTTTGATTAATTCTCTTATGCTTCATACTAAAAAAGTCGTAAACCCTATTTTACATATATAGATCGTTTTTCAGTTTCAGAGTTTTACTACTTCTATTGAGTTGCAACACATGACTAGACATCTACATCAGGTTGTCACAGCTGACAGATAAATTCATATTTGCAGACATGCCAGGGTAAATTATTGGCATTACTTTGGCAGTTTTCTTCAGGCCATTATCTTTTCTCGAGAACAATTGGTACAATTAGTAAGTACGTACGTACCCTTCGTGGCTAATACACCCAAGAGAGAAATAGACTTGTCCCTTTGGTGGCATGTGTTGAAGGTTGAATATGCTTCGGGATCTAAAGGCTGAGATCCTACTACGACCGTAGCAGAAATCTTATAATGAGAGAGAGAGAGAGAGAGAGAGAGAGAGAGAGAGAGAGAGAGAGAGAGAGAGAAGCGAGGTTTACTTAGCCGATCGATGGCTTGAAAGGAGGAATGGGTACAAAGTTACCCGAGATACAAAAGGAGGGGAAAGCGATGAAGCCTTATGGGCATCTCCATTTCTCTAACCCGAAATAGCTTCCATGTGGGGGTGTGTTCTTGAGATATCCTAAAAGCTCATAGAGTGCGATCTTTTCCTTCTCCATCCCTTGGAAGTAGCATCAATTAAGATCCCCTTTACAACCATCATGATGGCATCTTCCTCCTCATCCTCCAATCTAAGTGATCATCTCTTGCAAGAAGAGCTCCCATGGCCGTCTTCTTCCCTGCCATTTGCACCAGCTCTCCACAGCGCCAACCATCAATGGAGCCAGCCATTAATGCTGTAAGCATCCGCACTAGTATACTGCGGTTTATGTTTAGTTCACTGGGGCAAAAATTAAACAATGTTCAAATGATATTAATCTGTTATTTGCAATTCCATTTTCCTATTTTTTTTCTCAAAGGAAAGTCCAGTGATACCATTTGAGTGTATATGCATATTCTCTCTTCCGGATTCCTAGGATTTGGAGTTTTCCTCTGCACGCCTTCTTCTCTCCCTCCCTGTTGTCGCTATGAGATTCTAGGGAATTGTAGCACTGCAAAATGACAAATTTCAGGCAGAAACAGATAAAAGAGCATGAGACATATGTGTTTGACACCATCTGTAAATTGTTGGTTTCCTTTTGTCACACCAATTCGCCATTTGCTTGGTCAAATGAGTTCTTCTCAAACTGTGCATTTATCTTCGCTGCAGAAACTCTGCAGATGAGCTTGAGGTGCTCCTCTCATCACAAGGCCACCATCACAGTCATCAGGCTGCTTCTCCCCTAATCCCTCCCCAACTCAGCTCTCTGCTAATGATGCAAGACCTAGGGCTCCAATGGAGCAACTACAGCTCAGCAGACAGCACTGCAATGGTGCTCATGAACGGCCAGCAAGATGGCCACAACAAGATCAAGGAGGAGCAGCAACGCGAATCCTTTAACTCAAGATCATCGTGTGCAGCAGGCACAGCCATTGCCTACCATGAGATCGTCGACGGCGGCCAACGACCCGCCATGACTGCCGTCGATCTGGACGGCAGTGTGCTTCCTAGCATCAACATCTCGAGGTCGCTGCAGAAGCTGTGCCCGGCGCCGCCGCCGCCTCTCCCCGGCGACGCGTTTGAGATACTGGCTTCGTCCAGGCTCTGCAAGTCCCTGCTACTTGGCCAGGCTTCTTCAGTACTGCTCCATAATGGCATGCCTTTGTTGAGATCAGAGCATGTGCCCTATGGCCCTCCTCCTCCTGAAGCTGCTGTTCATCCTCATGGACCATCCATTGACAACTACAAGGTCAGTCAAAGTACTCCGTAGAGCTATGCTCGTACAGTATTTTTCCTCAAAGAGAACTAAAAGGAAAGAAGAACGAGGTAGCTAGTAAGTGACATGCATTCTGCAGCACACACTAAATATATCAACGTATGGTAAATTTAGTGCTAGGTAGATCACAATTTACGTACCATTGCGATGTTGATGCAGTCATTGTTTGTATGTGTTCATGGATGAGAGTCTGGAATATTAATATAGATTCCAAAAGACAAAAAAAGGAACCCATACAGCCGTATCAAGCACCGTGAAATACTTTAGATTCAAACCAGATGTAGAAAGTTTACGGAACTGGCCTCAAGATGCATGCTGTCATAAGTCATTTGCAACTTCTAACGAGTAGTTGTGTTTTGAACTGATGTATGAAGTAGACCTTTCATAAAAATATGATCCTGCCAGAGACCTAATTTGTTTATCTATTATCATTTCAATGAGATAAACTAGCTGGCTAGAATCAATCTTCCGGACCTATATAAAAATTGTTAACCACTTGTCGATGCACAGACTAGAGGATGGAATATTGAGTAATATATTCCCTTTTCTGAAACAAAAGCACACAAAAACTGTTAACGTACTCTGTTTTGTGGCATATAACAATGAACTATGTGTAGGACGTAGTGATCACAATGTACCAATAAGCTAGCGACACACGTGCTGGCAAGCAGCACTAGTGTTCCAGTCATGCATGACTGTGACATCAGACGTTACACTCCTGCATATTTTACTAGAGTACATGCATGTCGCTCCTATATATGTATTCGTCCAGAATTCTGGAACCGTATTATAGGCACAGATACAAAGATCCGATCAAGCACTTCATACAGCAAAATCGGCACTGTCTTCTTTTGTTCTCTTAGTTCAAAGGGGAAAAGAAAATGAATTTAACAGAAGCAACTTGGTTAGCTAGATCATGTATTTAGTACTTGAAGTAGTGTGAACCACTCCTACTCAATCAGTCTATATACACAGAGTACTAACTAATGTAATAAGCCTATATATGCAGTAGTACCCTTTTTTTGGGGGCGAACTTATATGCAGTAGTACGTACTTGAAGTAGTGTTGAGTAGACATTGAGTTTTCAGTTATGTAAATTACTACTACTACTACTACTACTACTACTACTACTCAATCAGTCTATAACCCTTGCATATATGCCAAAAGACATTGAGCTTTCAGTTATGGGACCATTAGGTTTGGACTGGCAACGGCATGCATGCACATACCGAGATCAGCTTGTGGTGGGTACGCATGCAGCTCATCGTTGCGTGTCTAGGTACCAAGCCGAGATGCATTATAAGACGTCCTCTTCAAACCATGTTCCTTGGTCGATCTGCAGTACTGCCGCTAGTTAAGCGAGATCGATCGATGATGAGCAAGTGAGCGAGAGCTTAGCTAGACAGGCCCCGGCCGGCCGGTCCATTCGGTAAAAGTACAGCCTCTTTTTTGCTCTGCTCGCACGCAGCTTTAGGATCGAATAGTGACCGGTGCGCGTCATCTTTTGCGCCCAAAAAGTACCTAAGTGCAGCAGCATATGCCCCTACTCTTGCTGCTGCGTCGATCGATCTCGAGTTAATTCTGCAACTGTGTTAATCTGCGATTCACAGGCTTTACGTCGCAGTACTTACTGCATAGTGTCGATGTTATTTATTTGCAAATAAACTGCAATGCTTGGCACTTACACTCCTTGAAATTATTTACTTCGAAATTGTTAATCAAGAGTTATATAAATGATATGTGCCTATGCTTTTTTAATTACTGATAATGCATCATGCATGTGTCAATATGTACGTGGCCGCAGATGGGTGTGCCTCCTTTGTTGAATGGGATGGGAGGAAGCCGCCATTGGAGTGCGGAGAACAATGCAGCATGTCATCAAAAGACAGCACCGTCGTCGCCGTCGCCGTCGCCGAAGAAGCCTCGGCTCGAGTCGCGCTCCTCCACTATCGTCCCTTCTTTCAAGGTATCTTGAGTAGATGTATGCAGCTCACTGATGCTGTAGCTTTGGTTGTTACAACTTCCCAAAAGAATGTCTTGTTTTGTCACTTCGATCAGCAGTTGACAGCCGCAATATTCCCTCTCTCATGGCTTCCTTTCCTTCGCTTAGGTAAGGAAAGAGAAACTAGGGGATCGCATCGCTGCTCTTCAGCAACTGGTCTCGCCCTTTGGCAAGGTAACGCTTAACGGCTTAAGCTCCCAACAGACACAGTTTATTTTTTATTTATTTAGCGCATATAAAGGTGTACAACCGTTCAATTCAGACAAGGAATAATGTCGCTCCCATCACTGATTCTAAACTTATACTTCATTGATTAGCACTTCAAAATTTGCCATTTCATCTATCCTATTACATGGTTCTAAGTATATCCTGTTACATGGTTCTAAGTAGTTTGCTTGTCTGTATGGTAGAACGCGGTAGTGGTGCGCTTATCTTTTTCTGTTGATTTCTATCTTTGCTATGCTGACAGAGTTCGTTATGTGATTAATGGAAGCGGGCAATGCCCTTATCGATAAAAAAATAAAAAAATTGCCGCTGAGTGCCTCGTGATACTCAAAGAATACAGTGAAAACTTCTGGATGCTGCCAGCAACAATGTTTACTGATCGCGCATTAATCTCTTGGCCTGTGTAGACCTAAGGCTGCTCAGCCGTTCATTTTCTAAGCTATACATGCATTCAGAAATAAAACAGAGTACTACAGGGATCATTTGTCAACAAGCTTAATTACTGACGTTCCATATATACCACAATGAAACTTTATAAGCATAACAATGCATGCTTCGTTCGTACAAAGATAGAAACATTTCTCTTGAACAAGGGATTGACAGTTCATGAGACGGTCAATTTTGCACCAATATCTCAGTTGAAAGAAGTATTTCGTGTAAGATTAATTCGTACATGTAATATGTGCAGACTGATACCGCGTCAGTGCTCATGGAGGCCATTGGGTATATCAAATTTCTTCAAGACCAGGTCGAGGTATTGAACTATGAACCATCTAAGCTGGCACACTGGGATGATATAGTTTTTCGCTGCAAACTGAAAACTGATAAACATGTTATTCAAAAACAGATTATTTCACTTACTAATCTTTGCTAAGATTTCAGTCTGACAACAGTTTAACTACCGCTGCAGACTTTAAGTGGCCCCTACTTGAGGTCATCCAGAAATAAGAAACCCAGGACGACACAGCGGGTACTATATATAAAAAATCTACATTCGTTTATTTTCTTGGCATGAAGTTTGTTAAATTGATGTCATATGCTTGGTTTGCCATTTTAAATAGGGATCTTCAAATGCGAATGGTGGGGAGGAGGAAACAAGACTTGATCTGCGCAGCAGGGGACTCTGCCTGGTGCCTCTCTCGTGCACGTCATACGTGACCAACGAGAATGGAGTTTGGGCTCCACCCAATTTTAGTGGAAACTAATTGAATGTAACCTTGAGACCAAGTATAACAGTGTACTCAAAACTAATCGATGGTTCAATGGAGTTCGTCAGGCAAAAAATGTCACCTGTTTTTGTGCTATTCATTTACGGACATTTCATTTTGCTCAATCACATGTCATAACACTTGTGTCATCCATAATAACAACCCAAAAAAGGAGGCTAGAGCTATAGCTGGTTCTGGATATTACACAGAGGGTACCAAATCTACGCAGCATGTGGATTAACATTAGGTGTTCAAATCAGATGTCAACAAACATCACAGAAACATGGATACTCCATGATATACAGTCGATAAGCCAACAGTACAGGAAAATTAGTTGCATCATCCACTACATGCCCGCTGTTGTGTTATGCACAGCAATACAATTCTAGGCTGCTAACAAAAAGCTGTAGCCTGAGCCACCAAATAATTTGCTATACATTTACGCACATATCTCATCACGATGTAGATCCTTTGCTGCTTGTAGTCATGAATGATTCACCACAACCACACTGCCCTTTGGAATTCGGATTTATGAACACAAACTCGGACCTACAACAAGAGCATTTGTTACCAACTGATAAGGAGTAAATGGACGGGAAAAAAAAAGGAAACGTTCTGCAGGAACCATACTTTAGTGGATCATCAACATAGTCCATCTTAGTGCCGATAACATGCATCAAGGCTTTAGGGTCAATTAGAACTTTAACTCCTTTCTCTTCAACAAGCTCATCAAACTTCCCTTTCTCATCTGCATGCAGAATATGGTTCTTCAGCAATTGCAGAAAGTAGAAACCACAAGAAAACATTGAATACTAAAAAAATGCAGCAATTACAATTTTTAGTGCACATAATGCTTGTTCATGCTCCTCCAGGTCCATAAAAAATGTCGTTGTAGTAGTTTCACTTCTGGACCCTAAAGCAAGTTGTTTTAGGCTTTGGGGATGGATTTGGACTCAAATACCCCTGCATGGTCTTTACTCCAGCGCGGGTATTGATTTGTTTGCAGTGCACGCATGTTACCTGAGGCGCCGTGGCGTCATTTAATCCAGTGCAAGCCTCACATACTCACGCAGGTCTCCTGCTCGCCTGCTTTCGCTGCAGGACTGCTGCCTCTGTTTGCTTGCTCACTACCGTCGCTTGGTCACTTCCCCTCACGGCTTATGCTTTCGGTGGTGATAAGTTCAGATCAATGTCAGCAATGTGCTCTAGCTAAATGTTCAAACCCATGGTTGAATGCGTGGCTAGGTGTCTACTCACGGCAGCAGCCTACAGGGCAACAACGTATAAATATAAAATGGAAAGCAAAAAACTTGGCTCGCATGAATTAACTGCGTAAAACTTGGCACCGGTGAAATAATTGAACACCCAGCGCTCTTCTGCATGACGCGGGTGAAAAAACCCAGCCTTTTTTTTTTGTAATGAGCTTCTTCATGCCGTGAGTGGAAAAAAAAAGTGCTAGGAGTCAAACCCAGCCCAGAAAGCATTGAGACGAGCGCATTTAACAACCTGACTGCGAATATTTACTGCCCCGAACCACACGCAAAAGCATTTAGTATGGGTAAAACGGGAAATTACATCCTAATTAATCTCTCCTTGGTATGTGAGATCATGTAAAAAATGACTTTCTTATCAAAACCGAAGGGAGTAATTAATACAGCACATGTTGAGAACCCGTGACCGATTCATGTCATATTGGCTGCACGGCATCAGCTTGAACCAATACTTAGTCTAATCCATGACTTTTTAAAAATGAGCAAGGCTTGTTGTAACACTGATTAAAAGAAGAGCATATGATGGACAGAGTGAATAATCCACCCAATCGGATAGTGGGAGCATAATTAAGCAAGGCGCACCTCTATCTACTATTAATCCGTGAAATCAGTCGAGCGAGGGGCTATATGTGCCATTGATTAGTCGTGAAAGGAGCTATATGTACCATTGATAGTGATTATCAGGTGTACTGAAAACATGCAGTGAATCGTGTTTTTTGATGTTTCAGGTGCTGGTTGCCACATGCAACAACTTCATGAAATTTAAGTTACCCTCGTTTGCTCTACAAATTCTTTGAACATATATGTTTAAATATACTCTCAAGAGTAACCAATAGGCATGCTATTTTTTGAGACTAACTTCAATATCTTTGGCTAAAAGATGAGAGTAATGGCCGAATTCCTATGAAAAATAGCATCCCCATGCTCTCTTTCTTTTAAGAAAAACATAAGAAAAAAGTGAAAGTAGGCACTCCAATTATGCCCTTGGCCTCTGATGTGGCTCAAGCTCTCCACAACAACTTGCCATGATATATTCTGTAGCAACACTATTGTTCGGTACTTCAGTTTCTGAGCACATTCTTTCCCGTTTTTTAATGGTTTCCATTTTGTTTTTTTTTTGGCGGGGAATTATGTTATTCTTTTGTTGGCTGCTTCATATTTTACATCTTATATCCTATATGGAAATTCTGCAGATTAAATGGTGCGTAGTGTCAGGTAGGACTTACTAGATATCAATTGCAAAACTCGAGCCACTGGTTTAGAAATGCGTCATTTATTGAAAGTGGAGGCTCAGGTTGCAAGACATGATAGGCCATCACAGCGAGACAATGAACAAGTATAAATGGATGCAAGACATGATAGGCCATCATAGCGAGACGATGAACAAGTGCAGGTGGAGGCTAGCAAGCAAGGAAGAGGAGCAAAGCGTACCGGCGTAGTTGAGCGTGTAGGAGAGGCCGTTGCAGCCTCGCGCCTTTACGCCGAGGCGCAGGTAGGGCCGCTGCCTGAGGCTGAGGAGCTGGCGGATCCTGGACGCCGCGGCATCCGTCAGCGAGAGCGCCTGTCTGCGGAGGGCCCTGTCGGCTGCGGCCCTCAGCACGGACGACGACATGGCTAACTGGGCTGCTGCTTCCTCGCCAACCTCGCCTCTGCACAGCACAGAATCAACAAGAAGAAGACCGTCAATTTGTTTACGGGTCAATGGAATTGGTTTGAAATGGGTAATCAAATCGGGGTACCAATGGATTTCTTATGGAAATTGCTTGGCAAACCGATGGGGAGCTCACCCCCTTCGACTCGGTTCAGTTTCGATCGAGAGTAAAGGAGAAATTGAATCTCGACAAGCTGCTCACCTGCAGATTCGGATGGACGGACGATGGCTGCACGCGCGCTGCTGCTGCTGGGCGTCTTGTGTCGAGGGTGTCCTGCCGATTGGAGTGGGATCGGAGCGTTCCTCGCCGGTGCACGCCGCCGTGTCGTGTCCCTCTTCTCTCCCGACTCCGAGACGCTGGGAACCCCGGATTGGAGGCGTCTGGAAGGGAAGGAAGGGCGGAGGCGGAGAGAGATGACGAATTTCGCTTCCTTTCCTCCTCGACTCAACCGGCTCGTCGACCGGGCCTGCCATCTCGGCCCACCAGTGAAACAGAACCAGGCCCAACTACTGGAGTTCGTTTAGTTATTTTTCTTTTTTTTTCCTAAGAATAAAACTGGGCTAACGATTCTTCTGCATGTCCATACTCCGCGACACTGCCATCAATTTATTTCTTGTTCGCCCTCCAAGTATGCGGAAGTTCATAAAACGCCTGACTGCAGCAACGTCTTTTGAGTCCATAACATCTGGCATTCACTCGTTAAAGATTATACTGCTATAATGGTGTTCTTAAAATTGTTTACTCAACCCCTGCTATAATAAGTAACGTATACTGCTGTATGGTAACGTCAATCTGTGCTGGCTAGCTAACTCTACCTATATGTACGGAGGCGACGACTACTTCCACCCCAACGCATCTGTTTGCTGCTGCTGCTAGCCTGCTACTACTACAAGTCAATTCAATCCCAAGGATCCAATATGAGGGATAGCATTGCAATGGCCCTGTTCATGTCCGTCGCTATTATTTTTGGATCACTAGCACTGCATGTACATTGTAAGTATAGATGATGATCATCCTATCTTGTGACTGATTCATGCGAAATATACTTGTGAGCATTATTGATGAACAAAAAATACATATTGCAGGCCGTCGTCAACTAGGGGACACTAGAAGTTCTGTCGCTGCAACCATGAACTACACATCATTAGATCAGAGAAAGATCAGCTTGATTTTTTGTGCCAGGTCGTTGTGCAATTACTTCGACCCTGAATTCAGTTCATGCTACTGTTGCCCGAGCGTGGGCCGTAGAGAGTATTGCCATAGTACTATGGATGAGTGCAGGGCGAATTGTGACGCTTGCAAACCAAAATGCTTGAAGTAGTCTCTTTGTCTTTGGTGCTCACCGGATGCAGCAACGAACGGTATTTACCCTCGAAGTATGGCTACAATACATCACATACTGTTTGTCAAAGTGACTCATATCGTTCTTTCGATAAACGTTGACGCATTAAATTCGATTGCTAGAACAGAAAACTGAAACCAAAGAGAAACATATAAACTTAGCCGCAAGACCATAACCCAGAAAGACTGTCAACTTCCTCGGAAGGAGAGGCAATTGCAGCTCTTCAAGTACAGCAACATACTTTCATTTGATTGATCCAACCTCAGCCTCTACAAAATAAACTAATTAGCCTGCCTGTCTGCCCTTTGCCGTGGCAGAAATTAAGCACGGCAGACTTTTCTAGCAGTAACTAGTTACAGGGAAGGCAACTGCAACAACTCAATCAATAATGGCAGGCTGAATAATGGCCTATTGAGTCTTTAGGAGCAGAGATGAGCTGCTGTTACTAGCTACTACAACAGCAATCAGTTCTTTAGATCCCCAAGCAGCCGGCCCTTGGCGTGCATCTGCTTGTACATCCACTGCCAGTTCTCTGGTCGCACCTCCCCGCCAAAAGCCCTGATCACCAACCTGCCGCCGCACCCACCTTGCAGCGCTTCAGTGGAAGCCCCTTCACCAGCCCATACAAGAACCTGCTCGCGAACAGGTCGCCTGCTCTGGTCGCATCCACTGAGACTCTTCCCGATGGCCGACGCATGAACAATCTGCATCCAACTATGTATCATTGCTGTTACTTACAGGCTTATAGTCGATGCTAGGCAGTTATCAGTTGGAAGGAACAACTTGTCTCACACTAAACTCGATATGTTTTTCTTCGTTTCTTGTATTACTATTGTTGACTCCAAATTTGTAATGTGTATGCGATTTTATTGACACAAGTAGAACATATTCTTCGCAAGATAACTTCCAAACTCTCCGATGGGAACATTGTTTGAGTTAACACTTCTCATATTTGACATGAATGTAAAATATCACCTGATTGCCGTGCTTTGCCATACATCCCTTTGAAGCAAGGGTCACTACGTCCCATTAGCAGTACTTCACCTGCAAATACATGCAACAGAGGCGGTATGGTAATTAAAGTGTAAAGTGTTGGCATTTGAAGGAGGATAGAGCATTTGTTTTGCTAGTTGAATTTCCCGTCCTTTTGTTTCTTTCCTAATTACATAGGACAGTGATGGCAGAGAGAATTACCCAATAAGTTCTCTAGCTTCATCCTCATTGCCAAAACAAAGGTCAATGTTTCCTGTCTCCAAAAGGTCAATGAGTTTCGATCTATAGTCCCGAACCATTTGAATGTGGACAACCAAATTAAAGCCAAACAGTTTTTACAAAGTTGACCTCAAGTGAGCAATCAATTTGTTAAAGCTGCATTCAAACCTCAAAACTGGCCAGATCTAATGACACTGAAAGGCCTTCTTGTTTAGCAATCCTAATAGCTTCAATAGTTTGTTCCGTATTTTGTTTTACATATCTCAAAACAAGCTAATGCATCGAATCAAGAGTGAAAAAAATTCAATCTTATTATAGACATGTCAGAAAGTTTCATTTCTTACTATAATATATATGCATATATATGCAGAAATGAACGAACATGAACATAATAAAAAGCCAATTTGAACTCATTGGCCTGTTGCATGGACAGATGATCTCATCAGCCGTACGAATGTTATAGATAAGTAATGTACGTAACATTAAGACTGCATCAAAAGGGGGATACCTGGAGCTTGGCTGCAGTTGACAGGCATGGCTCCGCATGGTGCGATTACCACTTGTGTCGACCCAAGCATGCACACTATAATAGGCATGCTTTTCAACCTTATTCACTATGCAGTAAAATAAGGGCAAAAAGATAAATTCTAGCTTCAGATTTTAGACTACTTCTGCGGTGTGCCCTTTTTTTGCCCACGATCTTGTGAGATCTACACCGCTAAATATTTTTGACAAACAAAACACCCTGGTTGTCATCTTGACATGCTCCAATTATTCCAGTAGATATCCCAAAACCTGCAGAGAGCCCACGGACTATGTTGGCAACACTATCCCAAATTCTTTCGAAGTTTATGTCGTGGAAAAAAAAAAAACCTAACCAAGCCACAGTTGCTTACTCTACAATGCAATATGCAAGTAATAGATTTGGAATTCAGAACACAAACATTAAGTCATGCCGAGAGCACTGGCTAAGTACACAACAATATGTACATACTGGCATAAGCTTTAAACAGTTCACACACTCTAGTTTTAGTATATGTATAAAGAGAGAGAGAGAGAGAGAGATACGAGTTGAGGCTAAATGACCAGATGCAATTTATGCGCAGGTACATAAGTTGAAAATGTCATTCTGCATAATTTGCAAATACAAACAGCTATAAACAAATTCTCCATCTAGTCTTTCATAACATTTGAATACATGCAAGTAAACATCACTAGCTAAGTACATTAAAGTTCAGGGCAATAAACTGGATACTACCGTGACAAGCTAGGAACACTGGCAAGGTAATGCACAAGCGAACAAGGGCACTCCTAAAGTCAGACAAAATATGAAATATATACTGTTAATAGTTGTTGTTTTAGACAACTCAGTCTCCAAAATACAACTATAACCATGCCAACTTCTATTAAAATAAATTTGCAAAACCAAACAAATTAAAATATTACCAAAGTATTCTTCAAGGAAAGTATTTGCATATCATTGACATGTTCCCAAACTAAATACTTTAAAAGTTACTGGTAATCAAACTGCAGGAAGCATAACAAAGAATGCAAACTTAACTCATACAAATCATCAGACTCGTAGGATCCAGGATAAAACTATCACATTCCAAAGGATACCTATACCAAGAACAGAATGATCATTTAAGAGGCTAAGATAGCTGTGAAGAATTATATCTCCACCATAATATGCAACAAATCCTAAAAACAAATGTTACCCGATTTCCAGACACTTGGAACAAACCAGAGGCTACATCTGATTGACAGACATAAGGATAGCTGGATATCTACCAACAGATAGTAAGCCTAAAACTGTTACAAAACATCCAACAAAAGAACAGTGCCTCGTGACTGAACTACATTGCACAATTTGTCCTTAAAAGAAATTTTTGACCATACTCGCAGATGCAAACCTGCTACAAGATCAGCTACACCCACAAATGCCCATATTGCAGATTTCACATAGTGGACCAGTCCCCAAATCAGACAGATGGCATCGTACAAGGCAAAATAATATCATATTGATAGTCATAGACACCCAAAAAAAATCCATTCCTCAAAAAAAAAATGAAGGAGGTTGTTATTTTCATTCGAGAACATATAGCATCAGATGTCAAGGAACCAGTTCTTTGCAGACTTTGCATTTCAACCATGTGAAGCAGTTTGCAAATGTGTGATCATAGATCAGAGTTCAGATATTACATATTGGTTCAGAATTCGGGTGAGCACTCAGCATAAAAGACTGGAACAAGAATTGGAGAAAAAGAAATTATGCATCATAGATCAGGTAATCTATTTCCAGGCCATATATTAACGCATTTCAACTTGTAGCATATTACAAAACTAAGGTGAGCATAATTTCATAGGTGAACACTTACAAAACTAAGGAACAGTAAGAAGAGAAATGTTGAATATATATGACATAATACAGACTCCTGACATACATTTATCTTTATGCTTACACAGTTCTGTAGGGGCTGAATCAAAATGAATATGTAGGTTAGCATATGCTTACACAGTTCATAACGGACGGATATTTATCAGGCTAAGAGACTATGTGAAGGTACAATATCTTGCTGCGCCAAATCATGGAGATAAATATTATCAAATTGTCAAAACTCTCTTATACCATAAAAGTAAAAAAAAAAAGAAAAGCAAACATCACATCGTATAGTGTCTTCACTTTAACCATATAAATACTCTGCAAACCAGAGAAAACAAATCCCGCTAGTAGTACATGATTCTTTAGGGCAAGAAAGCAGCTTGTTCTATAAAGAAAAAGCAATGCGCAACTCACTAGAAGCACATTATTCTTCAACTTCCTTTTTGATTTCTTCCATGAGTTCGTCCTTGTAATCCTCAAACGTGCCATCATACCTGTTCACCGTGCCACCCTCCACAACCCATATCTCGCTCCTCTGCTCATCTTCACAAACACGAGATATCAATCGCGAGTCATGGCTGACTAAGACAACACCTCCAGTGAATTCATCCAGCGCATCTGCTAATGCATCAATACTCTGCATGTCCAAGTGATTTGTTGGCTCATCAAGCAGAAGAATATGAGGGTGTGACATTGATATTGAAGTGAATACAACACGAGCCTTCTGACCACCAGACAATTTAACAATTGGTGTGAGATGGTTGTGTCCTGGCAAACCGAACTTCCCAAGCTTCGCCCGGACAGCCTCTGCCTTGCTCATTCCCTCTTGGTCAGGGTGGAGTCGAAGCAAATATTGAACAGCATTCTCCTCCATTGTCAACAAGTCAACAAAATGCTGTGAGTACCGCCCAATCCTTAACTTCTGGCTCCTCCTCACCTCGCCTTCAGTTGGTGTAAGATCACCAGCAAGTAAATTAAGCAGGGTAGATTTCCCTGCCCCATTGGGCCCAACAATGGCCACACGAGTTCCCATATCAATGCCAACATCAACTCCAGACAGCTTGAAGTCTGGTCGATTAGGGTAGCTGAATCCGACTTCTATAAGCTGAAGCAAAGGTGGTGTAAGCTCCGTAGGCTCTGGAAAATGGAACTCAACACTGTAGTCACGCCACTTCTGTGGCACAACCACCTGTTTCTGGTCATCGTCATCATCTGCCGTATTCTTCCCTTTTCCCTTGCTCTTGGCAGCCTCTTTAGCAGCCTTCGAGAGCGCATGGCCTTTAACCTTATCCTGAGCAGCCTTGCTACCGGTCTTCCTGGCTGCTCTCATCTGCTTCTCATATACCTCAAACTTGCGGTTCATCTCTTTTCTCTTCTGTTCATACCCACTCTCAAAATCATCAAAATTGCCACGGTAGACATGCAGACTCTTATCATGCAAGTGTATGATCTCATTGCACACTGTATTCAAGAAATCCCTGTCATGGGACACCACAATCAATGTCTTCTTCCACTGCGAGCACAAGTATTCCTCCAGCCACAGCACAGCTCGCAGGTCCAGATGGTTAGTTGGTTCATCAAGGAGCAGCAGTGTTGGCTGCATGAAAAGCGCGCGGGCAAGTGAGATGCGCATCCTCCAGCCACCACTAAATGACTTTGTCGATCTCGCCTGCATAGCTTGATCGAACCCCAGACCGGCAAGGATCTTGGATGCACGGGCCCTGGCAGCATCGGAGTCCCGGAGATTGAGCTTCTCATACACCTCGGCAAGCCTCTCATTGTCATCAGGATTATTAGAGGCCTCCAGCTCCGCCTGCTCCGCGCGCAGAGCTGTGAGCTCCTCATCAGCCGCAACCACGGCCTCTAGGGCCGACCTGTCGTCGCCAATAATCTCCTGCTCCACGAGCAGGACATCGATGTTGCGGGGCACGGGAACCTGACGCCAGGCCAGGAGCTTGAGGAGGGTGGACTTGCCCATGCCGTTGGGGCCGACGAGGCCGTACCTGCGGCCGTGCGAGATCCGGAGCGAGGCGCTCTTGAGCAGCTCCTTGCCGCGCGCGGAGACGGAGAAGTTTTCGAGCACGATGTCCTTGACGTTGTCATCGACGGCGCCGTCCCCGTCGGCTCCGCCGGCTGCGGATCCGGGGACGCGCGAGCCGATGACGACGGAGAAGGCGTCGCGGTCGTCGCGGAGCGCCTCCTGCCTGGCGGCCTCGGCGGCTGCTGCCGCCATGGCCTCGCGCTTGTCCTTCTTCTTGGCGTCCTTCTGCGACGGCCCGGCGACAGCGTTGAGGTCGACGGCGGCGGCGGCGCGGGCGGACTTGGGCTTGGCCGCGGCGGCGGCGGCGAGGTCGGCCTCGTCCTCCTCGTCGTCGGAGGGGGGTAGGTCGACGTCGGCCAGGTAGGAGGAGGCCGGCGCCTTAGAGGGCTTGCCCTTGGGCTTGGAGGAGGGCGCGGCGGCCTTGGAGGACTTGCCCTTGGCCGCCGGCGCGTCCATGGAGGCGAGCATGGCGGAGACCGACATCGGCTTGTCCTTCTTGCCGCCAACGGTGGCGCCGGCGGAGGAAGAAGAGGAGTCTTTGCGTCCCATCGGTGAGGTGGCGGCGGCGACGACGGCGGAGTGTCAGCACAGCTACAGAGACGCTGAGGCGGAGATACAAGGACGGCTATGATGTTCTTTCTTCAATTCAATTGCTCTGGGGTTGGGTTGGGTTGGGGAATTTGAGGCCGGAGGCCGGAGCGGAGAGAGAGATTACGAGACAGCTTTCCTCGACTCGACCGGCTCGCTGACCGGGCCTTTCTTTCAGCCCAAAAGTGAAACAGAACCAGGCCCAACCAAGGGTTTTTTTTTATCTTAAATAAATGGAGTGCAAACCGCTTCCTCTGCAGTCTGCCCGTCAGTACTCCACGATACCACCACCAACTGTTTTGTTCACCCTACTGTGCATCTCATACTGCCGTAGTAACTCAGATAAATCTTATGAAAATTTGGTTGACGCATGAAATGCTGTTTCTGATTGCTTAAACAGAAAATTGAAACCAAACGAGTAAAAGATAAGCTTAGCAGCTGCAAGTCCATAACCCAGAAAGACAGCCAATCAGGACTCATCGGGAGAGGGCAATTGCACCACTCCAGTACAGCAACATACTTTCATTTGACGGATTCAATCTTAGCATCTACAAATCAACTAATCTGCATGCCTGCCCTTTGCCCTGCCAGAAATTAAGCACGGCAAACTTGTATTCCAGTAACAGAGAAGGCAATGGCAACAATCAACAATCGCAGGCTGAATAATGGCCTGTTTTTGTGTCTTTAAGAGCAGAGATACAGCTCGAGCTGCTGTTACTACTACAGCCTGCAGCAGCATCAGTTCTTCAGTTCTGGAAGCAGCAGGCCCTTGGCGTGCATCTGCTTGTACATCCACTGCCAGTTCTCTGGTCGCACCTCCCCGCCAAGAGCCCTGACCACGGATCCGCCACTGCACGTACCGACCTTGCAGCACTCCTCTAGCGGCAGCCCCTTAACCAGCCCGTACAAGAACCCACTCGCGAATAGGTCGCCTGCCCCGGTCGCGTCCACTGCGCTGCTCTCCCCGATGGCCGGCACATGAACAATCTGCATCCACCCATCCATCATTGCTGTTACTTACAGGCAATAGTCGACACTACTCAATTATCAGTTGGAAAGAACAATTCGTTTCACACTAAACTCTATGTTCTTCATGTATTACTATTGTTGACTCCAAAATTGTAATGTATATGCGAGTTTATTGACAGAAATAGAACAAATTCTTCACAAGATAACTTTCAAACTCTGGGTTGGTAACAATGTTTGACTGAACACTTTTTATCTCTAACATGAATATGAATATCACCTGGTCGTTCTAAAAAAAAGAATATGAATATCACCTGCTGGCCGTGCTTTGCCATGCATCCCTTTGAAGCAAGGGTCACTACGGCCCACTTGCAGTACTTGCCCAAGAATGCGAGTGCATCTTCTGGATCGTATTCCAGGCTCCCTCTGCAAATACATGCAGCAGATGAACATGGGCGCAATATTGGCGTACAGAAATAAAAAAAGGGTAACCGTATGGTAATTAAAGGGCAAGGCTGTTTGCATTTGAAGGGGATATAGTATTTGTTTTGCTAGTTGAATATCTTTTGTTCCTTTCTTAATAATGTAAAACTATATAGAAGTGTGATGGCGGAGAGAATCACCCAATAAGTTCTCTAGCTTCATCCTCGTTGGCAAAGCAAAGGTCAATGTTTCCTGTCTCCAAAAGGTCAAGGAGTTTCGACCTATAGTCCCGAACCATCTGCAAGTGGACAACCAAACTAAAATCAAACAGTGTTTACAAAGTTAACTTCAAGTGAGGAATCAATTTATTAGAGCTGCATTCAGACCTCAAAACTGGCCAGATCTAATGACACTGAAAGGCCTTCTTGTTTAGCGATCCTAATAGCTTCAATAATCTGTTCCATATTTTGTTGTGCATATCTCAAAACAAGCCACTGCATCAAATCAAGAGCGATAAAAATTCAGCCTTATTATAAACATGCTAGAAAGATTCTTTTCTGACAATAATATATATGCTTAAACTAGTATACACAGAAGAGAGCCAAAAAAGGCACCTTGGAGCCTTTGAAGTCCTCATTTCTGAACTCATTGGCCTGTTACATGGTCAAATGATCTCATCAACCATAAGAATAGATAAGGTAACATGTGTAACATTAAGAATGCATCAAACAAGGGGATACCTGGAGCTTGGCTGCAGTAGATAGGCATGGCCGCATTGTGCGATTACCGCTTGCATCGACCAAGCATGCACACTATAATAGGTATGCTTTCAGCCTTATTCACTATGCAGTAAAATAAGGGCAAAAAGATAAACTCTGGCTTCAGATGTTAGACTACCTGTGCAGTGTGCCCTTTTTTCGCCCTTAATCTTGTGAGATCTACACCGCTAAAGCTCATATTGTTGACAAACAAAATGCCCTGCTTGTCATCTCCACATGCTCCAATTATTCCAGTAGATACCCCAAAACCTGCTGAGAGCCCACGGATTGTGTTGGCAACACTACCACCAGCTATAGTGGTTATCGGGGTCAGATCATTGCGAGAAGGCAGAATGTGGGCATTCACTTCAGTAAGAATATGATTCAGCTCCTCAAGGGACACCTGTACATAAAAAAATTATCAAATGAAGTCCAGAACCTAGCCAATTTGGTTCAACAGTAGGTGTAAATCTTGATACTGCATAACGAATCAAGGCAAAAAATAATGTCATGCAAATAGGATCACAAAAGGAAAGAATCAAACAGACCATATGTGCCATTCACCAACCACCAAACGAAACCTAGAAGGATGTGAATGGGTGTCAACTAACATATCTTTTCACTTTTCTTGGACAGCTTTGACCCAAGATTCTGGAAGTTTACGTTGGGGAAAAACTGATAGCATGGACTTGTTCCTGCAGATCTATGCATGTGCTTTTGTTTTGTTTAAAAGCTAAAGCTAGTCCTCATCTTGAATTGTGGAAGCGCAAAGAGAAGGAAATTATTAGCATTTCAGCATGTTCTCCTACTCTCAGTTCCTGAACTTGGTAAAGAGAGGAAAGCCTCTAATTGACTGCATAGTCCAGTAGGTAAAGATCCCACGTAATTTTGAATTGAAAAGTTCGTCTGTTGAAAACATATTCTATAGTGTAAAACATACACGACCTATTCCTTGGACAAGGACAAAGCAGTCCCACGATGAAAAGGGTGTTAATCCATTGTTGGCTAAGTTTATTCAGTCATACAGGTCTAGTACAAGACCTTATACCTTGTAAGATAAGTGATTAACGCACTTTTTGGGGTTCAAATAGTATGACAGTGACGCATACAATCGTGGCTTCTTTTGGTAAAAACTTTCAACAGCTCTGCAACCTAAACAATTGCTGATATTATCAATGGTCAATGGACCAGTTAGTTTGGGCAACGTAAGGCCATGCTAGTCCGGAAGTGTACAGTGCATGCCAAACATCAGGGTGGCCTTTTGTAGTGAAAGCAACGCCCAAATCTAATCAATATAGCTGCGGCTAACCGAAGGTTACACGTCAGATTTAGGAAATATCTATCTGAGCGACCCAGAAGTTTTTGCTTTGAACTACTCTGTTTTCTTGTAGGAAATGCTGGAGTAGAACTGAACAGAACATGTCACAACTAATAAGGGCAAAGACACAAGTTGATATGAGAAGGGAAGTGAGTCATCAAAACGAACTAAGAAAATAGTTTCTAAGAAAAAGGAAAAATATTGAAAACCATTTCAAAAGCACGGAGTGCAGCACAAAGAAAATTCTCAGTGGAATTAGAGAAGTTACGTCTGTGCTCTGTACCTGGGCTTCAACGAAAGTAATTAAATGAAAAATACGGAGAGAAGTACCACGACATGAGTGTGTTACGATATTAAAGACAGGAGATCCAGGTATCACATGGCCAGCGAACGACAACGAACATGGCCGGGGTTTGGAACAAGAGAATCGCAAGGACGGGCCATTGCCGGGTTGAACTGGGACCGCGATTACGGAATGAACGGATGAGTGAGCGCCGAAGAAGGCGAGTGGTGTGAATTACTAGTAATTCATCGTAATTCGTGTTTTTCTTTTATACTACTAGTAATTCATGTTTTTCTTTTATACTACTAGTAATTCATGGTTCTGATGTGTACGGACACCGGAGGAGTTCCCAAATTCGAACTGTGGAGTACCTGCTGCGAGCCGCCACGGTCGCCAGGGATGCGGTCGAGGAGGGACCAGTCGACGCGCGCGACGTGGTCGATGAGCGCCGACAGCTGCAGCCCCAGCACCGCAGGCGCCGCCTCCTTGCTGGCCCGGAGGGAGGAGGGAGGAGGGGGGAGAAGCTGCGGCTGCTCTGCCTCTGCGCCCATATGGTCCTCGGGTAATTGGGTTCGTTCGGCCCTCCCTCCCTCCGCGGCTCCCCTCTCCTGGACCGGAGGAACGGGTCGTCGCCGACTCTGTGGTGGGAGCAGATGTGTTCCAAGGCCATGGGTCTCGCCGCCGCCGTTTTATAGGGGAGGAGGAAGAACTCCATCTTCTCCGGCAATCTTCATCAAGAGCCGTCGCACGAATCACGATGCCATCCTGCTCTACTAGCACGTGGATTACTGGCTGTCTTCTTACGTTAAGAACCCTTTTGTTTGCCAATTTTCCTAATGATTCACCTTTCTTGCGTTTTCGAATGTTCATTTTCACGATGTCATATTTTTTTTAATGCTACCATCAGAAATTGATTGCTATTTTTTTCTAACCCGGTCTTGAAAAGAATTTACTTTTGAATCCTTAAAGTCATAGTGTGGAATTTTGATTAGAATTTTATGTGTATTTAAAAGGAATAAAAAATACATTTGTATGAAATTATTCATGATTACATATTAGTCTCACTACTCAGAATTATAGATGGATTCATAAACTTCCTAATCAAAGTAAGCGTAATGGTCAAATTTCTGCTATACGCGTCAGGTAAAACCATCATATGTAAAACAAGCAGTGAAAAATATTTTTTTTGCAGCTCTTGTAAAGTTTTTTTTTTTTGTCTCTCATCAATGTAGTTAGAGTTGTTTGGGCGATTCATGTACTTAGGAGATGTAATATGCTTCAATATTAATAAAATTCTTTTTCCGGAAAAAAAAAAGTGCTTGCCACTTTCTAAGAGGTCAATTACTATTCACATGCATTTAGGAAAGTAGTACGATAACATTGGGACCGAGAATATAAACAAATAATTGGGGTGAGGTTGGTAAGTTGGCATGGAAGTGAAAAAAAAAATTACTTGCGCATCTTGCGTCTCAGAGAAAAGGAGGGGGGGCTAACCAAACTTCCTCACATTCGCTCTTCTTGTATGGGCTCTGGTGCACTTTTGCAGAAACATAGAAGCATTGTGTGGTATATTAATAATGGAAGATAATTCACCACACAACATTACAGTATTCCAATGATTGATGCTTCTTTAGACCGGCTAGTGGCAGATAATCAGTTTGTCGAAGAAAAGGTTTCTTCTTGTCATCCTGTACTTTCTAATCGGTGGCTCGGGTCGTGCAATTCCGCAGCAATTGAAGCATCGCAAAATCAATGCAGAAAAGCACGAGAGAACAAAAAGCAGCCGATGGAAAATGACAAGAGAAATTCAACGTGTTTAAAATGTTGACTAGGACAGGGTGAACTTTCCCCGCGACTGTCTCAGTGGTTCGTGAGAATTCAGTGGAAGTAACCAAAAGCATCAGCGTGCGTCGATTTGGACGGAGCCATTTGCTGCACGGGTGGGGGGCCATTGACTGAAGAATCATCAGCTGATTCATTTCTGGGAAATTGCTCGGCAGCTTCCGGGTTACGGAGAGGCGTGATCGTAGTATGCTGTTGGTCTGGACGATACAACAACCAATGGCCATCAAATAGGACGAAACCATCACAGTCGCATGGTTCTGTTTCTGAATTTTGTATAAGAACGGGCGAGTAACTTTTACTCGTTACTCATCTCAAACGGCGCTCGGTGTCGGTGAAGAACGGGTTAGTCAGTTCGCAACGCAGAAGTTTGATCCGATGCATTTTCAGTTCTGCAAAGCACAAAAGTTATGTGAGTGATTACAGTACTGTACCATCGCAACAAAGGTGCGAATAGGATTCCGATGGAGGCCATGGGATCCAACCCGGCCAATGGCGGGACGACAGCGAGCCACCCTAGCACATGGGCATGCACTGGACGGTGACAACCTACATGGATTGATAGATACTCTGCGTGGTCCATTCGAACACTAGTGTACGAGTGTTGTTCCCGAGTATAGATAAAAAATAGAGGTAGCGTTTGGCAAATGGGAAATGAGAGGTGGGATTGGGATTGGGAAATGATTCTTGAGAGAATGAATGGTTGAGATTTGATACGGTAGATAAATGAATGGTGTAGATTGTTCATTCCATTTCCTTATTCCTATCCCATCTTTCATTTTCCTATATCCAAACACCACCAAAATGTCGTTTTAGCTCTAAACAAAGAAATTAAGAAGATATAAAAAAAAATAGTGCATAATAAACGAGGAGAAGAGTGATATTAGATGTATAGAAAGATGTGTTGAGATGTAAAAATGACAATTAATTTGATAAATTGTTGAAATGACAAATATTTTAAAACAGATGCAGTATACTGTAGGTCATCAGCTGACTCGAATTACCCGTGTCTGATGTGGCAAACGGCATTTTGATGTGACTCTTTGTCGCGCATCGTGGAGGAAAAGGGGCCGGTCACCTGACGCAACACGACGAGCGGCGGATATTAGCTCTACGTCGTAGCTGCAGAGTGCAGGCACGTTGCACGGGCACAAGTTGGGCGTAGGAGAGAAAGAGAGTGGATTTTTCTATGCTGGGAGACGGCCGTGAGAAAAGCGCACGCCGAAACCTGGCCGGCCGGCTGGACGGCGGGCGGGCCTCCACCGGCCGAAAGTGACAAGCCGACGATCCCAGAGCAGGATACTCCATGTCCCACGCGTGAATGATTAGGAGTAGTTGCTAATACATTTCGCCAATTTGCTCGCTCCAAGACAAGGCTTGCGTTCCGGCCACTGTAGTGTTCTTGCCGAGAAGAAAGCACGGGCGTTCATTTGGTTTCATCGACGGCCACGATTCGTACTCCATCAGTCCACTGTCTGTGATCGTGAGTCGTGACGCGAGGCGGCGGTCGCCGGTGGGTGGCGCGGCTGACGCCCATCGCGCCCGCCCTCGCCGGCGACGCTCGGCTCGAGTGGGCTGCCGACCGTCTGCCAGGCCCAGCAGAAGAGGATTTCTGTTCGCCGCAGCCCATTTTCGAAACGGCCTGTCCGCCTGTATAGTGTTTCTCGAGGTGGAGGCCGGTAATGTATGTGTGGGCTCGGATGGCTTTGCTTGCAGTTGAGTTCCAGGCCTCGCGAATTGACGGTGACGGCCAACGCATGAATCATCATTCATCAGTTTGTTCCATTCCTCTCAAAAAAAAAAAAAATCAGTTTGTTCCATTGATCTTTAAAAAAAAATCAGTTTGTTCCATGACCATGAGAACTTTTTTTTTGTGGCGTAACATAACCTCGCTCAAACTGCCACAAGCAATCAATTATGTAGTATATGAAATGTGTGCCCTCAATGTCACCAACATTTTAGTTTTGACATGTATTGATCTAACATGGTCAGTAATTAACCTGATACAGACAGATCCAAAGGGAACAAAAATCTGAAATCCAATATTATTTAGAATAAAAGAAGACGCTCGGTAAAAGAATCGGCAATTATTTTGCCACAGTCTCGACTGCAGATAGTCATTTCATATCCATGATTTGGACAACATCATCTAACCATAAATTGGCACATAGAGTTATGTCAACTTTGCATAAAAGAATCTGGTTAGTTGGAGTGGACCCGTCATGAATGAGACAACACTAACTAGCAATGAGATATTTCTTTCGAAGCGCTTGAACAAATAGTATCTTTCTTTCCCCGACGAACCCTTAAAACTTCGCTGATCTGTGTATTATAAGTGGAGATTATTAGCTACAGCGTGAGAAGTTTTAGGCGAAGAAAATCGCCAAAAAAAGAAGTTTTAGGCGAAGAAAATCGCCAAAAAAAAGAAGTTTTAGGCGAAGAAAACAAAGGTATGCCTGCTCAGAGACCGAGCATCCACGACGAAACAGAGAGATTCAAGGCATATGCCAACACCCCGCGTGCTGGATCTGTCAGCTCCTTGCACGAGCCAAGCAGCAAGTAAACGGGACCGACTACCACCAAGCCGAAGAAGAGAGCCGCGCCGAGTCGTCTCCTCCTCCGTCCCCAACCTCCCGTCCCCTCCCTCCCCTCACCTCCACCCCCAGGCCAGGCTAGGGTTCCTGCGCACCACCCCACCCCACTCCACCCCACCACGATGGACGGCGCAGACTCCGGCGCCGGCGGCGGGTCGGCCGCTGCGACGGCGGCCAAGTGGCGGAGCGACGCGTCGCGGGCGTTCCAGTACTACCTGGACCGCTCCACCCCGCACTCGACGGGGCGGTGGCTCGGCACGCTCGCCGTGGCCGCCATCTACGCGCTGCGGGTCTACCTGGTGCAGGGCTTCTACATCGTCACCTACGGCCTCGGGATCTACCTCCTCAACCTGCTCATCGGCTTCCTCTCCCCCATGGTCGACCCCGAGCTCGACCCCTCCGCCGCCGCCGACGGCCCGGCGCTGCCCACCCGCGGCTCCGACGAGTTCAAGCCCTTCATCAGGCGCCTCCCCGAGTTCAAGTTCTGGTCAGATCCCGCCTCCTCTCTACCAGATCTGCCTCTGGTCCTCGTCAGATCCATGTGCTTGCTGCATCTGCTCGTGCGATCTGCTCCCCTAACTGTGTGTGTTTGGCCGCTGGAATGGGGTGATGATCGGATCAGCCTGGATTTAGTTACTCAACTTATTATAAGCTCAAGTTTATTTTGCTTAGCAATTGCTGATCTTCTACCCACCTAGTAAATAAAAGACATCCTTTCACATAGGCCATCCAGCTGTGGTATACTGATACTCCTGGATCCTTGTTCTCTGATGGGAGTTTAGTAGCAGCACAGCAAACACTGCATGCATGCACTTTGTTTCACGCGGTGGCTCAAGCTGAGCCCTCTCGTTAGTCGTAAAGCAGCCTTGAGCTCCATGATTTAGTGAGAAGGAAACCAAAACGATTTGGAGTTCGCCGCCATCACATTGGGCCTTGTATCCGGTAGATGAAAAATAAAGATCACATCGTCCTACCACGACTGCTTTATGAGAAAGAAAAGGTCGGCAAGATCACAAACCTGTAGTGTATAGTTTTGGTGTTAGGGGGTTGGAAACTTGGCATGCTACTCTACTACCCTAGTCTAGTACCCTGTGCAGAGCAAATATCATGTTTAATTACGGTGGACGGCATTCCTGAAAGACACCACATAATTGCAAACCATGCTGCTATTAAATTAGTTTCACAATCCTTGAATGTTGCTGCACTCTGATATAAGGAATTTGGCATTTGTTTTGCATCTTCACGGTGGCCTGTTTTAGCATCCTTTTTTTTGTCATGTTAATGTGTGATGTACATGATTTTGTTTGTCCTCAGCATAATTGAGGCCACAATAGGCACAAACATGGCCAATCATTTTACTGGAAAGTGGAAATGGCTACTGTACTTGATCTCAGATGATATTTGGTCATTGTTTCCCATCCCGCATTTTTGTCAACATGTGGCAAACTGGCATTAGAATTGCCTAACTAATGCATCGTATTAGCAATGAAGCCATTGGTAGAGGCGAGAAGGAAGCTGCATATGCTTATTTCTCCTTTCCTACTTTGCTAACCAGCTAAAATGTTGGGGTCCCTATGCCCTTCGGTACCAAATCTTCAGTAGATTCTGCGACTTGATATCCACATGCACAAGCCTTGAAGCCTGTCAATCACCTCCCGAGCTGCAGCTATGTAGCCCAAATAAACTACAAAAGCATGTAGCCTCTCTCTTTCCGGATTCCAATGTGTAACATGTTTACACATGCTTCATTGGCCTTGTGGTTCCACCAGATAATGAAGGGATATGGTTCTCATTGGTGTTGGCCCTTCCTACAAGAAGCAGACATTATAACATTGATCTATGAACTGCTCACGTGGCTGGTGCATTGGCTTCTTCACTGAAATTATAATTACTTCGAAGTAATTCTGTTTTAGTTAATATTTAATAGATTCCTTCACATTGTGGCGGTTTGGATTAGTCAAAATTTCAAGTATAAGGTGATTCATGCTGTTTCGACGTCCATCTTTGCTCTTTGTTGATATGCCTAGGTCATCATAAGCCTAGTGCATATTCTAGTTTATGTTTTTGTAGTTCCAAACGGTAGCTAGAAAATAGTTACTCAGGTACCGTTATGGCCTAGTTCAGGCCAATTCCACACTCAGGAACTCGAAATCTCTTGTAGTGCCTAGTTACCATTACCCAGAAACTCTTGACCCCTTGTTGGATTGGTGATAGTATTGGTCTATATGCAATGCTCATGGGGCTATGTGCTTTGTGGGGTTTATAAGTTGTATATTATGGTCTTATGACATTTTTCTTCACCATCTTGCTGCACACATGTCTTTGTTATCAAGAAGCATAATTGTGGTGCTGTGATATCTGTAGTACTTGGAATGTAAATACTACTAAAAGTAGCTATTCGTGACTTAGCTCCTTATTTGGTAGTGACTCACTTTCTAGGTTTTGTGCGTCGCCTACTCTTCTGATGATGTTTATTCCCAGAACAAGTTTGAAATATTTTCACTTTTGTCAAGAGAAGTATTAAATGTTTCGTGACTGTTCAGTTATGTTTACCAGCTGCAAGATTTTATTGTGAATAAAAAATGGCCACTGGTAGCATGCATAAATCAATGCATCGTATGTGGCGCTCTGCCTGTTTTATGTTGTCTTCAATGCTTATAGCTGTTTGTTTAGGAATGCAGTTTAGTCTATCTGATGCGAATTTGATATAGCGCAGCATGCAAAATATAGAAATGCATGATTGCTCCTTTATTTCCTTTAGCCAATTTTCCAAAATGTTTGCTTCATTCGATTAAATCTGGATTCTGAATATCAATTTTTAGTTCAATGCAAGGTACCTTAATATTAATTTCCTTATCTTTCAGGTATGCAATCACAAAAGCTTTTGTTGTAGCTTTTGTGATGACTTTCTTCTCTGTATTTGATGTCCCTGTCTTCTGGCCCATCCTCCTCTGCTACTGGATTGTTCTCTTCGTCCTTACAATGAAGCGCCAGATTGTGCATATGATCAAATATAAATATGTGCCCTTCAATATCGGGAAGCAGGTCAGTATATGCTGCTAAATTTGCTGACTTTTTTTACTTGCTGAATGTTCTTGTGATGAAAGTGATGATGTGTCTGTCACGGGAAATGCGTGAGTAAGATATACAGAGAATTGAGGACACAGTGGTTTTTATTTAACCATCAGGCTTGGGTTCATTAGACGTGATCGTTTTTATCCATACATCGATCACTTTCGTTTTTTTAATTAGTCTTCAAAACTGCTTCTCAAGTTGCAGCTTAGTGTTAAGCACAGCGTTGGTTGTTGCTTTTTTTTTGGACTCAACTGTGGGGTACAGTGCTTTCTTCATTAAAAAGGGTTAAACTGAAAAGAGCAATCTCCTTACAGGAGATCATCCAAAACACAAGGAAAACTAGGTTAGCGCGGAATCAAACTAGGTGTCTTAGCCAGTTATAACATTGGGTTTCATTCCTTCCGGGATTCTGTGGAGGTGATGAAGGATTTGCTCTTTGAATGGATGTTGCATTTCTCATGACGTGCCTCTATTATGTTACAGAAATATGGTGGGAAGAAGAGTGGCGCAAGCAGCAGTTCTTCAAAAGACTGATTCCGACCTACTGTGGTAGGAGCATCACAAGGGAACAAGATACAGTGGAGGATATTTGATGTGCTAAATACCAAGTGTAATACTTCATTCATATCTAGAGTTAGAAGGATGAATACTCCTGTTTCTGACTTCGGTTCACGAATTAATTTGATCCTGTGCTAGTGCTTTCTTCTGTGCGTATATAGCGCAATTCATTCTCTAATTATGATCTGGTTCTGGTCTAGAACTCAGCGAAGTTGCCTTTGCTGTGACAATTGGAGCAGTAGGGAGTTGATATTATGTATCAAACCGGAGCAGTACAACCGTGGTTTGTGAATTAATCTCCACAGATGGGTACTGTTTTGGAGTTGACAGTTCTATCGTGATTTCTTGTTTCACTCAGCTTATTTCCACCTAACTAGTTTATAAAGTCACTTGCTTGTTGGTCAAAATAAATATTTACATTTGCACCACGGCTTGTGGGAATGATCCGATCGGAACGACTAGGTGCTCGGTCCAAATTGTCAGTTGTGGCAGCAGCAACTCTAAATACTGATAAATTTAGACAGCAAAGACTGATTAGTTTATGTTCACACAACAACACACCTTTCAAAGACGGACTCTTCTTGTCTGTGTATGGCTCTCAACACAAATTCGTTTGATCAAGCACCAGGAGGGTTCTTTTTTCAAGGAGATGAAGGAACTTGCCAATCATCAGTTTGAGTCGGTAGAAGTTTCATTTGTTCCACGCTCTTGTAATTCTGCGTCACATGAGATTGCTCTGCTGCTCTGAGCGGCAGCCTCATCCGAGCCCTGCTCGTTGCTGGACACTGCTATGGCCCCTTGGACCAACATCACCCTCAACTCTCTCTGGTATGACACTGCCTTCCCCGTTCGCCAAAAATATGACGCTGCCTTCCCCGTTCTCCTAAAAATGACGCCGCTGCCTTCCCGGGCCAGTTACCGCGAGGCATCCTCGACACCGTACACATGGCTCGCATGGAGTCCCATTCCCTCGACGGCCTTGTCGCCGCCCTCGGCCGCGACTCCACCAAGCATGAGGCCTTTGAGCGAATCTCCTCCTCACGGTGCGACTTGTCTCTGGGTTTCCTCTCCCGGAGTTTACTCATGTGGCCAAGGCCGCCAAACACCCCCGGCCCAGTACGCTGCATGTGGATCATTCCTCAATTCACTGCCCAGCGAAATGCTAACCCGCCTGCGGATCTGGTTGTCAGCACCAGCGGGTGAGAAGCTCCCTGATTTGAAGTACAACGAGCTGAAAACAATCCTCAGTTCGGAAGTCCGCAATGTTGTGTCGGTGCCAAAGGAGGAGCCCCCCTGCTCCCTGTCACCTTATGCACAAATGCAGGTGTCCAGCAAGAAGGACAACTTGAGCTTGAATCTGTCCTTTGTTCGCACCAAGGTGGATCCAATCCTACGCGAGTACTGCCACCAGCACCCTTGGGAACCTAACTTTAAGCTTGACATTGTCTGCGGGGTGACATATTCCTCGTCCCGCTGTCGCTCAAATGCGTGAATTTTCTGGCAACACCTGATGATCGATGCAGAGAAGAATGAGTGGACCCTTTTCTTTGCTGAGTTCTGGACTCCGGCTTCGTCTGAAGCTCCACCGAATCCACCCCGTTGCTGCCCCGTGGAGAATAACCCCCAGTTTGCCGGTCGTTGCTCTTTTTGTGAGGCTAAAAGAACCATCCAGCGTCTGGAGGTCATTTCGGAGATACTGATGGCTTTGCTGGTTTATACTGTCCAGATGCACACAGCGCGGTCAGGTCTGTTTTTGAAGGATTGCTAGATGCAGATTATACTTATTTCGATCCTGATACAGATGTTGAGCTTGCCAAGAAAATGAACAGCGTTCACTCTCATGAATTGCTGTGCATCTGATGCTGCCAATACCAAGTGCAATACCTTCCTTGCCATGGAGAAGCATGTGGCAACCATTTGTTACCTGAAGAACCTGCCACAACTGATTAGTCGAATATTAGTTTCTATATTTTGGAATATTATCAGCACAAATCTGTAACGTTATATGGTACTTTTATCTATGTATGTAGGAGATTCGTCAGTTCTCATAACTGTTAGCTATATCTGTCTATGTGCTGTGATGTTATATCATTAGTTCTTAACTTCTCATGACTGTTAGCTTATCTACTTTTCCCTTCAAAAAAACTGTTAGCTTATCTACATGCTATAGTATAGCACTTTTTTCTATGTAGGAGATGCATCAGTTGGAAGGGGAGATGCCGAGCGGGGTGGAGTAGCGAGGATGATGCCGATTCTGTTGAAACGGGATTTTGCGTGCAAATGTCTTAATTTACGTATCATGAGAGGTACACAGAGTCTCTTGGAGTTGGTCTCATGACTGTTACCTATCTATGTGTAATATGGGCTTTGTTGGGCATCTGCATCTGGACTGGGTTTCAGGTGGCCATCTTGGCCTTAATCTTTTAGTAGGTTAAATTGCTTCCTCGGTTTTGGTTCGTTTTAAGTTTATAGCGTATTTGTGACATTTTGTACCGGCAGCTGCAAAAGATATACTCACGAGGACGTGTTTAATTAGATACAGTCCATTAGACATAGCAGCAGGATGTATTTCAGCATTCATACATACTCGCGAGGAGATTAAGTGAATGGCTCAAGACAACATTTGCTCTTGATGTGAAACCTAATAGAAGCTGGTATAGATACACTTTAAGTATGACACATGCTTATATTTCTACACGGAGGGTGGACAAAGAATTAGGGGACAGGGGATAATGCCCCCCCCCCCCCCCCCCCCCCCCCCCCCCCTCTCTTTCACGAGGTACGGGCATCGAGATTAAGTACCCTTTTTTTGGTGAAATCGAGTCCTTGATCTATCACCCTAATACGTGCAACTTTTCCTGTCGAGGCAGGGCAAGTTAAATCCATGAAAAATCGTTGAATTGCACGTATAATAAAAGCACATCGTCTGTTTCACAGTATTTACAGTTATATGTTGGTCAAAGTCAAATATTCATATTGTTGGCTGACGATTACCATGATAATATTTTCATAATATATAATTCATACATTATTAAGCTATCTAGCTAATGAAAATGTGATCTGATGCCGCCAATATCAAGTGCAATACCTTCCTGCCATGGAAAAGCAAGTGACAACCATTTGTTTCTTGAAGAACCTGTCACAACTGATTAGTCGAATATTAGTTTCTATATTTTTGAATATTATCAGCACAAATCTGTAACGTTATGGTACTTTTATCTATGTATGTAGGAGATTCATCAGTTCTCATAACTGTTAGCTATATCTATCTATGTGATGTGATGTTAGAGAATTAGTTCTCAACTTCTCATGACTGTTAGCTTATCTACTTTTCCGTCAAAAGCAAAAAAAAAAAAAAAAAACTGTTAGCTTATCTACATGCTATAATATAGCACTTTTTTCTCTGTAGGAGATGCATCAGTTCTCATGACTGTTTCTATCTATGTGTAATCTGGGTTTTATTGGGCTCTGCATCTGGACTAGGTTTCAGTTGGCCAGGTTTTCCATCTTGGCCTTAATCCTTTAGTAGGTTAAATTACAATCAATGGCACAATGATCGTCTCACTATTTCGCCCGCCAAAAATGATGTTTAAGAGGGGTCAAACAGTAATAAAGTCTCATCAAGAGAGCCAAATATAGCTTTTAGGATATACTTAGGCGGTGAAATCTTGTATTGCAATGAAAATAATAGACAAAGAACTAGGGGGACAGGGGATAATGCCCAACCCCCCCCCCCCCCCCCCCCCCTCTCCCGGTTTGCGAGGTATGGGCGTCAAGGTACAATACCTTTTTTTCTTGTTGTGAAATCGAGGCATAGTATTTTGACTCCGCGATCTAGCGCCCAAGTATGTGCAACTTTTTTTTATCAAGGCATGGCAAGTTAAATCCATCATTGAATTGCACGTATAATAAAAGCACTTTGTTTGTTTCAAAGTATTGCAGTTCTATGTTGGTTAAAGTCAAATATTCATATTGTTGACTGATTTTCATATTATACAATTTATACATTATTAAGCTATCTAGCTAATGAAAATGTTAGTGAAAGATAAGAATTACTTTGAAACGGAGGAAGCATATAAAGACCGCCACTGGTTTACACCCGGACAAGCATTTTGTGCAATTTTTGGGCTACTGATTTCATGGATCCATGGACAAATATGGTGAAATGGCTGGAGGGAATAATTTGGAGATCCAGGATAGCAGGAATTTCAACATCGATTACATTTTCTTTTCATCGTGAAACATTATTGACCATTTGATACCAAGTACATAAAAGCACAAATGCCCCCAGACAGGTTCACCGGAACGAGGGAAAAGGAAACATCATCGACCAACCATCTGACACAGAGTACCACAAGGCACCAAACTGAAGCTGAAAAGCAGAAGCCGGCGCCATTATCTCGGTGACACGATCGATCAGACCAGACGTATATCCCGGCGGGCAGCGTCGAACAGAAGCAGAAAAGCACACGCGGAAGTAGTCTCTGTCATCGTGATCCATCAGATCAGATGCATGTAGATCGGTCCTTCCCTTCTTCTTCAGAGGAACCGGTTGAGGTACTCGTCGACGGTGGTGTACTTGACGTCCGGGTACAGCTCGGTGGCGTCCACCCCCTTCGCCGGGTCGATCTCGAAGCCGGCCTGCTCCCCTCTGACGTACGCGGCGTGGGCGATCGCCAGAATGATGTTCACCGGAATCGGCGACTCTGCACGCAGCAGATTTGTTAATTTACCGTGCACAACGCAATTCCATTTATCTACACGCACACTCCGCAGCTGAATTAGCTGATTTCTGAATCCCGACCGTACCGTACCTTGGATCTGCTTGAGGACGGCGTCCTCGGGGAGGTACTCCCGCTCGAACGGCTTGCCGGTCTTCTTCTCCCACAGCGACAGCAGCTCGTTGTGCGACAGCGTGTTGGCGGGCGGCTTGATGTACAGCGTCTTGTTCTCCACGCGCGGGTCGTCGGCGGCCAGCACCGTGTACGTGGCGATGTCGCCTTCCTCGACGAACACCACCTTGACGTTGCCGTCGCCGAGGACGACGGCCTTGTCGGTCGGCGGCGAGGGGGACAGGGCCTGCCCGATGCCCGGCAGCCCGAAGCCGGCGAAGTAGCCGGCCACCACGAAGGTGTAGGGGACGCCGGAGGCTTCCACGGCGCGGCGGATCGCCACCTTCCCGGAGAAGATGGACCTCGCCGGCTCCACGGCGCCCGAGCGGTCCACGTCCAGGCCGAACTCGGACGGGAAGAACCTCTGCACTCACCACACAAATCGTGAAGTGCTATCAATACAAACGCAATCGGTATATATTATCTAAAACAAAAAGGCACCGAGATCAGAGATGGACGGCCGCAAGAACACAAGAAGTGAACATGGTCGGACCTTGACGTTGCCGGCCTCCTTGATGGCGTCGATGAGCTTGGTCTGGTCGGCGATCTGCAGCGACCCGACCGTGGAGATGACCACGTCGACGGCCTTGACGGCGCTCACGAGGCTGGCGTGGTCGTACAGGTCGCCCTTGACGAGCGTGACGCCCGAGTCCTGGAAGCTCTTGAGCAGCTGCGCCTTGGCCGGGTCGGACGGCGCCACGTCCCGGACGAGCGCGAAGGTCGGGTGGCCCAGCCGCGCGCTCGCCGCCACCACGTGACGGCCCAGGTACCCCGTGCCGCCGACCACCAGGATCTTTCTCTTCTCAGACGCCATGACGACGGCTTCCTCGATTGATGGATAGCAGTGCCTTGCTCTCACTCGCTTAATTGCCTGGTCAGTGCGAGAGCTACTGCCTGCACTCTGATTATCCTTAAATACTCCGAGCTAGCATTACCTGAGGTGAGATTCAGTCTCCAGTAAGGCTGTGTCTGTCAGATCATGCGACGCGATGTACCTACTGCCAACAGCAACAGTAGCGAAATGATGAGCTTCCAGACCAGATGCGTACTCTTGTTTGGGCCACCTAGACGTGTCCAAGTCCAGGCACGGCGGGTGAGGCCACGCATCACGCGCGCCGGCGTCCTCCTGACGCATCTTCCACCTCGTCCCACCAAACCGGTTCATGATTTGCTCGCTGCACAGCACCTGGACGCGATTGGTGGGCGCCCGTACGCGATGAACCCTCCTGTGTTTCCGGCCAAGTGAAACAAGCGGCGTGTCCATGTTCCTGCCGGCGTGGAGTGAGCTCAACCAACCAAAGGTGAGTGAGTGAGTGAGAAATCAGCTCGTGTGTCGTTTTCTGCTTCCCAG
This sequence comes from Eragrostis nindensis, assembly GCA_012490785.1. Classification (NCBI taxonomy): domain Eukaryota; kingdom Viridiplantae; phylum Streptophyta; class Magnoliopsida; order Poales; family Poaceae; genus Eragrostis; species Eragrostis nindensis. Next base: position 4,718,305 of record JAAXCT010000001.1, on the reverse strand, counting down.
CTGACGTAGTACGGCCGTGTCAAGATTCTTTTTCACGGCGTCTCACCCTCACCTAACATCTCTCCGTTGATCTGTGGGCGCCCTCTTGCAAGCAAATTTGGCATGGCGAATTATTTTCGTCCCCTGTTGCCGGCGTTCTTCATTTCAACAAATTTATTTCGTTCTTTGTGATGACGTTATGACAAGACGCAAGAGGAGAATTACGCGGCACCTTTGTCTTAACGTCATTCATAGAAAAACTGGAGGCAGAATTAAGGATGACAAGTGGATTCGACGTAGTAGTAGTTTTCAAAGGAACGAAGAATAAAAAAACAATTTGTTTCGTCTGCTGTCTTGACCGGTTGTTGTGTAAAAGTAAATTTGGAATCATTCAAACAGATGAAACGACCGTTCCTTGCAGTGAAATGGAAGCAACACGAGAGTGTTCATCAGCAGATGGAACCCATCTCTGGCTCCTGTGCTGCACATTGCTGTTTCAAGTTTGGTGATGTGATGACACGATCCAACATACCACCTAGCTAGATCGTGATTTGAGTACGTAAAAATGGTAAAGCGGCAGCGGGAACGCGTTAGTTATAGTAGCACATCAGATTTATGTGGTCAACGGAAATAAAGGCCTCTGTAAGTTTTTTCTTTTTAGAAAAAACCTTTCTGGCCTGCTTATATTGAAAGCAAAATAACAGGTTTGCTACAGACACGCACACGCTGGGGTTACCAGCTCGCTAATATACAGACCAACTGAAAAATCCCAGTAACATGTCCCCTAGAACGACTTGCTAACAGAGCAAAATCTAAGCAAAAGATGAGAAATATCCATCGCAATCACCAGCTTCTCTTTCTCCTCTTGTGGATCTTCGCGCGCTACATGAATGCCCCTTCAAGTGGATTTGAAATCATTCAAGCAGATGAGACGACCGTTCCTTGCAGTGAAATGGAAGCAACATGAGAGTGTTCATCAGCAGATGGAACCCATCTCTGGCTCCTGTGCTGCACATTGCTGTTTCAAGTTTGATGATGTGATGACGGGAACGCGTTAGTTCATACATCAGATTTATGTGGTCAACGGAAATAAAGGCCTTTGTAAGTATGTATTAACATTTGGGATTTGGGATCAATCTAGATTGACAAGTTCTGAGACAGAATTATTTTTTCTTTCAGGAAACCGCAGCACCTCCTTTGAGATGCCTGAACTTTTATTCCTCTGGAAACAGTTACTATGTTTTACCAAATGTACTAACAGATGAGACATATGTGTGACAATCGGTTGGCAGCTCGTGTTACCGAGTCAAGGAAACTGCAAGTATCATGGCTGAAATTGAAGGAAGCATGTCCATGAGATACTGATGAGTAAATTTGGCAAATAAGGAAAAATCAATATCCATGTATTAAAAGACCTCATAGGATTAAGTTTAGACAAGTATTATCAAAGTGCGGCCAGGAAAAAAATTATTCGGCCTGGTTATTACTTATTTTCCACTAGGGTCCACATGACACCAAACATCCATGTGTGCACACTGCACGGTGGATGGTTCTGCGGTCTGTATCAGAACTAAAGAAGGCTTGAAAGGTACTCCTCAACAGTTGTGTACTTGACGTCGGGGTACAGCTTGGTGGCCTCCACGCCAATGGTCGGGTCGATTTCGAAGTTGGCCTGGTCACCTCTGATGAAGATGGAGAACGCCAGGGACAACAGTATGTTGAGAGGGAACGCCGCCACTGCGAGCAGCCATGGAAAGAGCACTATGAAATCGAGGCTGCATATTTCAGACACACGAACGTGCGGTGATGCTACTAGTGATTACCTTTGATCCAGTTGAGGACCTCCTCCTCTGGGATGTGCACTCGCTGCAGGGTCCTACCGGACTTCGTCTCCCACAGCGAGATGAGCTCGTAGTGGGACAACACGTTCGCCGGCGGTCTCATGTACAGAATCTTGTTCAGCGTCCTCTCGTCGTCGACCGCCCTCATTGTGTAGGCAGCGATGTCCTCTTCCACCACGAACACCCCTGCAACAGAGCTGATTATTTGATACTATCATAGAATCTTCACAGTATGTATGCCTCCTAGGTCCTTCAGATTACTCACCTTTGGCGTTGCCATCACCTAGAACAGTGATCTTGTTGGCCGGCGGGCCACAGCCAACGGCTGTGACATCACCGATGCTGGGAAGGTATGTCTCTGCAAAGCCATTGCAGCAGACATAGGTGTGGGGTATCCCCTCCGCCTCAATCAGTCGACGAAGGTTGGCTTTGACGGTGTACAATGACTTCGCCGGATCCACAGTGTGGACGTTATCCACGTCAGATCCAAACTCGGATGGCAGAAACCTCTGCAGAACAAACTCTCCAGCGATTTTGGAGCCAGCATAGATAAGCAAATGAAAGGAAAATTCAGTAACCTGACCTTGACATTGCCTGCTTCCTTGATCGCGGAGATGATCCTTGTTTGCTCTTTGACCTGCCGGGGACCAACCACTGAGATGACAACATCGGCATACTTGATGGATTTTACCAGGCTCTCGTGATCAAACAGGTCACCCTAGTTTGCATATACTAGAACGGTTGAATAAAAATATCATGTGCATACATAATATGTCCTTGTTATGCATAGTAATTTGAGTATGGATTCCAGAACATTTTATTGTAGAAAATGTTTGTCTGCTTAAATAATATCTACAAACAAAAATGAATTGGAAACTGGATTGAGAGAAAAAAATTGAACTGAAATATCGGGACAGATCACATTGGAGCATCATGTTATTTTTAGTAGGTAAAGTAAAACTTCCCATCAACAGTGCAATTCTCTACAGATAGAACTTGAAGTCACTAATTTGTAGGCAAATAGGGAGGACAGCATAATTAACACAGCCACGATGATTTGTACCTTGAGGAGAACAGCACCTAAGTCGATGAAGCTCTTGAGAAGCTGCGCCTTTGCTGGGTCAGACGGTGCGTCATCCCTGATGAGAACAGCAGTTGGGTGGCCAAGGTGCATACTAGCTGCAACGATATGCTTGCTGAGATGGCCAGTGCCACCAATAACAAGAACTCTGCTCTTCTGCGTCTCCTCCTCCACTGACGCCATATCTCACACCTCTGGATGCAGAGTGCTTGACCAAACTCTGTTGCAGTCCAGGTACACCTTGGTTGTAGTCTCAGGTGAGGAGAGGAAATAAAGGTATCTTCCCTGATTGAGCTAACCATTTCCACACTCCAAATAAATCCTTCCGGGAGAAAGGATTAACACATCTCAACAGCTCTCACCTATCATTTAATTCGCCCCATCTTCCTTCCAAAACATCTTTTCTGATCTGATACATAACACAAAAGAAAGTCATTAACACAGAAAGAATTCATTTTGCATGCCAGTGATACTTATTCACTTTCATCTGCAAAGATGCTGTTGTAGTCGGTGCAACTTTGGTGAGTAAAGTATCTCAACAGAATTCTTAAGAGCCTTTGCAATGTATGTCGAATGTAAATTCTGATTAAAAAATAACAGTGAGACAAATCTGCCTATGTTGAAAAAGGAAGTTTCAGGAGCACCATTTGGCTCAATCAAGCTAGTCACAACAGCCTTTGAAAGGGGTGTCAAATGTAATTTCCTATTAAAACAATAAAAGTGAGACAAATCTGACTATGTTGGAAAAGGAAGCTTCAGAACCACAATTTGGCTCGATCAAGCTAGCAACATATACGGCCACAGGCCTCTGCTTAAGAATCAATACGCAAAGAGGAGGCTGCACATACATTCCTGTTGCACTTAACTAAGATCGAACGAAACAATGCAGAATCGCAGATGTGAGATGAACTCGTCAATGTCAATGGATGCATGTTTCAGACCCCAGAAGCTCAGTACATTGCCAGGAAACATCAAAATGCAAACAATTTACCATGGTTCAAATATAGCTGACAATCTTCAATACAATATTTCAGGTAGAAAAATAAAGCACCATCTCAGTTTACAAATTTCATAGGTGGTTGAAATAAATTCACGTTATAGACTAACATCATTGTTCTGTTCATAGTGAAAAAAAAAATCATGAAAACATACTCAAATCGCTGCCTGTTTTATGGTGAAAAATATTATGATTACCAAGACTCAAATGAAAGGGTGCCTCATGTGCACCCATAATTACCAGTAAGTCAAGGCAACAATGGAGTACTTCATAAGACAAGATGGCCAATTCACAAGAGTGAATGTCTGCGGCAAGTAAGATCAACTAAAAAACATTGATGCTGGCAAAATGCCTTTCAGTTCAACTTACCAGTCCAGCTGGCACGACGCAACAGAATTGACCCAATATGAACTAGATCACAATAAGACAGCTCTCAGGAGAGAAACTACATGATGTCTTGTTTCCATATACCATAAAGCATGATAAAATTTCGTCTACAACTCACATCAAGTGTTCTATTGAGATATAACCAGAAAGTTCTCATAATCAGCGACAATAATATGAAACTCAGAGCACTTGAAATAACAATACTATTGGAGATTTCATTGCGAGAATAGCATGGCCATGACATATGAATTGGATGTTACATAACAAAATTGTGAAGTCTAGCAGAGTGCCCAAAAGAACCCAACTTCCCCAATAGATGAAGCAATAAAATACAACAGCATGAACCTCACCGCGCACTAAATTACCGTACAATTCCAATCAATAAGGATCCTCCTAAACCTAATCTCGGGATTCCTTCCTTTGCTTCTTCTTTTTATGCTCTCCTTGCTCTTGAACGTTATGATCATCGTCTCCTCTTCCCCTCTTTTTCTTCTTCTTCTCACTGTATAGAACAATAGTGGTGGCCATTGTCTCCTCCTCCTTAACACCCTTTGAATCACCTTCCTCTTCTGAATGCTTCTTTTTCTTCCTTTTCTTCCCCCCATCGACAATTGCTTGCTCTGCCACACCATTGTTCACTATTTGTCCCTTCACCTCCATCACATCCTCTTCCGACTTGACATGATACTTCTCCTTTTTCTTCTTACCCTTCTTCTTTTCACTTCCCAATTCTTCTTCCACGAATAAATCAGGCTCCTGCTTCACACTGCTGGCTAATTCCTTATTGGAACGTTTCTTCTTGCTTTCACCTCCCAACTCTTCTTCCACGACTAAATCAAGCTCCTGCTTCACAATCACAACACTGGGTAATTCCTTATTGGAATGTTTCTCCTTCTTCTTCCTCTGCTCAGAGGTGATTTCCACTGACGCGTGGGAGGCAACGCCAGCAGCAGCTTTATCCTCATGAGGATCCTCTGTCATCTTCCTCTTCTTGCTCTTCTTCTCATTGGCGGCGACTGGTACCTTCACTTCCTCGGCGGAGATGTGGTGTCCGCCGGCTGGAACCTCCGCGCCCCCATTCTCCTCCCCGCTACGGCGCTCTCTCGCGCCCGCCACCGGCCCCTCGTAGCCGTCCGCGTCGAGCTGAGCAGGGCCCTGCCGGCAGTTGGCGCCGAGGAAGCGGAGGAACCGGTGGTGTTCTCTGGCGGCGTCGGCGGCCGTGCGGAGGTAGGTGGCGTAGTCGGAGGAGGGAAGGTGGGAGGCTGTGGACTCGGCGAAGCGGGAGAGGATTGCGCCTGCCAGCTGTACGGAGCAGGGGTCGGAGGAGACGATGGCGCCGGTGATCGCCCTCATCGCCCCCGCCGCCGAGCAGAGAGAGGTGTCGAGGTTAGGGTTTAGCACAAGGCGAAAGGGGGGGCACTGTGTTTGGATGAGTGTACGAGGGTGGACGGGTTGGGCGGGCCCTGTTTTTGACATGTTTGGTTTGGGGGCGAGAAGGGGCAGGGCGGCCACCGTGAGGAATATTCTCTTTTAGACTCGGGGCGAGCTGAACCCCCAAAATCGGGCGGATGGCGCGGTCCCCGTCCGTCCCCGCGCTCCCGGTGAAGGCGTGCGTCTCCCGGGACCCCTCCTCGTATCCTCACCTCCTTCACCGCATGACAGATTGAGAAAAAGAATACGAAACACCGGATAATCAATCTAGAAGGCGAGCAGGAGACCTGAGAGGGCGACCAGGACGACTCCGCTATCCAGGCTAGAGAAGGCGCCCTCCTCCCTTGTAGCAGATCCGGGCGACCTGTATTTTTCATGTTTGATGGCGAGATCGACTTTTGCATATGGTGGATTTCATTCGGTTCTGTTCTGCCTGTGGTAGGAGAGAGAAACGACCTGCTCCGAGGATGAAGAAGATACGATGCTTCTGTTTTCTTGTTGTTAGGCTGGATAGTGGGCCCCATGAACCATAGATGATGTCGCACACTAGCAAAAAAATAAAATAAGAAAACGACGCCACTCACACTTCAGTATTTCGAATACCGGCATAATTTTTCCTTTTTATATATCTCATTAATTGTTATGAAACAATTATCAACAAAACATTGATATTTTGTTTTTGTAACAAAGAGGTAAACTCACCGATTTGTGGAGGAGTGGTCACCAGACCCAGCTTTCATCCTATATATTCGTTCAAACAAAAACTATGGCGCCCTCGCCCTCCTCCGGTCATCCATCCAACCAAACAAAAAAGTGGCTCGCCCATCCATTCCCTCGCCTCGGAAAACATGGATGACCCCGCCCCATCCCACTCTAACCCTCATCCAAGCACACCCTAGCACCGCGCACGATACGTAATGGGCCGGCCCAGTTTTTATCACTGACTTGAGGGCCTCTGATACGTCTCGCCGGGCTCAATTCGATTAGTATTTGCTTTTCATCCCGTAAAAAAAGTCGTTGCTTTTCATCTCTAAAAAAGGTACTAGTTGCTTTTCAGCTCGCCTAAGTTTCACTGCAAAAAGAAAGTAACTGCCAAGTATATTTGCTGAACTTTGGTCACTTGGTCAGTGTTACGATCCAAACAACTCTGACATTCAACTTGTCACTCTTGACACAAAGCTAGTCGCACCACCGGTTCGGCTCGCGAACCAAACTCAAAATGGTGGCGCGCGCGGAGCCTGTGAAGTATTTTTATAATCCAAATTTATTGTGTATGTAGCTTGTTGTATGCTGGCACAGCTAAATGCAGCTCGCGGGTAATTACTTGATTACATTTCAATTGAACAATGTTCCATGTCTGAATTTGATTTCTCGTGGCTACTTACATGCTTCAAATTTTGTCACACGAAGCACAAGTTTTTGGTCATCATGTGACACCATTTGCAATTTAGGGCGTCGCTTCAAATAATACTCACTGCTGCCTTTTTATACATCAAGTTTTAGACTACAAGCTGATTTGTTAGGCACACCATTCAGCCATTCAGCCAGCGTATAATAACGAACATTAGTTTCTGATAGACTCGAGCACTCTGTTTATGGCGCTACCCAGACCTGAACACTCTGTTTGGATTCAGAATTCACATCGAGGAATGATTTGGCCTGTTAACCTTTCACAGACTTGCACCGGCGATGTTTGAAGCTCATTTTTTCACCACAACTGCTGAGCCGCTCTTGCCCTTGCCTCCAGCGTCCTCGCCGTTGCGCTTCTTCTTGGACTTGGTGGACAGCTTGAGGTGCACCCCGGGGTTGCCGCCGCTGCAGGAGCTCTGCAGCATCAGCGAGTTGTTGATCACCTGCACATTGCTGTTGACGTACGTCGTCAGCCCCTTGGCCCCGCCGTGCGCTTCCTGCTTCCCCTCGTCGACCTTGCGGGCCGCGCGGCGCTCCTTGCTCTCGGCGTGATCGGCGTGGCTGACGACGTTCATGGACGCGCCCTTGTTCTCGCCGGCCAGCGTGATGACGGTGGTTCCGGTGGCCCCGGCTGCGTGGCGCTCGTGGCCGGACGACGGCGCTCCTGCCGGGGCGCCGAGCTTGTGCACCATGTCGGCGACGCCCGCCTTGAGCTCCTTGTGCAGCTTGCCGCCGTGGACCTTGGACTCGTCGTGCTCTTTGCTCTTGGTCTCTGCTTCTTTCTTGTGCTCTTTGTCTTTCTCCTTCTCCTTCTTCTCCTTGTGATCCTTCTCCTTCTCCCTGTGATGATCCTTTTCTTTCTCCTTCTCCTTGTGATGATCCTTTTCTTTCTCCTTCTCCTTATGCTCCTTTTCTTTCTCCTTCTCTTTCCCATCCTTGTCCTTCGCTTTATCCTTTTCCTTCTCTTTTTCCTTGTCCTTCTCCTCCTTCTCTTTCTCCTTGTCTTTGTCCTTCTTCTCCTTTTCTTTCTCTACGGTCTTGCTGTGTGTTTTGGTTTCTGAAGGCGGTATATGGATGATTTTCTCCTGTGGAACGATGATGTCCAATTCCTTAGGAACTTCTTCACGTGCAGCTGGACGAGGAAGAACGGCCTGCTTAACCGCCGGCTTGGTCTCTTTGGGACCTGACCCCGGTGCCGACGCCGATGGTGCACTAACGTTGGGCTCCCTGATGGGCGAGAGCGGCGGAGCGCGGGTCGGCGACGGCCTGCTGGGCAGCCGAGTCGGCTGCGGCGGCGAACCGGCGCCTCTGGACGCCGCCGTCGCGGCTGCCTGAGGCTGAGGCTGCCGCCGCGAGGGCGAAGGCGCCACGGGCGGCGACGGCGCCGGGGCCGCGCGGGCGTCACGCCTCGACGGCTGCTGGCGGAGCGCCGGCCGAGGAGCCTGCTGCGGCGGGCTGGTCCAGTACGGGAACCAGTACCGCTGCTGCGGCGGCTGCTGGTCGTCGTCAGCCATGGCTGGATCCTTCTGGCGGTGCACTGACGGCTTTGGTCAGGAGACGCGAGCTCTCTCTATCTTGGTTGGGGTTGGTTGGCTGGTTGGTTGCCGATCGCCATGCGCGCTCTGCATTTATAATCACGGGAAGGGACTCTGCTGGGGATCGCAAAGCACGATCAACAAGTGACGTGTAAATAATCAGGCAACGCATTGCGTTTTCAGCATCTGATGCTGCGTGCGCTTTGGGTCGGCGTTTGCTTTTTGCCGCGGCGTTGGTCGATCGAGACAAGAGGGGTACGTGTGCGTCTGCTCTGCTCATTCCTTGCTTGAGGTCGTCAACGCGCGTCACTTTTGTGTCGCGCGCTTCAGCTTCAGCTATCTTGCGGCCACCACTTGGAATACCTGTCAGCGTTGGTCAAGCACATTTCCTCCTGACTGAAAGCTGCCTGCTTTTCTCTTATTTACCGGCATTTTCGTTCCTTCACCTCTCTGCGCAAGAAAAGCAGAGATTCACAGCGGACGTATAAAGCGAACGGAACTTTCGTTGCTTTTGTCGCCTCTTTATTCTCGTACTGGTCGAGCTTTTGAGAATTCCAGCGGATTTCGTTGAGATACAGTGTGCTTTTTCAGTTGTGAACATGACGCCTCGCTTTTGGAAGAAAATTTGGTGCGGCGGGGTCGCATACGGGCGCTGTGCGGACCCTCCCTGGATTCTTGCCACGTGGACGCCGCTGCCCATCTGAGTATCTGACGCCCAGCGCCACGACGGCTCCCGCATGTCTCCTCGCAACGTTCGGCTACCACGGCTCGGCTCTCAGGCGGCTCGCTTCTCCTCAATCGCAGGCTCCGCCGCCACCGCGGCAGCTCCCACCTCCATCGTCCGTTGCCACCTCCGCCGCTGCCCTCGCCAATCGCCAGCGACAGAAGCTCAACGAAACCACGGAGCTCGCGCATGTACATTCCCACATACATGCACTCGCCGCCACAAGAGCACCGACGGGTACCTCCGCCACCTCTGCTAACCTCCTCCCACCTTGTCGCCCGCGGTGTTGGTCTGGAGTACGTCGAGCGGTACATGCGGGAGAGGCTCATTGCTTCCGCACCGACGTCCGTGCACAACGCACTCATCATCTTCCGCGCTCGCTGCATTGGCTTGCCCCAGGCACAACAGAATTATTCGATGAAATGCCCAGTAAGAGCATCGTCTCGATGGTGGCCTTGATCACTGGGAATGCAGTGGTTATCGGAGGAGGTTATACTTCCCATGAAAACTTAGTGGATAAGTGAAGCTCAATGACTTCGATCATGATCGGTCTGGATACTAGATAAAGAATGAAGGTAGCAAATCAACAATGTACTGATCAATCTGCAGATGTGGAGGGATCTCCTCTCAGAATTTGTATAGTTTCCAATTGTGTAACAACACCAAGTTTCATGTAATTCACTAACAATCTGTTGCTTGGTTTCATTCCTATATATCCACAAAATATTTGCACATCATTTTTTTCTCAACTAGTCTGCATACTGGGTAGTCAGTCAGCAATTGACATGAACAGGCAGGGGGGCAAGACAGTGGTGCTGAAGCTCACAGCATACAAACAAAGCTTAAGCTCAACCATTTTGCCTCGTTTCAAATCAACATGAAAATTCATCAAACTCAATAGTGAACGAGTGGGAGAAAATTCAAACGCAATGGCGAAGGACATCTATGTTCTGCCTTCTCCTTTTGCCTCCTCACCACTGAAGTGTTCCCAGGTAACGAGAGAAATTCAAGTTATATTGCACTCGGAGGTGGCCGGCAGCGAGCCGCGAAGGGAGTTGCCGGCAAGGTTGAGCTCAATGAGGCAGATGCCTCGATCAGGAAGGGAAGGAGAGGACCTTGAGCTTGGTTAGGCGACCTACCGCCGGTGACAGGCACCCGGCGAGGGGCCGGCCAGGCAGGGCCGGGAGCGAGAGCTCGATAACTTGGAGAGGAGGTTCCTCGCGTCGTGGACGGTCAAGGGAGGAAGAAGCCCGCGTCGTGAACCGCGGCCATGGAGGAGGGCGCCGTCGCCGTCGTAGGGAGAAGCGCCGCTGGTGTTGTGGATTTTCCTCCTTTTCGCCGGCCGTTGTTCGGCTCGCTCGGCAGCTCTTGAGCCGTGCTGATGTCGTGCCTGGGAGGGATCCCATCCGAGCTGCTGCTCTGCCCGTCCGCTCACCACGTGGCAGGAATCCAGAAAGGGTCCGCAAATCTGCACTTTGCGGACGGTTCGCAGTTAATTTTTTCCCCTCGCTTTTCAGTGTGAGATACAGCGTGCTTTTCGGTGTCATTTTGAAACTGATTGGGGTAATTGCACCGTCCATTTTCTTTCTCTTAGAGAAAGCTTTAGAATTATTTTGTGCACTCATTCTTGTCAGTTCACGATACCCATGCAATTAGGATGTGTTTGGTTAGCTGGCTTAGCCAGCCAGGCCTGCATAAAAACATACCCATGCCAGCCTAAGCCAACATTTTTCTTAGGGGAGCCTTAGCCAACATTTGGTTCAAATCTAGTTGGCCCTTGTACACAAATCAAGACCTTTATAGTGCTGCTGCCTGATTCCAACTTGTGAATGACGTGATTTTTCCTTTTGAACGAATCCAGGCTATTCAGCTCTAGGGCCCAAAAATGGAATCTCCAGGCCCAAGATCCGAGTCGTCGCGTTGCGCGTGGACACATGGAGACGGGCAGATGTTGTTCTACCCGTCTCTCTCTCTCTCAAAAAAAAAATGTTGTTCTACCCAAAAAAATAAAAATGAAAAAAATCGAATAGCAGTAGCGTCAGCGTCACACGGACGGTTGGATGACCTGTGCCTGCGCTCTCCAACCAAATCGAGCGCATCCGCTTTTCCCTTTCACCCCTCGCTCTCGTCAGGCTATCTCCAACCGTTCACGAGACGCATACCCAAACTGTGTGTTGGTTTCCTTCGAAACACCATACCCAAAAACTCTCATCTCAACGAGAGGACGCAAAAAGCCAGATCTTCTTCCTCCTCGGGTCCCGCCGCCCCCGCCGCCGCGCCCGCGCCGGAGCGCCGTCGCCCCGCCGAGCCCGCGCCCCGCCGAGCACCTCCCTCCCGATTCTCTTCTTCCTTCAACTCGGCAACACAACCGCAGCAGCACAGCAGCACACACACCACATCTCCTTTTCCCCAAGATTTCTTCCACTAAACCCACGGCTCCTCCAAATCTCAGTACAAATCCCCCAAATTTCTCCACACTTTTCTTCTTCCTCACCTCGCACAAACCAAATCAGCAGCACCAAAATTTCCTTTTTCTTCTTCTCTCTCCACTTCGATTCACGGCAGCCACACAACACCAGAACGAATCTTCCTCAATAGCACACTGACGCAGCAGCACAGCCTTAGCGAGCCCTGCTTCTCTTCCATTCACTCCACGCAGCCACCAGCTCCTCGCGCACTGCTCCAGCGCGTCCAGCAGCAACTCCCCCTCGCCATGGCCGCCACCTCCACTCTCCGTCGCAGCAGCTACTCCCACTGTCCCTCCTCAAATTGATGCCTCAAATGGAACCGCCGTGGCCTACTCTTTCGATTCCCCCAACTCCTAGCCGCCCTCCTGCCCGACCCCCTTGTCGATTTGAGACCTCTGGAGCTCTCCCATGGCGAAGAACTAGCGAGAGAGGAAGAGGAAGGAAAACGATTCGAGCGTTTCTGGCGTGGGTCGCGCGGACCAACTCACGCATTTGTGCGTCGCGTGGTCGCCGACGCCAACAATGCGTATCGTTTTTGGGTCAGCCGTTGGAGACAGTTTGGAGTCCTATTTTGCCATTTAACACCTATTTTGAGTATACAGGTCTTGTTGTTGGAGATAGTCTCACGGCCCTCCTCCACTGTCCACTACCACACTCCAGTCACAGTGCCGCGGTGCGGGGTCACACAGCCCGGGAGTCCGTGACTGGCTCGCGAAACCGAGCCCGCGCGCCGCCGCCGTCGGAGGCGGTGAAGGCGGCCGGTTCCCCGGGATTCCCTTCCCGAATCGGCTCGGCGTCGGTGCGCCCCCGCTTCCACGGCCCCATTTCCAACCGAACCCGATCCGGCCCCCTCCCATTCCCATCCGTGCCACCCCGACCACCAACCGCACCACCCCACCACTCGCGCCGCATTCCTCCTCCTCTCGCGGATGGAGGCCAAAACCCTAACCCCTGACTCGGACGCCGGCGCCGGCGCGGACGCCGCGCCCAAAACCCTAGCCGCCGGAGAGCTCGTCTGGGCCAAGCCCAAGGGCCGCCGCCGTTTCTGGTGGCCGGCGCGCCTGCTCGCCGCGTGTGCCGCCGATGGCGCCGCCGCCAGGGACGCCGGCGTCTCCTACTTCGGCGACACCGGCGCGCCGCCGGGCCCGGCCGCGCAGGTCCGGCGCTTCGCGGACCCCGACGCGGACGGCATGGCCCGGGGCAGCACCGCGCGCGCCTTCTTCGCCGCCGTCGCGGAGGCCCACGCCAGCGCCGTCGCGGCACTGCGGGCCTCCCTCACCTGCGGCTGCGTCCCGCCGCCGTCGCCCGAGGCCGGCGTCGTCTTCGTCGGGGTGGCCAACCTCTCGCCCGCGGAGTTCCTCGCGGCGCTCCGCGACGCCGCGGTGGCCGGCTCCCCCGTCGGTCTTGTGGACCGGACCAGGCTCAAGAGCTGGGTCCGCGCGTTCGGGGAGGGCTGGGGTCCAGGTGGCGCGGGGCACTACCCGCGGCGCGCGGTGGAGGAGCTTGTGGACAAGATTGATCTCGATGTTCCTGCTGGCGAAGACAAAGAAGATGATGAGTGGCTCGCCGATGCTGTGTACGAACAAGAGGCATTGGAGTTGCCGCAAAAGACGCCTGCTCAGAAGAAACGCAGGGCTTCCGCTCGCATGGACGAGGTGGATGCAGGGGAGAATGAGAACAAGAATGACAGTGCCATCGGGGCGGGAACATCCGGGAAGCGAGAGCGTAAGAGGAGCAAATACTTGTCGCCACCGTTCACCAATTTGGGTGTGGTTGTGCTACCTCGCAAGGCGGCTGATTTGCCAAAGGCATTGGCGGCCAGCGCTGCGGAATATGACAGCGAGGTATTGCCAGGCAGCATAGTTGTGGAAGAGGTCTTGTCATTGGTCCTGGGCTTAGGGAAGGATGTCCGCCTTGGGAGCCGTTTTCCAAAGTCGGCAGAGTCATTTCTTCTTTCCTTTAGAAGCTCAGAATTCAAATGTCCTGACACCCAATCCTATGAGGTGCATGAATCTCCAGTGGCGCATGCCGTTGGAAAAGTTGATGTAGACATTGCCGCGGGTGTGATTTCTGATTCGCAAACTGTTCTGAAACTAGGCAATTGTTCATCAAAGAGGGGCAGGAAAAAGGATGGCGACGGGACTGCCAGTTCTTCTATCAAGAAAAAGAAGAGGGAGAAATCCTCTCCTGCTGCTATAACTGGCAGTGGCTTACCAATCACCCCTGCTATTCCTATCAGGCAAGTGAAAGCGGAAGATATAAGGAGCCAAATGAAAGCCGTGGGTGGTGCAAGGGGTCTGGGAGTTGGGGTTAAGATCGAGAAGTTTAAACCAGCTGTGTTCAAATGTGATATTTCACCTGCAGTTCCTGAGGCAACGAAACCAGGACAGGAGCAGATCCAAGCAAATGATGGTTCTGTTGTGAAGAAACCGCTGGCTGTAGACAATAACTTGTCTGACAAACCTGCAAAAGAGAATGATGAGGCTAAGTTGCAAGATGAGAAAAACAAACCATCATTGTTCAAATGTGCTATTTCAGCTGTGGTTTTAGGGGCAGCAAAACCTGAACAGGAGCAGCAGGTTGATGGATTTGCTGGAAAGACACCGCTGGCTGTGGACAACACATTGTCTGACCAATCTGCCAAAAAGAATGTTGAGATTAAGTTTGGAGCTGAGGAGAGCAAACCATCGGTGTTCAAATGTCCTATCTCAGCTGTCGTTCCAGTGGCAACACAACCAGAGGTACAGCAAAGTGGCGTATCCGTGGTGACGACACCACAGGCCTCAGGTAACGCCTTGTCTGATCAATCTGCAAAAGAGAATGGTGAGGCAACAAAGTCAGAGACGAATGTGGAAAGTATCCTTGTAGATGTGCCTATCAGGAGTGTCCAGACAGAAGCAATGGGGTCAGAAGCTAAGATTTGCATTGCTGATACTGTGCACAGTGTTGTTCCTGATTTGCCTGAAACAAATGTCTCAAAGGAAGCAAAGGAGTCCAACTCTAATATTTGCATAGATGTGCCTGCGCAAATTGTTGGCGCGGATGATGTCCATGTGCAAAGAATCAGTGCAGATGATGTGCCTGTGCAAAGCGTCGGTGCAAGTGATGTGCCTGTGCAAAGCGTCGGTGCAAGTGATGTGCCTGTGCAAAGCGTCGGTGCAGATATGTGTGCCAGCAATGAACAGTCTCTTATGGATAGAGACATAGCTCAAGCCATGGAGGAAAATAAAGAGCATACAAGTGTAGAAATGCACACCGTTCAGCAATCTTATGCTTCTCTGCAAGCCATGGTGCCAGAAATGCTTATGAAAGTGACGAGTGTTAATGGTACAGATGTGTTCCCTGTGAACCATGCACTCAAAGATGATTGTCAAAAGGACGAACAACCTAACCAGAAGGCAAAACTAACTGTTGGATCTATGGCAAATCATTTCTCTGATGAAGCTGTAAATGGCACTTGTCCTGATGCAACTAATTCTACCCCGAAAAAGAAGAAGAAGAAGAAAACCTTACAATCATTTGTGGATCCAGCGGAAATTATTGTGGAATTCACACCTGGTGTTATTATGCCTTCCAGAGAGGAGCTACTCTCTGCATTTGGCAAGTTTGGCTTCTTGATTGAGTCTCAAACAAATATTTCAAACGTCACCCGCAGTGCTCGTGTTGTGTTTGCAACAAAAGCTGAAGCTCAGAAGGCTTACAATCGAGCAGAATTCCTTGGTCAGTTTGGGCCTCCGTTTGCTACGCTAAGGCTCGGCGACCTGCCTCCAATCGAGTTGAGTGCGCCTTCACCTCCACCTTCTCTTGCTTCCAGACCTCCACTTACGGATGTCAGGAAGAACCTTGAGAAAATGATTTTGGCTCGTCATTCATCTCTGAAGAAGAATGCAACCTCAGTGGATGGACTGAAGCCTGTTTCAGACAAGCTTCTTGCAGAGATGCAGGGCCTTTTGGCGCAAGTTGACAAGATGCTTGGTGGGTCTTCCACTAGTACTCCTCCATAACGCTGCTGTAAGCGTTTATGGCTCAGACGTCTTGGTAGTTATAGTGAGCTTATTGTCGATGCTGCCTGTCCTGTTAATTGTATCTGTCAAGTTTTAAGTTTATGATGAACCGAACTTTTGACCATTGCAGCAGCAACGGTTTGTTTAGAACCCCTGTGAATGGTAGGGCGTTACCGCGTTATTGTGTCACTGTTTTGTATATTATATGCTAATGAGGTCGCAGGTTATTTCATTCCTCGGTGGCCTGTATTAGCACACGAATCGTCGTGTCATGTTAATAGCATGCCTTGTGGTCACCATTTGGTTAAGACTTGCTAGAGTTGACATCGAAATTGTGGAATCTTCTTGAAACTGAGCTGAGCGCCACTATGACATCCATTCGAACATTACCCTTTTTCGTCAGTACTTGTGTGTGTGGATAAGTGAAACGATTCAGTAACAATTCCATACTCTTAATCGTTTCCCAAGATATTTTGCTTTCAGGAAAGGCCCATGTCAGTTCTTGCAGTCTTTGAATTTGTTTGAATAGATAGAACAAAATCGAACAGTGCTCTCCAGGCGTCGGTGTTGGCTAAGTAAAACGACCCGTTTGGCTAAAACGGGGCCTGATAGTTGGTTACCATGGATGCAGTAAGTTACCATGATTCACGTTGCGAGAGATGCCTTTGGTGAAATATTTCGTGGTGCATTTCAGTAGTTCAGACGAATCAAATATAAGTGATATCGAGGGCTTATGCTCTATTTGGCTCAGGTTATGCTCCATGACCATTGCAACTTACTTGACAAGCTGGTGTAGTGTTTTTTTTTTCTTATTCCTTCTTTCTAGTTCATTCTAAAGAATTTAACAACTATTAAGCTGCTATGAATCCTGTGTTTGGCACCACTTCCGTATATTTATGCGAAGAAGCTGATAAAGAAGTTCTGCCGAATAGAGGTGTTGCTTGTGTGGCTTGAATTAGAATTTGCAACGTACTCTATCCTCCCTTCCTCGACCTTAGCACGTTTTAGCAGTATAGCAAGGTCACCTTTTTTAGATAAAGGAAAGATCCTTTTTTTTTATATTTCCCAAGTAGATAAATGGAAGATCTATTTCATCGAGCAAATGAGAAACATCCAACCTCTGCATCCGAAGATTTATTTAGCCATTTAATTATTACACACTTTTCACTATTGCATATACTTCATCTAACACATAGTATTAAAATGTAGCACACAAAAACACGGTATAGATAACAAGAAAGTCGTCTTAATAAGTTGTGTTCCCTTAATAACTCAACTTATTGCTACCTCCACCCATGCTTATCAGAAATCTCCATTGCCATAGAGACTCGAGCAAGCAGCATGCAAATTGTGTTGGGGTGCGTTTTGTTGCGTGGATATGGCCTGGCCTGGCCCGTCGCATGCAAGAATTGGATGATTGGTTGCCTGGTTATCAACTCGGGCCAGGCCCCCGCGATGCAAAACGACCGGCACAACTTAGCTTCAGGGAAACGAAATTGAGTTCCGTTTTTGGTGAGCCTGGCTCGCACGGTGCAGGTAGCGCGTACGTGGACAACGTTTGTGAGAGCGGAAAACGCTGATGCAAGCAACCGAGCAAAATCAACCCGTGGCCTGGCTGTGTGTGGACAACAACCAAACAAAGTGCTGATGCATGTGAATAGCTCGGCTCATGGAAGCCTGCATCACCGGTGCGAGCCAGGCTGCGTGGAGAAGGAAACCAATCGCACCCTTGATGGAGCATCCAATCCAAGCTCTGGAGCAGTAGCTTTAGGCGTGGTCATTCGTGATCATGCGAGACAACCTATGCTAAGTGTCTGGCGCATGCTGTTTCATTGCAGGGATGATGAGGAGGTTGAGACAGCTGCGTGCCTCGATGGTGTTCGTTTAGTTGGGCGTTTGGACGGAGAGCTGGGTGGTGTTAGAATCGGATAGTGCTACGGTGGTGGGTAAGATCAAGGCGACGACGGTGAATCATTCCCCGGTGACGCCCTTGATACATGATATTCATGAAGATGCAGGCCACCTTCCGGACTCTGTCGTTGTCAAGTGTCGTATAGAGCATGATGGGGGGGGGGGGGGGGGGGGGGGGGGGGGGGGGGGGGGGGGGGGGGAGTCGGGTGTCTTTTCGTTTGTCCTCGATTGCATTCAGGATGGACCTTGTGACTTTACTTCATTAATAAAGTTTTCTTGTTCGAAAAAAAGTCACATCGTTAAGATGCACGAAAATATCCTGTGATAGATTGTTTAAAAAGTTGCGTAACCCGCTAATCAAGTCACTCGCAGTATGCCTTCCCCCAATATTTGAGCAAAACCCACCTGATCTTTTGGTTATGCTGCTGATTTGCAAAAGTGGAGCCAGAAATGACTTTTAGATGATTGTATATGCTGTTTTCCTACATTATATGAACATAGGAAAGATCGAGTGACTCTCAAACTAATACGCTATTTGGAGTAATCTGTACACACTCCTCTGCGTCCTCGCCAAAAGAAGAAGAGAGTCTATACAACACTGGGTCGCTGGCGCACTGAACTGGCTGGAGCACAGGCAGGCCAGATTGGGCCGCATGGGTCTCGAATACCGAAGTGTTTCGTGGGCTCCGGGCTGCGGATCCAGAAAATTTGGCCCATTACCCACCAGGGGATCCTCTTGCAGTCGGCTTCCCACCACTCCCCGGACGCGGCCAGCTTCCTGCTTCTCGATCGACTCCGGCGTCCAAACCTAGACACCCGACGCAACGCCGCCGGTGCCGCTTCCCGGTCTCTACCTGGATTGATTTTTTCTTTCGACGGTAGGCAGTGCTATAGCTTTGCTCGGATGGGCTCCGTTCGGAGAGTTGGTTGGTTTTGTCCTCCATCGAATCCAACTCTCTCTCCTCCTTTCATTGATCCATTTGGTTGCTTCTTCTTC
Source organism: Eragrostis nindensis (assembly GCA_012490785.1). NCBI lineage: Eukaryota > Viridiplantae > Streptophyta > Magnoliopsida > Poales > Poaceae > Eragrostis > Eragrostis nindensis. The sequence goes on along the minus strand of JAAXCT010000001.1, from coordinate 4,699,540 downwards.
AGTGCGCAGGATCGCTGGATCTCGCTCACATGCCGGTCTCCGATTAAGGAGCTGTTGCAGTTCGCATCGTACGAATTTGGGGGCGCTCAACTGAACCCTAGATAAGACCGCCCTGAGCTCAGGGAAGGGGGCGTCATGGAGGAAGGGAATGTTATGGTGGACCTTGACAAGCTTCCCATCAAGCGCCTCGAAGCCATTGACGAGGCCGGCAACGAACACTACCCACCGTAACCAGGCCTCCCCGCCTCCAATCGATGCCGCTCAAATCGCCCCCAAACTCACTAGTTTGCTCATTGCGCTTTGGTTGTTACAGGGACACCAGCAACGAGGAGCAGCGCCTCGCAGCCATCCGCCGCATAGACTTCTCCTGGGTCATCGAGAAGGATGCCAAGAAGGCCAAGAAAGCAGCCGAGGCAGACACGGCCCAGCAGGCATGGCCGTGGCAGGGACTCATGGAGAGCCTGCAACAGGCGCAGCAGGAACTCTCCGTCGTAATCGACCTCATTGGCACGGTTGGTATATGGATATGCACACCTGATTTCAGTACCTGTGAATGCGACACGGCCAACTGTAAATGACTGCTGGAAATTGTACTGCAGGTTGAGGCCAATGATGCTGTGACGGTGGTCTCAACAACGAAGCCCAAGTCGCAGCCAAATGAGATACTAGTTGACATGGCGGTTTCAGCTGCCACCAAGCTCCAGCGCCTTCGGGTACGTTCTGTAGCGTCTCTTGGTCTGTACTTTGACAGAGTGTTTCTCTTGATGGAATGTAGGCTTGGAGCTCTTCTGACTTCTGCAAAATGAAAAAAAACTGAAGCTGAAAGGATCTGTTATATATAGAGGATGTTTCTCTAGTTGATGTTTGAAGCTCTGCCGTTTCTAATTATGCTTTATGTGTGTGGGGATCTCCCAGCATTTGTCTCGGTACTTTAAACAATCCGCCAAGACGATGGAGCAACAGTTTGAAAAGGAGACTAGATTCTACAGTTCATTAATCAGGTACACCTTGTTGCAGAAATTTCTGAGCTCGTAAAACCATCTGAGGTAGACCTTCTTTTGACTTGAGCACTGGTGCATCCGCAGGTTGCAACAGAACTGGAAAGTGAAGCGGCAACGTGTTGTTGGGAGTGGTCCAGGAAGTGAGGGCTTCATGTTTGATCTCGCTGATAGTTCTCAGATAGATGCAGCAGCAATGACTAGATTTTCACCGTTATCTTTAGTTCCAATCGATCAAGACTCTTCAGGCACCTTGTCTGTAACAGCCCCACAAAAGTCTTTCCGTTCCTTTAGCCTTCAGTTTCTTGGGGATGGTGGCAATAATTCTGGAAGCAATACCAGCAGAAAGAAAGAAGGCGCTTTGAGCAGCATGTCTTCTGAAGCAGAAAAGGATACTCTGGAGAAAGATGATGTCAATAAGTCTATCAAACATGCACATTCCATTCTTCGCAACATCCACAAGACAATATTTGAGGAGCAGGTGTGTGCCTATGATTTCTTGCAATGTCCTATTTTTTTAAGAGTGAAATGCACTCAGGGTACATAAACTATTTAGAGATGGTCATTTATGTACATAAACTCTTAAAGTGACCATCTAGGTCCATAAACTATTGATAAATAGTCATCTAGGTACAATAACTCTTAAGCGACCATTTAGGTCCACAAACAAGTATGAGTTGTCCAGTCCAAAGCTCTTCATGCGTAAAAAAAATAAAATCCCTACGTGGACATTCCAGCGGATATGCCAGCGTGGATGGATAGGCACGTGCTATGCGTGTGAGGAAATTCCGACGGTGAAAAATTGCAGAAAGGAGACCCTGGCGGGCAATCGAGAGGTGAAGCGGTGATCGAGAGGCGACAACCTAGCAGAAGAGGCGAAGGGCCCTCGTTCGATCATGCTACCGAGCAGAGTTGATAGTCGTGCAATTGGTTGCTAAAATTTTCCTTACACGTCGCCGTGTTGCCTTTCAAAGGGTTTTGGACGCACAACAACACGACACGGCCCGTTTAGTCCTATTTTATATTAAAAAAATAAAAGAAAGAAAAATTATCCTTTAAGCCAGGTACGACACAACCCGTTAGGCCCGCGGTCCGGCACGACCCGCTAACACTGGTGCCGGGCTTGGACTTGGCTACAAGCCTGTCGTGTCACCCTTGCCCGTTCCGTTAACCATTAGGGTCATGCCAGCCTGTCAAAGAAACAGGTTGGCCCATGACGGGCTCGTGCCGGCACTTGGCCAACTATAGACCTGAGCAGCTACAACATAATTAGTTTGTAGACCTAAATGATCACTTAAGAGTTTGTGTACTTAGATGACCATTCCTAAATAGTTTGTGGACCTAGATGGTCACTTTAAGAGTTTATGTACCTAAATGATCATCCCTAAATAGTTTATGTATCTCGGGTGCATTTCACTCTTTTTTTAACTAACTAGAACACTATGGAAGAAAAAGGATCATCAAGCAATAGACATTGTGTTTCCATCCCTGCCCCACCTTTTGTATCCCATGCTTAATTTGGCTTATATCTATCGTAGGTATTTGATATGGTGATCCGTGAGACTTTTGTCCAATCGCAAGGCATCAATGTTACTGGAATGTGTGAAGATTTTCTCCAGTTAGCTATTGGTCAGGAGTGTTCATTGTGCCTTTCACTTGTGCACAGTGGACAGAACAATGACACAGAAACTGTAGGTCCAGAAGACTTCATGGATACAGAGGATGCCGGAAATCTTACGGTCGCCATTGTCAATGGCAAGCATGAACCTTTGAATAAGGATGCATCTGGGTTTCCTAACCCGAAAAGTTTGGAAATTTACTTGCTACATATGTTCCATGAGAACATTCTCAGAAGCATGAAGGAGAAATCTCGCAATGTCGGCCGCCTCCAAACTCATGCCCACACTGTGCCTGATGATTCTGGCCTGCTAGGTCATTTCTGCTTGACTGTGGCCCATAGGATATTTTCTAATAAAGTACATTCAGAGCTGGAGAGTGTGGTATGTATGTCGACTTTGTACTTGTCAGTCGATGCAAATAATTTGAATGTAGATCGGCATTCTGACTCTGTGTAACGAATGCAGGTTAGTAGGGTTCCTTATCTCCATCTGCGATCGCTTCCTACATGGCATTCACGAACCTCTTCCTGGTCTCTCTGCTTGAAAGTTCCTCAGCCTATTCTAGCCGCTGATCGGATCACGAAGCCTTCAGATAATCACGAGCCTAAGTACAAATCGAGATCACAGTTTAATACTAAGGTGATCTTAAAAGACGGCCAAATTAGTTTGATGGGTGAAGGCTCTCCAAGCATTGCTGGATCATTGACTGTGAAACCTTCTGATGGACATTTGATAAACAGTTACACTTGTGACTTGGAAGACCTCCCAATGATGCTTCTGCAGCAGGTAAACTTGTGGAGTGAGTTTTTTTTCCTATTTATGTTGGATGGAATTTTTCAGTAATGCTATTACCTTTGAAGCTATCACTATCAAGGATATTGAACAGAGTTTGGTTGTTTTTTGAGAACAGAGCACGAATCGCTTTGCGCTTATATTTAACAGAGCACAATTTCTTTTGCACATGGGATCAAATATTTTCTTATGTCATAAATGTCATAATATGCTCTATGCATGCCTGCAATGTTAAAACGCTGCAATTTAGATGCTACATTATGCCTCTCTTGCAAAACCTGTGACCTTCGTCTATCCTGCCAATGCTATAATATTTACTCTCTCCAAGAAGATAGTTAGCAATGTAATGATGCAGTCTATCTCCAATGCTAATTTGGAACATTGTTTAAGTATACTTGAATCACGTTTGTCTCATCTGCAGGTTGCCAGCCAAGTGATACATTGGCTCCATGAAGAAGCATTGGTTCTCGGGATGAATGTGACTAGAGACTTCTTGTGCCTTTACTTTGATCTTGACCAAGGTGAAACGCTTGGCCTAGTAGCGCATGTCGACCAGGAGGACAGCTATGGGTGCATCTCTTGGTACCTTACTGTTGATCACCCGACGGAGGATGGGCAGATGTCTGCAGATAACCCAGAGATAGAGAAGCGAAGGTTTTTGGGGTATCTGTCTCTGGAAGTGCTGTATTCTACCCTAATGGACCTGATAAACATGTGCAGCACAGGTGTCCATCACTAAGACTCGAATGTAGTAGATACTTGTTGCTTGGGGCGATCACATTTGTGCCCTTTCTTGATCCCCACAGGCGAGTGAAATGACGTGTCCATAGTATTTTGAGAGCATGAAAGGCGCTGTGATGTTTAAGTGATCCTGTCCTGTATCCTGTCGCCTGTAGAGGTTTCTGTCAGTTGAAAATGAAGAGCGAGGAGCTGTTCGTGTTGTTTGTACCTATAAGTCCTGTCTCCTGAAGTTTTGATTCTATAGGTATGCTATGCGACGATTGTTGTCCCATACTCCCATGATCTTTTAATACTCAATTCCAAGTTCGTACTCGTGTTTTTACTTGTTCACTTTGTGCGTATCTATCTGTTACCTTAACCTTTCCGGTCAGTATCATTTGGCGTTACGAGAAGTGTATTGAAGAAAACAAATTCGTACAGCACCAGAAATATTGATAAATCGGAAGTTTTTCATGAAGGGATCAATAAGTCAATGTTAAAGGTAAAGCTTCTCACATTACGGAAATTTTAACAAATATTGCACCAATTACTGAGGTTGGATTGAACCACTGTTGCTCTAGAAAGCAGCGATCGCAAATGTCCCCAGCCCACGCAGCCGTGTTCTCCGCTTTCGCTTTTTCTGGGCAATTTCTCTTTCCCCCTAAACCCAACCAAAACCCCTCCCCTTCTCTCCCTCCGTCGCAGTCTCCAGTCTCCACCCATCTCTTCTCCGCCTCCGCCTACCCCATGTCCGCCTCCGCCTTCGCGCTGAAACCCTAGCCGCGACCGCGATCCCCTCGTCGATGGCGGGCGCCGCGACCTCGCGCGACGTGGAGGAGGTCATCCAGAAGCTCCACTCCGATCGGGCCAGAACTCGCGATGTGAGTGCTTTACTTCGAACGAACTAGTAATTCCGGCTTGCTCCCCTTTCCAATCCACTAACTGCGCCCTTCGTCTCCCGCAGGAAGGGGTGAAGCTGCTCGGGACATGGCTGCAGGGCGACCGCGCCGCCTCCTTCTGCCGTCTCCTCGGCCGCAACACCGTCAGGCTCAAGCCCGGCCACCTCACCGGCGGTCAGTCTCGCATTTCGCTTCGCTCTTTTGCATCGTTGCCTTGTGGTATCCAGATGTTGTTTTTGATAATCGCTGGTTCGTTTTGCAGCCGCGACGTGGCCACTCCTAATCCTGGCGCTCCTCAACTGCGTCAAGGAGGACATCTCGGCTAAGAAGCGCGGGACCACCAAAAGCGCCGCCGCCAGGGTGCTCCGTGTCGCTGTCCAGTGCGCGGAGGATGTCAGACTCTCAGGTTTGCCCCGAATCAGAGGTCTTATCGGCATGTTCACTGCTCCACTGTTTGCTGTTCTGTTTTGTGCTGGGATGAACTTCACATTCACCAGAATAGCCTGCGATGAGATTGAGATGGTTCAATGCAGTTGGGATAGAGATGAGATAACGATGTTATATATGCTTGATTGTTATTTTTATCTCCCTCCAATATAGAGTATGTTAGCCATGTCTCTGTCAGAACTGATCAGAACCATTTCAACATCATGCTGAAGTGTGTCAGCTGTTTACTGATCATGCTATGTTTTTCATATTAAGTTGCATCGGATTTCTGTTTTGACCATTTTAGGCACATTGGGACGGAAATGTATCAAAATTGACAGGTTACAGAAAAGTTTCGCTGTAATTTCCACCAAGAGTGTACTATTCTTTGGTCATGCAAAGAGTTATCTTGTCACATGACTCATTTGCGTTCTTATTGATATTAAGTTGCATCGGGTTTCTGTTTTGACCATTTAGGCACACTGGGACGGAAATGTATCAAAATTGGCAGGTTACAGAAAATTTTCGCTGTAATTTCCACCAAGAGTGTACTATTCTTTGGTCATGCAAAGAGTTATCTTGTCACATGACTCATTTTGCGTTCTTATTGATAATAATTTGATGCTAGGCTGCTAGTTGATCATACATTTAATGTTGTTCACATCTGATCTTGTCTTTGTAAGTTCCAAATAACATGCAACGCAAAATACTGTTTATCACCTAACACAGGAGATCCTTTTTGGCATTTGGCAAGTGATTCCGATAGTATCTAATTTTGAAAGATATTCAATGTTGGTGCCTTGAACTATCTAATGTTTGTTCTCGCTAGCATTTGTCACATTTTTGGTTTTTTGAATGATGGTAATTTTCATACCCTTTGGCCATTGGTCGTACATGTATGTTGGGTTTTTGTGTTCAACTTTCTGGTAACGTGTTCTAGTTAGATGTTTTTCCACTTGCTGGCATTATGTTTCTTTGTTATACAGATACTTGCACACGATCATTTTTCTTTCATCTGAAGCTAGATATGTGCTGCTTGGCACTAAAAATGAGGTTACCTGTCTTCGCAGGGCATTCCTTACTGCTGATCTCAGTTGCTAGGCAACTTTTCAGTCATATCTGGGAGGTCATAAAAGACGGCCCTGGTTTTCAGTTAGAGTTCAGCATAATTCTTAGACAGCTTTTGGCCATTAAGGAGTACCGCTATCAGATGAAATCTCGAACATATAGCAGTGAGTTTCGTTATAAAAGGTTCTATATGCTCATATCAGAATACCCTTTTATTTTTTTCTTTCTACATATGCTCCTCAGGTTTTGTAGTTCTCTACATGAAAAGGATTGCAACTGGTTTTGATGCAAAATCCAGCAATCAGGTGTCCTCAAAGGATGAATCCTTCCGTTGTGCATTGACACTTCATGTTCTACTTGAAAACCCACCGGGTGATTACCCTGATATCATGAGGGAGGAGATTCTTAGTGGATTTTGTGCAATCTTCTCAAACATTAGGCAAGCATTTTGGGTTTAAGTTCTTTTGTCTTTTCAGTTCTCTTGACTTCCTAATGCAGATGGTATGTTTGTTTGGTAGCATTGTCTCCTTTTATTTTTCTCAGTTGTGAGTTACCATCCCTTGTCCAAAGTAGATGTTATCGTGCAATCCAACTTTAAAACTTTGCGCAATATTGCACATTAAATTATCTCTGGTGAGAATGATATCAACAGCTTCATCAATAAAAAAACTTATTTATTACTGTAACTTTGTTAAGTTTTGTATATCTAAAAGATGTAACGATTCAGAGGTCCGCATTGGAGACCATGTCACCCTCCTAAACAACACTTACTTATATGGAGGTTTTAAATAAATTTATTCTGTGAAATCAGGGAGGAGGGGAAGCTGACTCGCAAACTTATGGAATGCATTAACACTTTTTTATTGAAGGATGGCCCAAACCTGGGATACAAATCTGTGGAGATCCATAACGCAGTTCAAGATTTTGTATTCCGTTCTTGGCTTAGGACTCATGATCAGGCCTTGAAGGTTTTGTGAATTGATTCTTATAACTTTGTTACTTGCTTTGATGACAAATTTGTTACAATTTTTTGTTTGATTCATTTCAAGCACCTTTGCCTTCAGAGTTTGTTCATAACCTACGCAAAAGTTCAGCTGAAGCTTGCCAGGGCTATTCCAGAGGTTTTGCAAAAACTTGTTGACATCATAATTAAGGAACTAGACCAAAATGTTAACACAGGAGCAAGTTTTCTGTGGTATGTAACTGCATGTGTTTTTTTTTTGAGGAAATAACTGCATGTGTTGGCAGGCTTCATGTATGATTTTGAGTTCATTGATTTTTTATTAATGGTTTAGGTGTGAGGCACCTCGAGATGAGAAAGCTGGGTCCTTCAGATGCTTCCAGGAGGAATGGATGGATCTGTCTGCTACTGTTTTCTATTTGGTAGTGGTTCTGCCCATCCCGCCCACCTTGGCATACACACATATGCACCCACTGTCAGCACATCGTTATCGTGCAAGCACTTTCTAGTTAGATATGTTTATCTTTGATTAAAATTATTTTTCATTTTTCATTAATTGCAACTGGCACTGTGACAAAACGTTTAGGCCTATAAATGCACACCGAAGATACCAAACAGGGAGAAAAGGTTGAAGACAGAACACATTATGGACCTCATCATGGATGGTCTTTTGAAAGGCTCTCTATTTTGGTAAGTTAATCTGTATCTTTAAAGGAAAAATCTTCGTTCATCTTTTATTTCTGAAAGCTCAGATGTGTATTCTAACTATGAATCTTTCGAGGCTTGAACCTACTTACGTCTGGAATAACTTAGATTCAACCATTTACTGTTTATAAATGCCTCATTTAATGTATTTCGCCATGCTTTTACATGTTGCCTCTTATTATGAGTTACTTATGACAATTATTCATTTTTGAATTTTTTTTTTTGTTTCACATTAATATAGGGCTTTGTTGTTGTTGTTGTTGTTGTTGTTGTGTTAATATAGGGCATAACTGACAGTTTCTCATTTAGTACGGAGTATATGCCAATACTAACAAGTGGCCACCTTATTGGACTGTAGTTTCTTCTGACAAGGAGATCATATATTTTTCTGATTTTCTCACATGTATCTCTGGGTTAAACCATAAAATGCTTTTTATTTCCCTCAGATTATGCCATTTGATTGATGTGATCACAATAGCTAATGTCAGCCTCTCAGGAAATCCTATATCTTCTATAAAAATTTCTGTTTTCACGTGTTACTACCTAAATCTGCCTAATCTAATTCTTTGGATGCTGTTCTTTTTCTAGTGAATTTCGCAAAACTACATTGTAACTGAGAAAAATACTATCACAAAACTAAACTCTGAAACATCACTTTTAAGTTTTGAAGCTATGCTTTTTTATTTTTATTTTTGACGTAATTACAGTAGGAGAGGCTCCCACTGTGCTTTATTGGTAAAAAACAAAACTGAAGTAACAAGAAACTGTACAAGGCCAAAGAGGCCGAACAAACTATAAGCTATGATTACAGTGGAACTTATCACGTATGTTGTTGGCGCTCATTTGGTGAAGACTTACTACCCTCATTATGTACACTTGTTATTTTTTATCGGTTGTACATATGTTATTAGCTTACATATATCAGTATATGTATTTTTCTGCAGGACTGGTTCTATTTGTTTTCTAATTCACAAATATGGGCACAGAGTTGAAAAATCATTGATGATTAGTTGGTTCAAAGCAAGTTGCCAAGCTTTGCGAAGGTATTTGTACTTTCAAAGTTTTTTTTTTATGTACCTGCTTGTCAGGGGCTCATTACAGCTATGTTAAATAGAATAGCCAGTTCTGCTTCAGTTCCTGCTCTCTTATGCCTGCTTGTCAGTAAGTACTTCTGACATATATTTCAGGCATTCCAGATATGTAGCATTGGAGTGTGTCCCCAATGTCCATGCAATAGTGGTTATAATCCAGGCTTTGAGATGCACAGTTATTTTTTGGTCTGAATATTATCATTTTAATTGCTTGCCACGTATGCTGGGTGTACACGATGAGCGCATGGCTGATATCAATGCTAGAACATTATGGAGGAAATCCTTTTAACAGACTAAACAGGTTTATAAAATCCCAACTAGCATGATTTTAGTGAATCTAGAGCAAAGAAGCTATGCTTTGCATTATTTCTCCTTTTGCTCAACGTGTTCACAAAACAATTATAACTGAACTTATGGTCAACATATTTTGAAGTTGAACAAAGTAACAAACTGATAATTCATTTCTCAACAGTTTAATTTTTCACAGGCTTTAATTAACTACTAGGTCACGAATAGTTGCTTACATTATTTAGTTAATTTCTAGGTTGAATTTTGTGTTTTCTCTCTTAATGGATAAATTTTCTGTGATTTTGTTTTCGGTACCCTTCCCCGGACCCTGCGCAAGCGGGAGCTACGTGCACCGGGCTGCCCTTTTTTTTATTCTCTTGACTGCAGTATATGATTCATTGACTGCTATTATTTTCATACAGTGTCTTGAACAATGCTAATGCCATAAGGTTTCAGGATTCACTTCTTTGGCTTGTCAGGTTTGTTTTACTGATGCTTATAGCATAAAACATCTTCTTTGTCAGACTGTATAACAGTACATTACTGTTTATTTGGAATGTAAATAAGCACCAAATAAAGTGATAACCACCAAGACAATCTTCTCTTCCTTTTGTGTCTTATTATAAGTTTCCTAACTTGTCATTGATATTAACAGGGCACTCAAGGAGTTCTCCATTGTGCTTATGTTGAATGCTAAGGAAGAAGCACCATTTTGTTTAACAAAAGGCGAGGTCAAATTTTTGAATCCGATCTTGTCTTGTGCTGTTTGAGCATCGGATATTTGTGATGCTTCTCTATTTCCTTGAATTAACTGTTAGCTTGTGGCTATAGAAGATCTCCCTCAACCCAACATTTCACTCGCTACAAGAGTGCGCTGAAATGTTGGGGCTCACCATTTACCAAGATTGGGCTCAAACCGTTAATTTCCTGAAATATTTGAACATTCACCAAGATGGAATAGTTGGGTAATACCTGTTCATGCATAACGAGACAGTACACAGCACTATACGAGGCTAGCCGGCATTTTCAATTCTCTTAGATTTATGGAAATGAACTTTTTTTAAAATTTGATCTTGTAGTTATCAATGATTATGGTAGAGGGATGCTGCTTGTTTTAAGTGATAGCTAGGATACCATATTTAGTATTAGACCTAACAGTTTAAACTTCAAACTAAGCTGATAAAAAAGTTTTGGCAGATCAATACTTCAACACTATTATCTCTCTGCATTCCTTGCCTTTGCTGAATGAATGATTTTGATTGCTTCCCAGCTTTACTAAGTTACAGAGATTATACTCTCAAATTTTTTTACAGAGATTATTAGTCATCAATCCCTTATCCTCAGGATTACTTTGCGGGTGTTGTGATGTCCAGGGTACAGAGTCTTGTTTTTTTAGGAATTTACAGTAGGGGAAGCCCCTACTGTGCTATATTATTAGCAGAGTCTTGTTGTAACGAATTCTGTACTGAATCTAGAAAGTTATTTTTTTAAAGGTGTCAAAATACATAGTATCAGCTGTTTCTTATATATTACACCCATTGGGAATAGCTGTAGAGCAACTTACTCTTCTCTGACTATTGTCTATTTCTTTTTGAATAAAGTTGAGCTTGTTAAAGGATTAATATCACTTTATATTTGAAGATGCTTCAATGCTTTCCCTAACAAGTCTTGATATTATTGCAAAGCAAACTGACAATATTGGAAATAGTAAATGACACATTATGTTACCTATTTACATGTAGATGTCAATTGTGGAAGGTTGTTGGCAAGATGTATGGAACTCCCTTATCCAGGCACTTCCGTTGTTTAGCACCACTACTTTACTTGTGAGTACCATTAAATTACTCTATGACCTTTCCCTAGTACTATTATATTACTTGTGAATCCCAACTTTTTTGATTTCACTGTTCATGCGGTGGTTTCATTGGATGGAACCCATATTATGCAGGATTTGAACATTTCAAATCCAGTAATATTTCCTAGTCTGCATATTAGATGGACATTTTAGAGTTGCTGTCTGTCTGTTTGTATTGGTTATAACAGCAGAACTTCGCTGGAAGAACTATATCTTCTTGTACAACAGCAGTCCTGCTGCTGGAGACTATTTCTCCTGTTTTGCAAGTATTGCTTATTACTGTATGTGACACCAATCTAGGTTTAGCCTTTGATAGTGTACACTCTGCACTTTTGTAGGCTGATTCAGCTCTGAGTTTGCTGGGTGGAATGATTGTGCGGGTGAGCTTCTCATCCTACACTACCATTTGACATCAAGTTCTAATTAAGTAATAACTCTGTTATAATGACTTCAAGCAAGATAGCTGGTGTTTCTAATATTTTTTTTTGTGTTTCTTCCAGGAGCAAATTCATACATCATTTTTGTCAGAAGATACATGGAGTTTGCAAATATTTAAACAATTTCCATCACCGTATGCCTTTCTTTTTTATATTATCAGTTAACTTAAATATTGACTCGGTTGCTATGTTCTCATTATTCTTCCATATCATTGGTCGGATTTGACTTCTCTTGTTAATGACAACATGAGGGTTAATCTGTCCTCAATTTTTTTATTTCCTAAAAAACATATAAGGGTTTAATCACACGCGAACATTAATAATCTGGCAAATATTATCGGTAATTCATCGGCGCCCACTGGTGCGCGCGCCCTCTACTTCAGGGCCACTCGTGTCCTACAGCCTGGGCGGAAGGAAATTGGTAACTGACGGTGTCAGTATTGGGGACGAGTGTCAGAGGAAGGACAGCTGCTAGCAGCAAGGCTCATTATTTTATTCGCAACCTTATCTCTTCCATCCCGCTGCCCCAAGCTTGCTGCGCTGCCCTCTCTGCCTGTGACTCCTGCTCTTCTGCATAAATACTGTCTGCATGTTAGCCTGTGGCTCTGCATATTGTTTTTTATTCTCGTTCACTTTCCCTCATGTGACGCCTGCTCTTGTAGTGGGGCCACAATCCGTTTCCTTGCCATCACATGACCGTCAAGCACAAATCGTAGGGAAAAGAATGACCGGTACAGATGTTGAGGGCGCGCGCCACCATGGGCGCAGAATCCGCTTTGAAATATTATAGGGGAACAAAGGAATATCTGACCAATATGACCCAGTTACCTAATTCATTTCTATCCGGATTTGTAGACTTCATCTGTAGTAGTTGCACAGTAACAATGATACACAGCTCTCACTAGAAAGTTTTCTAAAATCTTAAAATATATTAGCTACTATTAGGTTCCCTTAGTGTATGGGAGGCAAATTCGACTTCATCTGTATTATAGTTGCGCAGTGGTAATGATACACTGCTCTCACTAGAAAGTTTTCTAAAATCTTATAAATATATTAGCTATTAGGTTCCCCTGGTGTACGTGAGGCAAATTTTGTTTTAATGGAGTCACAGGAGCACTTTTATATCTACAACTGAAACTGGCAGCGGCAGTTCATCTATTTACACTTATATAATTGATGATGGCCAAGGCTTTGAACATTATATTAAAAAAATGATTAGTTACTGTGCTTGATGTTTGCTTGTACCTGCAAGCCATGTGACTGTTGGAAAACACTTGCTCGTCAATTGTTTGCTAAAATATCTTCATGGTGGCACTGGCATGGTAGTTCTGTTAATTCATCTTTTTTCTTTTAAATTTTTTTGTGACATCTTTGGCATCTTGCCAAAATTTTCTGTTATTCCCTCTGTCGCATTTTATAATGCCCACATATGTTCCAAAATTCAAACTTTAAAACATGTGGCCATAACAATAGATGAGTTTAGTGCCATGAGATTGGTATTTCAGTGTGCATTCATCCAATTATGATTTTATATCCAATAGTAAAATATTAGAAGAGAAATTTATGGTCACAATATAACCTAGGATATACTGTGACAAATCCAACCGCACCTTATAAATCGGGGCAGAGGTACTTCAGTACATCCTTTGCCTAGAGTCATTTGTAATGTTCTTGCTAATTGTTGATTAAATTCTTATAATGTCATTTCGGTTAACGTTGATGATATGCTTGCAGCCTTTTTGATCCTTATTCTTTCTTTAGGTCTGCTTTGTATTTCATTGCTTGTTACTTCTCAAGGATAGGCTTTCAGGTATCTTTGTTGCTTGTACCACTTTTTACTTCTAAGGGTTTGTATGGCGGGGTGGTAGAAAACAAGGTTGCAGTTGTTATAGTGACATACCATATTGTTTGAAACTATAAGGATTCCTAATTTCCAAACCCATAATTAAGGTAAAATCAACAATGCTAGATTGAAAAGCGAACATTTTGAGATCGTTTTCATTTTCTGTAGCCAAAATATCTTCTCAACAGATTTGTTTCCTACTTGAATCTGCAGGCTTAAGTGAAAGTTAGAATGTTCATATTCGTTTATTTATGGTTCGCTAATAACATGAAATATTTTAGTGTTTATTTTGGAAGCATTATGTGAACTTTGTTTCCTGTAGTTATAAAATGATTAGGTTAGCTAACTTGATGATTTGTCTATGATAAAACTAGGAGGGCAAAAAAGAAGAAGCAAAACTTGTATTCCTGAGTTCTCATTCTTGTCGGATCCAAATCAATGATTATTGTAAATCAGTCCATACTATGCTAAAATAAACTTGACAAAAAAGCCAAAACAGTTAAATTGTTTTTAACTACCGCCCTTCCAAATGCGCTTGCTAATCTGTGTTGCTATATCTTGCTTGTTCCAAATATGAACAATGAAGACAATTCTTTTCTTTGCTATACAGGGCGATTTATCCAATTCTATCTTTGTTCGGAAGAATCTGCTAAGGTCAGCTTTGGAGTTAGTTAATTCAAAGGTGATTTATTTTATATTTGTCAAGCAGCTTCGTTTTATTGTCTCCATTTTAGTTTTTACTTTTGCTGAAGTTTTGTATGCTCCTTGAGAAAGATGAATTCTTGCTGCATAGATGCCCTAGAATGTGGGTACTTTGTTGTCCATGGTGATAAATGAATAAACTTCTTACCATGAAAGAAGTAAATGAAATTTGTACTACAGTGACACAATTGGGTAATACCGTAATAGATATGTGATGCCACATAGGAATCCATGATGTGGAGGAGAGAGGTGAGAGAAATAGATCATTTTTTTAAGGGAAAAGGAGAAAGAGATTGTTGTTTGGTGAATCAAACGGTCTCATAAGCATTTAGTACTGTGAGACTACTGCAACGCCATTATACGAAGCATCCAAGTCACAGCATTTATTTATTATGAAAGACGGCTTATAAGACGGTGCCTATGTGCTTACAGGGAACAATGGATTCTTGGTTCTATTTTAGTCATTTCTGTTAAGTAAGAGAGCTTAGTGGACTTTGATTCTCTTTTAACATTCCATGATTCCTGGAAGGAGAGATTCATCAATACATCCAAGATGCAAATGTACAGACTAAAAGCAGAAGATAAAGCCTTAGTACACATTTGGTTAGACTCTTTAGCTTAGTTGCTTTGTTCTTGTGTTCACCCTGGTCGGACCTTGTTTTTTATTCCTCTTTCCTTTTTTTCCTGTATAGATGCGTGTACAGTTCCTTTTTATTATATATATATATATTTACAGTGGGGGTTTCCCCTACTGTAATTCCCTCAAAAAAAAAAAAACATTCCATGATATGTGTTGTTGCCGTTTGTAGTTAGTGTCCTTACTCATTTGGCTACACCTGTCTTTTCATCTGTAAATGTGATGTGGGATGAGTCACCATTTTGTTTCTTCCTTGAAGCATGCAGTCTCAATTACTTGTTTTTTTCTTTATGGCAGGAGTTCTCTCTTTTGAATGAGAAAAATGTTGTTATCATTCCTGAAGTGATTTTTTCATTATGTGCTGGTTTTTCCTCACCAGCAATTAATTCAGCAGATACATCTCAACTGGTTGGTGATTATAATATTTCTTCAAAGGTACACTGTTAGTCGTCGCTAGCTGTTACAGGTCATTTCAGTTATTATAAACTTTCTTATTTGTCACTGCTGTGCTGATTCAGTTTGTTTCAGATGTCACCTGAGGAAGAAAACTTGGTTCTGAAATACGACTTGCACTACTCTCTGGATGCTCTATCAGACCTCAGTCCTAAAAGCACTACCAAGGTGCTTTACACTTACTCCCTCCGTTTTTGAATTGTTGACACCGTTGACTTTTTGAGTTACGTTTGACCATTCGTCTTATTCAAATATTTTTAAAATTACCATATAATTGTTTTATTACTAAAGAAAATTGAAGCATAACTTATAATTTTGTAAATCTGAGTTAATATTTTGAATAAGACGAACGTTACGTAACTCAAAAAGTCAACGGCATCAACAATTTTAAAACGGAGGGAGTAGTCCTTTATAGTTTCTCTGTCACTCTCCGTGTAACTTATAATTACTTATGAATGTTGAAGAAAATTTGCCTATTAATGTAGTATTTTGCTTTTTCTGCTTTTCTCTTTCATTTTGGTTTGAACATGTAGTTGGCATGTTTTGCGACTATTAGACTCTTGTTCAAAATAGAATTCTAGATCCTTTCTCAATGAAATGTTGCACAACCCTCCCTTAGGTCCTTTTTTTTTTCTAATCCTGAGGAATGTACATAAATAAATATAAGAGGTAAATCTGTGCAACCAAAAGAGAAAATTGACTTGAAAAGAGTAACTTTTTCCGTGTGCCTGTTGGTAGCATCATTGACTGAAGCGCTGGCAACTGATGCTTTTCATCTGAAATACTTAGTATGTTGTGTAGTTCAATAAAGTTTAGGGATGGATCAATTAATGGTTTATTATCTCATTATTTTTAATAAGAGAATATGTATGTTGTTGAAAGAATAAGAATAAGGATTCATTGAAATGTGATTTCTGTTCCACTGCTTCCATCGACAAAGTTACAGAAGGTTCTTTATTTGGTAAACAGGTCATATCTGGTAAATACCATCGCATACACCTTCCTGGGACTGTCCAGCAACCACTGCTGCTTGAGGTCATGGAGTTCATCAAAGGATTTGTGGCCCGCAATGAGCAGCTTGACAAAGTTGACCTATCTAATCTTATATTTGTTTGCTCTCTTCTCTGCAATCTGATTCATTGCGCACTGTTATCGAGGTATTTGCTTGCTTGATATCCCTCCTTGTCTATGTTATACTTTTGAATAAAGCGTGATGCAAATGATTATGTGTATTAGGAATCCGTGTCATGTTCTGATAATTATGCCTTGTGTTTAACACTGTTCTTAACATTGATTTGTTTTTCTCTCACACCCTTTTCAGGGCCATTGAAGAAAAATCTCCAGTTTTGCAAGAAGTATTAGGTTACGTCACTGATGTTCTCAAATACATTGTGTCACTTGTTATGAAGAAGCACAATGAACTATCTCATGGTCTTACTAGCCTAAGTTCAGCAGTTGATACAATGGGCTTCTCTTTAACCTCTTTTCAGAGCTTTCTTGCATCTCCGTTATTTAGTCTGCCAAGAGTTGATAGTAGAGTTAGTACTGTGCTTACCAGAAGCATTACTGACTCACTTGATGATCTCTTGGTGGCAATCTCTCAGCTCTTTTCTCGTCTCTCTAGTTTAATGAACAGTCTTGAGGGAGAGAGTGACTTTAAAGTGTTGCCAATATCTTGCGTCGACTCAGAGGAGCTAAATCATATTGCTGACTCCAAAAGTAGTGCTGCTGATATGGATCTTGATGTTATGGACTCTGGTGAAGCAGATTCTGTGACAGCAAGTGCAGGTGGAAGTATGGGTGGCTTATTGCGACCTTTGGAGTGGAAGCTAGAACTAGTTAGCATTATCTCAACATTTTTCTCAGTATTATCACTTCATACATGGGAAGTCTTGTACAGTTTGGTGGAGAAAGAAAGTGATGTGAAGGTATAAATTTACAATAATATCTGGTTAATATGGTTTTCATTGTTCTTAAATGCTATCACTGTAATATCTGGATTCATTTCGCAGGTTCGCCAGGCCATCTTGCTTAATCTTTGCAGAAATATCTCAGCTTCATCTAAAACTGTATCTTCCGTGGTAAAGTCTGATTTCTATTTTTGTTTGCACTCAATTTGCACTTGTGCTGCTGGCCTTACGATTTTTATGTTCAACTTTCGTCAAACAGGTCAATCTGATAACTGATATGAGGGGCAGAGGTGCAAGTTCGTTACTTGATTCTGCAGAATGCTTAAAGCATGTTCATTGTTTGTTAAGAACATTGAGAGCCATTCGTGATGGTGAGCAAAATACTGATGGAAAGTCACAAGGATGCCAAGTTGCTTTTAGCGAGGTTTGTATTTGACGTGAAGTTTAGCATATGTTATTAATTATTTGCGGAATCTCCTTGCAAGATACTAAATTCATTGAGCGAAGTTCTGTTTTTGTATGATGCAGTTTTAAATTTGCCTTTGTCGCAATTTGATTATGAATCAAAAGCTTCCGACAAAGCTACCAGAGCCCACAGCAGGGGCTTCCCTTGCTCTATATTCCTCAAAAGTAAAAAAAAAAAGCTACCAGAAACCTATGATTACCTGTTAATAATGTTTGATAATTAAGGGGAACAGTTATATGCTGCAGAATTTATGTAGTTCTGTTTAATTTTTTTAAACAAATTCGTGATGATCTGTGAAACGGATCAATATTTTGGTAGAATTTTAACTATACATGTATTGCTGTACTATCGCATCATCTCAAGATTTTTTTTGATTAAAAATTCTGTTTGGATTGATCCAACTAGACCTATAGCTACACCGAGTGATTAGCTTACATCTTCAATTCAATGTTACATTAACTGGTAGATATGTTTCAACTGTCTGCAGGACCAGGAT
The DNA here is from genome assembly GCA_012490785.1 of Eragrostis nindensis. Lineage (NCBI taxonomy): Eukaryota > Viridiplantae > Streptophyta > Magnoliopsida > Poales > Poaceae > Eragrostis > Eragrostis nindensis. The sequence goes on along the minus strand of JAAXCT010000001.1, from coordinate 4,681,174 downwards.
ATCTTATTGGACTTGCTACATAAGGCTACTGAGATCAGTTTCGCAGATTGGGGTTTTCGCATGAAGCTAATTGACTGCATCTGCTTCTTTATTTACCTGTTCCCCGATGTTGCACAGGTGATGTATATTTTTGTGACGTTAAAAAGAAAACCCTACTGGTTGAAATGGATGCCTATTTAGCATACTGTGATTCTGTTATTATGATCGCAGGATTTGATCGGATGTTTGTTTGACATGCTGCATGACGCTGATTATCGTGTCAGATTTTACTTGAGTAGGGAAATCGTTGTATTATTCCAAACATGGGAAGGGCATAATGAATTGTTTCATGATGTTTGGTAGGTATTTGATGACTCTTTTCTTTTCTTGATATGATATTCAATGACTATGATCACATGGGTTTGAATTAGCCGTCTGCACTGGATTAAATCTTAATATGATTTCACACACTTCATTGTGGCTCTGTAACAATTATGTTCAACATGCTTTTTGATATATGTATACTCAGTTTTTAGTAGCAGCAGCCTTTTCAAACAATGAAATCAGCACTAAGCTAGAAAAAAAGTTTGCTAATAAAGATAGGATCGCTATGTGAACTGCTATTTATGCTTTAGCAGACGGTGATAATAGCTACTCCTATTCTACGCGACGGGTATTTTGCCATTATCTGATGTTATAGCATAGTTAATGAATACTATCAATTTCCAAGAGCTAAAAAGGGTTCTTTCTTGAAAAGGGGCCAAGTAGTGTTTTAACAGTGTACTTCCATGTAATATTTGTCAGTTCTAATCTCTGCAAACTATTGTATAAATAATTTATAATGGTATATTTTGTATTAGTGGTGCTTTCTGTTAAACCTTGTTTTGCAATTTATCGTATGGACTACATGGTTTCAATTTCTTGGCCCAAACTGGTTAGGAATGTGTACCAGCTTTGTATCCAGGATGTTTCCTAGAAACGATATGGTTGCTCCGTTGTTCCCTATACGTAATGGATTCTTGTAGTTCCATTTCCTGGCATTTAGTTCAACTACTGGCAATGTGATGATTACTGTTTCAGTCAAAAAAACGATGTGTGAATATAGTTTAATCATAAATGGCATAGACTGGCTACTTTGAACTGTGACTATATGTGAATCATAAATTACATTTATATTTGCTGCTTTTAAGTTTGAGAGTTATCTTACTAAAGTTCTGTTGTATCAGCTCAAATGTTGGTGTCAAGATGGTAAAATACTCGACTAGCAGTCCAGTTAAAGCTAGAGAAGTCTTAGCGGTTGGGCAGCAGCATATTCTTGTTATTGAAACTGCGCTCATTACACTAGCTCATTTGGCTGTGCACAGTGAGGACACTGAAGTTGAGGCAAGTTATTAACTTATTATCACATTTTTTTTGTGCGACAGGACCCCATGTTACTCTATTGTTTATGTCTTGTTTTTGGAACTGCTATGTAGCATGAATAAGGAAATTATGTTTAATATCTGTATATGTTGCTGAGTAAACCCTACCAAAAATTGGAGCGAAGTTTTGATTACCGAGAACCTGGATGGATGCAAAGTAGATATATGCGAGTCATGTCCTCCATCCCTTGAAGTGTCTCTTTCTCTGTCTGAGATAATCTGATGTTTTCTGGTAGAACACATGTCATTCTCTGCTTACATTACTATGGTTTTACTGATATTGGATTTTCCGGAAGTGGTTTGATCTATGATCTCTACTGTATTCATATTCAGTGATGCCCTGTGACTTTTTATATTGCAGTGTGCTTTCATGATTTCTGCAGCAGCTGCTTTAGAGCCGTCTCAGCGGTATTTTCACGATCTATAAGCTATATTATGTTGTTCTACATAATTACTCACTCTGGTTTTAAATAGATGACGCCGTTGACTTTTTTCGTTACTTTGACCACTCATTTTATCTATAAATATTTGTGCAAGTAGTTAAATGTATAAGTTAACCTTAAAGTACTTTTGATTATAGATCTAACAATATTCATTTTACGTTAGGTGGCTAATTATTTGAATATATATTGTTGGTCAAAGTTCAACAAAAAAGTCAACGGCATCGTATATTAAAAAACGGAGGGATTATCTTTTATTATATGAAAAATTTGCTTTGCACTTTCTTTACCTTACATGCTCTTTTTCTCTCCAGAGAACTAGCTTATGCTTTATTTGATTCTATGTCAAGGAGGCTCGGTTATGCTTCACGAAGCAAGGTGACTGGATTTTCTTGTACTATACACCACTTCTCTTTGTTGCTTCTTGTAGTATGATGAGTATGATATAATTAGCCTATAACTTTATTGTAAAAGTGAATGACTTGTCTTGAGAAAGACAAACTATAATTCATGATTCCCCTCTGGTATGCAGTATCTGGATCAAGTGATGGGTCCGATCCTTTTTCGGTGGGTTGCTTGTGAGATGAGTCTAGTTTCACTTGTTGAGGTAACTTTCCATTGTTGTACCTCTGAATATTTATTCACTTGTTGAGATAAGTCTTCACTCAAGCTAGATACCTTATGGATAAAAAAAAGGAGCTATATTCCAAATATTTTTTTACTGGCTGTAGTTTGATTTATGTTTTAATACTGGATGGTGACATTTTTTTTGTTTTTTGCAAAACATAAATCACTTTCTTTAGTATCCACTAGAACATTTTACTGATTAACGAAAGGTTGCTCTATTCTGCATTGTTTTGCATGCTTTGCTTTCTGTGATGAAAACTATAATTTTAATATTTAAAGAAGGGAACGTATCTGGTGGAAACCAACCTCTCCGTGCAAACTATGAAAACTTCAATCTGAGCCACACGATGTTGATCCAAGGGGGGGCGCTCAGGGGAGGTGGGAGGGGTGATTTGCAAAAGCGCCTTTGCAAATCACCTCTCCTGAGCTTGCAAATCACCTCTCCCACCTTCCCTAAGCGCCCCCTTAGATCAACATCGTGTGGCTCAGATTGAAGTTTCCATAGTTTGCACGGAGAGGTTGGTTTCCACCAGATACGTTCCCTTTAAAGAAACAAGTTCTTTTCGGTTATCTCATGATGTCAATATGCTAGTAACTATTTTAGCTGCTTCTTTTTTTTTCGAATTTACTCTAATTCAGCCCCGAATCAATATTTTACAGATGCAGGAAATGTTTGATTATAGGTCAGCTGAGCCAAAGGACTTCATTGAACATTGCTGCTCATGGCTTCTTTCTTTCCTTATTCTCAGGGGTGACGCTGCTGATCTTGATTGGACATCGAAGGTGGGTATTAAACGTTGTTATGAAAAGTTAGTGCTGATCTATCATTGTATCATATGTTAAAAACATACAAAGTATTAATGTCTGAAAACTAACTTTCCTCTCAAAGAACTACAGCTTTTTGTTATAATAAATAAATAAATAAGTAATATTTTCTGAATAGCTTATTATAGTTTTTCCATCTTTTGTGCTTAAGGTCACCCTCTTTGCTCTAATCTTTCTTCTTTTTTTTCAGATTTTGTCAAAACCCTTGTCTGTCATTATCAAGAGGTACTTTGTTCCAATCTTTGGATTGTCCATTGCTGCCAAATGTGGCTCAGGGCCAGAGAAGGATTCAGCAGAAACCGTCTTATGTGAAGCACTTCTGCACTTTGGTGAAATTTCCGAGTCTGAGCGTGACGATCTCATTAAAAAACATATGGTATGCCTCCCAAGGAGAACAATCTACTTTATCTTATGTTTTTCACCTTTCTTTGGCAATAAGCCTTTTAAATTCTCAAATGTGGACACCACACTGAAATGTGTTGGATCCAGGGGGCTGGATATCAGATAGCAACTGAGGCATTTCATTACATTGCACACTAGATGCTATTTATAATACATGGGGGGGTTGACTGCTACTTCTCAGGCGACACACGCCGCTTCTCTGGCGAGACACGCCGTTGAGCACATCATCCCTGGCAGGACCGACACACGATTCACTGCCACAGGGCCTCCACTAGCTTGCAAGCACGGACCGACCCACGGTGCGGTGACGTTCAGCGCGACACAACCGTCATCGCACGCTTCCTGGTGCAGGACTGCTGGCCACCACCAGATACCAATTGTTGGATCCAGGGGGCTGGATGGCAGAGGGGGCTAGATGGCAGCTAGCAACTGACGCACTTCATTACATTGCACACTAGGTGCTATTTATATTACATGGAGGGCTGGTTGCTACTTCTCCTAGGTTCTAGAACGTGCCAGCAACAGTAGGTCGGTTTACTACAGTACTACTACTAGTTTCCAGAACACACTACTACACAAGGATTACTTCTAACAAAATGTTGCATCTTATGCACACAACACCAAAGTGGCTTGGCTGAATTAAGGTGGGTACTATGTCGTGGACATGATAGTAATGGACTAAACCTGAGCGTCTCTTGGACTAAACCTGAGCATACAGCTTAGGTCATTGACCCCCATAAATCCAGGTTTGCTCTTTTGTTATAGCTGAAGTGGGATTAATTCTCGGTTCAGCAGTAGACATCTGGCCTCATCCTAAAGGTGGAAAGAAACATAATTTTCTCGTATGGACGAGGTCACTTAGGACTTGCTAATCCACTAGCCAAATACCCGTGCTTCGCTACGGATTTATAAAAAGATGTGTTGTCCTTGTAAGACTCAAATACTCCATACAAGCTGAAGTTAGTCTTAGTGTTGAATAAATCAACATCCCACCGATTTGTGCATTCATCTAAAAACTCAGTTATACACCCGTAAGCATGAGGCTCACGAATTGAAAGGAAAAGCACACACATGTTAGACGGAGAGGCTGGATGAAAGAGGAACACCAGGTTCAAAAAAATGCGGAAGAGGAGCGTCATGCCGTGTTACGGGAGTTCTCCAACAGTGGGTCCCACCACGAACCTTATCCATCCCTGCCTCGGTGGAGTTCGAGTAGTACGCGACGGCGGCGGCTTTCGCCGACCTTCCCGTCTCCAATCGCAACCAAGCCCGAGCGCGGGGTGACCGGAGCTCACGGGCTCTCATGGAGTCGGCCGAGGTGAGGAGTGGCGCAACAGGAGGGTGCCAAGGTGGGCGCCGAGACTGGGTCGGGGCTGAGGCTGAGGTCGCCGAGCCGCTACACGAGAAAGGAGGCGGGGGTGGTGCCTGGGCGCGGCGGCGGGCGCAGTGTAGTAGTGTGAAACCCATGACCGGTGGAGTGATGAATACAGGAGTGTGGCCTGGGGCGACAGAAACGGGATGAGGAGGCCACAGGCCCACATGTCGGCGCGTTGGCGAGGGTTGGAGGCTGCCGGACCAACCATTCACCACCAACTCCTTTTTTTATGTATGGTAAAGATAATGGCATATTTTGGTAGAAAATAGGATAATATAAAAAAGAACTCGACCGGTGGGATTAAGACCGCCCCCACGGTTTTCTTTGATAGAGAAGCTCTACCTTCTCCGGTCGAGAAAACACCCAAACTTGAGGCTCGCGAGGCGACCACTGCCACAACCCCCAGGTTGGGCCGCACCATTACTTAGACCGACGACGGCTCGGCGGTCGACATTCACTTCGACGCACTCCGGCAGCTGGCGAAGGAGATGGTCCGCGGCCTCCCGACGCTCGAGCATGCCGACCAATTCGGCGACACATGCGTCCTCACGAAGCAGCGCCGCACGCCATTCCCGTCGTAGGCCAAGTTCCGCGCCGAGCACGCCCTCGATTTGGTGCACGGCGACATCTGTGGCCCCGTCTCGCCACCAACTCCCGGCGGCAAGAAGTACTTGCTGTTGACAGCCGCTTCATGTGGTTGATGCTGCTGGCGGCCAAAGAGCGACACGCTGGCGGCCATCAAGCGCTTCAAGGTGGCGGCGGAGATAGAGAGTGGCCGCAAGCTTCGGGTGTTGCGTACGGACTACGGTGGCGAGTTCACCTCCGTCGAGTTTGGCGACTACTGCGCGGCAGAAGGGATCCAGCGCCACCACTCAGCGCCTATTCGCCGCAGCAGAACGGCGTCGTTGAGCGGCGCAACCAGACGATCGTGGCGACGGCGAGAAGCCTGCTCAAGCAGCGCGGCATGGCCGCCATGGTCTGGGGAGAGGCAGTCACGACGGCCATCTTCCTCCTGAACAGGGCACCCCCCCAAGGCGCTCAACAGCAAGACGCCGCACGAAGGCTGGCACAGCAAGAAGCCGGCCGTAAGCTTCCTGCGCATCTTTGGGTGCGTAGCCTTCATGAAGAAAACGACGCCGCATCAAGCCAAGCTCGAAGACTGCAGCATTTCCGTTGTCTTCATCGGCTATGAAGCTGGTACGAAGGCATACAGGGTGTTCGACCCTATGCCCACCACGTGCACGTTAGCGTGACTTGGTGTCCGTCGGCTACGTCAACTATTTCATTGAGTCGCCGACGACACAGCACCTCGCCGCCGTCAAGAGGATCTTGCACTACCTTGTCGGCACTCTGTTCTACGGGCTTCAGTACAAGAAGGGAGGAAGAAGAGAGCCAAATTTTTCTCAGTTACACCGACAGCGAATGGCCGGCTATGTCGACATGCGCAAGAGCACCAGCGGCGGCGTCTTCTTCCTTGGCAATTGTCCAGTGAGCTGGTACTCGCTGAAGCAGAGAATTGTTGCAGTCTCCTCATGTGAGGCAGAGTACATTGCCACCAATTCTGCTGCTTGCCATGGAATTTGGCTTGCACAACTGCTTGGGAAGCTTCAAGGTGCTGATCCTGCTCTTTTTGAGCTGAAGATGGACAACAAGGCGGCCATTGCTTTGAGCAAGAACCCAGTCTTCCACGAGCGCAGGAAACACATTTATACAAGGTATCATTTCATCAGAGATTGTGTGGAGCAAGGAAAGATTTGGGTAGATTACATCAGCACCAAGAATCAGAGTGCAGATATCTTGACCAAGGCATTGGGAAGGATTCAGTTTGAAGAGCTGCACAACAAAATTGGAATGGCTAAAATTTGATGAAGCCGCCAAGTTTCAGGGGGTAATTGATAGTTGAAACTTAGCTTCATAGGTGATCAAGCACCATTGTAAGATCAGCAGCCTGCCTGGCTGTTGTGTTCTAGAAGGCAGTTGCATCAGCAGCTACCCTGCTTGCTTAGATACTTAGCTAGTAAGTTTAATTCTCTAGGTAGTGTAGAAGTCTAATTTTGCTCCCTGCTTACAGCAGGCAAGCACCACTTGCATCAGTCAGGTTCAGTAGCCCAAACCGACCTGCATTTTGTATAAGTAGGCCTCAAGGCCATTGCTATCAATTCAGCTATTCTAGCCTAAGATCAAGAACTCCACTGAAGTGCAAACCTGTGTGTGTGTAACCAATTTACCTCCAACAGCCTTTGTCACTGCACTGTGAACCCCTTTGCATAATAGGATAATACAGTCTTAAATATGACATCTATCAGCATCCAAGGGTGCTAAATAAAACAGACCTTTCTAGAGTATATGATCTTTGCTTTGCTATAAACAATATCCGAGGCGGATATATATTTTTTCAAAACTCGCAGGAGAACTGCGCATCGTATTAAGAAGAGTAAAAGAACACTAGTACAAAAACTCAAAACTACACCCAAACAGTGTAACCACATGCTTGTCTGGGTTCTCATAAATCGTGCCAAGTACTTATAGAATATGACCGTGTAGGGCATGCATGCCCTTAGCACTGGCAATCGCCCAGAGCCTCGCCTCTTCTGTGAACTCACCTTGCACCATTTGCACGCATGGTGCCACAGCATCAAAAACACAACAACTGCCCAGTTGAGCCACACTGAGGACCACCATGGAGTGGAACCCTTTCTTCTCCTTGGACACTCTTTGTTGCATGCCTCCACAATCCTGGAGGAAACGTTTTGTTTTTTGTTTTTTTTTTTGAGGAAAAGGAAACGATGTTGTCGCATCGGGGCAAGGCGATGCAGTTCCATCGGCTATAACAGCTAACCAAACCTGCCTAGCAAAGACACACCTGACGAACATAAGTGTGATGGTCTGATCCGCCTGTTTGCAGAGGTGGTGAGGCCAACATATTATCCATGTCTAGTTTTCATTCTCAAGTTGATATTTGGTATTTCTATACTATCATAATTACCTGCCGGTGTCTATTTTATAGTCTATGATTAAGTTGGAAGCATTGGTTGCTTATGGTATTTATTCTTCTACTTTTAGGTTTCCATTGTTGCCTTTCTACTTTCGGTTTCGTCATCTGCTCATGATCCACAAATCCCATATTTCTCCAAGGAGATTACTGCTCTCTCGGTCAAAATGGTTGTTGATGGATTTGTGGACACAATGTAATTCTCATCTGCCATTGAACCTATCCATTTCTGGTGCTTATGTTTAATGCAATAATAGTAATTTCATTACTACACGTTTTCAAATTTCAGGGATGATGATTTAACTAACACAGTCGTTATTGATAAAATTAACATATTCCGCGCTGACAGAGTTTTCAAGGTATCATATTTTGTTGCTCGTTTATCTTTTAATTCTAAATCTGTAAAGGATAATTCATGTTTCCAGACATTCTGTTATGTTTCTAGAAACTGGCAGGGGCAGGCCTGTTATATTCGCCCTTTCTGTTCCATGTATTATTGGCCACAAACAAAGTTCCAATAGCATGAAAACTGCTTTGAATAAGCAATATGATTTTGTGTGTACATGCTAACAATACAAATATAGATGAGCTTGACTTTGTTTACTTGTATCTGTTTTTGTGGTTGTGACCAAGTTCCATGCACGTGAGTATTGTTGCAGTTTCTATTGGCAATACATCAGCAAGTTGCAGATGCTAGCCATCCAAGGCACATGGGTCATCGACTTTGCGCAATTGAGGTTTTGATGGATGTTCTTGGACACAGAGTGGTTCTTGAGAGCACTTGCTTGTGAGTGTTTTTTTTTTTAATCTTTTTATTTCCTGTTTGATTGGTTAAGAACTCTAAGATGATTTAGAAATTAGTTCAGCGTCTCTGTTACTCTGTGGCCAATTATGTGTGCATACAAGGGTCTTGTAATATCTTTTTGGTTGAAGAGATACTTGGACTGTAACAAGGTTCCAACTATGGGGTTAAGAAAAAAGCCATCGCATCCCTCACCCCACCACCCATAATGTTGCATTGATCCTCCTTTCTGCATGTTTGTAACCAATGAATATATTGTTCAGTGTTTTTGAAGGACAAGTAGCTTGCTCTAATATTTTTATGTGTTGAACTCCTTTCTTACATTTATTTGGGTTCCAGTGGACCACACTAAGGTAACATTTCATAATCTAAAGATTGTTTCTGATTCATAGTCTCCCGTTTGTGGAAATTGTGTTATCATAGTGATTGGTAGGTAGGCCATCATGTGAAACTTAAATGCATTATTTGTTACACTATAGTTCAATTTATTTTATTTATATTAATATATATGGGTTTATCTGGTCTTAAGCTGATCAAAACACTGGGGTGTCCCATGTTTTCACTGCAGCTATATTAGTTGTATAGTGGGGAACTATATCCATCAAAAACCATTGCAAGGTCAATGCTGCAATATTTTGTCTAAATTGTTGGCTGCTTTTAATGGAAACTGCTCGTCAGAAACTGTTACAGTGCTTGGCAGGCAGCTTCAGGTGAGTTTCGCAAACAGTTCTCTGAAATCAATTAACTGCTAGTCTACTTACGTGTCGAACTGAACTGTTTCAGGTTGTTGTTCCCAAATTGGTCAACTGTTGCCTAATTAATGAGAAAGAACGAAGCAATACTGCTGATTCATCAAGAGTTCTTTCTTTGCTTCGAGAGTTGACAGTGGATTCTGATCCACTGCTTTATGATTACATAAGAGTATGCTTAATCCTATCTAACTACATTCTTCCTGATAGCTGTGTGTTATCTTAAGGCTAACTGCGTGTTGCTTTTCCCTGTGAATTTTTTTTCTTCTTCTCATTGTTCTTGCAGGATTTAGAACCATTTCCTGGTCTTGAATGCTTGAAAGATATAAAATATTTCCATGCTTCACTTTCTGCCTCCTATTCTCCAAGGGATCAGTTCTTAAAGGTTCCTCCTTTTTGTTATTCTTTTCTTGCATTTTTTATACGTTTGTGAGCTGATTCATTGCTTTTGACTTCCATAGTTTGTCAGTAGGGCTCCTTATTTGCCACCGGAACTGTTCTTATCGAGGTATGATTTCCTTGTTTGCCTCAACATTAAGTGCTTTTTAAAATGGTTCTATCTATTAACTTAGACCATAGTGACATGGATATGGCATAGTTTTTGTGTGGTGGAAGGGATAGAAAGATTTGGCCGGTCAGGGGTTAAGCCCACCTTCCAAGTTCTTGCTTACCCTTAATATTGATAACCCTCTTCAAAGATGGAGGTTACTTAAAAACCAAGTATTTAATAGATAAAAATAAATCTGTTGAAGGGAAACTAATCCCCCTACTCTTAAAGTACCTCAGCATCCATCTGGGTTCTCCTTGGGCCTGTGGCCCACACCATGACTGATATTGTTTGTATTTTGTTTTCCACGTCATGGTTTCCAGTATTCTAACTTCACCGTTTGATTTTGGTCTTGTGCTTGCAGTCTTCGTATGTACCACAAAAAGTTATTGTTGGGAGAAATTATCTGTAGAGGCGACTTATCTGTGGCTGATGCAGACATAGTTAGCTGTTGGCGCAGTGATCCAGATGTGGTTTCTGCCGTATGGATTCTTGTTGACCTTTGCAGTTCGTCATGTGTAGCAAATGAAGCTTCTTCGGTGCTTGCTGATTTTATCTCTAGGGTATGGCTTCTGTCTTTTCATCCCATCGCAATATGTGTCTCTCTTCTCAATCATATGATTTCTATAATAATAATGCAGGTTGGCATATTTGATGTGCATCAAGTAGTATTGGATCTGCCAACTAAAAAACAGCCCTTTCAATTGCATAGTGGTTCTGCTTCCAAGGAGGATAAATTGTGCTCAGACTATGGTATTTCTGATGATATACTGGTTGAGCTTCTGAAACTCTTAAAGACTTACTTGTCTGATGAATCTGTTGAAATAATAGATGTCACTTCACAAACATTAAGGGTAAGTTACCGAATCATGTTTTGCTATTAATTGTTGAACACAGTTTCCATTTTACTAATTCAGACCTATTCTACTTTTATTTATTTTTTTACTTTGGACTGCAGCATTTTAAACATCATTGCCGCAGCTTTTTTAGACCTCCATAACCCAACTCTTTAGACATCACCTTTGTTTTTTTCTTGCACAGAAAGAAGGTATTAAATCATCTTTGTGCTAGGGTAGAACTGAAAGAGAAAAGAAATTGATTTCGTGCCCTTGTTGCTTACGTAGGTTGTAGGGGTAACTAGTGGAAGTTGAGGCCTGGGCTGCTGTGCTAGCACTGATGTCTTGATTAGCTGAAACCAGGGTGGAAATGGGTAAACTAGTAGGGTCACAAATAGCACAAGATTAGATTATTCTTTCGTGCTTTAATCAAAAGAATAGCTCTCCTTACCAAAACACATTCGTGATGTTGCTCAACTTGAATTTCTATGCACCAACATGTTGAATGTTTTGTAGCTCCTGATATCTACCGCTCCATGTTCTTACTTCTCCTTTCGTAATGATGATCGTATTTATGATCCTGTGACAGAACAGGAATCAACTGAAACAATGTCACGAAGAAATCATCTTCCATCAACTAATCCTACCACCCTCGTCTTCAACCCTTCATTTCTTTAGCGAAAGAATTGCAGAGACATTTGTCAATGCGAAGATGAAATTTTTAGAGTGCCCATAAAGTTTACCTCTGTTTGTAATTCGTTTTAGACTGCATAATCTTTGCTTCACAATTTTCTTTTACTGTGCACTAATGTTGCTGATCGTTTAATATCTTTATTACTGAACAGGGAATTCTGTCAACAGCGAAGGGGCTCAATGCACTGCAGTGCCTTGATTCTCTTGATAGATCGTTACTTATGGTATGTCTGAATTGATGTCTCATGTGTTTTGTTCTGATTAATGCGTTCATTTTTTTAAACTGTGCTCAGCTTCTTCACCAATGCACTTGCAGATTCACTCGAGAGGCGTGAACATTCAGATTGTTGAACAGACAATTTCGGGCATGGAGAAGTATTCTAATGGTGAGTGACTTAATATTCCTGTTTTACAACAATAAATTTTATGCACTACTTTTTTGCTTAATTGCATTGGGAAAATGTACCCTTGTAAAAAAGAGAGATCGACCAACCTAGAAGGAAATAAGATGAAGAATATGAAAAAGAACATGGGTGCTGCTGGCTTTATAAATAGGAATAAATAGGGACCCAAATTCATTCCAATTCTTTTAATATTATGATTCAAAATACCAACTGAGCCAGGCTCAGTTTCTAGATGACCAATGCACCCTCCTAAAAATGAACATGCAATCTCATGTGCCTAGAGTTCCCAAATTCTCAATATTCCAGTTCTTTTACCACTTGTGGTAAGACTTCATTTGACAAGAGGACCACTGGTGTTTTTAAGTCTCAATAGTAATTATGACATTGAAAATGAAGTGTTGTAGGTATGCTTAAATCTGTGTGAAACATACATGAATGTTTTATTTTTCTGAAATTGTATTACATGATGAATTATCACATTTTTAATGGTGACGCCAGAACCCATGCTGACCAATGAATTTCCCTGTTATTGGCAATGAAGACACTAAAGGACATAATATTTATGTTTTTGCTGAAATAATATCACATGTTTAGGCCGGGTGCTGCTGAGTAAAAATACATGCTGCGTTTACTAACTGGATTGTGGAGACTGATGTTGGTTACAGGTTGTATGATACTCCCTCCGTCCATTTTTCTTCTTCACTTAAGCAAAAGCCCAGATACCAAGGAGAAGCCTCTAAGCAAAAAAGTCTATCCGTGCTCCATCAATTTGTATCAATAATAGTGAGCCAGCAATCAATTCTTGCATGCAGAATAGAAAGCGCAAGGGCCTGATTGGTTCCAAGCTTTGCATGCAGCGTGGCCCTGAGAGCTCTTATTTATGGCAATGGTTAAGGGGCATGCGAAAGGACTACAACATTAAATCATTCACACGTTAATCCAAGGGTCTTTGATGCCAGCGGTAGCTCCTAGGCATCAAGTGAAGGTTGTGAAGGTGTTTTTTGGAATTCTCTGTTTTGCTTAAGTGAAGCTGAAAAATGGACGGAGGGAGTAAGTCTATACAATTATGAAAGTTTTCTTGTACTCTGCTGATCGCTTCAAATGTTAAGAATTTATATAATTGAATTGTTCTCCATTTGACTCTTTGATACCTAGCAATTCATCTATAGAGTAGAATACCAACGAACCAGTTGGGCCTCGTTCACTGGTTGTCATTTCTGATTCCCTGCAATCTGCAGAAATTAGATGTTTTATCTTTACACCATTTATCAACTAAGTTAAATCGCTGCTTTCTGTTTGATTTCTCTGTAGTTTCTCTTGAAGATTCAGAAATCTGGAAAACTGATGGGCGAACTTGTGAGCAATGGTTGTGCACCCTAGTGAGCTCACTCATTGGTCATTGTGATGACATCATCTTGAGGTTTCATTTTTAACTGAAAAAAACCATTGATTTCCTCCAATACCATTGTAACATTGTGGTACCTTGACATTCATATCCTTTCCATAGACTTTGTAGGAGTCTTGTTTTTCTCAAAGCCAAGGCTGCTGAACTTTTGCTTGCAAGTGCTCTCGTGAATATTGCTGGTAACTTTAATTCTAATGCTGCCATCTGCAGCATAATTTCAACCAAGGTTTGTCGACTTTCCAATTATTTGATGGTTTATAGTTGCAATTTAGGATTATTCTCAATAAATTATGACATGCGATATTCTGTAGGTTGAGAAAATAGTTTTTTCGGACTCCAATCATTTGATGAAGTCAATTCATCTGTTTTTGAATGCACTGAATATCATCAGATCCTTTTATATTGCTGAAAAAACAAGGACTATTCCTTCGAATACTCTGAAGGTATGATATTACTGTTGTACATAATAAATCCCCCCCCCCAAAACAACCACCACGACCACCGAAGAATCCTCTCTGATACTTAAGGATCTTCACAGCCTTTTGCCTTAGCCAATACCCAGATATTTGTTTTAAATGGTGTTGCCAGTTGTCACTACTTTATTTGAATTTTCTAATTACTTGCCTGACATTCTGTTCTCGAGTATCTTTACAGGATGGTAGGTCCGCTAGATCAAAAAGCAGATCACCAGCAGCAGCCCCATCATTGTCATGGAAGACGGTACCTTAATCTACTCCTTTTCATTTTCACCAGTGATAGAAGAGGAGTCCACGCTTGTATTGCTTGATGATAGGAGTACAGGAGGTTACAAGTATATATAGGCAGAGAACTGAAGAGTTCACGGTGGGAATTGAAGAGTTCAAGGTGTGAACACTTGACTCTAATAATAGCCCATACTAAAGGAGCACTAGAGCCTAGGAGGCAGTAGTCAGGCGCAGGAGTCTAGGAGGTTGATTAATTCTAACACCCCCCCGCAGTCTCAACGTCACTTAGCCACAAGGAAAGACATTGAGACTGGATCGAAACTCCATGAAAACAGAGGTAGGAAGACCCTTGGTGAAGACATCAGCGAAATGCGACGTTGTGGGGACGTGGAGGACCCGGACAGCTCCAATGGCGACACATCCTTGGTGCGTTGATGTTGTACAGGGTTGGTGGAGAGGTACACGGCACTGACGTTGTCGCAGTAGACAAGGGTGGTCTTAGCGACGGGGTGATGGAGCTCCTCCAGAAGTTGCCGAAGCCAGGAAGCCTCAGCCACGCCGTTGGCAACGGCGCGGTACTCGGCCTCAGCGCTCGAGCGGGAGACGGTGTGCTGGCGCTTAGAGGACCATGAGATGAGGCTGCTGCCCAAGAAAACCGCGTAGCCAGAGGTGGAACGTCGAGTGTCCGGGCAGCCTGCCCAATCAGCGTCGGTGTAGACCACAAGCTGTGTCGGGGACGACCGGGGAATGGCCAACCCGAAGTCAAGGGTGCCCTGAAGATATCGAAGGATCCGCTTGGCTGCAACCAGGTGAGCATCCCGAGGATCGTGCATAAAGAGACACTTGTTGGACGGCGTAGGCGATGTCAGGTCGGGTGAAAGTCAAATACTGCAGGGCGCCCACAAGACTCCTGTATGCTGTAGGATCTGATAAAGGGGCACCGCTGTCTGCTGAAACCTTGGCACACGTGTCGACGGGAGTGGAGCAAGGCTTGCAATCAATCATGCCATGGCGAGCCATAATGTCTAGCGTGTATTGTCTCTGAGAGAGGAACAAAGTATCTGGACCCCGCTGTACAGCCATGCCAAGGAAATGATGAAGAGGTCCAAGGTCCTTCATAGCAAATTCCTTCTTCAGGGCTTCGATGACTCGACGGAGAAGAGGCATGGAGGATGCTGTGAGCACGATGTCATCCACATACAAGAGCAGGTAAACAGTATCGGTACCACGCCGGAAGAGAAAAAGCGAAGTATCAGACTTGGCTTCTATAAATCCCAGGGTGAGCAGGTAGGAGGCAAATCTGCTGTACCAAGCACGTGGGGCCTGCTTCAAACCGTAAAGGGACTTGTTGAGTCTGCAGACGTGATCTGGGAGAGTGGTACTGACAAAACCTGTGGGCTGAGAGCAATACACTGTCTCTGTCAGGGTGCCATGGAGGAAAGCATTCTTCACATCTAGCTGATGAATTGGCCAGTCCTGAGAGTGAGCCAGAGTGAGTACTGTGCGAACAGTGGCTGGCTTGACAACAGGGCTGAACGTCTCATCGTAGTCGACTCCAGGACGCTGTGTAAATCCACGAAGGACCCAACGCGCCTTGTATCTGTCTAGGGACCCATCAGAATGAAACTTGTGTTTGAAAATCCATTTGCCAGTGACAACATTTGCCCTGCTGGGATGAGGCACGAGCTCCCATGTGTTGTTGGCCATGAGGGCAGAATATTCTTCCTCCATGGCGCGGCGCCAATTGGGATCGGCGAGGGCGTCACGGCAAGACCTGGGAACAGGAGACAGGACCTCGGTGTGAAGGCCGAGGCGAGGCTGACGGTACCCGGACTTTCCGCGAGTCGCCATGCCATGTGTGTTAGCGACAGGCGGGATAGTCACGGCACCATCAGGAACCGGCGGCCGAGTCTTCACGTAGCGTGGTGGAGAAGGGATGGCGCGAGAACGACGTGGTGCGACGGGGGCCGCAGGCGTCGACTCCGCGGTGGGCGCGGCGGGGGCCGCGGGCGCCGAAGCCACGGGCACCGAGGCCGCGGGGGTCGAAGCCGCAGAGGCCGCGGGTGCTGGGCCCGCGGGCGTCGTCGGAGCAGCGCGTCGAGTGTAGACGTGGACGACAGGCGGTTTGCTGTAAGTCGACGCCAGAGGAGCCGAGGACGCAGCAGGGGCCGATGGCGCCGCAGGTGTGTCCCGGCCTGAGAAGGGCGGGGTCGCGGCTGTCGGTGGCACCGGCTGCTCGACCTGCGTGGCGGCGCTAGAGGGCGCAGCTGTCGGTGGCACCGGCTGCTCGACCTGCGTGGCGGCGCTAGAGGGCGCGGCTACCACAGGCAGGGAGCGAGCCGGGGAGCTGCGGCGAGGCGCCAAGATGGTACCTACAGAGGGTAAAGGAGCTTGCAGAAGCTCATCATTAGTTAGAAAGTCAAGCTCATCAGGCGGTGATGAGGGCCGAAGGCCGGAGAAGGGAAACGAGGACTCGTCGAAGACGACATGTCGGGAGATAATGATGCGGTTAGATGTAAGATCGAGGCATCTGTATCCTTTGTGGTCTGGGGAGTAACCAATGAAGACACACAAGGTGGAGCGTGGGGCTAGTTTATGGGGGGCAGTGGCTGTGAGATTGGGATAGCACGCACATCCAAAAGTGCGTAGCTCGTGGTACGAGGGATGTGTGCCCTAGAGCGCAAAGTGAGGTGTACCCATATGCAGGATCTTGGTGGGAAGACGGTTGAGGAGGTATGTGGCTGTGGCGAGACCGTCAACCCAGTAAGATGGAGGCATAGAAGCCTGGAACAGCAAAGTGCGAATGACATTGTTCGTGGTTCGGAGAATGCGTTCAGCTTTACCATTTTGCTGTGAGGTGTAGGGGCACGACATACGACATGACACGCCCTTAGTGAGGAAGAAAGCACGTGAGGCGGAGTTGTCGAACTCACGGCCGTTGTCACACTGGACGGCTTTGATGGTGCACCCAAACTGTGTTAGCACATAGGCAAAGAAGTTAGAAAGAACTGAAAAGGTCTCGGACTTGAGGCGAAGAGGAAACGTCCAGAGATAATGAGAACAATCATCGAGAATGACCAAATAATATTTAAAGCCAGAAACACTAAGAACGGGTGAGGTCCACAAATCACAATGTACCAAGTCAAAGTTCTTTAGTGCTCTCGATGATGAATTTGAAAAGGGTAGGCGCACATGACGACCTAGCTGGCAGGCATGGCACACATTGTTACTACTAGGTTTGTTACAAATGATCGAGGATGATCGAGCTAGACTTTGTAATGCGTCCTCTCCTGGGTGGCCGAGGCGGCGATGACAGGTGGAGGGTGAAGGAGTGGCAACCAGGGCGCTAGGGCCGGAAGGTGTGGACGGCAGCTGCAGAGTGTAGAGAGGCCCCGAACTATCACAGCGGAGGAGGAGCGCCTTGGTGCGAAGATCCTTCACAGAAATGCCAAAAGGGTCAAACTCGACAGAAACAAGATTATCAGTGGTGAACTGGCGAACGGATAATAGATTTTTAATAATGTCAGGAGCAATAAGAACATTATTAAGGTGAAAAGGACCTGGAAGAAGCTTATAGCCAGTACCAATGATCGGTAGAGTGGCACCATTTCCGACAACGATGGATGAAGGAAAAATAGAATGGGGAAGGGGTGTAACAATACCGGGGTGAGAAGCCATGCGTTGCGAGGCGCCGGAGTCAATCACCCAGTCTGAGCTGCCAGGTGGACTGAGTGTGACAGTGCTGAACGCATTGGCGAGGGAGTTGGGGTCCCACGGAAGCCAAGCCGGAGAGGGAGTCTGGGGGGCTGTCGGCACTGTGGGGCCGTGAAGTTGGAGCTGCCCTGGCGCAGGTAGCTGCGGCGATGGCATCGCCGGGAGCGGTAGAGGTGCCGGCGGGTATGGCATCATAGCTCCAGGGGACGGCATGCCCGCCATAAAGGCGTGCTGCTGCTGTTGTTGCGGTGCACTAGCGTGCTGCTGGTGCTGAGGACGGGGGCCACCAGAGGGGGTTGTGGACCCGGGCCACATGTGAATGGTCCCGGTCCACGGGTTGTAGATGGACGGCCACCGAGGGCCGCCTCCTTTGCCACCACCGCGGCGACGGCGACCGCCGCCCTTGCTGCCCGAGGAGGGGGGCGCGCCACCTGTGGGGGAAGCGCCCGGGGCAGGAGGTCGTGGTGGCGCGCCACGTGGAGCAGGCATGGGCGGCTTGCCGCTGGGGGCAGCGGCGACGAACGCAGAGGGCGCCGACGAGGTGGACTGCGGCATGTTCAGTTCAGCGAGGCGCAGATCAGTGCGCACCTCTGCGAACGGCGGTACCGGTTTCTGCCGTGTGATGAACTACTTCATGAACTGGAACCTCTCATTGAGACCGCGCAAGAGATTGAGGACCAGGGAGCGGTTTGGAACGGGCTCACCAAGGTCAGCGAGGGCATCAGCCATACTCTTCATCTTGCGGCAGTAGTCGTCGATGGAGAGGTCGCCTTGGCAGAGGGTGCGAAACTCGACATCAAGGAGGATGGCGCGGGACTCGCGGTTCCCAAGGAACTGTTGTTCAATCGCGAGCTACGCGACGCGAGCAGTGGTGCCGCCGCGCTCATGAACGATGTCCATCAGGTCGGTGGAGATGCTGTTGAAGATCCAGGAGACGACTACGCAGTCCATGCGCGTCCATGCCGGGTCATCGGGGCGGTGCTCATCGCTGAGAACGTGGTCCTTCAGGGAGTACCGACCAAGGGTGAGGAGGACGTAGTCGCGCCACTTGGAGTAGTGCGGCGATTGAAGATCAAGGGAGATCGGGACCAAGGCCTTGATATTCTGGACGGCGGCGGCTTGAGCGTGCAGGTGCGCGACGGTGGCGGCCTCATGGAGGAAGGCACGCTCCTCGTCGTCGTGGTCGTCATCACCCCTGGGCTGTTCCGGATAGAGGCGGTCCATCAAGGTGGCAGCCCGCGCGGCCAGGGCGTCGGCCGCCGCGCGCTCCATTTGGAGGGCGGCAGCAGCGGCGCAGACGCGCTCCTGGGCGGTGGCTGCGGCTTTGAGGAGGTCGGCCTCCTCCTGGAGTTGCCGGCTGCTCTCGGCATTGGACTGCCGAAGGGCGGCGGCCTCCTCCTCCAACGCCTTGGCGGCTGCTTCAGCCTCTGCGCGCTGCTTGGCGGCGGCGGCAATGGTGGCCGCGGCGTCCGAAGTGGCGGGGCTGGAGATGCTGGCGTGAGGATGAGGACCAGCCATGATCAAGAGAAGAGGACTGGTATTTTAGCGGAAGCGAGAGGTCACAAGATCATAATAGTCTCGTGATATACCATGATAGAAGAGGAGTCCACGCTTGTATTGCTTGATGATAGGAGTACAGGAGGTTACAAGTATATATAGGCAGAGAACTTAAGAGTTCACGGTGGGAATTGAAGAGTTCAAGGTGTGAACACTTGACTCTAATAATAGCCCATACTAAAGGAGCACTAGAGCCTAGGAGGCAGTAGTCAGGCGCAGGAGTCTAGGAGGTTGATTAATTCTAACAACCAGTAACGAATAACTTTTGGAACTTCTGTTTTTGAGGCTTCTGCACTTGTTCCTCCGTATGATCGTATACATGATAATACCTGCTGAAAATTTATGTCTTTTTTTTTTGAACGGAATTACAGCAAGGGAGGCCCCTACTGTGTGATTTTATATTAAAAGAAAGAGCAAAAATCTAAAAAAAACTGTACAGGAAGGCAAAAGAAAAGGAAAAGCAACCAAAAAAGGACACAGATTATACAAGTGAATCTAGCC
Organism: Eragrostis nindensis; assembly: GCA_012490785.1. Classification (NCBI taxonomy): domain Eukaryota; kingdom Viridiplantae; phylum Streptophyta; class Magnoliopsida; order Poales; family Poaceae; genus Eragrostis; species Eragrostis nindensis. The sequence goes on along the minus strand of JAAXCT010000001.1, from coordinate 4,661,201 downwards.
AAGGAAAATTTATGTTGTTTAGCTGTTTCAACTTTTTCACAATTGTTATTCTGTTGTGTTTGCTACTTTTGTGTGTTGTTCCTTGTGTCTCTCACAACAATGTGTGATCACTTCCCTGTGCAACAACATACAAGCAGCTAGCATATTGCTTTCTCCCATGTAGTCCTATTTTACATGCATTTTTCCTTTTTTCCTGTGTCTATGCTTTTGAATTGTATTCTAGAATTTCTGCATATGATGCTCATTATCTGACATGTTTTTATTATCTAGGTGTACTGGCTTTCGGTTGATTATCTTGTTGCTGCCAGAGCTGCTAGTGTATGTGTGACCCTTTCTGTTATTACCATATTTTATCTTCATGTATATATATTTGTGCTTGACATTAATAGTTTGAAGGTCTGGGTTATTGTAGATAGAGATGTATATATTTCCGTTTGTGACTTGTTACGTGAAATAAACATGATTATTTATTAAGAAATATTTTCAACTTTAAATGAGCTTATAATTTCAATTTTATACATTTTCTTCTTTTATTTGTATTTTGTATGTGTTTGTTAGAGCTTATCGAGGTAGGGGGTATGCGAAACTTCTTTTAGCGTGTCGTGTTGCCTGCTCACTGGTTTCATGCATGTAGCCCACAACCCAGCGATGTTCCACCCTTGCCTGTTCTATCGCTCGCTTATGTGTCACCACACGGTGACATCATATGCCGCTCATCCACTCTCTTGATCTCGGATGCCGTCCGATAACTTGACGGTGACATGGAAGATGCAAACACACAAGTTAGGGTTCACGGGTTTGGATTTGGGGCCTCTTCTCTCTTTTTCCGGCTATAGAGTTTGGGAAGCAGGGTTGCTCAGTAGCAGGAGGCGGTGAGGGCACCGTTGGAGCCGCGTGTGTTAGGGGCAGTGGGCGGCCATCTGCAGAATATATTTCCTGGGTTCGGAGGCAATAACAAAGACAACAGCGCCGTTACTCGATGTGGCCATTAGGAGCACTAGCATCCTAACCAAAAGGCTGAGATGTCTAGGACACCTGAGGCTGTAGGCACCAAATCTGCATTGATGCTCTAAAAGGCACTCACTGTTGCTGAAGGGACTCATACAGTAGAAATTGGTGACCGATGAAATAACCCTTCGCCTTTGGAGGACCCAGAAGATCATCTCAAAGAAAATGCATGGCGGGTCTCCTGTGGAGAAATTTCTCAACTTGGGACCATCACAAGTTCATATAACAAATGAATGCAACTACATAAGAGGGTCAGATGTTGGCTATTTCATGTGCCCACCTCTACAAAATAGCAAAAGAGATGATAACACTAGGATATATCTTGTTCTCATTCGCCTATCAATGCATCCCCAATACATATCGTGAGGTGGGGCCTCTAGATTTAGAATCTTTGAGGGTGGACCGACAGCAAGTGACATCCTGTATAAGTTGGAATGAAATATTGATGTTTGTGTTTTTTTTTCCACTTTGCTCTATTATAACCTGCTGCTGCCATAAATGTGCTCATATCCTTTGTATTGATGGCTTCTGGATCTTTGCAGCGTTGTTCATGTGACTTCGCTACACTAATGTATGTTGAACTTTGGTGTGAGGAACAATTCAATCGGCTAGCTCTAGGACCTCCAGATTTTTCACATGAAGAGTCGGTCAGACCTTTCTTCATTTCTTCCCCCAAAAAAAAGGATTTGTATGTTGTTACCTTTGTCATTATTCCACTAACATCAGTTTATTTTACTTCCTATTTCAGTTGCGACCGCATATTGATCTATTAGTTGATGCATTTACTCGGATAAATGAGCCAGACAGCATTTACGGAATCACACTAGCTAATGAGGTTATCATTTTCATTTTGTATTGTCAATTAATTTGGAGATTGGTCCATGTTCTTGGTATGAGCTCTAGTCATGCTTAAGATTACTCTGACCAATTTTCTACCGGCAAAGTTCTGACCAATTTTAATTGGGGTCATTAGGACAATTTTTCTGGTTCAAAAATTAACTTAAAATGTTGTCCTAGCAAAGTCCTAACATCATCAATTAAAAACTGAAGGGAGTATAATCTTTACATCATCTCCACAGAGCCTGGGTATTTGTGACTTTAAAAGTTTGAAAACTATATCAGTTAATTGCATTGCTTATTGAGTATCGAAGACTTGCTTGATGTTCGTGTTGTCTCTTAACAGATAACATCTCAGATCATCAGATATGAGCATGAGGGTGATTGGAGTAGTGCTCTTGAATACTACGATTTACTCGTAAGATCAACAAAACAGGAGCACCGTGTCAATTTATCTGGGTCAGTGTTGACTGGAGTCACTGGACCATCTCTTGTGTCTCATAAAGCTGAAGAAAAGATGCTGAACTGGAAAATGCACAAAGGTCTGATGAGATCCTTGCAGAAAACTGGATGTAGTCACGTGCTTGATGCCTACTGTGAAGGTTTAACTCGCCAAAAAGGATGTCTTCAACAAGATGCAGAGTTTGTTGATATACAAGTTAGTATTTCATCTTTTACATATGTTGCCCAGAGAATAATAGTTCATCTGTGTTTAATCATCTATCTTGCAGTATGAAGCTGCTTGGAGGGCAGGAAACTGGGATTTCTCCTTTTTCATCCCATATTCATCACGTTCATCAGCGCGCACCCGAAGTTACTGTCTTTTTAATGAAAATTTACACAGGTTCATTATTTCTATTGAGTCTTATATATAATCTACATTCTTTACATTTGTTAGCTGAAAACAATGCACGCTTAGCATTATGTTTAATATAAATGGCGTACGAAACGATTATTGATAAAGTTCAAGAACCTTCTGGAATGAAATTCTTGAGGACCAAAGTGACATTGTTGCATTCCCAACAATATAGGCAACTCGTAGCCGTAATAGTTGTCCATGTCATCTGTAGAAGGCACAATAGACAATTCCTCGAAGGAAGTAGCTATAGCATTTCATCCTTTGGTCAAATCTAGTTTGGGAATTTTCAACAATGCCAAATATTGCCAATGGTAACGCCTCTCCCACATATCTTGACTGATAGGCCCAGTCAAGATGTGTGTAACATAGATATTAACTGGCAGTTGTCAGCAGGAGGAAAGAGATAAGTGGGCAGCAATTGTAGGATAGGTGGAGCGCCTGACAGAGCTCAGCGCCCCCGTCCCCTAAGAATTGGACTGCTGACGCCAAATCAGGTCACTGCTGACACCATGGGTGCGAGGGAGGGAAAGAGCCCAACTTTCCAGCAACCATCAGGCCTCGCTCCCTGCAGATGGTGGGTATCAGGATATGTGGAGTTGGGATGCCAGTGGGAGGATAGGAATGGGGGGATGTCGATGCGGGTGAGAGAGGCTGACAGTGGCAATTGTAACAGTGAATATGGTTTGTGTTTTGTGTGGGCGCGGAAGCTGTGGAAGTGGACTTGATATCGAAGATGTATGTCCATTCAGGCTTTGGTGTATTTCCAAAATTATCAATATGTTTCCACCTGTAAGAGGGTTTAAAAGTTTACGAACGTCTTAAAATGCACTATAGATTGACTACAGATTGGTAGGTTTTCTTTTTCCCCTGCTTTAACTCTCTTCCCTTAGACAAAAGTCTAATATGGACACCCTTATACGAGCAGCTATTTGACAATGGATTGTTGGGTATGCCCTAACTGAAAATTCTTGACGAACTCCAAAACCTATGGTGTAATTTGTAACCCTGAATGCATATAAATATATATTCTTATGTTCTATGTACCGTAAGCTATTTATTCTTAGGATCAAAGATTACTGGGCATTGGAAATGTAATTTCATTTTCTCATTATCCTCAACTTTAGAAACCCATTTTCTAACTTTTCTTATCGTTGACTTGTTTTTGCATGCTTTAGTTGCTTGAGAGCTCTGCAGAATGGTGATTCTGAGGAGTTCGATATGAAACTTTGTCAAACCAAGAGGGTACAGAAAATCTTCTGTGGTTACTTCCCCTAGTTAGATTTTTGGTGACAATGACTTTGAATATTCTCCCGTTTCAGGATCTTGTTCTGGCCTTGTCAAATGCTAGCAAGGAGAGCACAAAATATATACACTCTGCCATCCTTAAGTTACAGGTGACTGTTTCTTATCTTTATGATAGCAATCATCATGTTGGTGGATTTTCTGGTACATTACTCTTTGCTTTCTTCTGCAGATGTTAGATCATGTTACAATGGTTTGGAGCCTGCGTTGGAATGCTTTTTCAAATCAAAAGTCAATGTCCTGTCTTGGAACCCAGGAATTTTCTCATGTTCCTACTGTCCCTACTGGCGTGCAGGTTCTTCTCATGCTTCTCTTGGCTGTTGCATCGTTTTTGTTTCAGATGTATCCAACTAGGCCATTTCTTTTATGACGCATGACAACTAATTCAGAAACTTTGTTCTATATTAACATGAATATTTAGTGTTGTTTGTGTCAGTCATTGTATGAATGGGAAATTTCATCTGGACATACCAGTTGCACTCGTTGTCTATTCATTATAGAGATTCATTTTGTTTAGTTGTTGAATTCGTACATCTAAGTTTCTATTTGCTTTGCCAAATACCACTTCAGCATCTTTTCCTCTGTAGAAACTAAGAAAATGTATTAGACAGCAACAGAATCTTAACTCTAATACCATTCGTCGTTATTTTGTTAGTTCCTGGTTGGCTAATATTTCCTTAAACTGTTTTTCTTTATTAGCTGGGGTTGCTGGATAAAGAGTGGAACTTCATTGTGTTCCAAACAGAACACAACCTTGATCTCTTTGAACCTTTTCTAGCATTCAGGCGTACCCTTCTCAAGGCTTTAGGTTGTGAGGAACCTCTTGTTAAACATTTATTCAAATCTGCTTCTGCACTCCGAAAGGTAGTCTCATTGTTCTTAACTCTGTGATCACTGTTTCACACTGTGCAGCTTACCTAGTTCAATATGACTCTTTTTTCTTTCTGGATTCAGGGATTAAGGTTTTCTTTGGCTGCGGCTGCTTTATATGAACTCAAAGAACACTGCACTTACAACGATGAGCACACTTCACCAAATACTTATTTCCTTTCAAGGGTACAGACTTGTCTTTCAGTTATCCAACTGCTTATTCCAAGTGAGGATTGCTTGATTTGTCCTTGATTTGTCCTGTCATATTAAAAAAAAGTCTAGTATATTTATATTATTTTTGGTGAAGTCCTTTAGCATTGTGTGTGTGTGTGTGTGTGTGTGTTTTATGTTGAAAAGGGAACTGTTGAGTCTTCTGTGCTGTGGTCCTATGTGTCCGAGTACAATTTCAAAATATACTCCTGGATCGCTAAGGCATATTAGCTCAAGTATTTTATCGAAAAATGAGGCATGCATGTAGTTACATGCTGTTGTTATACTTTTGTCTTCATTCCGTTCATTCTTTCTCCTAAGCATTTATTATGATATCTCACAAATACCATCGTCCTTCATCTTTCAAAAGCACTTATAGTGGTAGTCAGCTCTCAAAATTATTTTACCATATGGTTTACTCAAATTTGATCTCTCTTACCTTTCATGATTAAAATAAGCCTTTTAGAGTCGATTAGAGGGACACATAATATGAGAGGTAATAGGCCTTTGTTTCCTTGGATTTTATCGATAAGATAGCCTTTTTCATTCTAAGGTTTTACATGGAACCACTCTATTTCATACAGAAGTTTTGTGTTTCCCGCTACCAATTGGACAAGTACTTCTACTGGAATCCATGCATTGAACATTATTTTATTATTAACTTCCGAATATAAATTGTTCACGTTCGGACATTATCCTTAAGCCAAATTTGAACTGCTTGTGTTGTCCGGACATCAACAAATAAAATATGGAGGGAATAGTTTCATTGAACGCTCCTTACTAAATTACTCTAATTTTTCCCTTCTTTATAAATTTTCTGAAAATCTGAGCTGAACTTTGACATCCGAATGGAAATAAAATATTTTTTATTAATAATAATGCAACATGTTGATTTCTAATATGTTCCAAATCTGCAGAGTCTTCTGCTGACTGGCTGCTTCAATTATAATCTGTCCTTTTTGATACTTCAATTCTAACTCAACCTTGTCCCTTTTTTATTTTTGAGATGTCCCGTTTTTCTTGCCAGTACTACATTATGTTAGTGTTTATACGAGTGTTTGTACCTGCTATCAATTGGAGTTCATGAATCTTAAACCCTACATTCGTTCACTCTCAGCTCGAAGAGGCTAAATTGCTGAGAGCTCAAGGGCAGCATGATATGGCTATTAGTCTCGGGAAATATTTGCTTCAGAAGCATTCTGATAAGAAAGACTTATCAGATGTGTACCGGTTAGTTGGCAAGTGGTTGGCTGAAACAAGATCGAGCAAGTAACCTTTCTTTCTGTGCCTTGCATTTGGTCGTTGTTTTGAGGACTGTTTTAAATTATGTGATACATGATGTTTTGAATATTCTTGAAAATTACTCTGTAGCTCAAGAACTATCATTGAGGAATACCTAAGACCATCTGTAGACCTTGCTGAATTTGACAAGAGTGCGGACAAAAGGTACATGTCCAGGCAGTGTCGAACACTGTTCCATCTAGCACATTACACCTATAGCTTATTCAAAAGCTATGAGGAAAGACTTTCATCGAGTGAGTGGCAAGCAGCGCTGCGACTGAGGAATTACAAGGTTGCCACTTGAATATGACTTTCACTTTCTTTTTTCGAACTGGATTTTTCTTTTAATATATGGATTCTTCGGTTGCAGACTAGGGAGTTGGAGACACTGATGAAAAGATTGAAAAGTTCATCTAAGGCGAGTCGATCACTGTAATTCGAGGTCTTTTAATGTCCAATCCTTTTGCTGGTATCTGACATGTTAATCCTTCAAATAATCAGGGTGTAAAGACTGATTACTCAATAAAAATCCAAGAGTTGCAGAAACAGCTGGAGCTGGACAGAGAAGAAGCAGAGAAGATTCAGGTTTACAAATTTCAGCATTTATATCAGAACTTCACTTTCATGGCCTCTAAATAAATATAATCACTGCATTTCCTCCATTTTTTCCCCATTATGTTCACCTGGTTGCTAGGTGCACACAAAGTTTCATCCCCAAACACAGTACCATTTGGGACATACAAAAATAACAAATCTGGTTTTTAGATGCACTAGAGGACAAAAATAGTTTGTTTAGTCTTTTAGTGCATCTAAAAAACAGATTTGTTATTTTTTCATATCTCTGGTATTGAGTTTGGGGATGCAACTTTGTGTGCACCCATGATATTAGTGCAACTACGGATGGCGAGTATTTCAAAAAAATTGGGAACCTCCAAGTATGATTATTGGAGGAATTTTCGCATTTCCAACTTTTAGCCTATTTGCACCTGATATGCACTCAAATAAATATGGGCAATCCGTGAGAATAGCAAACCCTATCTCTTATAAAGACTTGGACGCATGAAACAGGGATGTAGGGGAACTATGAAACAAGATGATAGTTGTTGCAGATGATTAAAGTCACACTCCTCTTTTCATGATTGAAGCTGCTTCGACCATCAGAAGAAGAATTAGGCCAAAAATTAGGATACATTCTAGGAAAATGAAACTTCCACTGATGCAGCTACACGCACAAAATTCTCACTCTTTTATGTTGTTCGATGACAACTAATTTTAACACTCAATATATAAGAAGAAATGAGTATAGTTCCGTCCATGATGTTATGTTTTAAATGATGTATGACATCTCAGTTAAAACAAATCTTATATCATTATTGTTTCATCAAGTTTCATTGTCATTATTCGCTAAACTTGAACTCTGCCAGGACGATCGGGACAATTTCTTAAGTCTAGCACTTCAAGGGTACCAACGTTCGCTCGTTGTTGGTGGCAAGTATGACTTACAAGTGGTATGTTATTTATATTTGGATATCCATATCTCCATCTAATCATTGCAGTTGTTCATTCTGTTAAGGCTACTATATTTTTGCTCAGCATTAATTTTAGCTTTCAATTATGTGAGCATATTCTGTTCAGGTTTTCCGGTTGGTCTCGCTCTGGTTTAGTCTTTTCTCAAGGGAGCAAGTCGTGAAATCAATGATTAAAACCACAAAAGAGGTTACCATTTTAATTTCATATCTGGACTTCATTACTAATTATGTCAGTTTCATGGAAAACGATATTTCATTTTTATCGTACAGGTCCAAACCTACAAGTTCTTACCGTTGGTTTATCAAATTGCATCGAGGCTTGGAAGCTCCAAAGATGCTCAGGGGTCAACAAACTTCCAGGTACGTGTATTATTTGTTTTCTGTGGATTATAGGAATCTATCAAGTGACTTTTTGTTTTCATTAACAGATGGCATTAACTTCTCTTCTAAAGAAAATGGCTATTGATCATCCGTATCATACAACATTTCAGGTATTATAGTTGAAGATCTTCCTTGTATATGAAAAGAATTATAATGAAATTCTACTACACGCATTACACATTGTAGTAAGAATAAGATGCACTAGTGACATACTGCTGCAAGTTGTGTGCAAGTTAGGGTGTGTTTGGTCGTAGGACTTGCATGGGATCCACCCTATTTATATTTGTGATGGGACTATGAAGTTGTTTTCTTGGTTTATTGGATCGGATGAGCCAATTTCTTGTTTGTTTGGAGGGATGAGGAAAGTTGGGCGGAAGTAATTAACTATATTGGCAATCTTAATTTCAAGTAATAATACACTAATTTACGCACTTTACTAATTACTAGTTATCAATGCTAATCTTGCTGTAGCAATTGTTAATTAACACGAAAATATGCTAATTGACATTAATCAACACACCGATGTGTATTAATCATAACCTCACAATCTGCGAACAAACTGAATAACGAACTCCCACTACTCCTGATTCTAACTTATCACGAGTAGCAAGCAATCTGGCAAGGCTAACTAACAACTCGGAACTGCTGTGGTACTTCGTCCCAAAGGAGTCCACAACAGAGTTGTTTGTGCAGACGACAACCTGTGAGTTGACATATCATGCAAAAAACTTCTAAATGTGTATCAAGCACACATCCACACATTATTTTTGAATTTTTGGTGTTCCCAAACCGTATCGACGTGGGCCCACGCCTACGGCCCTCGGTCCACGTCACCGCGGTGGTGCGACCTGCTCCCTCGCTAACCCACCATGGAGAGTAGGCTGGCTCGAGTAGGAGGAGGGGAATCACTTGGGGAGGGAGAGCAGGAGGATGGCAGCCGTCTTGCTGTACGAGGGGGGTCGCGACTCGCCGGCTAGGCACGTACGAGGGCGGTGGATGGGCAGCGCGGTGGGGAGCAGTTGAAAAGATGATAGAAGATGAAGAGATAATATCATATAGTAATGATATGAGTCCAGGTCTGAGAGGATTGTTGGAGTGTGTAGGGTACTAGGGGCTGAAATATGGATGAGGCCTCTTATTTGAAGGAATAGGGGGTAAAAATGGGAGCTTCATTGGAGATGCCCTTAAGAACTAGCTCATTTGTTGTGTCCCTGTCTTGTACTCTCTCCGTTATTTAGTTGTCCTAGCAAGTCTCACGGGAAACAAGAAGCTGTGGCAAATTACATTGCTACGCTCATTGATTAGAGGTGAGAGGGAGAGGGGATAAGGGTTCCACGAGACGTGTCTGCATTGACGAGGGGTAGGGAGGGTTAATGCACCTCTAAAAGTTCATTGGAGTATGAGGAAAAAAATTGAATGCTAGAATGGCAAGTATTGTGAAATGGAGAGAGTAATTGTTTCTTTTTCAGCTTCTGGCTCTTGCAAATGGTGATCGTGTCAAAGACAAGCAAAGAAGTAGAAGTTCTTTCGTTGTAGATATGGAGAAGAAGCTTGCTGCTGAAAATCTGTTAAAGGAGCTATCTTCCTATCATGGAGCTATGATTTGTCAGGTTTCACCTCTAGTTACAATTAGTCTAAAGAAATGTTCTTATCTCTGAAGTGGATGGTATCCATTTTCTTTATAATGATCATTTATACATCTTATAGATGAAACAAATGGTTGAGATCTACATTAAGTTAGCTGAACTGGAGACCAAGAAGGAGGTCAGTCTTTTCAACGAGTAACTTGGGACTTCTATCTGTATTCTACATGCTTATGTATTCTTTTCATTCAACTATTGTCAGGATACAAACAAAAAGATTCCGCTACCCAGGGAGATCCGGAGCATTCGTCAGCTTGAACTTGTAAGAGATCATCTTACAAAATTTACTTAACGAACTTTTGCCATTCATGGTTTAAAGTAGGTATACGTTAAGTTATCCATGCAAATTTTTGCTGAACCCACCCTCCTTGTATTTTCACCCCACCTTAGGAATCCTGATGCACTTATGCCACTGGATGCCCCTATCGGATATGTTAGGACAATCTCAAGCTATTTTTTACAGGTTGAATTTCAGTATGGAAATATTGTATTATCTTTAGTTGGGACAAAATAAGAAGACAATTTTCTTGACCTGAAATACCTAGCAATTAGCATCCTAACTGCATACAGTATGACATAATTTGCAATATTTAGAAGCGTAAAGTCTTCGAAATAACTATACGGTTTGGTTTCCAATGTTTCTTTTTGCTTTCATCAGGTTCCCATTGTGACTGCTACAGTTCCAGTTGACCCTAGTTGTCGATATGAAGAAGGTTCCTTTCCTCATTTCAGTGGGTTGGCAGACTCTATTACGTAAGTTGTGTTTATTTTTTATGCTTTTTTGCTGTTAAAGATTGACTTTCTGATGCTTATTCTGATTATTACTGCAGGATAATGAATGGAATTAATGCTCCCAAAGTTATTGAATGTTTTGGCTCAGATGGTAATAAATACCGCCAACTTGCGAAATCTGGAAATGATGACCTGCGACAAGATGCTGTATGTTCTTCCCTTTCATTTTAAGAATATGTTTTTTAAATTATGTACTCGGCGTATAGGTTTCAACGTCTAGGACTACCAACAATGAAGAATGTTCTTGCTTCACATTTTATCTTTTACTCAAATACGGAACCATGTATCTTCTTGTTCAACCTTTTAATCTCAGGCGGGTTTGTAAAAATACTTGCCCTTTCTCGTTTTGGTTGGTTTTGCCTCTCTTGTTGGTTCCTGCAGGTTTCATCTCTAGCCTACCCCAACTTGCTTGGGATAAAAAGGCTTTGTTGTTGTTATTGTGTTGTTGTTGGGTTTGTAAAAATACTCTGTACCTGTCATTATGTCTCTTTATGTGGCATACTCCCACAAATTAATGGTGTCTTTATTAGCAAAGACAAGTGCATACATTGGCATAGGGGTAACAAGTATATACCCAATTGCTAGTAGCGACCACTACAAAGTATCCGTCGTTGTGTCTCTTGATGTGATTCTACTGCCACAATACTGTTGTCTTATTAGCAAAGACAAGTGCATACATTGGCATAGGGGTAACGAGTATATACCCAATTGCTAGTAGCAACCACTAAAAAGTGACATAATGCTGTCAGATCATATTCCTGTAAAACAGTTCTATCTGATAATATCGATTGAGCTGAATTGAGAGAACATTGAGTTGCCAGAAGATAATCTATTCATCTTTCGCGGAAATGGGTAACCTCTCATGTGAAATTGCAGGTGATGGAGCAATTTTTCAGTTTGGTAAATACGTTCCTGCAAAATCATAGAGATACTTCTGAAAGGAGACTGAGAATCCGTACATATAAGGTAGCATGGAAGAATACCTTTTGACTTCATTATTTTGACCCTGAACATTTATCTACATGTCAAAATTTAAACAAAAACTGTTACTTAAATGTAGTGTAAATTATCTAAGAATTTTATTCAACTATAAGGACTTCATCTTTACACCTTAGGTCATGTACATCTCTCATATGGCGATCTTATTGGAGCCGTATAGATGCATATATTTATTAGATGTTCTGTGTTGCTAAACATACATGGTTGGATTTATCTATGTTTTTACAAAGTTGCCTGAATTTGTTTCAGCTACATGAGCATTTTATTTACTTCCTCAAACTGTCATACTTAAAATGTCTCATTGTTTCCTCCACTATTTCACTATTTCATTCTATGAGTTTTGTTTCTGTCTCTTCTACAATCATATAAGTTATAATTTGACTTCAATTTAATTTAATTCTTAGGCATGTTGCCTATCCTGGTATACGTTTATTACAGTATCTTGGTGATCACTGATTGTGAACCTGTAGCCCGTTTCGGGCAGTCACAGTATAAATACTAACACTGTTGCTGAAACACCAGGAATCATGCCAAATCCAACAATGTAGCCATTCTCAATATCTAATTACTTGCTCCTCCAACCTAGGTTGTTCCTTTCACCCCGAGCGCTGGTGTTGTTGAATGGGTTAATGGCACAGTTCCACTCGGTGAATATCTACTGGGGAGGTCTCTGCCATGATTTCAGTCATTATATGTAAAATCGTGTTCTGGATTATTTGTATTTATTCGCCTTTTTATTTGTTCATACAGTACTAGAAGCGGTGGAGCTCATGGGCGATATGGGACTGGGGATTGGACATTTCTTCAGTGCAGAGAGTACATGACGAGTGTATGTTCGCATGTTGTGGAGTTTTCATTTTTATATTTTGAATTTGCTAGCAGACCGCAATGAATTGATAGCCACTTCAAGGGAATTATATTTTGTAGGAAAAGGACAAGAGAAAGGCATTCCTTAAAGTCTGTAACAACTTCAGGTTTCCTTTTCCATCTTTATTTCCATTTTTCCAGTGTATCAGCATGTAAATCTTGTATTTCACTTGCACTTCTTTTTCCCATAATAACTAGGCCTGTCCTGCATCACTTCTTTCTCGAGAGATTCTTGCTGCCAGCAGATTGGTTCCAAAGCAGACTTGCTTACACAAGAAGTGTGGCAGCAAGCTCAATGGTGATATATTTAGGCCATTGAATTGGGTTCAAACTCATTGAGCATGCTGTGTTGAGCATTGTTTTTCTGGGTTCAGGTAGGATATATCGTGGGACTTGGGGATCGCCATACCATGAATATTCTCATTGATCAAGACACAGCGGAGGTTGTACACATTGATCTTGGTGTTGCATTTGAACAGGGTCTCATGCTTAAAACACCTGAACGGGTATGTAATAAAGCATCATATTTTCCTGAACTTTTGTGAGCAGTGATTGCCAGTATTTACTTTTGTTAAACCCTTTTTTCTTTTTGGATTTTGTGGGCAGAGTGTTGCATGCAGGCTCTTTTGCCTTTTTCTTCCCAACAGCCTGACTTTAGTTTGTGCCTCTGTATGCAGGTTCCATTTCGGCTAACTAGGGACATTATAGATGGCATGGGTATTACTGGTGTTGAAGGTGTGTTTAGAAGATGTTGTGAGAAAACTCTGTCTGTCATGAGAGCAAATAAAGAAGCATTGCTCACTATTATTGAAGTACGTATATTGTCAAAGGGTTTTTGTGCTTTGTAGATTGTTCAGTACTTTATTTCTGACGAGAAGGGATCTAATTTGTCAGGTTTTCATCCATGATCCTCTATATAAATGGGCTCTGTCACCACTAAAAGCTTTACAGCGTCAAAAGGTAAACAAATTTCCATAAATTTACAGAATTTTGTTGGACTTGCTTTGAAGTACTCCAGTTGATTACTCAGCTCAACTGAGAAGTTAGTGATGTATCAGTTAGGACACGTTATCTGTATAATCTGTAGCAGCCAGTACAAGGGAGATGTATCTCTGTTTTAACCAAATATAAACACCATAGGTGAGGCGTCTAGTAACTATTTCCAATGTTGGTCTTTGTCCGTGCTGTTTAATTATCAGCTACAGCCTCATCTCTAAAATTGCACTATCTTATTTTTGGCTTCAAAACACATGGAATTCTCCTGCAGCACTACCCATTAAGAAAATATGTCTTTTGCAGGAACTGGATGATATTGACTCATGTTTGGATGACTCCCAAGAGGCTTACGAGGGTAACAAGGATGCAGCTCGTGCTGTACTCCGTATTAAACAGAAGTTGGACGGATATGAAGACGGTGAGATGAGAAGTGTGCAGGGCCAGGTAACTCATGTTGTGATGCTAGGCTTTAAGATATTCATACCTTTGTCAAAGTCAAATAATGTTTTTTTTTTTCATTTTTTGCCTTTCAGGTCCAACAACTCATACAGGATGCAGTAGATGTTGACCGCTTGTGCCAGATGTTTCCGGGGTGGGGACCTTGGTGCTAAGCACCATGGGAGTGGATATAAATTGTGAATATAGGAAAGAGAAATTTTGTGACTGCTCATTAAGGTTTAGTTTTGTGGCGTGTTCTTTTTTCTTTTTCCTCATCACATTCTTACGGTATGGTTGGGTGGGATGGAGGCATGGCCTTTGGATGCAGATGTACCAACTGTACAGATGTACTACTCTAGATAGATGTTTAGTGCCCTGTTGCCAAGAGACTGGTGGTGATTCAACACGAAATGTGGTCCACAAAACAGAACCTTGTATAGCTTATTGCTTCCAAATGAAACCGCACCTCTCATCCTCTCACGTTAGCCCAAGATGAAGTAAGGTGCTGTTTGGTTCGGTCGTTTGTAACGCATTGCGATTGCGCTGCAATTCGAAACCGTTAGTTAGCGTTTGTTTAGGGAGCTCTGTAATCGGAAACCGCGGAATCGGAAAACGGGCTAGTGCAAATTTGATACTGAAGTAGATCGAGGTGTATCGAAAACGTTACCGGTCCATCTATTCACCGCCTTCTTCCTCCCGCTTGCACTTTATCTCTTCTCGCATGCATCTCGCCGGAGTGCAGGCTTGTGGCTTCGACGACAACAGCGGCGTAGAGGACGAGCATCGCTGCAGTCCCCTTGGGCTCCGACGATGACGCCGGATCGTAGGTCGACGAGCGCCGCCGCAATCGTTTTGGGGCTCTAATCACGACGCCGCCGGATTGGAGGACGAGCTAGCGCCGCCGCAATCGCCTTGAAGCTCTGATGATGACGCCTCGGGGAATCGACGACAAGCCATGGCCTGAGCTGACATGCGGCCGCTAATCTCCCAACGCCCGGCACCAGGCGAGAAGGTCGCAGCGTTTCTCGAGTTCGTCTGATTCCGTTACCTGCGACGGCGAGAACCAAACAAAGTCGGTATTCTCTTACTTTGATTGCGATTACGGCGTGATTCGTTACCCATTACGTTTTCGTTACCACTCTGCAACCAAACACCTCCTAAGTTCGACACGCACCGCATACCGCAGTCACAATGATGCTTCATTTTTGTTTTGTTAGCTTTGTAAGCACTTAGATTGTAACCGTTTAGGAGAACTCCCTGTGTATGTTAGTGTGTAACTGTTCTCTTATAGAAAGGTTTTATTTTTGCTGTAGACATGCAATTGTAAATTGCTCGTGAATGGCTGAAGCTTTAATAAAAAAAGATTGATGGCATTATTGGCTGTTCATAATATTACGTTTCCCCTCGATTGTAATTCAGTACCTGCAAATATGCTTATGACACGCTTCTTTTACAATGATTGATGTGCCTTCATACTATCTATCTGCAGATGGTGCCCCTTTATCAAGTATAGTTATGAACGATTAAAGTATGAGGAATCGAGAGTGATGCTTCATGTAGCCCTAACAAATTGTGGATCTCGTATGTATTGTTTTAAATTATTTGTGTGACTCCTCGGTGATTTTGTTTTTAAAAGTAACACAATATAGATGCAGACTCAATGATATTAATATATTATGTTTGTGCTTTCATGTCGTGTAAAACAGTGTGCTTTCATGTTGTGTAAAACAAAACGTGATGTAACCAATTGTAGCTGTGAAGTACTCCCTTCGTTCCAAAATAAGTGTCATTTTGAGAGGCGTACAGTTTTTTCAAAATAATCAGTGTCATAGTTTTCTCTCTATATCTCTATTCTTTCGTTGCTCATCGTTTTCAGCGTGCTCTCTTATTTTTCCTTTTTTAATTTTTATGTTTGAAGATAGAATAACACTTGTTTCTGAACATAAGGAGTACTAAATACGCAAGAAAAAAAAACAATCTCAAAAGGTTGAAAAAATGATGAAAATAATTGCATTTGCATTTACTCCCTTCGTTCTAAATTATAAGTTGTTTTAGTCTTAACTTTTCTCAAGTTATAAACCATTCTTATTTCCCGATACACTTTTCTCTTTTCTCTACACAACTTTTTTATCTCTCTCTCCTTTTTCTTGTGCATCCATTTTTTCACTTCTTTTTAATTTATGTGCCCAGAGACAAAATGACTTATTAATTTAAACAGATAGAGTATTTAGCAACAAAACTAGAAGTACTAGGAAAGGGTTCAGACAGTTGAGTTCAGAGGCATTCTTAGACTGACTCCAACAAGGAGAGTCAGTTTTCAGAGGCAAAAAGATCGATGCATCGCGAATACAGTAGCTTGCATAGCCTTCGCTGGGCACCATCTCCAACAGAGCCATTGTATTTCCCTCTGCTCCGCCTCTCCTCTCTGTCCAGCGCACCGCGCCGCGGCAGCTGGCCTCGTGAGCCGAGCGCCGCTGCTCGCCCCAAACGCCGCGCCGCGCGCAGCCGCACCGCAGCTGGCCCCGCGCGCTGACGCTGCTACTCATCCCGCGCCGCGGCTGGCCCCACTCCACCCCGCACTCGCCTGACTCGCTCTTCACGCAGAAACGCCGACGAGCCCGCCGGAAATCGCTTCTTCCCCGCAGCCGTCCGCCGGAACCGAGCCGCCGCACCGACGAAGTCCACTTTCCGGCCATCTTCCACGTCCATACGTCCCACGGTGAGCTTCGCCTTGGTTTGTAGAAGCTCGGACTCGCGCAAGTTTAGGTCGCCGGCAACCCTAGCCGCCGGGACCATGGTCGTCGCGCTGTCGCTCGTCGTCGCCCCGTTCAGCCGGAACAGTGGAGGACAACCGCCCGCCGTCCCCTCCGCCATGCCCACCTCCGCCGAGCTCGCCGGGGAGCCGCGCCTTGCCAGCTGACGAGGCCTGTTCGGCGTGGGCGCGCGGGTTGCGGAAGTGGGGCGTGCGAGGCCTGTTCGCGCCTGTGCGCCGTCGCGCCGTGCTACGTTGCCGCGCCTCCGCGCCCGCCGACGAGGCCGCCCCCCGCCTCCGCGCCTGTGCCCTCTCCAGGTCTGCTGGCAGCGGCCCGCTTGCCAGACGCGCCTGTGCACCTGCCTCCCGAGCAGCGCGTCTTCGCCTGCTCCTGTTCAAATTGCCTCCAGCGCCGCCCCGCTCCTCCGTGCTCTCCTGCAGCGCCGCCCCGCCTCGCCCAGAGGTCGTGCTCCTCCCCGCCCCGCGCACCACCCCGTCCGGTGTGTCGGGGTCGTCCGAGGTGGAGGCGACCTCGACGGCGAGCAAATCTTTGCCAAATCGGACGGGAAAACCTTGGGGACGGGACGAAGGGGCTCTCCGGCAACGATTTTGACCACTTCTGGGTTGCCAGCGGCGAATTGGTGGCGGCGCGGCGACGAGAACCGGCGGGTGGTGGGCGAGCGGCAGCAAATGCATGTGAGGAGAGAGGGTGTCCAAATTTAGATCGCCTCTCTCCTCACATGCAAAAATGGCTACTCGTTTGGCTTCTCTGTTGGAGAAGAAATCTATGGCGTACAGTAGCTTTGGATAGGTAAAAATGAGTTTGCCTATCCTTGTTGAAGTCAGCCTTACATTTTAAGACAGGTTCTCGCAAGCCAGCGTACAGAACTGAAAGTCGTGCCAAAGTTCAAACCCATCTTGCTTGCAGCTTGCAGTTTTATTAATACGGTTAGAAAACAAATACTTAATTTTAGCATATTGTTAAACCCCGTTAATGAAACAATACATGCCAAGGTAAAAATGCGAGCGCTCGGCTGAAGTAGAAATTTTGGTCCACACAATGACGACATACTCCATATCCGTGTCTCTCAAGACCGGGAAAAAATGCGATGACGACATAGAATCCGACACGTCAGCCGGCAGGGCACTCTATTTTAGCATAAAAACCCTGGGCTTGCAGAGAAATTCGAGATTTAAAATCCGACCCCATCCTTCTCCTTCCTTCGACCCGTCCCCAATCGACCGCTCCAGAAACCTAGCGAGCGACCACGATGTCCGCCATGGAGACTGACATCAACGCGCCGCCCCCGCCCGCCCCCGCCGGCGAGGGCTCCTCCGCCGCAGGCCCGTCCTCCTCCCGGAAGCCCAATAAGCGCTTCGAGATCAAGAAGTGGAACGCCGTCGCGCTCTGGGCATGGGGTATGATGCATCCCACCCTATATATTGCGATTCTTTCCTTCTTGTAGATCGGAGTTAAATTGGATGCCATCTGATCTGTGATTAACCTCCTTTACGCCCGTGCAGATATCGTCGTCGACAACTGCGCAATCTGCCGCAACCACATCATGGATCTTTGTAAGTTCGGGCCTCGATTTGGTATTGGTTAGGGCTTGGAATCTGAGGTTAGGAGTTGATCTTGTTTGTGTGTTGCTAATGCAGGCATCGAGTGCCAGGCGAACCAGGCCAGCGCCACCAGTGAGGAGTGCACTGTCGCTTGGGGTACGAACCCAGTCTCCTAAAGCCTTGTCTAATGCCCTATCGTTGTGTACCACTCGTTTCATTGCATCTGTTTGTATTATTGTTCAAGGATTCCTTGTGAATTACTCTACATTACACACCTTGTTGTTCATCGCTATGTTTTAGTTTCATTAGAACTCTGTGTTTTGATACTATATAATTGTTACACAGCTCTTTGGGGAATGTCTTGTCTTCGTAGCCAATAGACACTAAGATTGCACTTGCACCCCAGTAGGCCTTCCTGTTACTTTAGGAATTGGAATCGCTGCATGGTCGGTTGCAGTGTCACTTGATGCATATAACTGGATTACACAAAATAGCATAGAAGCCACCTACTGGTCCAAACTTACTGGTATCAGTTATGTACTTCACCTGTTGATAAACTAACATGAACTTGTTCTATCTTATGTTACTCTGTTTACTTCAAAGTTGCATACATTGGGGAATAACTTCATTGTATAATGTTCTGAAGCTCAGATCCTGTGTGCTGTGTGCATATATATAAAATTAGACAACTGTAAATTCCATTCACTGAGAATAAATTTCCGTTTAGTAGTAAACTCACTAGTTTAACCATGTTATTGGTATTTGATAAAATGATACATGTTGCCTGAGGTGTGATTGCATTAACTCCCACGATGAGGGCATCCGTAAATTGTTGTTTGATACTATAGGTGATACCTGTATCATTATTTTACTGATTGTAAAAGAAGATGCCAAGGTGCCTGTATGGCTCATTTGAATTATTTTTATAGTTTTCCACAATAAACAATTGGAACATCTTGGATCATGTGTTACCGCGGGTTTGCGTGTTACCGTGTTACCAATCGTTGTACCACCTTCAAATGCATATCTTAAATTCCAACAAAAATATGAATGGATAGAGCTTGCATATCATCATGCAAAATTTGATATACAACCGAAACTTGTGGAAAGAGAAACAAAAAAGAGAAATGAGCCTGTGAATAGTAACGGCCTAACGGGGTTGCAAGTTCGAGATGAACAGTTGAACACGCACTATTCACAGCCTGATTTCTCTTTTTCTGTTGCATCTCGTACAAGTTTTCATTGCACCTCATTTTTTGCATGTTGGTAGAAGATGGCATGAACAATCCGTCCATGTTTTTGTTGCTACTTTTTGAGCATTTATAAGAAGTTATTTTAGTTGGTAACATGGTAACACCTAAAGAGGTGGTAACACATGATATGTTGTCGTGTTCCGCATGGTGCTTCCTTTTATTCCAGTCACAAATCAAGGAATTACTTGTGCTTTTTAAATATATATATCTGCTTATCTGAATATGTAGCAACTGAATCTAACATGATGTGCCACAGGTGTCTGTAATCATGCTTTTCACTTCCACTGCATCAGCAGGTGGCTTAAGACGCGCCAAGTGTGCCCACTAGGTAACCAAAGTTCCCGTGTATAATCTGATCTTGTACCACTTTTGGCATTGGGTACTGACCAATAGAACTTTATCTTGCAGATAACAGTGAATGGGAGTTTCAGAAATATGGCCACTAAAACCCCCCCTTTGCTGTTGGAGCTTGTTCTGGCTACTGTTGCGATCCAAAGTCTTACTGTCTGCCAACAGCTCCCTCTTTTGCTACTTTCGACTCTTGCATCTAGTAACGTCCATCCAGGGAGTGTATTGGATGATTCGTAGAGTTCTCATATTATAGTAGTTCCTTATCAACGTTCTGTGGATCTTTTATAAGAGAGCTTTAAATTGTGTTTTGCTACCATTTGTAAAGTTTGGTGCTTTCTATGCTTCAAACTTCTTCTATTGTCTTAATTGAGCTTGATCTGGAAGATGTGGATCGGCAGTTTTTAACATGAGCAATCAATGTTATGTTTGTTTTAAGGGAAGGTATCAGATTCTGGTGGAATAGTGGAGCATGTAGGTTATATAAGTATATAACGTTGCGGACGATGTTAATTTGATCATAGTTCGCAAGGGCATCAGGACCGTAAGTTGCTGCTATCGATGATTGAAGAGCAATCCTGAGAGCAGCAACTTATGGCAAAGAGGATGTTCTCAGTTGAAAAGAGATGTTCTCAGTTGATTCATTTGCTGGAATCTCTCGTCGTTAATGTTGGCTGTTGTATTCAGTAACACCGTAAGGTTGAGGGTTAATCTCGATGCTAAAGTTAATGTTGACTGTTAATATATTCAGTAACACCGTAAGGTTGCAAGGGTTAATCTCTGTTGGTTGGGTTGCGTTAATTTCGATGCTAAAGTTAATGTTGGCTGTTGATATATCGTAAGGTTGTAGGGGTTAATCTCGGTGCAAGTGAATGTTGGCTGTTTATATATTCAGTAATAACACCGTAAGGTTGATCTCGATGCTAAACGTAAGTTGCAGAATAGATCGAGCGCGGATCACAGAGAGTCCAAAGGTGACTTAGATTAGCTCGAGCAGGGATAACGATGTTCAGTACAACATGTTATGCATCTAACCCAGACTCTGCCTGAAATTTTCACAAACTCGTTAATCAAAATTTATATGGAGCACATGCAAGTTGTTCATGTGAGAGCATGATTTACATTCAGAAAAGCGACCTACAGATGGCCCCTAATTCATCTAAGCTCCAAAATGACCAATTGGCCATGGGAATCGGAAGTTGTTGGCACATCATGTACCCGCATTTCTTGAGCTCCCGCTGTACACCATGTCGATTGCAGGCAAGCAAAGTTCAAGGCGTATATACGCATATAGTACTCCCTCCGTTCTGATTTGTTGACATTGGTTAGCTCAAATCTGATCTAACCAACGTCAACAGAAATAAAAAAGACGGAGTATGTCTATCTACTTATGCAGGAACAGGACTCCGGCCAGCTGAAGGTTGCAGGCTGGCCGCGTACTCCCGCGCCCACAGATCATAATGGATGATTTCCTCAAGCGATGGCCTTGTTACTAGCTCCTTCCGATGCGCATCACAAGTAAGCTCCACCACCT
Organism: Eragrostis nindensis; assembly: GCA_012490785.1. Lineage (NCBI taxonomy): Eukaryota > Viridiplantae > Streptophyta > Magnoliopsida > Poales > Poaceae > Eragrostis > Eragrostis nindensis. The sequence goes on along the minus strand of JAAXCT010000001.1, from coordinate 4,639,739 downwards.
TGAAGATGTCCAGGTAGCTAATCCTGCAACAACATAAGGAAAATAATTTCTTCGTATGTCTACATAACAATCCGTAATAAATTATATGCATGACATAGTTATCCTATATAGCTAACTTTCAACCAAAAAAAGGTGCTCAAAATCAAGCTCAATTTTTTTACTGGTGACTCCGAAGCATTGTGTCGGATTGCATCTCCTGATTTGGTTTACGAATATATTCTGCAATTTTTAGGATTTCTCTAACGGGTATTGTTAGAATTGAATATCTTCCCAGAAACAGAAAACCCATTTTTTCTGACTATCGCTTGTGAATTTACATCGGTATTCAATCCATCTTATGATGGCTACAGCAGGCGGACTATTGTGAAGCTAAAATATTTAGACCAAGAGGCTTTAGATGTCCTAATACATAATGTAAGTTAGGCTCAAAAGCTGCTCGACCATAATAGCTTAAAGGACATACATTCTTCTTATTTAATTCACACTTTCTAAAGTGCAACAGATACCCACGGACTTTCTCCAAAGCATGTTAGTTGCATTGCTGCACTCGCATAACATAATTCTTCCTAAAAATTACAGAATATATTCCTAAACCAAATCAGGAGATGAGATCCAACACAAAATGCTTATCCAGAAGAAAAACAGAACAAGAATGATATTTCAAGGAAAGAATCATACTTTTCATCAATGAACAATTCCACAGCCTTCTCATTAGCAGCGCTTAGAACTCCTGTCATAGTGCCCCCAGCTCGACCAGCTGCATAGGCGAGATCCATTGACGGGTATTTCACGTTATCAGGAGCTTTGAACGTTAGTGAACCCAGCCTGCATTATCCAATTGCATTGAGTGTGCTGATAGTTTAATCTTCCACAGTGCTTATAGTTTGACAAGTTTGATTGGGTGTAGTTCCATTAGGTTATTAGCCCTTTCTTATTACAAAATCCTGAGTGTGTTCATGTTTTCACAAGTAACTACCTGACCATGGTTAACCAGCAGTAACTAGTTGGTTATTATCAGTAACCATACAAATGGATGAGACCACCAGTTCAACTCATATAATCATACAGCAGGACATAACTATTGGGTTGTGCAGGATTTTCTATGGAAATTTTGGTAAACACAGTCAGATATATTCTTAACTCACACAAATGCACATACTGAACAGAATTAGCTACCCCATAGTTATAAATCTTAATAAAAAACGCAACATGTCACAATGGAATTTGTCAATTTCATAGTGTAACAAGAAAATTATGTCTGGGATTATTGGCAGTCATTCTCAAAGCAAAGAAAAAAAAATTCGGATACATTGCAAAAGTCGCACAGAAACTCTGATGAAGAGACGTACTTGCAAAGATCTAGTCGGGGCCAGGTGACCTCAGAGCAATATATTCTATCTGGCCAAGATAAGGTGTATAATATTGGTATCCGCATATCAGGCCAGCCTAATTGAGCCAAGACAGATGAATCCTGAGAAAAAAGAATTTCATGAATGCTAAGTATGTAAAGTCATTAGTCAAAACATTTCTGCATGTATGATAACGGACCTGAAAGTACTATTAACCTGATATTCTGCTCAGATGCTTCACATGCACTAATAAATATAGAACAAAAGAAAATAAAAGCATGCACCATGACAGGATTAAGCATGCACCTATTCCAGAGTAGGGATCACTACATGTCGACATCTGAGCAGAATACTTAAACATTTTTTCTTAGTAATTCCCTCCGGTTTTTAATTGATGGTGTTATGACAGCTTAATTAACACAGGAATGAACCAGAAATGTGGTCCTAATTTCAACAATTTAAAAACAGAGGGAGTAAAGATGTCATCAGGCTGTAGGGCTCACCTGGGTTTCAACCATAGAATGTATGATAGATTGTGGATGAATCACAATCTCAATGTCATCATATTCGGCACCAAATAAATAATGTGCTTCAATAACTTCCAAGCCCTATAAGTTGTCATTTCAGTGCTTAACACAATCAACAAAGATTTGCGTAAATTTTGAAACATTTAAGTCCAAACTACCTTGTTGAATAAAGTAGCAGAATCTACTGTGATTTTCTTCCCCATATTCCAGTTAGGATGCTTCAAAGCATCAGCCACTTTTACTTCTTTTAGTTTGTCAACTGGCCAATCCCTGTCATGATCAACTGGTATTAGATGGATCCATAGCTTCCATATGTACATATAACATATATGTGAATAGACTTGCCTGAAAGCACCACCTGATGCAGTCAAAATAATGCGACGAAGTGCCCCTTCAGACAAACCTTGTATACACTGGCATAGGAGAAACAGACACAAAATTTGCATATTACAATAAGCAATGAAAGCCACAGAAAGATGGATCACAACACTTCATAGTTACAAGTTCTACAGATAATCGACCAGAATGGCAGTTTGTTTCAAAATGCACATCCAGGCATACCTAGCTTTCATGGCCATCAGACCAAACATGTATTCATAAACGGTATAACTGCAGTAACAAGTTATTATTTTATGAGATACCTGAAATATTGCAGAGTGCTCAGAATCAGCAGGAAGAATTTTCACATTATGTTTCTGTGCAAGGGGAAGCACAAAAGGACCACCTGCAATAAGTGTCTCTTTATTTGCCAGTGCTATGTCTTTCCCAGCTTCAATCGCTGCAACTGTAGGCTGATAGAACAAGCAACGGAGAGTTATGGAGTCAGTGAGTAGTGTGAGGCTTACTGATAATTTTGTTTGCTATCTTTAACTTGGACACAATGCCCTCGCTTACATCCACCCAAACCAACGAAAAAAATGTCAGACTCCCTCCGTTTTTAAATATATGACACCGTTGACTTTCTCTTGAACTTTGACTGTAAATATATATATTTGAGTATTTAGTTACGTAAAGTGAAATGAGCATCATTAGATCTATCACCAAAAGCACTTTAAATTAACTTATATATTTATCTATATTTGTAGAAAGACGAATAGTCACACTAGTGAAAAAAGAAAAGAGAAATGTGCGAAATAGAAGGGAAATTACCTTCAGTCCTGCACAACCAACTATTCCGGTGACAACTGTAACTGCATCTGGGTGGCGAGCAACCTATTATCCAAGAATTCAATATTTACGGAATTTAGACTGAACGAATAGTTATTAACATTTGTAGTGTCACAAGAAATGCCTACCTCAATGACACCTTGCTCTCCAGGAATAATCTCTGGCTTGTCATCACAATCAGCTAAGGCTTCCTTTAGCTCATCAACTAAAGACTCATTTCTTACAGCGACCAGCTTGGGTTTGAATGTTTTGACCTGTAAATAGTAATTCACATACATTTAACTCTCAAATGAGTCCATAGTTGTCTCTTACAATATTGAAATGAAAAAAAAATGAAAAGGGAACAAGACCTGATCGGCTAGAAGAGTCACATTTGAGCCAGCAGCGAGAGCAACAACTTGGAACTTATCAGGATTCTCCGCAACGATGTCCAATGTCTGTCAATCATGCAAAAGAAACAAAAAAAAAAAGGCACAAGAATGCTAGAATAGTTAGTACTGCAAAAGATCATCTGTTAAGGACATGCACAGATTAGCAAAACTGCTTCTAACCATTCACAGATTTAATCAGTTCAAGATTAGCAAACTGTGTCATTCACAGATTAGCAAAACTGCTTCTAACCATTCACAAATATCCCTCTCGACTGATTTCAGAATCAACTCTAATGAACACATTCACAGATTAGCAAAACTAAATATGAATTGTACAGAAGTATAAGTAGATAACATCGAACTGCTTCTAACCATGTTTGCTGAATCTAAAAATAACATGCAAACTATGCACTAACTTAACAGTTTCAGACAGATGCACCGATTCGCCAAAATATGGCTGTCTTCTCAACAAACATCTTTGCTTGGTCTCTTTACCTGTGTTCCTATGGAACCAGTTGAACCAACAATCGAGATAGGCTTTGGGCCATCCCATGACTTCCGGCCAGGCTCAGCGACAGCTCGCCCAGGCCATGCTGGTGGTGGAGCTTGTTGCATAGAACAGCATGTCCTTCTCAGTGAAACTGCTCTTTTGCCCTTCCTCTGAAATGAAAATCCCACTGCAGCGAGACAGACACAGATCACATTAGGATTATAAAAAATAACACTAAGAACCAGAGCTCACTTTAAATTAAGTTATTACAGCCAAGAAAGAACACTGCAATGTTCAAGTAACCCAGCAAGCACCAAAAAAACATGGGTTATGTACTGCATAATGACTGGATGATCTTCTGGATGGACATAATACTTTGTTCTGTTCATTCATGTAAAAATCGATTCTGTTACCAATAACCTATGGGCCTATAAAAGCGTCGCATGACAGAAGTGCTACCACCTCTGAATAATTTCATATTATCACTAGAAAGTTGAAACAGAGTTGGAATCTATGCAGAATATGTTCCGAGACAATTCGATATTCCATTTGTTGATGTAGCAAACGGCAAGACGGGGCTCACGTATTTCAGAATTTGACGCACCAAGTTGATCACCAAAGAAGCGATTCCAGGCACGTAAGAAACGATTCTCGACCAAGACACAAAATTCTGGAAAATTCAGTCTTTTTATCCCAAAGTAAGGAATTATAACTTTTTTTCAGAGAACCTGAAAATTCTGCCTTTTAGGATGTCAAAATCAAAACAGTTAGAATCGGAGTGTGCAACTTTACAATGACTACAGCCTCCAAAGTCCGCAGTTCCCATGCACAAAAATAGAGATGGCCCTGGAAAACATTAAATACTTCCAGGAAAAAAATTACAATATCGATCAATCCGTTCAAAACTTAAACAGGAAACCTTCGAAGCTAACAGTATTCGTTTCTCAATCGCTGAAGCCGCATGGACGTTAAGAGGAGGAATTGAATAAACTCAACAGGACGGCATAAGCGCTTCATTTTGGCAGAAATTGTCCACTCTATCATTGCCATTCCATACGAACGTATCACGCATGATTGCGTAATTATCGATTAAGCTAGCCAGAAGTAAAGAGTAAAGCACGAAAATGGCAGGAAACAGCAAACTCGAGAAAAGCAGACACAGAAGTTCATGCACCGATCGGGGAAAGGAGACACTGAAAGAAGAAAGACCCAACCTTTGAGCTGGCCGAAAGGTCCCCTGCTTGAGTCCAGGAAGGAGACGGCGCTCAGCTCCCCCGGGAACGACGCCTGCAGAGGTGCTGCCATCTTGGATTCTTGGATCACTTGAAGTAATGGCGAGGAGTGAGCAGGGAAGTGGGGGAGAGAAGCGACGAGGAGGAGGTAGTAGTCGCAGAGGCGGAGGCGCCGGTGGTGGTGGTAGTGCGTGGGGGATTGCGATGAGTTATATAAACAGGGCACAAATGTGTGGAGATAAGACGAGATGGGAATCTGAGAGCCCTATGACTTCAGTGCAGGCAGCTGATGCCTCGCTCCGCCTGCTCCCACGCCCTCGAGATGGGTTTTTGTATTGCGAGTGCAGACAAATAGTGGGGACTCATGGTAGTGGCCAGGGCGGCTGGCTCATGGAGTGTTGTAGTACTTTCTACTACTAATCTTCTAATGTAGTTAATTCCCATAAAAAATATACTAGTGTAGTTAATTGGTTAACGTGTCTACTAATTCTTCAATGTAGTGTAAAGGTTCTACTGGCTACAATCAAGTGCAAACTCTCAATTTTACTAAAAGAAGCTTTTGTCGTGATTGTTTGGATGGTGGTTTTTCATTGATGGGATTTCAAGGGTTGGACATAGAATGTTATAGGATCATAAACTAAATTGGTGTTCATGACAGGTCCAAGTAGAGAAGATGATGCCAGTTGGGTGAGAACCGAGAAGTCAATAAGATGGGTACAAGCAGGCAGTAGGCAGTAGTGTCACCGCTAGTCACCACTACCTCGGGTTGGGAAGAAGTAAACCATATCAATTTTGGAAATCAAATGAACTGGTTTTTGTCGAATTTTATCGACCGACAACAATTGACTGAATTTTAGTTGAACCCAATACATTTGAACTACTACATGTAAATCATCACACGCTTGAAACTAGTTTCTTGTTACTCATTGACTGGATTCTATCTATTATATACAATTTCTGATTAGTAAATACGTCAAAAATATCCCCACCATTTCCTGTGTTGAAAGTAAATTTGTGGCGCGCGCATCATGTCATTGAGGAATCAAAACTGGACACACAAGAAAACAGGGGGACAAAAATATCATGAGGTTACAGGGAACGTCAACTGGGTCGGGTACTAGCTAAAAAAAAAGTGGGAGCAGCACTAGACACATGGATGAATATTATTTAGGAGTAACCGTTCTAAGCAGGCAAAAGGCGTGCTTTGGTCGGCGCTCATTGGATCGGAACCACTGCCAGGCTAACAAGTGGCTGAGCTGAGACGCGTGCATGTTCGAGCTGCCACTCTCCCTCTAAAGCTCCGTGGACACGTGTTGACGCGGTTGCAATTATATCAGACTTGATCGGTTATTATGATAGCAGTATTACATGATCATTAAATACCAAAATATATGGATAATAGTTGGATGGTGATCTAGTGCGTGAAGTATAATTGAGCATGAACCGAAAGCGATGGATGGGTATGGTCCCCTTTTGACTTCTTCAATGCTACGGATCGAGAGCACTGAAGATCCCAATCACGGATAGGAGGGACCAGGTGTATTTCCAGTTCTAGGAGCAGTGGATGATGAACTTATTATGACCCGGTTTGCCAGAAGCTTCAGTCTCGGCTTGTCGCCGTGACCTCCGCAGATTGGTTATTGAAGACAAAAAAGAACGGCAACGTCTCTACATCAACTCAACGCACAGACGGTCAGGCGAGTCAGCCAGCCAAAGTAGCGCAGCCCCCCAGCGTGAGTTGATTCTCGTCCACGTGGTTTGACCTCTAATTGGGTAGTTTGACGAGCAGCGAATGAAATTCACATGCTTCGATTTCGCACCCACGAGTTTGAACTCGGTAACATTTGCCTTGTGATTTCCAACACATGTTCAACCTGCTTGGACCACATGACACGCATGAGCCAACATGTTTAGAAAATCGGTCGCATCCCGGGTCCCAATTGTAGATTATTATTAGTTACAGACAATTAATTTGCAAAAAAAAGAAAAGACAATTAAATAATTCCACTTAGAGCACCTCACGGACAAGTACGCACACGCGAAACAGCATGTGTTTTGAAGTTTGAACGTGTAGAGCTGACGTGCTTCCTAGTGGACCGCCCCCTTGAATTGGACGAGACCAGTGCAACTGATCGCTGAGGGAGGGTGATCGAGTTTGGAAAAACAGGCAACAAGAGAGAGAAGGAAATGAGAAGGCACTCCGAGACAGGCATGTCACGAACTCACGACCCAGTTGTGGTCTGACGAAATTCAAAGCGAAATTGGCAAGCAAAAGGTAAGAACAGGGGCAAATCACCGAGGAATTCCACTGATTCGATAGATTCACAGCAGGGATCACTGATACATAGGGATACGAAATTATTTCTACTGCTAGCTAGCCTAACAACTGCTCCCGCATTCAGGTTACAAACGGTAAAGTGAAAACGGATTGGAAAGTAACAGTAGACTCTGACGACTCTTCTCAGCCGTCCATCATCATGAAAATGTATCTTCAGGCTTGGACCTTCAGATATTCGTGACTCGGCCTCTTCTCCTCCGCTTGCACAGGTTCACAAGTCTATTCAGGGTTGGCGATTCTACCTCTTGTACCTGACAAGGCAACTAAACGTGGCCCATCACAAATCTCTGCTGCCCTCTTCCTTCCTCCCCGTGATGTGACCGGGACCGGCTGACGGCAAGTTTCGAACGTCTCCCCTCTCCGTGCCACATGTTACTTGTGACGACTGATACTCAAGGGAATGCTGGTTCGCACACGAATCCGCATGGAAAACAAGATAGCGAGTTCGCCGCTCCCTATATTTTCCCATTTGTCACGTGGATGAGAATGAGATCGGCCAACAAATCTCAAGGCTTTCATTTAAGACGACGGCGACTTCTAGATCGAGCCAAAAGAGTGTGTGTTTGAGGCCTACCAACATCTGATAAGATAGTGCTTCCAAAATCCTGCACTATTTTATTCCATTCCATTGATGGCTGAGTTCTGGCCGGCCATGTATACAGTTGATCAGTGGCTATGGTACATACAGCTTAGGTTCACACGAGACAGATCAATTGTATGTGTGTACGCCAAACACGTACAGGTGCAGCAAAAACAATACGCACGGAAGAAAATCTAGCCCAAAACTTCACTCAAGCGTCTTCCTGCTGCTGTTCTTCATTCCCGCTGCTGCCAGCGTTTGCCACCATGGTACTGGCGTCGCTTGGCGACTCTCCGCCGGCTACGCCAGCATTCACCTGCTCCCTCGCCACGGCGGGCTCTGATGGTCTTGGAGCATCAGTACTCGGGCGCCCATCACTCGGCTGTGACTGCTGCCTTGGGAGGGGGGACCTTGGCTGCCGGATGGCGGCCGCAGCCTCTGGCATGATGACCCCAGGCGGCTGCGGGGGAACCCAGCGACGCTGGAATGGACTTTCCGGGGCAACTGCTGCCGGCGAACCGATGGCATTGCCGGCCTGCGGTTGATACGATGAGCCACCTTGATAGCTGCCTTGTGCACCCAGGTTCGATCTGTCATTGCTCGTCTGGGGCTGGAATCCGTAACCAGGCCTCTGCAACCGCTGCTGGAAGCACAAAATTTCAATTTCAACGAGGGAAGTTGCATAAAAACAGAAAATTCCGGCTATGAAAATAACGACATCTGCTGTCAGTTGCCTGGTACCTCAGTGTAGGATCCTGAAAATGATCCATAAGTTGGTTCTGCAGGTGGTGGCAGGAATGAATGCCTCCCTATTCGAAGGAAAACCAGGAGTGAGGATGGTAAAGTTATGAGGAAAACATGAACTGGGAGTTGGAAAATATATTTAGCAGGATTGCGGTGAGCTGATGGCTCAACATAGTCCTTTACCTGAGTCAAAAACACTGTTTGGTGATGCTGAGTACATATTAGTCTGCTACAAGCATAACATTCAGTGAGATATAAGAAAATGATGTTAAAGTTTTGTGGATAGTTGCAGAAAGTATCAATAACACAAGTCATACCTGAGAAGCTCTCCAGTGACTGTCAATAGGCCCTTCACAGAGAAAACAAAAGCAATGCGGTGAGGGTCGCATTAAAGCAAACAGTTGGTGAAAACCTCAATGTTAAACATGAAGTTCAATACTAGATATGTAGTTGGTTCAGAACAACATGGATTGAGATGAGAATAGCTAAATCAAAATTTAAATTACAGAATGATGTGTCCTAAAGGGCTAACATAAGGAAACAACATCTGCAGTTCAGTATAATGCATAATAAAGTTAATTAATGCTGACCATTCCATGGTGCAGGCTGAACATGTTCTTCCAACATATTGTATTGTGAGAACCGATTCTCTCTGATATGATTTAAGGTCTCGCTCAAGGATTTAAAAACATTTGCTTGTGCATCCAGTGCCTCTGATAACTTCATGAGTATCTTCCTGTCTGTGAGAAAAGAGGGGGAGGGGGGTGAATCAGTAAGATAAAAAACAATAATGATGCTATTGTACCGACAAGAGCCCAAATATGACGAATTTCAAGGAGCATTCTGAACCTTCGTCTTTTGAAGCAAGCACTTCTTCGTTCGTTCTAGCGATATCAGAAAAGGCTGACGCTGAAACTTTTACAGCTTCTTTAACCTCTTCATAAATCTTGGAATTGAGTTCATCATTCACATTTTCATCTCCTTCAGCAACGACTCTACGGGTCCAGGATTTTAACTGAGGAACGAACAAGTTCTGCGAGAAGTATGCACATAAATAAATTTAGTATCTGAAATAGTCCTCTAGAATATTTGGACCTTCACAGAATCACCATTTATACCTTGACGGTTATGACAGCGCTAGCCCCAATACCAAGAAAAAGGCCTGCACCAAGGAGTGCGTGAACCCAGCTAAATTGTGCCTTTGTGTGTGGGACAATCGGTCCAGCAGCGATAGAGCCAGTTGCTGCCTGTGGTGATTGAACTGCCGTATAAGGTTGCATCGCAGAAGATGAATTTGGGCTGTTTGCTGGACATATCGAAGAAAACAGGCAGTTCTTAGTATTCAGACTAACAACTGATTCCATTTCCAGTATATAGTAAGATACTTAGCAAAAACTATGAAGCATACACATCAACAATCATTCTAAGGAAAAAAATGTGGTCTGTTCAATCTAAAGACCATTAGCATGGTATCATTGAAATAAGCTGTATACAGGAATAAGAGCTGTTCCAACAGAGGGAAAGAACGACAGTGGAGGTCTTCACTCCAAATGCAAGTCACTTAGAATTTCCACTCATGATACTTGTGACCTATCCAGCCAAAGTTCTAGAAAAAAAAATCCCAAAGCTTCCTTGTGTAGATGACAAAATGGATGTGCAAGATCAATCGAACAAAACAAATACTGTATGCTGTGTTCTAAGTAATCATGATAGAACAAATAATTCGCTCGATCCAAGTGTTCACCGTGAGAATCAAACTACCTTGTTGTGAACCAACGGCTGCAGCATCAGAACTGTTTGGTTGTGGGTCCTAGAAGAGATGAAGCAACTGCAGTTCAGAATCAATTGATCCTCTTTTCATCAGGAATAAACAGCGGTGCACATCAGGGAAATAAAATCTTACAGGGACTCGACGAAAGGCCTCATCAAGTTCTTCCTTTGTGAGACCTTTCTTTTCCAGGAAAGAGCGCCTCTGGAATACTGGAGCACCCTTCACTTTTGGATTTGAGAGAAACTTAACAGCATTCTGTATATAATCCTCCCGCATCGGCTGTGGAGACTGAAGTACCAGATTGTCCAAGGATTTGAAGCTAGAACCATCTGCAGCGTTACAAAAGAATTTGAGGCTAATGGAAGCATAATTAGAACGATATATATTAACCAGAGAACACAAGTTCTCAGAGCTGCAATCTTTCCACAGTAGTTCCACTTTAAAAAGTTGCTCACAAACTTGAAAAGGGAACCAAGTTGCGCCCCTACACCTACACACTTAATATTTGCTTTTGTTTATGGGAGCAGGCAGGACCTCTGCCATTTATTAGCCAACGAAGAGGGAGTTGTGATGCAAGCAAGAGCCAAACAATGAAGGGAGAGACCTCTTGTTACAGCTTATTTTCTGTTGCAAAAAAGGAATTGGTTTAGGTTTCATTTGATGTCTCCATGAACAGGTTTTTTGATAGAAGGCCGCTACCCACATAACACCACACTTCTGTGTTGCATCAACCCTGTTGCAAAAGCTAGAGTATCTAGTCATAGTTCTATCGCAAAATTGGACTCAATACTGTCCCTTTTGCTAACAGCAGAGAGAAGACACAAATTTACCCGTCGAATGTGTGGCAACATAACTCATGAACAAAGTAATCTGCCCTGTTAACCACAAATTTTGCAGAGAGACAGATTACACTAGGAACGACACCCTAATTGGTTCAGAGAACCTATGGGCACCCTGGAAACATGCCATCAGGAACTCGGAAACCCACTTCTGCGGGCATCAATTTGACGAATTTGTTGAATCCCTAACCTCTTGCTCCTAGCAAGCAATCGCGGTATCAAACAGCTAGGTTCGATTAACGCCGCAGTTACCACCTACCAAATCCTCACCACCAATCCTCAACTGGACTCGGGTTGGCACCAAATTTTTCAACGGGTTAAGAGGGATAAGGGTGTGACAGCCAACAAGGATGGAGAGGATCTGACCTTGTGGCGGCGAGCTCGGACTAGGAGACTGCTCCGCCATCGGAGAACTTCACGGCGCGGGTGGATGAGCAAAGGGAACTCTCGAGACTCAAGACGACGCCGGGAGTATAAACGGTGTGTATGTCTGGTCGGTCTTGTATTTTTCTCTTTTTTTGTTTGGTCGGTCTTGTGTATTCACATGTACTACTTCAGGTGCCTATTTTCATGCTCTTTTTTTATCTTACATAGTTTAAAAAAATTAACTTAGGACAACCTTAAAACGATAATTATTTTGATCTTCGTAGGAGTACTTAGTATTAGGAAGAACATAGGACTCCCTTTGGTCGTAAACTGAAATCATTTCTGCTGGTTCGGCTGTTCTATCCATTTGAAGATTTTTTTTTTTTGAGATGTCCATTTGAAGAATTCGTATAAAATTAAATTCGTTACTCTCCTGCTCTGAAAAATAAATGTATAGCGTCGACACACTAAGTTCAGTTATCTGAATCGAGTTATAATCCAACAATTTTGTTGTAAAGACTGGTGAAGTTTTCGGCCCAGAAGAATCAAAAGGTTTTTTTTTAGATAATAAAAAGAAGGATACGTCCACCGCAAAAAAAAAAGAAGGATACGTATTACAGTAAGCATAGACATCTGCGGTGTAAATTTGGAAATAGAATTTTTTTTTTTTTGAGCTATGCCAAATAGAATTGGGGACCGAATTTATCTGTGACGTTATTTAGTAGCGGGCCGGCTGTAACACCTCGAAAGCCCATACTACCTACCACGGTACCCAAATGAAAATCAGAACGCACGGCCCAATATTAAGGATTTTTTTTTTGGTTCAATTTGGTTCCTTTATACACTCCTTAGTATTTGAAACTGTTGAGGAATTTCTGTCGTAGAGCACAAGGGCAGACAGATTTATAGCTGTTACACACAGTGTTTTCGATTCAGGTACCATTTTTTTTCCTTTCTACTCCCTCCGTTTTTAATTGTATGACGCTGTTGTCTTTTTTGTTGAACTTTGACCAATAATATAAATTTAATAATTACTTTTCGAATGTGAAATGAATATCATTGGATTCATCATCAAAAGCACTTTAAGGTTAACTTATACACTTAGCTATTTACATAAATATTTTGAATAAGACGAACGGTCAAACGTAATGAAAAAAGTCAACGACATCATATATTAAAAAACGGAGAGAGTATATAAGAACAAACTGTGTCTCTATTCTCACGCTACTGCTTGCATATGTAAATTTATATCAGCATGGCACTAGTCCGAAGGATACATTGCAATGAATTGTACGACTGAAAGCGAGAAGCACAAACTTGATTCAAGAAGAGCTCAATTATATTACAGTTACTGAGGCTATTTCTTGTTTCCATCATAAAAAGCAAATGGCATCCATAGATAATAAACGGAAGCTGCCTGACTATCATCTCTACATACTTAAGGCATCAATGACGGAAATAATTTACCAACCAGAAAAGAAGAAGATGAAACTAAATCATAGCATATGCTAATGCCGCATAATAGAGGGCCGGCGCATAGATAGAAAAGAAAAAGGATCTAAAAGAGCTGCATATTGTACAAGGCACCCATAAGCAAAGGCCATCCCAGGCTCATACATTCAGAGATGCAGACCGTCGCATGGTTATGCAGCGAGGGAAGCACCGGAGAAGGCTCTGCTGGTGATGATAATGGTGGTGGTGATGTGTTGGAGGCGGTATGTACGACAAGAAGAACGATGGGTCCTCATCAAGAGCTTCTTTGTAGCTCTCGAGGATCGCAACGATGTCGTCAAACTGAGGTCTTCTGTCTGGGTTGGTCGCCCAGCACTGCGTTATCAGATGGCTTATTGCCACAGGGCACGAAGCAGGCAGTGGTGGCCTAGCGTTCTGCATAAAAGGGTTTTTAGTTAGAGGTTGACAGATGAATGTATGCATTCTGGAAAAAGCTCCTCCGTGCATACATAAACACATATGCACACAACATCAGAAATCATGCATACCTTCAGGGCAACAGCAACAGCAGCCTGCTCTGGAGTCATGTCGCTAAATGGAACCAAAGATGTCAATATCTCCCACATGACAATTCCAAAGCTGTACACATCCACTTTCCTAGTATGATGTTTCTCTTTGATCATTTCTGGAGCCATCCACCTGTAGGTTCCTGTAAATCCCTTACCACTTCCACACTGAGACTCTAAGCATGAAATCCCAAAATCTGCCACTTTGACTGACATATCTGCACCCAGAAGTATATTCTCTGATTTAAGGTCTCTATGAAGTATACCCTGTGAGTGTAGATAGCTCATCCCACGAGCAATATCCAGAGCTAATTTTAGCACTAATTCAATGGGAACTGAATGAGGCTCCTGCTGATGTAGGTATTTTCTAAGGGAGCCACCTGCCATGAACTCCGTGATGATACAAAACACTGGTGGTTTCTTACATGCTGCAACAAACTGCAAAAAGGAAAAAGATGTTACAACATGCCAGACAGAGAGTCAAACAAATGAGTTCACATGATTAAACAGCTGAGAATGCAATATGGGACATAGTATGACATTAATATATCCATATGGTCATATGCAGGCGCGTCACTGAAGTTCATATAAACAACTGAACGTCCACGGTGAACTCACTGAGAAGTACCTCCAGAGCTTTGCAAGCTGAGCACTGCAACTTACTGTAGCATAAATAGCACCTGAATTACTAAGCATACTCAGTTCTTATTGGTTCTGTAAAGCAACTTTTTCCTATGTGACTTGTGGGGTGAAATGAGCATATAAGCACTTTGTAAAGTGAAAAGTCAAGTTGATGCTTATTTGTACATGAACTATCACTATCTGTGTCAATTCTGCCATATTTAATGTTAAGATGCACTTTCTTCCATAAAAGAAAAACAAAGCTTGGATGTTTACATGGTCCACCACTATTTAATGAAAAACACCATCTCCTCCACAAATTCTCAACTAAGTATCCAATGTCATCACCTATGGTGCGCTAGATGGCATGGCCGATCAAGTATAAGATAACAATCAAATTGTAACCCTTGGCCCATGGATCACTTTACCCCCAAAATCTACACAGTGACACTACCTTCGAGTGAAAAAGCCCTACACAGTGATTTAACTAATCCAATACTTCACAAATGTGTGCCAAATATTCAGATAACGCCATCAACTCTATCGAAAAAAAAAGGAGAGATTAAATATTGCATCAAGTACTTCCAATGAATAGCTGAATTGAATGTTTTTTTTTCTGCAAGTAACACCTACATTGAAGCAGAATCTACTACTAACAGCGTATGAATGCAAAGTTCCACCGACTATTAGACAGATGGTGCAGAAAAAGCATTCAGGAACAAACTGACATCAGTAGACAAGTAAAAAGTGTATTACCAACTAACAGCGCAACTTATGGATAGAAAGGGGTTGATTATAAAAATAAGAAAAGGATATAGAACAGATGATATGTTTTCCTAATCAATTGTACAGTCAGAGGTTATAAACTTGTCAGTCATTTCACTATCCCAAATATCGATTTCATACTGTTCCACAGAAAAAGCTATTTTCCCCTGTTCTCTCCCAGTCTCCCTATTTGTCAGGTTACCGTGTAGGTAACCACAAATCTGCTCATACCATGCTACCTTATCTTTGCCTCATCCTTCAACCAATCCGATCAGAGCATAAAGGTTCCAACTTTAATGTGAAGACCAGCTGCCTAACAACTCCTACAGCCTACCGCACGGATTGGACAAAAAAGAAACAATGCCATGAAAAGGGAAACTTAGACTGAAAACCTTAGTCAAAACCAATAATTATTCAGCTTCTTTTTCAGGAAACTATAATTCGTCTTGATGGTGTCGTCAGATGGGCTACTTGGTCTGGGTGGTTCCACATGAATCAAATGGGGGCTTTGGCCATAGCCCCTCTCTGCTTTGTTCCCGCTCTATGCTTCGACCATACATCGTCAGTGCTCACTGCGTTTCAGATTGTGGAGCTGTACGACCTTCCGGGTCATCGAATGAAATGGAACCACTGCCTTACTTGAGCAGGATCTTATTCAAGTAGAACCTATAAGTATTTATCCACAAATACAGAAAGATCCCCTTTTTTTGTTGCATAATTCAGTCTCTACATCAAGGTTCATATAAACAGAGATCATGGAGTATCACACAGTGGTTGGGAGGCAGATGCTCCACTGTCGGCTGGAGAAATGAACAGCCGGGACCAGGATTTATCGCAGAGAAGAGATATATTTCAGCTGGAAGATCTGACGAATTGCGCAAGCAACTGCTCCAGTGCCTCAAAATCAAAGTCCCACCAGATTCCACGTTAACCAGAACAGAGTTTCAATCACACTTGCAGCGAAGAGACGTGACCCAGAAATGCTAAGATGGGCATCATGCCATCATCTCACATAGCACTATTTGCACAAAGCAGCAAACTGGGACTGGAACAGAAACCATCCATCTAAATCCGTGACAAGAACAAATGCGCGGTAAAAGTAAAAGAAATTTGTAAAAAAAAAGGAACAAAAAAAGAAATTTGCTCATACCGAGATGATGTTGGGGTGGCGGAGGCGGAGGAGGAGCGCAACCTCGGAGGCGAACTGACGCTCGAGCTCGGCGGCGAGGGCGGCGTCCTCCTCAGGCTGGCTGACCATCTTGATGGCCACCTCGCGGCCGGCGTACCGGCCGGAGTAGACGCGGCTGTGGCGGCCCGTGGCGAACTTGCCCCGGATCTCCAGTTTGGACAGGTCGGCGCTCCACAGCTCCTCGCTGCCGCCCCGGATCCTGGCGCCCGGCGGCGCCACCAGGTACTTGGACCACGACACCGCCTTCTTGTACTCGCCCAGCGACAGCCGCCGCTCCAGCCGCTTCCCCTGCCCCCTGCCATTGCCGCCGCCGCTCTGCTTGAAGCACTGCAGGCTCTTCATCTCCCAGTAACGCCTGCAGTCAGTCGTAGGACGGATCTTTCAAGCAATGCAAACGAACCGAACCGTTTGCACGAACCAAACGGCTGGGAGATTAATAAAAGAAATCTCCCGCGCCGGAAAAGGCTCCAAAATCAAAACTTTATGGCAGGGAAAGGCGGGTTTGGAGTTGAAAAGGATTGAAATTCTTGATACAGCACGGATGTTGGTGTTGATTTGTGCTGCCCTACATTTCGAGTTTCTCAGAGGCAGGGCACCATGAGATCGAAAGATTCACGGCCGAAAACAGGTTAGGTGTGAACTCGAAATGGAAGAGGAAGGCGAAAAGCAGATCGTTGCAATCCGGCAGGGGACAGAGGGAGGGATGGAGAGTGATGGGTTTGGAGTTTGCGGAGAGAGGAGAGAGAGTGAGAGAGTAACACGCGATGCAACTCGGGAGGTCTGGAAAGGGAGAGAGAGACCGTCACTTGGGGCTGGAATTGCCACGGCCAGCTCGGGGAGGAAGCAAGGAGAGGGATTATCCACTCAACATCCTGTGACGCTTTCTACTTTTGGGGCAGCGAGGTAGAAGAACGAGGTGAGGTACACATTTCCGTACGGATACAGAGCACTCTCTCTGTGATGGCGGTGCAAGCTGGCTGCAGCGACTGGGAAATCTGGGAAGATCATTTTCCATCAGATTTGCTTACGAGCTGAGATTGGTGTGTTTTTGCTTCAGAGTTCACATGTCCTAAATTCATCTACGTGAGGAATAATCTATGGATTTAATTTGCCTAGGGTATGCGACGCCGTCTACAAATTTCTGTGGAAGTATTATGTAAGGGTGAATTTTTTTGCTTCAGCTCTATTTCATCACCTTCTACGGCGCTGCTTCAATCAAGAAAGAGAATTGTGACACAAAAGCAACAAAGCTTTCCACGTCGTTCAAATCAGAGTCATCAAGCACCGAGCAGGCAACATGGTAGGCCCACCGAAACGGTTGTTTGATTCCTTAAACTAGTGCAATGATGGCTCATATTTTTTATTTATTAAATTCTCAAAGTCTTTTAATCAACCCAGCAGATACTCCTTTCGCCTCATATTACTTGTCATCCTAGACTCATTCAGTTTTCTCAATTTACTTTTCATCCTCACATCTCAATACATATTTCTCTATTTTTAATACACCCCTACCTTTATATCTCTTGCGCACTTACTTTTTTCATCCCAAAGCTAAAACGACAAGTAATTTAAGACGGAAGCAGTGTATTACATCGAGCCACATGTTAGACGACGGGTGTGTTCGTTACATGAGGTCTAAATTTTAGAGGGTTTTTGCAACAAATATTTTATTTACAAATAAAGTTTAATTACAAAACTAATTTCAGGACTCCGCTCGAATTCGCGAGACGAATCTAATGAGGGTAATTAAGGTGTGATTAGAAGATAGTTACCGTAGTATCACTTAGCAAAATATAGATTAATTAGGCTCATTAGATTCGTCTCGCGATTTAGAGGGAGAGTCGTGACATAGGTTTTGTCATTAAATTAATAAAAATATATTTAAATAGTAAGATTTTCTTTGATATGACAGGTCTAAAGTTTAGAGAGAGGTACTACGAACGCGCCCGACATTGCTCTCAATCTGGCTGCTCTACTCTAATGTAGGGCTGTAGGAGTCCTTAAACTGGGAGTAGTTTTCATCGTCCACAGCAGTTTTGATTTAAAAAGAGTAGGAGGAACCTTTTCCGAATAAACTTTTAAATAAGCGGTGTGGAATATACGGTAGAAATTATGTTTCAAAATTCCTCTTTTGCCCCTGCCATTTCTTACTGGCAGCAGGTATAGGGTTGCAGCTGTCCGGTAGTGCTCCTAAAACCGAGTGCCACACGCTGGCATTGGCATGGCATGGCACGGCATAGCCGCGCATAGATGATGAAGACGACGACGGCGGGCGGTGGCGACGCCCACAGGTACATATATGCCTGCGGTGAGGGTACATATTATTGGACAAACAAAAATTGCGGGCACACTTGGAATGGCAACGTATCGTATGAGAACCAGGTTCGTGTGAGAACTACGAGAACTCTAATCTGAGCCACATAATTTTGATCCAATGAGGTACATGAATTCAGGTGGGAGGGGGGATTTGCAAAATCACCACCCACTTAATCATACTTTTGCAAATTCCCCCTCCCACCTCTCCCTATACGCCCCCTTTGTATCAAGATCTTGTGGCCCAGATTGGAGTTCTCATAGTTCTCACACGAACCTGGTTCTCATATGATACGTTGCCCACTTGGATAATGTCGGATACCTATTTTCTAGGTACCCTATACGGTATACATACGGAATAACGAGGTATGGGAGCCATCCGAGATCCAAAGGCCTTGTATATAGCTGAGTGATGGGATGCTGGGCCCGTGGGGTAGCCCAGTCGGGCGGAAGGCGCAGCAACGGCCTTTGGCCCACAGAGCCTCCGTTCCTCACGGCCTGCTTAAGGACCGGGCGCACGTGGCTGCATGAGCGCGGCCCCCCACCCTGGGCCGCGATTGGTCCAGCGTTAGAGGAGCCCGGCTTGGACGTGGCAACGAACCCGACTCCCCGCGGTAGGAGTCGGACGCCGCGGAGTCGAGCGACGCCTCCGACCGAACTCCGGCCAGTCGCCGTCCGCCGTCCATGTACCCAGGCGGTGGTCGGGATCGGCGGAGGGACACGACCCGAAGCGAACCCGACCACCGCGGCCGGAAAGCAAGCTCGGCAGCGGCATGGAAGTATTGGTCAAACCCAAGTGTACGGCCAGCCAGATTCGGATAAGAAGACGCTCCAAATCCACTCCTGGACGGTGCGAAGGTACACTATGCCTGACGTACGGCCGCGTGGGGGCGTCGCATCCGGATCAGGCGTGGAACGGCGAATGCATGCACTAAGTACGCTACACAGCAGGAACAGCGCGCGAAATGACCGTCGCCCAACTCCACAGGCATCCGCAGCATACCAACAGTGATCAACAGTGCGGATCAGGGAATGGGCGCTCCACAGCGCCCAGACAAGACGCGGATGACATTATCACACCACCTGGCGCGGAAATTGCGGCGGAAGACACCGGAACCAGCGAGGACGGCCCGACTTCGCCTCCGTCGCCTTCTCACTAATCTTTACTTTTCTTTTCTTTTTCTTCTTTCCTCCATCTGTACCGTTCTTCCTTGATGTATAAAAGGGAGAATTGGGCCCAGGAGGGGGGGAGAGTTTTTTTGGCTGACGAAAAGCTCATTTCTCACACACACACACAACGCAGAGATAGAGACTTGGGAGCGAATCCCTCTCTCGACACGGCTTGTAACCCCTACTACGAGCAACACAAGCGAAACCTCAAACTGGACGTAGGGCTTTTCTTGCCTGAACCAGTATAACCCATTGTGTCGAGCGAAAACATTCTGGTCGCCGTCGAACCGCGCACAAATCTACTCGTCGGCCGGTTACCAAACACCGACAGTTGGCGCGCCAGGTAGGGGTCCTCAGCGCGTTCGACGACGACCACATCGCCAGCTGATGGCTTCGTGGCCGCCAGCATCCCACGGCCGTCTCCCGTCTCGCGGGAGCGCCCGTGGAAGGGACCGGAGGCGCTCCACCGCGCCCTCCTCCCGGTTCTACACTCCATACACGGTCCCGTACCGTGTCTTTCGTTTCGGTGACGTGGACTTCTTGACGGATCATGCCGAGCTGCAGCGGATGCGCAGCAGCGCCGGCGCGGAGCCGCTGCGCGTCTTCACCTCGGATGTCCACCTCCCGCGCGGACCGGGGGCCCGAGCACTGCCCGTGCGCATCGAGGCGTACCTCGGTGCGAACCCCCGGCCAGATGAATGCCGGCGTATCTTTTACGCGCTGGCACTCCTCAACAACTGCCTTGTTGAGGGACCACCACTCCCGCCTGGCTACGAGGCCTGGGAGCGTCGAGCCTCCCTGCCACCGCGGCTACGGGAGTCCATGGAGGCGTTGGAGCACGAGCTCGCGTGCCGCTTCCCGCCAAGTCGGACTGGACCTCCCGGTCCCGCCATTGGCGCATCCCTGTCTGTGGGCGCGGAGCCCGCCGACACCCAAGACCGCGACTCTGTTGAGGATCTCCTTGCTGAGTGCTTCGACGCGCTCACGTTCGACCCGTCCCGCGAGTGTTTCATGGCCGAGATTCGGGACGGGGATATTGCCGACCCCAGCGATGGGGAAGGTGATGATGGGAACGAGCCATCCGGCAATGGAGGCGCGGACCCGCGCCCAGTGCCCGTGGTAGGGGGCGCTACACCCCCGCCACAAGACCTGCCAGCACTGGAGCAGCTGCTTGCGCGGAGGCGGGAGCTCGCCGACATGGAGTGCGGCATCGAGCGGGATGCGTCAGCTCTTGGAGCAGGCGATTGCCCAGCGGCGTACCCCCGCGGCGCGCCCGCACCATGGCGCGCGATGTACAGCACCGCATCGTGCATGACATCGCGGGCACCCCGCTTCAACTCCCGCGAGCCAGCCAAAACCTGGCGGCGGCAGCGGCCCTCGCGCGAGATCTTCCACAGCCAGTGACTCCGGAGGACGAGCGGAAGCGCAAAGAGCTACTGCACCTACTCGAGGTAGCGGCGGAGCAGCAGGCCGAGAGCTCGCTGTCCCGGCAGCGCGCTCTGGGCGCCTTGCAACGCTCCGTCGACCGCCGCGACGACAAGGAGGTGTCTGTAGCGCAGCCGACGCGCGGATCGGGCGGACGCAACATGCCTCCCATCAAGGAGTGCGTGGGACCAGTGCGGGATGCGCGCATACTCCTCGAGGCGCGCAGGCGTGACCAGGCCCGTGGCACTCGGCGCGAAGCCGAGATGCGCGGCTACCACCCTCGACGAGGTGGACGCTACGACCCGGAGGAGGACCGGAGCCCGAGCCCTCCGCCTCCGGGGCCACGCGCCTTCGGACGTCACATTCGGTGCGCACCATTCCCGCAGCGGTATCGCGCGCCGACCAGCATTACCAAGTACTCGGGTGACTCGAACCCGGCTATTTGGTTGGATGATTACCGACTCTCCTGTCTGGCGGGCGGTGCTGACAGCGACGAGTTCATCATCCGCAACCTCCCGCTCTACCTCGCCGACCCAACGCGGTGCTGACAAATTCCGGGAGGTGCTGCGGCAGGACACAAGATTGTCAGCTTCATGGATGGCAATGCCGGGAATCACACACAGACGGCCTGGGAGATCTGCTTAACTCCAGTGCAGGACCATAGCTCTTTGATTTCTTCGAGGGCGTGCCAGTCAGTTTGATCCCGCAACTGACAAGATAATAAGGTGACGTCGCATCGGCCGGTTAATAGAAATACAATGCCGAGCCGATACAACGAAAAATACATGATGATGTCGCATCGGCCACAGTTAATAGAAATAGAATTCTGGGCCGATACAACCGAAACACAAGATAAACAACCAGCTAAACACTCTGGTAGAACCAAAGAACTATCTATCGGTTAAGCCACGTCACAGAACTACTCTGATAAAACCCGTAGGATCGGACCCAACCGAGACAGCAATAAGGTTCTATCAGAAATAATTAGGTGGAAGACTTAACCAATAAATAATCCAATGGTGACTCGAATATACTCAATCTATCTATACTATGTTCGTCGAACAGACACTGCGTAGGATCGGACTTAACCGAGACAGCAATAACAATGCCGATTCTTTTAACAGTTCTAGATAGATCTAATATACCGGATAACTAGCGATTATGCCGACCAAACATTAGCAGATTCGATCAACCCAATGCAGTGAGATAATTCGATCAAAGCATCAGACGAGAAGGTTACTAGAAGTCGGCATAATTACCGGGGGTGATGAATCCTTATCTCACGCGGAGATCGGAGCCGATGCAGCCCGCTCGAGACAAGAACCCATCGAGGGAACAGGGTGGCGATGCGCCGAAGTTGTTTGATGATTCAGAGATAGATTACAATGTGCCACGTCCCTTTATATTTATAGGGTACGGTGGACTTGATGTACAAGCAAGACTTCAAGCTAAACCGACTACGTAGAAGAGATAATTATGCTAATCTAAACAAGTCGGTTTGTTACTACCTAAACAGAATAAATCTTTCTTTATTCGGCCAGACGTACAAGTGCTGGTGTTTCCATATAAGCATCCACGGCCAATCTGTTATTGCTTCGTATATGCCATGGAGTCTTGACCAATGGAAATAATATAATAATCCGGCAACGATGCTAATCACGTTAGATAATGAATATTTCCTTTCCAATGAAGCGCACGTCCTTTCCTCATCTTCTTTCAATTCCCAAACCTGCCTCAATCGCCTTTCTTGCTAAATAAACCCATTCACAGGTCAAATTCCGGTGTTAACACATGCCCCCCAGTTTCGGAGTATAGATATTATAGTCCGAAATTATCCTTTGAGCGATCTTAGGTGCCGATGCCCCCCAGTCTAATCAGAGCTCGCCACCATGGAGGAAATCGGGTTCTCCCTTGTCATCAAGCTTGATCACCACATTAAAAATATCAATCCCTGTCTTGGTGTCTTGATTGTCACATAAACAGCCCAACCGGCTCAGCCACGACATCACCACATTAGTTCTCTGTTGACACCAGAATTTGTCACATCGATTAGGAAATTCCGTTGTCAACACATGCCCCCCAGTTTCGGAATATAAGATATTATGTTCCGAAATTATTTTCTTGAATAATCTTCAGTGCCGATGCCCCCAGTCAAACTTGGCTACCAAGAGGAAAATCGGCTTTCTTCATTGATACGTAATCTTGCAAGGCTTCAAGTCAGCCGATGGTGAAAACCAACACAACAGCCGATGGTGGAATACACATGCCAGTCGATGGAGCGAAAGACACATGCCAGTGTAGTGAAAAGAAAAATCCCAGCCGATACTTTCTCCTTATCACGTCTTCCCTCCAAAGCTTTTGGCAGTAGGTGGTCAGCAATAAGCAAAAACAACAAGCCCATGAAGTGTGTCTTCAGCAATAGATTAGCTTCTTATTGGCTCCAACACTCTGATGCCCAGCCTTCTTATATAACTCAACAGAAAAGCATATAGCCGATGATGGCCTCCGGATGTATAAGATTGATAGCAAGAAAATAATAACAATGCTCTCCGGATCCATATGCCAAGATCATAGCAGCAGAAACCAGTCTCTTTAGATTAGTCGACTGTCCCCAACATAAAATATTTGATCGTGTCCCCAAGAGATTGCTGCCCCAGAATAGCAAACTACCGTTGATGATGGAGAGGGAAAAACCAGGGAGACAAACCAGCCGATGTCCAGAAGCCGATGTTCCAGCCGATGTAGAAAACAACAACCAGCAGCCGATGCACTGATAACAGCCTGATGCGCTGCCATTCTTCACAAGCCGATTGATTAATAATATTATAATCTAATCAGCCTGACGATGCACTGTCAATCCAACTGCCGGTATATTAACAATATAATAATCCAATATCCACCCGATGTACTATCAGCCGATGCTAATTCTCAACGGCTGAGAGACCATATAATAGCCAACACGATGCACTAATAATCCGGGCCGGCAATTAACAATGTATATCTGACTTCTAATTAGGCGATTGTAAAATAAGAGTACCTCCGTATGATAGAAGACGAGTCCCACTGGGCGTGCCAAAAAGTGTGTTGATCCGAAAATCACACACAAACGGCCTGGGAGATCTGCTTAACTCCAGTGCAGGACCGAATCTCGTACGCCGTGAGAATCCCTAAGCGTGCCAGTCAGTTTTTCCTGAAAAACTAACAAAAGGACAAAAAAGGTCAAATTCACCTGGTCATCGGCCCGAGAAACAGGCCGATGTATAGCCGACAAATGAATGTCGTGGAAACAGTCGATGATGCAAATAAAGACAAATAGAACAATCGACCGTTGCTATCGGCTACGCCCTATCGGCTCCCTATCATCGGCTATTGAACAGTAAAGGAACAGATCTAACAAACCACAGTAAACTATCGGCTAGATTTAGATAATTAAATAAATACTTCGTAACCAGCCAAACAGTGCAATAAAGAATATAAAAGTTTCAGGAAGGAAAGATCTGTGTGATAACTAATCGGCTAAACACTCCGATCAAACTCCAGATCGGCCTATCGGTTAACCACGTCACGGAATTACTCCAGCAAAACCCGTAGGATCGGACCTAACCGAGACAGCAATAAGGTTTTGCTAAAGCAATTAGGTGGAAGATCGACCAATAAACAAATCCAAAGTGATTATGGTAACTAATCGGCTAAACGTCCCGATCGAACCCTAGATCAATCTATCAGCCAGACGCGTCACAGAACTATTCCAATAAAACCGGTAGGATCGGACTTAACCGAGACAGCAATAAGGTTCTATCGGAAATAATTAGGTGGAAGACCAACTCATAAATCGATCTAAGATGACTCGAATATATTTAATCTATCTGTACTATGTTCGTCAGACAAACGTCGCGTAGGATCGGACCTAACCGAGACAGCAATAACGACGCCGATCTTGCTAACAGTTCTAGATAGATCTCATATACCGGATAACTGATAATTAAACCAACACCACTAGCAGATTCGATCAACTCAATGCAGTGAGATAATTCGATCAAAGCATGAGACGAGAAGGTTACTAGATAGTCGAGATAATTACCGTGGGGTGACGAATTCCCTGCCCTAGCGGAGATCGTGCCGATGCAGCCCGCTCGAACAAGAAACCCGTCGAGAAAAACAGGTTGGCGATGCGCCGAGAGTTGTATTGAATTGTGTATTATCCTGATTACAAGCACCTGGGTTTATATTTATACACCCGAGGCAACCGACTTCGAAACAAACACGACTCCTCCTAACTTTCGTTACAAGAAAATATTTATTCCTATCTTAACTAATCCTCTGATCGTAACAATCAAAATCTTCCTTTTGTTCCGGTCAACGCGGCGTCTTCTCCAGATACTATCTCCCCTTGCCTTATCTCTTCGCCGCGTGTCAGAGGATTTCCAAAATCCGGTGTCAACCTTCTTCGGCCATGAAAATCTGATTATAACCGGCATTGCCATCCATGAAGCTGACAATCTTGTGTCCTGCCGCAGCATCAATCAACGTATCGGCCACCGGCATCGGATAGCTGTCTTTGGGCGTTGCTCTGTTCAGATCCCTAAAGTCAATGCACACCCGTAACTTGCCATTCTTCTTCTCCACCGGGACGATATTTGATATCCAATCAGCATACCGGCATGGACGTATGAATTTTGCCTCATACAATCTAGCAATCTCCTGTTTAATCGCTTCATCAACCTTAGCCTCAAATTTCCTTGGAGCTTGCTTGTGTGCCCGAAATCCAGGTTTGATAGGTAGCCGATGTTCAACAATTGATCGGCTAAGACCCGGCATCTCATGATATTCCCATGCAAAACAATCTCGGTAATCCTTTAACAACTCTATTAATTTATCTTTAAATTCCTTACATAATCCTTTACTGACGAAAGTCGGCCTAGGCTTGCTACCATCACCTATATCTACCTCCTCTAGCTCATCGGCCGAAGTAAATCCTTGCCCCAACTTGCCCTCCTCCTTGGCGTCCTCTGCGGCGCCTGTCAGAGCAACTTTTTAGGATTCAAGTCATCCACCAATTCGACGCTGTCATCGGTGAACTCCAAGAACTCTCCATCCCAAACCTTGCCAGAGAAACAATCCATGCACTCCAAACGCATGGGACCCAAATCGGCCGAAGCGACGTAAACCGCGGTATCGGCCGGAACCACCTCGATCACATCATCCACCCATTGAATAAGGAACTGATGTAAAGTGGACGGGATGCAACAGTTGGCATGAATCCAATCTCTCCCAAGCAACATGGTATAAGATCCCTTACCATCAATAACAAAGAACGTAGTGGGCAGCGTCTTACTTCCGATGGTCAACTCCACATTGAGCACCCCTTTTGCTTCTGACGTCTTGCCCCCATAGTCCCTGAGTATCATGTTAGTCTTGATCAAATCGTCATCGGTCCTGCCCAACTTCCTGAAGGTAGTCATCGGCATGATGTTGACTGCAGCACCTCCATCGACCAGCATCTTGCTCATCGGCTTACCATTCACATACCCTTTGACATATAAAGCCTTCATGTGCCGGCGCTTAGATTCTTCTGGCTTGTCAAACACAGCCTGTTGCGGATCAAGGACCAACTGTGCCATAGCTTCTGCAGCATCATCGTCAGATTCTTCACCATCAACAGCTCTGAATTCATACGGCATGATGCAAACATTGACTGCTGCTTCCAACTTTTGGACCTCAGACGCCACCTTGGGCCTCCATTCCTTCCTGGTACGTGGACGCCGATCATCATCATCATCACGTTTATGGAGCTCGGCTTCCATCTCCCTGCAACGCTGTCTCTGTACCCTTCTCTTTTGGCTCTTGGAGAAGATACCAGTGGGACACCACTGTGGCTGGCGTTTAGGCCTATATTCTTGCTGCTCTTCATCGATCAGCTCCTGGAACTCAGCCTCATCGTCGACCATGAAGCTGACAATCTTCTTCGGCCATGAAAATCTGATTATAACCGGCATTGCCAAAAAGTGTGTTGACAGATTACAACGGAATTTCCTAATCGATGTGACAAATTCTGGTGTCAACAGCACCTCCCGGAAGGGATCATCCAGAGCTGGGAGGATTTGGAGGACGTCTTCATCGGCAACTTCCAGGGGACGTACGAGCGTCCCGGGAACCCGTGGGACCTCCGAAACTGCCGCCAGAATCCCGACGAGACCCTGCGCGACTACATCCGGCGGTTCTCGAAGCAGTGCAACGCACTGCCCAACATTGCCGACGCGGACGTCGTCAGCGCGTTCCTCGCCGAGACGACCAACAAGACCCTGGTGCACGAGCTGGGGCGCATCAGCCCACGCACAACCAAGGACCTCCTCGACATCGCCACCAACTTCGCGTCCGGAGAGGACGCGGTGGGGGCGATCTTCACCAAGACTCCGGCCAAGCTCAAGGCCAAGGCCAAGAGGGAGGAGTCGACGGCAGGGGCCGGCCCCTCCAGCCAGCCCAAGAAGAAGAAGAAGAAGGGCAACGTCGCGCGACAGGAGGCGTCTCTTGTCGCCGCGGCGGAGCGCAAGCCAAAGCGCGCGCCTGCGGAGGGCGCGTCCAACCACTTCGAGAAGAAGCTCGAGGAGCCGTGTCCCAACCATGCGTACCCCGTCAAGCACGCCCTCAAGGACTGCGGGCTGCTCCGCAAGTTCCTCGCCGGCAGCTCCAAGAAGGCGGAGCGCGACGACCCGCCGCCCAAGGGTGACGATGATGGCAAGGGTGGGGATGACGATGCCTTCCCCCACCCTGATGGCTGCCTCATGATCTTCGGGGGACCGGATGCCTGCGCGCCGCGAAGGCAGCAGAAGCTCGTCCGCCGCGAGGTCTACGCCGCGGAGCCGGCCGTCCCCACTTTTCTGAAGGGGAAATTTGTCTGGAGCACATTGCGAAAATGTGTTTTCGTCCAGCGCACACCGCCGATTTCGATTTCGTCCGAGACACACTACGAAGTTCTGACAATTGTCTGTGACACACTTTGACCGTTTAACAATTAATTTCAACTTTTTTATCTCAATATTTAAAACACATTAAGACTTGAAACTTAGCACAAATATACAGTATTGTATTCTCTATCATTTAAAAATAGAGCTAGATTTTTTTTCAATTGTTTGTATGGTTTGATCGATAAATTAAATATTAAAACAATGAGCTAACGATATCACAATCGAAGAAAAATCTAGCTCTATTTTTTAATGATAGAGAATGCAAAAATATATTTTTGTGCCAAGTTTCAAGTCCTAATGTATTTTAAGTATTGAGATAAAAAAGTTGAAATTAATTGTTAAACAGTCAAAGTGTGTCACAGACAATTGTCAGAACTTCGTAGTGTGTCTCGGACGAAATCGAAATCGGCGGTGTGCGCTGGACGAAGACATATTTTCGCAGTGTGCTCCAGACAAATTTCCCTTTCTGAAGTGGTCCGACTCCGCGGTCACGTTCGACCGCTCCGACCACCCGGAGCATGTGCCTCGGCCGGGGCGCTACCCGCTTGTTGTCGACCCCATCATCGGCAAGAAGCGGCTCTCCAAGGTCCTCATGGACGGAGGCAGCGGCCTCAACATCCTCTACGGAGAAACTCTCGACGCCATGGGGATCAGTCGGGATCGTGTCCGACCGACTCGGGCGCCATTCCACGGGATCGTCCCCGGCAAGCATGTGGTGCCGCTCGGGCAGATCGATCTGCCCGTGACCTTCGGCACCGCCGTCGACTACCGCACCGAGACGCTGACTTTCGAGGTGGTGGACTTCCCTGAGGCGTATCACGCTGTACTCGGGCGGCCATGTTACGCCAAGTTCATGGCCGTCCCCAACTACACCTACCTCAAGCTGAAGATGCCGGGCCCCAAGGGGGTAATCACAGTGAGCACGTCCATCCAGCGCGCCTACGAGTGCGACCGCGAGGCCTGCGAGGTCGCGGAAGCACTCCTGCACAAGGACGAGCTCCCGGCTGCCGCTGCGGCGGCGGAGGAGGCCGGGCCCGACTACAAGAGCACGACCGGGTCGTTCGACCCGGCCAAGGATATCAAGGAGATCCCGCTCAACCCGGCCGACCCCGATAGCAAGACCGTGCGCATCGGCACCGCGCTTTCCGACAAATAGGAAAGCGCGCTCGTCGACTTCCTCCGAGCCAACCAGGACATATTCGCGTGGAAGCCCTCGGACATGCCGGGCATCCCGAGGAACGTCGCCGAGCACTCCCTGTGTATCAAACCAGGCTCTCGCCCGGTGAGACAACACATGCGCCGTTACGATACGGAGAAGCACAAGGCCATCGGTGAGGAGTTATCGAAACTCTTAGCTGCTGGGTTTATCAAAGAGGTGTACCACCCCGAGTGGTTATCCAATCCTGTACTTGTGAAAAAGAAGAATGAGAAATGGCGGATGTGTGTTGACTATACGAATCTCAATAAGGCGTGCCCAAAGGATCCGTTTCCTTTGCCGCGTATTGATCAAATCGTAGACTCGACCGCTGGGTGCGAAACCCTCTGCTTCCTCGACGCGTACTCTGGTTATCACCAGATCCCGTTGAAAGAGTCCGACCAGCTCGCGACTGCGTTCATCACCCCGTATGGCGTATATTGTTACGTAACGATGCCGTTTGGGTTGAAAAACGCCGGGGCAACGTTCCAGCGGTGCATGATCAAATGTTTCGGCGATCTCATCGGTCGGATCGTCGAAGCATACGTGGACGACATCGTGGTGAAGTCCAAGAAGGTCGACGACCTCGTCGCCGACCTCGATAGAGCTTTTCAGAAGCTGAGGGCGTGCGGCATAAAGCTGAACCCGGAGAAATGCGTCTTTGGAGTTCCGAAAGGTATGCTACTTGGGTTTTGCGTCTCGGAA
The DNA here is from genome assembly GCA_012490785.1 of Eragrostis nindensis. Lineage (NCBI taxonomy): Eukaryota > Viridiplantae > Streptophyta > Magnoliopsida > Poales > Poaceae > Eragrostis > Eragrostis nindensis. The sequence goes on along the minus strand of JAAXCT010000001.1, from coordinate 4,609,599 downwards.
CGCGGCATCGAAGCCAATCCCGAGAAGATTGAGGCCATCGCTAAGATGGGCCCCATTCAGAACCTGAAAGGCGTACAGCGTGTGATGGGATGTCTCGCGGCCCTCAGTCGGTTCATCTCCCGACTCGGGGAGAGGGGTTTGCCCCTATACCGACTGCTCAAGAAGTCGGAACACTTCGTTTGGAGCCCCGAGGCCCAAACCGCGCTTGATCGGCTTAAGACGGTGCTATCGAACGCACCCGTCCTGACAGCCCCTGCAGAGCGCGAGCCTCTCCTCTTGTACATCGCCGCAACCACTCAGGTGGTCAGCTCGGCGCTGGTGGTCGAGAGGAGCGAGCCCGGACACGCTCTGAAAGTCCAGCGACCGGTATACTTTGTCAGCGAGGTTTTGTCCGACACCAAGACCCGCTGGACTCAGCTGCAGAAGCTGTTGTACGCGGTCGTCATAACCAAAAGGAAGCTACGTTACTACTTTGACGCGCATCCGATCACTGTGGTCACCTCCTTCCCTCTCGGCGAGGCGTTGAGGAGCAAAGAGGCCACGAACAAGGCCGCGAAGTGGGCCCTCGAGCTCATGGGACAGGAGCTCGAATTCGCCCCGCGCACCGCGATCAAGTCGCAAGTGCTTGCGGACTTCGCTGCCGAGTGGACCGAGATCCAGCTACCACCTGCGCCCGTCGAGCAAGAGTGTTGGAACATGTATTTCGACGGCTCGCTGACAAAAAGAGGCGCCGGAAGCGGCTTCGTTCTCGTCTCGCCACTCGGGTCCCGACTGTGCTACGCGGTCCGACTCAACTTTCCTGCATCCCATAACGTAGCGGAATACGAGGCACTCGTCAAAGGGATGAAGGCGGCGATCGAGCTCGGCGTCAAAAGGCTGGAGGTCTTCGGCGACTCCCAGCTTATCGCCGATCAGGTGACAAGCGAGTCGAATTGCTCGAACCCGAAGATGGCGGCGTACTGCGCTGAGGTGCGGCGACTTCAAGAAAAGTTCGAAGGCTTCCAGGTCAGTCATGTACTTCGCCGCTACAACGAAGAGGCGGACGGCCTCGCGAAGATGGCCTCCAACCGGGACCCCGTCCCTGTCGGCGTTTTCTCCCACGACCAGCAGAAGCCGTCGGTGCGTGAGGCGCCAGCCACACCCATGACGGACGCTTCAACAACCCAGCCATACGGCGTCGATTTCTCGGCAATAGAAGGTACACGCTCTCCTCTCGGAGAAGACTCGGGTCGAGCCGTTCTTGCCATCCCGACTGCTAACGAAGCGGTCGGGGGCTCGAGTCCGACTGCCGACGAGGCGGTCGGGGGCTCGGGGGCTGCGCCCGACCCGGTGTCCGACTGGAGGACACCATTCCTCGACTGCCTACTCCGAGAACAGCTCCCCGCCGACCAGACACAGGCAAGACGCCTCGCGCGTCGGGCTAAGTCATTCGTCATAGTTGGCGGCGAGCTCTACAAAAAGAGCCACTCGGGAGTGCTTCAACGCTGCATCCCCATCGAATGGGGAAAAGAGCTACTGTCCGACATCCACGCCGGCGAGTGCGGTCACCACGCGGCCCCAAGAAGTCTAGTCGGAAAAGCATTCCGGCATGGTTTCTACTGGCCCACGGCCGTGTCCGACGCCACCGAGGTAGTACGCACTTGCGAAGGGTGCCAATACTACGCTCGAAGGACCCACATGCCGGCGCAAGCCCTTCAAACCATACCCATCACTTGGCCCTTCGCCGTGTGGGGATTGGATTTGGTCGGGCCCCTGAAGAAGGCGCCCGGGGGCTACACGCATTTGCTGGTGGCCGTCGACAAATTCTCCAAGTGGATCGAGGCACGACCCCTCGTGAAGATCCGGTCAGCAGAAGCCGTTCGATTCTTCACCGACATCATCCACCGCTTCGGAGTGCCGAACTCCATCATCACCGACAATGGGACTCAGTTCACCGGCAACGAGTTCCTCGAATTCTGTGACGACTACAACATCCGGGTCAACTGGGCATCAGTCGCGCACCCACAGGCCAACGGCCAGGTCGAGAGAGCAAACGGAATGATCCTACAAGGGCTCAAACCGAGGATTTTCAACAAATTGAAAGTTCACGCTGGCCGGTGGGTGCGAGAGTTACCTGCGGTGTTATGGAGCTTACGTACCACACCGAGTCGGGTGACTGGGCAAACGCCGTTCTTCATGCTCTACGGAGCAGAGGCGGTGCTCCCGACTGACATCGAGTACGGCGCTCCTCGGGTTCGCGCTTTCAACGAGGAGGCCAACAGGAGTTTTCTCGAGGACGCCCTCGACCAAATCGATGAGGACCGAGAAGTCGCCTTGATGAGGTCCGCCAAGTACCAACAAGCCATGCGCCGCTACCACGGACGACGAGTTCGCGGCCGCGCGTTCAAGGAAAGAGACATGGTTCTCCGACTGGTGCAGAGCAACAAGGATCGACACAAGCTGTCACCGCCGTGGGAGGGACCGTTCGTCATCGCCGAGGTGCTGCGTCCCGAAACGTACAAGCTCATGGATTCGGAAGGCCAACTCGTCGCCAACGCTTGGAACATTGAGCAGCTACGTCGCTTCTACCCTTAGCTCTGTAAATTCGTTTGTTGTCTTTCTACCGATGCGTTAACATCAAACGATCTTGGTGTTTTCTTTACACACCTCTTGGGCAGCCGCCTGGGTGCGCTCCCCTCGGAGGCTCCACCGGCGGGTGTGGCCTTGTGCCGCGTTGATTTTGTATGCGCTAGGAGTGATGCTCTTAAGAGAAACAACGCAATTCGACTAAGAGCGGGCCTCCGCGAACGCAAAACCGACGTCCTAAAACTCGAAGTGTGACGAATTGCAACGAAAATCGTGAGCCCCGGATATTGGCTTAAGGCTCGGCCAGTTCGATCAAGGGCACCCGACGCCCCAGCGGATAGGGTCGGCCCGAGCGGCTGGTCGGAATTGAGTTAATCTTCCGAGATCACGAGTTTTCGAGGCGAATCGCCACACGAAAAGAGCAAAACGAACGAAAAACTTGCGAAAAGCGAAACGAAAATTCATATAAACAAACGGGCGCGCATGCCCACACGTTGTTTACAAAATAAGGCCCACACGGGCCCGACTCCGACCATCACTACCTAACCTACTGATTTTCACCCTCGCCACGGCGCGAGGGGATCATGTCCTGGTTGTCGTCGGCAAGATGGCGCGCAAAGGGAATCACCTCTTCCTCGATCCGCTCCAAGTCGGCCTCACTACAGGAAGGCTCATAGCCTCTCGCCAGCACGTCGATCTTGAAGTGGTCTCCGTAGTGACTCCTCGACACGGCAAAGGCGAGCTGAACCCCGGTCCGGAGGCACTCCTCCTCCTGCATGCGGAGGTAGGCGGGGAGCCCGGCCACCTGCGGGATCACAGATGTAGCGTCTGGTGGGCGCGGCACGCCGATCTCATTGCAAGCGATCTCCATGGCCTGCCGCAGCAGGTCAAGATCCGCCAGCGCCGCCTGCGACTGCACCTGGAGCTCTTGTGCGTCTGGCCAAAATAACGGAATCAGTCGCTCAGTCTAAAAAACGACAAAAGCCGACACAGCGGGATGATCAAAGAACAGGTAAGCTAACTTACCCTTCAGCTCCTTCTGTGTCTTCTGGAGCTCACCGGTCACGTTGGTTAACGACGACTGGGCGGCAACCTTGAGCTCCCTCTCCCTGCTTAGCGCTGTCTCAGCAGCCGCCGCCCTCTTCTCGGCGGCCTCGGCGCGCTGAGTGGCTTCCAACAGCGCCTTGTCGGCGGCGGTCCGAAGTTCGCGCTCCTTCTGCAGCTCCTGCTCCTGGGCCTGCACTTGCTTTTCCGCCGTCTCGGCGCGCTCGACCATGCCACACAGCGCCGACTCCGCGTCCGCGGCCCTCTTCTCCGCATCCTTCGCTGCCTTCGTCGCGGCCTCGGCGGCCTCGGCTCGGCGGCGGATGGGCTCAGAGACGCGCAGCGCGCGCGCCAGCTCTTCGCCTCGGGCGACGTATTCCTTCAGTTGGTGCCGAATGAGGTTCGACTTGAGCTTGCTGTTGGAGAGCAGGGTCTGCGGAAAGCAGGAGAAGTCGTAAGGCAAAAAGGCGAATACGACGAACTTCCAAAACAAAAAGGAGAAAGAGGGCAGAGAGATCTCCCACTCACGTCGAGAGGAACCCGAGCGTTCATCATCAGCCTCTTTGCGGCGTCAACCTCTGTCGCGACCGACGCCTTGATTGTATCCAGCCTGCTGAAGGTGTGGGAGAGCTCCTGGGCCATGTACGCCCAGGCTTTCGACTCCGACGAGTCGACCACGGGAACCGGACCCTCCGGCGTGTCCACCAGTACGTCCGGCCCCCAGCCGGTCCGCGCGAGACGTTGGATCAGCGGCACGTCGGCGGCGGCCGCGTCCCAGCGTGGATCGCCGGCCGCACTCCCCGGCTGGGAGGCGGCTCCCGGATGGGCTCCTGCAACGTTACCAGCGTCACCGGCCCTCGACGACGACGACGGGCTCGACGTCGGACGGACCTCGACGGTCCGACCCCCTGCGCCGGCGACACCTTGCGCACGCGGTGGGGCGGTGCCAGGCCGTGGCTCGCCAGTCCGACCCTCGGGGCCGGGGGCTGCGCTCGCGACGGGTGCGGAACCCTGTCGTGTCGCCGCGCCTTCGACCCTCGGCGCGTCGCGCTCCCGCTCCGCCTCCTCCGGCGCTGCTACGACCTCCGGCTGCCTCCGCGTGGTGTCATCTTGCCGTGGAGTGGAGCCCCCCTGGCTCCGACTCTGCTCGGCGGCAAGACGCAGCGCCTTGTGAGGGGCCAGCTGGGTCCCGTCCCATTTCGGGGCAGGGCTGCAAGGACGCACGTCGTTATCGGGAAGAAGGCGAACAAAAACAAATCAAGTGACCGCAAAAGACGCGATAAAGCAAACTCACATGTCGGACCGCTTGCGCTTCCGCGCAGGCCTCACCGGCCGGCGACCCGAGCCTTGTCCGGCGGCCGCACGAGCTGCTGTGTCAAGGGTGGGCTCCTCGCCACCCCGCGCCCCCACGTCGGGGGTCGGATGAGGCACGCCGGGTCCCTCGAGCGGGACCGTCTCCCGCGCGATCCCGGATTCGGTCGTCCCCGCGCCGATCTCGGGGGCGGCCGGTGACGCGGAAGCCGTCCCGGCAAGGGAGGAAGTCCCGGCCGGAGCGGCGACGGCAACAAGGACATCGAGGCTCCCTGCCGCCGCCGTCGACGTCGCGGCGATCGTGACCACCTCACCGGGACCGCTCGACGGGGGCCCCTGGCCCTCGCCGGCGACACCGCCAGCCGGAATCGGCTGCGCGCCGTCGTCGTCTGGGATGACGTCGTCAATCCACGCGTCGTCGTGGTGACTGCCATCGCCGGCCTCTTCGCTGCTGTGGTCGAGCGCCGAGTCCGTGTCGAACTCAGGCTCGGTGTCGACCGCCTCGCCGCCCCGGCGACGACGCGCCCGGTCTCTCCTCCTCGCCTCGTAGGCGTCCTTCCGGGCCTTGCGGCGATCCTTTCGCCGCTTCGTCCTCTCCCCATGGGCACGGTTCACCGCCCGACGGCCCGCGTCCTCGGGCACGGGGGCTGTCGAGCGCCGAACGGCTAATCCCGGCTGCACACAAAGGGAAAATACAAGGATGCCGCTGTCATCCATCTGAAACAAACAATACCAATCAATCAGGAAAGCGTGGAGAAGAAACTCACAAAGCGGATCGCGTCGGCGTGCGGCAGCGCGGCGGGGTGGCCTGCGACGGGCCACTCGAACTCGTTGTCGACAAAGTGCAGGGCAGACTTGCCGGCAGCCTCCGACAGCCGCGCCCCAATCTCACGGTGGCTCAGCGGCTCGCCAATCGCCATCGTCGTTCCCCGAACGTCGGCGTCCGGTGTCATCTCCCACATGGGGAGCGCGCGACGCATCAGCGGCAGCACGCGGATGCTATGGAAGTGGCCGGTGATGCCGACCATCGACACCCTCCGGTCACGCAGCACCGCCACGGCGTCGATGAGGGGTTGGATCGCAGCAATCTCCCTCGCTCCGAGGCCCCAGTGCCAGCAGTCAGGGGCCCCGGACAACCGGGCATTGGTGAACTTGGGGAGCGGGCCGGTGCGCTCGTTCTTCAGGTAGAACGACCGGTCGTGCCACCCGGAGTTAGAGGAAGTGTGCACCCACGTGATGTAGCCCGACGCCCGCTCCACGCGGAGACGCAGGCTCGCGGAGCCCATGAGCGGGACTCGCCCGCGGACGGGCTGGAGCGACGCCCTGAAGAAGTACCTCCACAGATCGAAGTTGGGGGGAATGCCGAGGTAGGCCTCGCACAGCGTGATGAAGCCGGCGATGTGGCCGATCGAGTTGGGATTGAGGTGCTGAACCTCGATCCCGTAGTAGCCCAGAAGTCCGCGGAAGAAGGGGTGCGCCGGCACCCCGAATCCGCGGGAGTGGAAGTGGAAGAACGAGACGATGTAGTCGTCCGGCGGAGAAGGCGACCGCTCCGACGGCACCATCCACTCCACCGCGTCGGAGAGCGGGCGAAGGAGACCCTTCGCGACCAGCCCGCGCAGCAGTTCCGGCGTCACCACCGACTCCGGCCACTCGTCTCCCTCTTCCGCCATCAGATTCAACGGGATGGGGGGGCGCGGACGACGCCGGGATCGAATCGACCGACGGCGGTTGCGAAGCGGACGGCGAATGGTGGCGATTGGGGCGAAGAACAGCGCGGAGCGAAAGGAATCGAAGGCGATCGTAAGGGGAGAAGAAAGGCCAACAGTAACGGGCGATTGGGGTGTGCGAGAAGACTCCCCGGATAGGTATGGCCTGTTTATATGCGCCGAACCGGCGCTGTGCCGTTTCCCGCCTTAAATCTCGCGTCCCTTCGTTTTCCTCCGCTCTAACGTGTGCAGGTGGAGATAGCGCACGCCTCTCCGCTGCGCTTTCGTCCAAGCGCCGCGCCTCTAGATCCGCGCCGACGAAGCGACGCGACGCCTCGCGTCCGACGCCTCATGGGCCCAACTGGTAGGGAAGCCGGTTTGGGCTCCCAGGTAAAACGGCTAGGAGCTGTAAACGCTCCGACGGCCCATTCCCGGCCAAGAGTTCGTAGGCCGGCCCAGCGTTGGGTTCGAACGGCCGCTCTGGGTCAAACAAGAGTGAGGGGTAATCAAAGGGGGGCACCAGCGGCCAGTACCTATATGCGCGAAGCATATGGGCCCCTGTCGAATACGTCCGAGTCCGAGGACGAAATAAGCCCATGGTTTGCTCATCGAGAGCTGGCAACGAGCCGTCGAGACCGGTCGAACGGACTCGGAAACTAAATGGGACAATCTCCCGGATCATATGACACTGACCCCCGCTGGTCTCAACCGGGTCCCCGCTAAGGGCAAACCGGGGTGTCACTCGAACGAGCCCGTTTGCAACTCAAATGGCACCGCCCATCGAACCATCGAGGAATGGCGCGGACGGCCCCGATCCTCCATCCTCCCGACAGGATGCGGAAGGAGAAACGAACGAAGTCGAAACCGTCTTCGGCCGGACCCCCGAAACGATCGGGGGCTCGAAGGCATGCATTCGCACAAGAGACCAACAGCGTGGTCGCAACACAAACTAAAACGGGTCGCGAGATAAGCTTCTTTACTCCATAGTTTTCTTTTGTACAAAGTCGATAGAAAGATCGTTAACTAGAAAAGAAATTTCATTAGTCCCATGAATCCATGGATTGGCCACAAATGGCCGGATAAAGAGGCCCAAGGGCCCGCGCTGGCTCCTCCCGCAGCAAAAACTCCTATGAGTGGGTGGAACCAGCATGACGGCGCCAGGGACTCTCCCTCGAGGGTGGCGGTGCTCAATCCAAGGCCACGTAATCCTCGCAGGAGCGACTCCTGGGACGCCTAGGGCTGACGAGAGCCCGTTTAATCCTCGCGGGAATGACTCCGAGTTCGGTGGGCCACGCCAAAGCAGGACGAAAACCTGCGGTGGCGCCGGCGAGCACCGGCCGAACGTCGACGGCCGGCCTGGGTCGTTTGGCTCGAGTCGTCTCCTCCCTCGTCGGAGGAGAGAATGATGACCTCAGGCTTCTCCGACTCGGGCGCCGAGCTCCTGGCCACCGGATCTGGCGGCACCACCGCGAGCGGAACCGCTTCGACCACCGGAATCAGATCTTGGCAGGTGCTTGGAGGTGGAGGAGGCAAAGGGCGCGAAGCTAGAATAGGGGACACGACGCCCTCTCCCTCTCTTCCCTTCGAGTCTCTCTTGCGCGAGCGAGATTTCTGATGCTTAGGCATGGTGAGTTCGAAGAAACCCGGCTCAGAGTGCGGGCCTATTTATAGGCGCACCGCCCGGTCTAGCATGGACCGGGTGCATAAGGGGGCGGCCGCGGAAGCCGAAGAGCACTTCCCAACCGCATCGACGCCACGTGGACAATCCCCCACACGCCGCGACAAGTGGAGGAAGGATGGAATCCCACCACAGTCGGCCCGTGGGCTGCAGGCTTCGGCGGCCGCGCCCTCTGAGCGAGGGCAGGGAGAAGTCCATCGAGCACCGGTTGGCCCGCAGGATAAGCGCACTCCCCCCTCGGACAAAAGAAGGGGCCCGGGGGCTCAGTCATCGTGGCTACGGGAAAACGACATAGCACGCTGCCGCGTTACACAGAGGAAGCCTGAGAAAAGCCTGGAAGCTAGTCTCCTACTAGCTCCCAGCCTCGGGGGCTACACCCGGCGGGTGCGCTCGCGCGCACCCACCGGCGAACTGAATGGCAACGTCTGGCAGCCGTACCAGTCCCGACGACAGCACGGCGCTCTCGCCAGGACTCGGGGGCTACTGTCGGATACCTATTTTCTAGGTACCCTATACGGTATACATACGGAATAACGAGGTATGGGAGCCATCCGAGACCCAAAGGCCTTGTATATAGCTGAGTGATGGGATGCTGGGCCCGTGGGGTAGCCAGTCGGGCGGAAGGCGCAGCAACGGCCTTTGGCCCACAGAGCCTCCGTTCCTCACGGCCTGCTTAAGGACCGGGCGCACGTGGCTGCATGAGCGCGGCCCCCCACCCTGGGCCGCGATTGGTCCAGCGTTAGAGGAGCCCGGCTTGGACGTGGCAACGAACCCGACTCCCCGCGGTAGGAGTCGGGCGCCGCGGAGTCGAGCGACGCCTCCGACCGAACTCCGGCCAGTCGCCGTCCGCCGTCCATGTACCCAGGCGGTGGTCGGGATCGGCGGAGGGACACGACCCGAAGCGAACCCGACCACCGCGGCCGGAAAGCAAGCTCGGCAGCGGCATGGAAGCATTGGTCAAACCCAAGTGTACGGCCAGCCAGATTCGGATAAGAAGACGCTCCAAATCCACTCCTGGACGGTGCGAAGGTACACTATGCCTGACGTACGGCCGCGTGGGGGCGTCGCATCCGGATCAGGCGTGGAACGGCGAATGCATGCACCAAGTACGCTACACAGCAGGAACAGCGCGCGAAATGACCGTCGCCCAACTCCACAGGCATCCGCAGCATACCAACAGTGATCAACAGTGCGGATCAGGGAATGAGCGCTCCACAGCGCCCAGACAAGACGCGGATGACATTATCACACCACCTGGCGTGAAAATTGCGGCGGAAGACACCGGAACCAGCGAGGACGGCCCGACTTCGCCTCCGTCGCCTTCTCACTAATCTTTACTTTTCTTTTCTTTTTCTTCTTTCCTCCATCTGTACCGTTCTTCCTTGATGTATAAAAGGGAGAATTGGGCCCAGGAGGGGGGGAGAGTTTTTTTGGCTGACGAAAAGCTCATTTCTCACACACACACACAACGCAGAGATAGAGACTTGGGAGCGAATCCCTCTCTCGACACGGCTTGTAACCCCTACTACGAGCAACACGAGCGAAACCTCAAACTGGACGTAGGGCTTTTCTTGCCTGAACCAGTATAACCCATTGTGTCGAGCGAAAATTCTGGTCGCCGTCGAACCGCGCACAAATCTACTCGTCGGCCGGTTACCAAACACCGACAGATAAGCATACTCAATTGCTCTCTTCGGTTTGGTTAATTAGTGACATTAGGAGCTAAGAAGATTATCGTAAGGTCATCAATTTTAAAAAATAGAGACTGTCTACCTTTAATCGCAATCGTATCGGATCGATTCTGATCGACCAAACAGCTAGGTAGTTCATGGGATTGATATATATATAAAATCCAAATTCCAAATCTAGGTTAGTTAGACCATATCACATGCATGGAGCACGTAGATCATGTCACACTGAGCCGTTTGGTGCGATCGAGCTGGGGGCAGTTGGCATGCAGCGGGACACCGACGGGTCGATGCGCATGCACAAGCAAGTTGGCCGGGCACACGGCACATGATGATCAGGGGCCGGAGCATGGTGATGACCGGACGGCGTGTGGTCCAGTGTTTTGTCTTGTCTTCTGTCGGGACCGTCCGTGATTCCGTAGCATACGGATTGAACGGAACGATTACTCTGCTCGCACAGATGCAGAGATCCCCTACCTAATAATTAATTAACTGATGACCACATCGATCACTCGTAATAGGCAAATCAGAAGCCCAATCCCGTTGACAGATGATTAACCATTAATGCATCTTCAGACTACGAGAATGTTTTACAAGATTTTGCGTTTCTTCTTTATAAAAATTAATTATTTTTGTAAAATTCCCATATAGTTCATGTGCCATTTCTGCATTCTAATTGGCCCTAACTAATTCTCTGTCACAAACGAACAGAGGAGCTACTACTCCTATTTCTTTCTCTTCTGGTTCCTTGAGCCGAATGTCGTTAGATCGCGTCTACTGATTGATGCACACGTCGCCATCTATCATGTGCATGCCCCTTTTTCACATGCAGTACCATCATGCAATTCCTTTTTCACAATAGAAAAGAATGTCCGGAATAAACAAGATTATTTCAAAGGGATTCGCCTAAACTTGAGTAGGAGCAAGCTAGGTTTCGTATCTTTTCCAAAGAAAAAACAAAAGGTTTCATATCTTTTCCAAAGAAAAAACAAAACGTTGTGTTATTATACGTGTCGATTCTGCATGCAAATTCGTCTTGAGGGACAACGGCAAACCCATGCCAGGTAATGAAATCCCCTGGCGATCGCGTAACTTGATCCCCTTTCAAGTGAAGGAAAAGTAAATAAATTTTTAAATCTAAATTATACATGAAACTCTTCCGTGAGCCGTTTTGAAACATATTATTGAATCGTACACAATCGTTCAAAATTCCTATATACTAGTTTTAACATATAATGACTGACCATTTGGGATGTTTTGATCCATTTTTTTATTAGTAATTTGCTCTCATTCACTATTAGAAATGCCTAAATTAGACTAGAATATATTTGAAAACATGAAATATTAGAGATAGTAAAAATTGTCAGCCACATACGAATTACACTCGGGAATTTCTGAACGTGATGCAGGAATATTCCCATTCACAGTTGCCGATTAGCTTGGCGGCCATATAAAACATAGACACATGGAAAGCAGCAGAACACACGGGTGGCTTTGCTCATCGACCCGAGCGTGAGCTTTGTTCTTTCCAGAACGAAAGATCAGGCGATGAATCGCTTTCGGATGCACAGAAAAGTTCGAGCAAAAGTGCACGGCACCGGCCGGCTGCTTGATCTTTTTCAAAAATGCTGTTGCTATTGCCAGCTGATGGTGTTGGGATCCATGATGCTCTTGCTCACGAGAAGACTGGCAATGCTTTGAATGGATGGACGGATGTGATGGCGATCGATGCATGAGAAGGCGAATGAACTAATTGCAAAGCAGTCATCCTAGCTAGTTCGTTTCAGTAGGGGCGGTTGATGATGTAAACGTGTTACAAAGGAGAATGAATCAAAGAGGGTGCTTGGAAATGGACTGTCCTGTAAACTTTCGAGGTGTAGCTTAACTTAAGGAATCCCAAGTTCTGACAAGGATTTGAATCCAAGTACATACATTTATTTTTTTCCTGCATGTTCTAAGCAATCGTGAGCTGTGCCAAGCAACTCTCAATATCTAATTCAAATTTAAAGTTAGATCCATGAACCTTTAGCATATTCACTTTTAAATAATTAGGATTTGAATCCAGGTACTACGCAAACATGCCCCCTATAGGATAACACTATTTGTGCAAGAAAGAAAACACGCATGTTAAGATACTATGTTTGTTGGAAACAATTGGGAATGACGATGCCCTTTTCCCTTGCTTCACCTGCTTTCCTTGCAGAGCACTGGAGAAGGGCTCACGGATCTCGTAACGGCTCATTCACGCGCCACACCTTACGTTTCTTCTAGAAGGCAAACAAATCCTACAGCATTTCGTAGCTGAAAATAGTAAGGTGTCGAAATTTTGAGATGTTGGAGGATACACTAGTTTTGATGCCACAGAAATACTCCAAAGTCTTGGTAATAACTAATAAGAGCTACCCCAACCATCAGACGAATAACTTTTTTTTTTGACAAAAAAATTCAATACAAGGAAAATGAGAACTTGTGTGGAAGCATTCATCCGGTGGTTCAGCAGGTAATAAAGGTACGCGTAATCATCCATCAGAATACATATCTTTTCTCCTTCAAACAAAAATACTCAGTATATCAAACAAAATTTCTCTCACTGCACGTGATCGAGGTAACTCCAACTCAATCTATTTTCCCGTGCTTTTCCATTCAAGCCTCTGCCAGAGTATGGTCTACTACTGCTAGGTTGGCTGATGCGACGAGCGATTTGCATTGATTTGATTAATTCAGGTGGTGCAGGGAGACACATCTATAAATTAATGGATGATGGATTTGAAGTTGGGCACTGGTCGAACAACCCCCTTTGAGGTGCATGTGTTGGATGACAAGACCCTCTGCAATCTTTTTGTATCTTCAGTTAATGAAACCATCAAGTAGGCAGGTTGTTGAAGGGAAGGAAGAAATAAATAAAACAGGCTGGTCTCTCTCCATAGTGTTTGAGATTTTTCGGTATATAAAAAAAAGGCTCAATGAACAAGCAGTACGGTGTTAAAACTGATTTCTATCTATCCATGCAGCTCTATCTCAAGAACAGGCTACTGCTACTCCTTCCAGATTGTTTTATAGGACAGTTGGATTTTTTTAACTTCGAGCTGAATCAGGCTGCCTAATGTCATGAAAATAAATTAAGAGGGATTACTCGTCGAACAAGCAGCAGCTAGCAGCACTTGTCTTCTTGTCGGGTGCTCTTCAACTGTTCCAATGCAGAGGAGGCAGAGCTACTTGCCTGTCGGGAGGGCCTTCACCTGGCGTTCCAGTGGTTGAACCCACCATTGATAATTGAGACTGACTGCCGAAACGTTTGCCTTGCTATCAACTCGAAAGGAGAAGACAGATCGATGCTTCGAAAGGAGAAGACAGATCGATGCTGGCGCTGCAGCTGAGGGAAGTGAAATTGCTCGCGAATGAGCTCGGAGAAGTCGAGACTTTACACTGCTATAGAGATCAAAACTGGGTTGCACATTGTCTAGCAAATTATGCTTGTAGGGAGACGTCGACAGCAGTGTGGCTGCGACGGGCTCCAGACTTCGCTGCACACTATGTGACAGCGGATTGTAACCCTCCACTGATCTAATATAAGAGTCTCGTCTTTTGTCGAAAAAAAAAAAGCTAGCAGCACTTGGTTTCGCGTCACCTGTGAACCGTGAGGGCGACACGGGACGGCACGGCGCTGCACGGCAAGAGGGGACGGTGTGCCAGCTCGACAGGTTGAGCTAGAGATTCACGGGCTGTTTTATTAGCTTAGTTTTTTTATATTATTTTTTTTAGGAACTGAGACTTAGTTAATGTACTTAAAGCAGAGCGAGCCACAAGTTTGTGCCTGATAATGCCCTTTTTTTTTTAGAAACTTGTGCCTGATAATGCCTATGCCTAAGGCCCTGTTTGTTTCCGCTTATAAGCGGCTTACTAGCGAAAATAAGCGAAAATCCGAGCCCAACGGCGGGATTATTTCCGCTTACCAGAGACGCATGCTTACCAGGCGAGCGGATCTCAAGTGTGTTCTTCGATTTTTTCCACCGCGCTTCCGCCTCCGCGTAAGAGAGAAGCAAAACGTTTTTCCTCCGTTGCCCCGGCCCTCGCTCGTTCGGTCCTTCCCGACGCCGCTCCTCGCCCCTGCCCGGCCGACCCCGCCCGCCCGGAGAAAATTGTTCGAAGAGAAGGCCCGTGAGTTTCACCATGGCTAGCTGAAGCTCGGCGCGCCGTCGGCTTCGAGGCAGCTGTCGATGTGGAGGCTTCAGGGTGGTGGAAACCGGCGGCCATGGAATCTCAAATTCCAACAAAGCAAGCTGCCATCTTGAGTTAATCAAGGCATTAGCAAGCTGCGTAACTAATTGTACATCCTGCAGGTCCAAGTAATTGGTCTGTAGCTCATCAACAAGAAAGAATTTTATGGAGGCATGGTTGGAGGTCGGGTGGCCATGGATTGGGGAAATATCGTCGATCTCTCTGCTCATAGGGAGATGAAGTAAACGGCGACCACGAGGTGCTAGAGGAGGCGTGCGCGCAGCTTCTGGTGCGGTGGCTCAGCCGGGGACGCAGCAGAGCAACAGCGTAGAGCTTGAGCTTGACATGGGTGTAATGGCAAGATGGCAAAACAGAAAGGACGGCTCATGGGCATTCGTGTCATTTCAGCACTCAGTACAGATAATCTAATGAAAATAATCAGGATTACCAAACACTCAGCTTATTCATACAGCGGATTCTGCAAACAGCGACTTATCAGAAAAGCCTGCTTCTCAGATAAGCGAGTACCAGATAAGCGAAAACAAACAGGGCGTAAGCAGGCTGGGCTGACACGAGGCATCCCGGATCATCTTTCACTCGCTTCAAAGTGGGCTAAACTCCCGTCCGGTGCAACGGGCCCCCAACTCATTCATCTTTCACAAAGAAGGCCTGGCATCTGTTAGTGTTTGTTCTTTCCTTTCGACAGGCCTAATAGCCCATTCCCTCGTATCCTCTCCGATCCAAAACCCTAAACCGCCGCCGCCGCCGTCGCAGGAGCGGCAGCAGCCATGTATTCCGTGCTCCGTCGCGCGGCGCCTCTCCGGCAGCGCGCCATATCCGCCTTCGAGGCTACATTCCAGCAGCAGCAGCAGCTGGCGGCGTTGGGGGAGGTGGTCCCGCGGTCGTCCCATTTTCCGACGGCGGCGATGTGGTTCCACTCGTCGACGGCGTGGCTGGGGTTCCGTGAAACTGGCGCGTCCGGGGCAGAAGCACGTCTGGATCTCGTGGCTGAGGTTGGGAGTTCCGGGAAGGGCATTACCAAGCTGATCCCCATTCGGGTATGAGAAGTTGATGTTCTTCGATCGATGAATAATCGCATGCCCGTAGGATCACGTCATCGCTGCGAAATTCGATTAATAATTACAATCTGCGCGATTAGATTGTCGCAATCATGCCATTATGTTTGTGATGTTATCTATAGATATTATTCGTGTAGATGAAATGGGTGTTTTTTTTCCTCTGAACAAGAAATGAAATGTATGTGCTACTACTGGTTAGGGATTACTTAGAGCAAAACTTTCTAATGACGATGAAATGGCTTTATTTCAAACTTTGTTTAAGGGAACAAGTGTAGCACTGATGCCGCAAACTCACTGTCCAGTCTCACCTTTTTATTCATCACATTTCTGTTTGTCCGAGATCTAATGAAATGTTAAAATCACTGCTGTTCATATTAGATTTTATGAGGTAGAGTGCTAGATTTATAGTGATAAGAGTAATTTCAATTTCCATACCTCCAGGATGCTACATTAGATCAGCTGATCCGCTATGTTTTGTTATGCCTGAAGGGAAACCCCCACTGAAGGGTCTGTACATTACTCCACAACTAAACGAATTTCGATGATAATTTTATTTGGACATTCAGTAGCTTCTGTTTGGTACTGACAGAAATGCATACATTTGTATTGGGGTTGGGTTTTTTTTTTCCGGGGGGGGGGGGGGGGGGAGGGGGGGGGGAGTAGGTGACGTTTTTTATGGATGAATTGCATGCTGGGTGCCATTTTGGTGTCTTGGTCGCATTGTTTGAATGTCTTGCCATATTTTGTTTGTTCTATGTTTGGGGATTTGCATTGTTGTGCTACACGGCAATTCTAGAGTAATTATTTACTATATCATTGATACATTTCATTGTAGGGAATATCAACTACAAGGTTGCTTGCTGCAGATGATGCTATGGTTCCTATTTCTTCTCCTTTGACGCCTCCGTCGGGTGATGCTGAAGAAACTGACAAAAGTGGGACTGTGGTAAAAAAACTGAAGGTCCAAGCCATAAAGAAGGATATCAAACAGGTAAACACTACCGCAGAACTAGTTATGTTCCTCAGTACGACTTGATACAGATATGCCGCTGACAACATAACTTTCAGTGTGCAAGGTATTATAAAATAGGTGTATTCTGCTGTTTTTGCCATGTGTGTTCTTACAAAGAGTTTAATGTGCCTTCATGAGGTTTCATGATTACATAGAAACACAAAAGTTTAAGTCAATATTTCTGAGTGCCTGTTTTTAGAAGCCTGTCGCCTAACTTTAGTTTAATTTGAGTTCCTATTACACTTGACTAGAGTATTCAAATGTATGCCTTAACAAAAATAAAGGTTGCTCAAACACATTTTAGGGGAAGTACGGTTGTACAAACTTCATTAGTATTATAGTGCATGTAGATTTTGCTAATATATCATTAAGAGACTTTTATAGTTCTAATTGTTTTTATGCTTATTGGCATTTTATTAGAGCCCCAAGAAGGTGAATCTAGTAGCCAAGCTGGTTCGAGGTATGCGTGTGGAAGATGCCTTGTTGCAGCTGCAGGTGACAGTTAAAAGGGCTGCCAAAACTGTTTACCAGGTTCGTTAATTAGCGGACTTTTAAGTACCAAAATGTTTCCTGTGATAGATAGGATCAAAGGGACTGCATTCATGAGCATTTCTTCTTACCAATTGCCACAGGTGATCCATTCTGCTCGTGCCAACGCATCTCACAACCACGGGTTGGATCCTGATAAACTTATTGTGGGTAAGTTTGTGATGACGCATGTGCTACCCTCCATTTATCCCCCTTTTTTTTTGGCTAAGTATTTTGGCCTTATCTTTGAAAATTGCAGAGGAGGCCTTTGTGGGAAAGGGGCTTTATCTGAAGAGGTTGTCGTACCATGCAAAAGGGAGGTGTGGTGTCATGGTACGACCAAGGTGCAGATTGACAGTGGTGGTTAGAGAAGCTACAGCTGAGGAAGAGGCAAAGATTGCTAAACTCAGGGTGAGCAACTATAAGAAGCTAACCAGAAAGGAGAGGCAGCTTATGCCACACCGTCTTATTGAGGTTAGTCCTCGATGGGCACGCAAAAGGAAAGAGGCTGGTGCCACGGCTTAGTAGCGTTTCCGAATGCAGAGCCAGTAAAAATTCACTGTTCCGGTCTCAAAGAGCAGTCGCACCTGTAGCCTTATAAGTTCATTCATCTCTGAGAGTTTACTGAAGAACAATGGTGACCTCCACATGAGAGTTCTCATTTGCTGGCTTTGTCTCTGTTCTGTTTGTTTTGTTTCATCTGTATGAAATGTTGCCTTGACTGTAGGACAATCTGGCTTGCCAACAACGCCACTTATAGTTAATAATTTACATCTAATGATGGTTCGACCTCTGTGTTCTTTTGCACGCCCTGGTCATGTCCTGAGCGTGTATGAAATGTTCGCCATTGCGCAGGGAGTTATTTTTACATGTACTAGTGGTTTTTACAGTTGTTTGTATAATCTGAATGCGCGAACTATTTCTACAGTTCTTTGTATAATATGAATGTGCCAAACTACCTTGTAAAATGTGCTAACGATAGTATATGATGATAGGTATGTGTCGAAGTCCCTTTGCTATGTTTTTGTGTATTCGATATTATTGAAATTAAGTAGGCACAGAAAATGCTGAGGAAAGAAAGTAGAAAGTAGGAAAGAAAAAGGGTATGCCTGTCTTCGATCCAGCAGCAGCAACATCACTTATGAATTCAGGTGCACACGCCGTGATTTTTTTTTATTTTTTTTTTTTTTGAAATGGAAAGATGCTTCCATTAACTCACGGGCACAGCGGAATCGCTGGCAACCAGTACTTGGATACAACTTGGTAAGGTGTCCAACAGAGGATCAACACTCACCGGGCACTCAACTCCTAGAGCAGCTAGAGAGTGCGCTACCCTATTACAATCACGGGGCTTAAACTCAATTCTAGAACTTATGAAATCAAAATTCAGCAAATTTCTTAGCTCTGTAACTAGGGCACCATACGGGCAGTCCTCATGCGAGAAAGACTCCACAGCCTGCTTCACTAGCAAAGCGTCAGTTTCAAGCACAACTTTGCCTATCCCCATTTCCATAGCTGCTTTAACACCCCTTAGGCACGCCATCAGCTCAACCTGCAGAGGACCTAGTGCTTGTCTCACTCCACCGCGCCCAGCACAGATGCACTCTCCATCCTGGTCGCGGATAATGAAACCCCAGCCCCCCTTCATCGTCTCTTGCTGAAAGGCACCATCGCAGTTTATCTTCATAAATCCCTGCTCCGGCTTCTCCCATGCACACTGTCGCTCTAGTCCGGACTTCATTCTTCCCAAAGAACTTGATGATTTCCGCCGTGTACAACTCAACTGCATGAGCGATAGTGTCCGCGGTTCTGCATCTCTCTCCCTCCCTGATCTTGTTTCGCTCATCCCAGAGCGACCACAACAGAGCTATGATCTTTGCTTGTTCTTCCTTCTTCATCCCCATGATTGAGACGACCACCTCCCGGGCTGACGTCTGATTTACAAGCTGGCTCCTCATGCTCTCCGCCCTTATCGCACGCCACACTGCTTTAGCCGCTTTACACTTGAAAAAGAGATGCCCACCATCTTCATGAGCACTGTTGCAAACTGCACACTTTGTGCAGATTCTCATTCCTCTATGTTCCAGGTTACCTCTGACAGCAAGAATATTGTGCGCTAGCCTCCACATGAAGTGCTTGAGCCTATTTGGAATGGGAAACCTCCATATGTGTCTCCACATCACTTCATCTCCGCCTCCGACTGCCGATGTCGACGCCCCTCCCATTCTGCTTTCTCTCTGCCTCTTCTCACAGAAGAGTTTATATGCCGACCTAACTGAAAACACCCCTTTGTTATCATAGTGCCAAGCTATATGGTCCTCCCAGTCCACAAAAACAGGCATTGCCATGATTGTCTTAGCATCCTCGGCACAGAGCGTCGACCACACCAGGTCTTCATCCCATGTTCCAGTGTTCGGATTTATGAGCTCCGACACCTTCTGCATGAGCACGCGACCTCTAGGAGTGCAAGGCCTACGCGTCCATGTCTTGGGTATCCATGGATCATCCCATATGTGGACACTCGCCCCGTTGCCAATGCGCCAGATCATGCCTTCCTTTACAAGCTGCATTCCAGAGAGTATGCTCCTCCATGTATACGACATCCCCGCCTTAGGCTTCGCATCAACACAAGAAGAATCCGGGAAATACTTAGCCTTCAGCACCCGAGCACAAAGAGAGTCCGCGTTCTTGATCAGTCTCCAAGCTTGTTTAGCGAGCATTGCCACATTGAAAGCATGGATATCCCTGAAACCCAAACCACCTTGGCTCTTCGGCAAAACCAATTTTTCCCAGCTCAACCAGTGCATTCCATCCCCTTTCTCCTGCTTGCTCCACCAGAAACGGGCTATCATGGCACTAATCTGATCACAGAGAGTTTTTGTGATGTCAAAACATCCCATGGCAAATGTCGGAATGGCTTGAGCCACTGCTTTGATCATTATTTCTTTCCCTGCTTTCGACAAGAGTCGCTCCTTCCACCCTTGAATTCTCTGCCATATGCGATCCTTGATATAGGCAAAGGCCTTTGACTTTGCTCGTCCGATATGCACCGGGAGTCCCAAGTAACGATCATTCATTGTCTCCTTTACAACACCCAGTACAGCCTTCACCTCTCTCCGTCGTCGGCCTTTTGTATTTGTGCTGAACAGGACTGCAGATTTGTCCTTGTTAATCATTTGCCCAGAGCAGCTCTCATAAAGATCAAGTATACTTTGTAGCTGTGTAGCGTCCTCCCTTGTTGCACAAATAATAATGAGACTGTCATCGGCAAACAATAGGTGAGAAACACTAGGAGCACTCGGGCAAATTTTAACTCCGGCAATCGTACCATTCGCTTCAGCTTGGTTCAATAAGGCCGAAAATCCCTCTGCGCAAATCAAGAACAGATAGGGGGACAAGGGATCACCTTGGCGCAGCCCCCTCTCCGGTGAGAATTTTTCTGACAGCGTCCCATTGATTTTAACTCTGTATGTTACTGTCGTCACACATTCCATTATTAGCTCGATCCATCTCTCATGAAAGCCCATCCGCCCCATAATATCCCGGAGAAAAGTCCACTCCACCCTGTCATACGCTTTGCTCATATCCAATTTAACCGCAGCATAACCCATCTCCCCACCTCGTTTATTCCTCATATAGTGAGACAACTCATAAGCAACCAAAATATTATCTGAAATAAGACATCCCGGTACAAAAGCACTTTGAGAAGGGCAAATAATTTCATCCAAAATACCCTTTAACCTATTAGCCAACACCTTCGAGATGATTTTGTACAGAACATTGCAAAGACTTATAGGTCGCAAGTCTGTCACCTTTTCAGGCTGCTGTACCTAGGAATTAAAGAGATGACCGTATCATTCCATCCATCCGGGATATGTCCTCCATTCAGCACTTGCATCACTTCTCCCACCACTTTTCCACCTATCAGGTCCCAAAACTTCTTGTAGAATAGGGAGGGCATCCCATCCGGACCTGGGGCCTTCAGATCACCGATAGAGTCCAGCGCACATTTTATTTCCTCCTCCGTGAACTCCCGCAACAGCGCCTCGTTCATGGCCTGAGTGACCCAAGGCGCCACAGCGTTGAGAAGTGGGGAGGTATCCCCCTGCACCGACGATTTGAAGAGCTGCATGAAATAGTTAGTAATAGGGTCCTGCTTCTCTACTTCCTTCTCCGCCCAGCCCCCACACTCCTTCTTCAGTTTTCCTATTCTATTTCTCCTCTTCCTCTCCGAACACACAGCGTGGTGGTATGCCGTGTTTCTGTCCCCCTTCTCCATCCACTTAGAATGGGATCTTTGCTTCCAATAGATGTCCACTTGGCAGGGCCGTCGCCAAGAAAATGGAGGCCCCGTGCGAAATGGAAAATGAGGCCCCATCGCAGCCCATTCTTCTTTACATTTTGGCCCAAGTTGGCCCAATATATTACCTTCTTCAACCTTGAGCATCAGATCGACCTTTCCCCTCTCTCTCTCCCACCATGGCTGGCCAGGTGAGCTCGAATCAGCGCGCCATTGAAGGGCCGAAACAATAATAAACAAGCAAAATGGAGTGCTCTCCGCATCCTCCATCATTCCACTTAGTTAAACTCAAAATTATCCTTAACGATGCAAAATCAGAAGGTGTGATGAAAGAATAGAGGAGGAAATTGGGGGCCCCGACATTTTGGGGGCCCTGTGCGGTCGTCCACCCTGCCCATGCTCATCGACGGGCCTGCACTTGGTCCTCCAACCGGTCCAGTTTGAACCTAAGGACAGCTTCTCTCCCCACATTCTCTCTACTCAAAACCCCCCTCCTGCATTCCTCTAGCTCCTTTTTCGCCTTTTTTAGACTGACCGCAACAGTCTACTGTAAACCATCCTCTCCTCTAAATTTAGAGGATATTAGATCCTGTACCCATTGCAACAATACCCGATAAACAATCCTCCATCTTCCAGGGTGGGTGCGTGAACCGGCAAATTTGGTGGGCGCCTCCCCGTCCGCCAAATCCTCCGCCTCCCCGTCGCTGCAACTCCCCCTCGCCGTCGCGCCTCCCCTCCGCGGAAGCCGACGCCGACAAGGCGGTACGCGGACGCCGACGAAGCCGAGGCGCGAGGGCCTGGCGGTCCCTGGCGGCTGCGGCGAGGTGGGCGTGCTCCTTGCCGAGCGCGGCGTGGAGCGCGTCGACGTGCGCTAGGCCGGAGGCCACAGAGGTGGGGTCCTGCGCCGGCGGGACGGCGGTATGCCGTGGCAGCTGGACGGCCGCGGCGCGGTCGCGGCTCCTGCTCCTCCGGCGCCGGAGCCCGCGAAGGAGCCGCCGATGCCATCGCCTCACCGCGCCGTCGAGTTGTCCATCCGCGCCCCTGCGTCGCGCTGGTCGACGGCCGGCAAGTCCATCCCCTGCGTCGCCCCTGCCCCTGCATCTGCGCCCCTGCGCCCCTGCCTCAAGTCCATCTCCTTCTTTGACGTTCGAGAAGCAGGAGACGGCGGCGTCGCGCTGGTCCAGGGCCAGCAAGATTCTCAAGATTGGCAAGATCTTTTGTCGAAAGTCTCAAGATTGGCTACTGAATCTTGCCTGCTACTCAAATTGCCTGCTACTGAATCTTGCCGCTGCTGCTGCCTGTGTAAATTGTAGTTGTACATTCCACTTTGACCTTTTCTCATGCACGAATACGAGCAAATTATGCAGATATATCAGTGCTTCTTTATTTCATAGCAAATTATTTCAGTAGCTGTCTCCTTCCTATAGAGCTGTTACAACAGTTCATTGAACAAATGTGTCATTAACCTATCTGCTAGTGCATCCTCTAATGAACTTTAAAATCGACCGATCAGCAAGTTAAAGTGTATGGCAGCTTGAATTGTATGGAGGTTTCAGTACTGTAACATTTAATCTAGAGTACTGTATTAACTCGTTTTTCCATATGACTGTTGAAAAGCTGCATTGGATTATTAGAGTGAGTGATGGAGAAATGAACCCATTTGTAGATTTTGCTGTCAAAATAGCTCAGATAAATGCACTGATATCAGACAAATGTGCAACCTTGTAGATGCCTGATTTTGCAACAGCATATAGAGATATCATTTGTTGTACAGAGGCTTCAAAATTCGAAATATGCTTTGCTGTCTGGAAAAGATGATTATTCATCTTTGCTTAAGAGGGCAGTAATTTCTACTCCAGAAGATCTGATAGAATCATTTACAGGAATAGTGACTGGACGTTAGAAGTAAAGTTCTTTTGATGTTGCTAATGAAAAAATAATACTGTGTTGCTCTGTTTCTGTTATGGCGCGGAAGTAAACCTCTTTTGTATCTTTTCATGATATATAGCATAGCTGGTGGTACAAGTTTTTGAAATGTATATCTGTTTTTCTCGATATGCTTGTATCTGTTTTGTGGTCTCCTAAAAATGGGAAGTATTCTGGGAAGTATCTGTTCCAAAGAATGGCTACTATGTCAGGTTTTTATATCTCTACCAAACTGAAGTCTTTTTGTGAGAAAATTCAGCATGTGGCATTTGGCTTTATTTTCTCGACAGGATTACATGTTGGCACTTACAGAGTGAAAACAGCCCTGTTCTCAGGCAGAGCAAGGCTGTTGTTGGATTTCTGTTCTATTGTACTCTTATCATACAAAATTGTTTCCTGTGGTGAAGACTGAATTGGTGAAGACTGTTCCTTTGATCTTGAGCATGGCTAGGCAAGCATGTGAGCAGGTCAGAAAGTGAGAGTTTTCTGCCAAATGCATGAGTGAAACCTGAATTACATGATTTTTTACAACAGGTAGGCGACAATATTTATGTAAACTGTCATACTGTCATACTCCTTTGAAATTCTTTATTTTTAACCGGATTACATGTTACAATTACATTGAAAATTACAAAGTTCAAAGAGGGAAATAAGAAAAAAAAAAGAACATCTAGAATTGGATTTGGATAAATTCAGAAGACATGAAACTACAGAATCCAGTACATACATCACTAGGGTTGGACATACATGACCATTGGATTTGGATCAAGTACCCACGAACTGAAGAAATTAGTGCAAGAAACTAGTAATTTGGATCACTCCTTGCACGTCCTTGCAACCGCGAGCATTAGGAATGGAGTGAGCAAGATTTGGGAGGACTCGCTCCGGTGCCGCACGCACGCGGCCACGGACGTCTTCGCGGCACACCCGGCGGTTCTCACCAGCCCACTCCCGGCGTCCAACGACCAATTCGAGTGCGCCGGGCGCGTGGTGACGACGACGGCACGGCGCCGCGCCCGCCGAGCTGGAGCTGGACGGCGCTCGAGTGGAGAGCGCGGCGGGGCAGGGGAGGAGGGGAGCTCGGTTGAGGACGGCGTCGCCGAGACGGAGGCCGAGGCCGAGGCGCAGGCCGGAGGCGAGGGAGAGCGGGGCCCGGCGGAGGGCGCCGTGGAGCGCCGGAGCATCGAAGGAGAGGCTCCTGCCCGTGGAGCGCCGGAGCGCCGAAGGAGCCGGAGCAGGGGAGCAGCGGCGGCGGGCAGGGATGGAGGAGCCGATACAGCTCACTGTTGCAACGAAATGCAATTTAGAGGGTGGAATCTTTTACAGGAAAGGAGAAATATTCTTTTAGAGAGTGAAAAATAGAGGCTATTGTTGCAGTCAGTCTTACTCTCTTTTCCAAGTCACCCAAAACATTTGTGCTCCAATCCACTAGCCCTCCCGCCACCACTTTTAGACAGCTATGAATATCCACCTCCCCTCGGTCCCCCGCCTCCTTCCACGCCTCCTCTACCAGTCTCCTACAGTTCTCCTCCTCCAACCACCCTGCTTCGAATATGAACTGTTTTCCGCCTCCAGCTCCTCCCCCATGCACAGGTCGGTCGGTGGTGATGATTACCGGTCTGTGGTCAGAGTGGTGATGATCACCGTTAACCACGCGCACGCCCGGGAATCTTTCTCGCCATTTATCATTTGCAATCGCCCTGTCCAACCGCTCTCTGATATAATCTTCACAGCGACGGTTGTGGTTCCTCCAAGTGAAAACATCACCCACAAAACCCAGATCATGCAGGTTACAATCCTCCAAAGCAGCCTTGAAGCGATCCATGCAGCCTTGCGGCCGCGCCCTTCCCCCCTCCTTCTCATGCGCATAGAGGATCTCATTAAAATCCCCCGCACACAGCCACGGCAAGAGCTCTTGTCTGTCCTGCGCATTTCAAGAGCATAAATAAGCAGAACAGTCATGAAGGGCGTTGTCCAGCTCTCGCATGTATCATTCCGCAATCCTCCGACAGCTTTTTGACACCGGAAAGCTCGTTTCCTTTAAGCGTTGGAAATTGCCAGACTAGCTCATGAACAGTCAGCTACTTTGCTACATGTTCTCGGACACCTCAGAACTCATTCTCTTAACAATCCTCCGAAACTTTACTCTTCTCGTCCGTCAACCACACGACTCGTGTTATTTTAGTCCAATGTAATGGGCCTTCCAACTCAATTAAAGCCTGAGCGAAAGATGCTTCACAGCCCGAAGTGCATCAGCTTACATACTGGATTACACCATGAATCACAAAACCCCTATTCTATATTGCGCACACCACCAGCGTGCATCTCACAGATCAAAAGCTCACGTGCATGATCAAGGAATTCCCAGTCTATTGCAAACAGGATCTGGAAATACAGCAGATGCCAAACATAGGGTACATTATACCAATCCATAGAGATAATTCACCTGATATATCTCAAGATAAATAAGACAGAAAGATAGCTTCTTAAGAGTAATTTCTAGCAGAAAACTTTTTAGTAGCAGGACAGCAGGACTATCATCAGATTAGAAGAGAGAGGTTCCCTTGCCCTTCTTGTCTCCACCGATTTCAAAGTGCTTGCACCTCTGAAAATTCCAACGAATGTGTTAGCTCAGAACACCTGATACAGAACACACACAAAATGGAGGAAACAAGAAGCAAAAGTACCTTGATGGCGTGCTGAGAGTAGTGCTTGCAGCTTTGGCACTGCAGCTTCAGCACAATCTTCTTTGTTGTCTTGGCCTGAAATCCAAGTAACCAGAGGTAATGAAAAGCCCAAAGTGTAAGATTATGGATGCTGCTTGCAGCTATCATATGGCAATGTGCAAGCAAGAATATAGAGAGAAATCACAATCAAACCTTCTTGTGGAAAACAGGCTTTGTCTGCCCTCCATATCCTGACTGCTTGCGGTCGTAACGACGCTTTCCCTGAGCAGAGAGGCTATCCTTTCCCTTCTTGTACTGGGTCACCTTGTGAAGGGTGTGCTTCTTGCATTCCTTGTTCTTGCAGTAGGTCTTCTTGGTTTTCGGGACGTTCACCTAAAAAAATTTATACGAATAATTAAACCAACATGAAGAGTCAGGCTAGATATGAGAAGAAAAGTCGTACTAAAAAAACAGATGAGCAAGGAAATAACAACAATCCATTCAAACCTTATTCCCAGTAGAGACTAGCTAGTTTCAAATGTAAGATCGCAATGGACAAGCAAATGAAAAAATGTTTCACTCGTGAACTGTACAAGACAGCTCATATCAAGGGGAAAAAAACAAGGGCCAAAGCTATTTACCGACGCAGGTAAAGGATAGATGATTATAAATATTAATACCATAAAATATTTTGTCGTGCCGTTTAAATGTTGGGTAAATTGAGAAAAATCAAACAAGACAGTTTGAAGATACTAGCAAATAACCACAGAACGAAAAGTTCCAGTGACTATCATGATTAACTTCATTCAGTGTAATCATAATCTTGTTCTTTCCATACAAGATAAATCAAGTAACCACCTCAAGCGAGTTTAATCAGTAAAATGAAACAAATAGTAGCATAAAAGATCCTCCGATGGTATATCTACAATATGTAAGGTATTATTACTCTATTTGCACTTTCAATCATTCGGTTTAGTTGGAAGTTCTGGAATGCTTAATATTTTTAGCCTGGAGCTTAAATCTAACGAAGAAAACTAGTCCTTCTGAATTTGTTTATGACGCAACAGCAGTTCAACAGGGGAAAAAACTGAAGGTCGCGCTTAATATATGTAAACAACTACAAAAACAGAGTGCCCAGCATAGAGCAGTTTTGTTTTGATGGTGCTGTTTGCACCTTATCCTTGCACTAAATCACACTACAAGGACTCAGTAATCAACTAAATGCACCATCATTCAAGTTTTGATATAGTTCTCGAGTTCAGGGTAACAAGATATCATTGTTCAACGCATGACATGTAAGCACTAATTCCTGCTGGCCTAAAAATATGGTGGGCGAGCATTCGTCAGAATTAGCTCAGTGGTCAAGATTACTTGTGCATAAACTTCTATAACTGGTAACCAGCTCCCTACGCAAACACCAGTCCATCACTCATAGGCTGCAACCGCGCGAGATACGAAATCCACCGCCCGAACCGCCCGAATCTAGAACAGCTTAAGCGTGAACCACTACTGAAGGGGATTCAAGAACCGAAGGCTACTGAAGGGGAAGACACTACAGAATCCAGAGATGGATAACTCAAGGGGGACTGGAGTTGCTGACCATGGCTGCCGGGCTGTGGCTTCCTCCTCCCTCGGTGCGTCCTGGCGGCGGCGACCTGCAAGCTCGGTGCGGAAAACCCTATCGGGGAGGTCGCGGCTGGGAGATAAAGGTATGGGCCGAGGTTATTGGGCTTCAGTACGCTATAACCAGACGGGCGAATGTTATCGCAGGCCATCATCATCGGCCAGCTTTGAAACAGTCGGCCTAGCTCGGCCCACTAGATCAGGTTTATTTTAGAGAAAAGTCTAATTTGCCTCCCTCAACTACTGGAGGTCGCGCAATTTTCACCCTCAACTATAAAACCGGATATCTGATACCCTAAACTCATCACTCAGGTGTAATTTACCTCCTTAGGCGGTATTGAGAGTGATTTTGTCCTACGTGGCACAGTGGGACTCACATGTCAGGTGCCACGTCATTTTTTTTCATTTTTCATTTTTTCCCTTCTCTTCTACCCTTTCTCCACCGCCGCCCGTCGCTCCTCTCACCGCCCCATGCTGCCTCCACCGCCCCGCTCCGCCTCGCCGCTCCTCCCCTCGCCGCCTCCACTGTCTCTCCCCGCCCAGAGCAGCCTCCACCTCTCGGCCGCGTCGCCGCTGCTCCTCTCCGCGCCGCCCCGCCCCGCCGCTCCTCCCCTCCTCGCCCCGCCCCGCCTCTCCTCCCCTCGCCACCCGACGCAACGTGGCCTCGCGCCCCAGTCGTCGCCACTCGACGCGCCGCGCACCCCGCACGGACTCGCGCCCACGGTCACGCTGCTGCCACCAAACGCATCACCACGCTCCCGGCTGCCACCGCCTAACGCACCCCCGGACGCGGCCTCACGCCGTCGCATCCCCGGCCGCGCCACCGCGCTGCCTCGCGCCGCCACCCAACGCGGCCCCGCGCGGTGAGGGGAGGAGCGACGAGGGGAGGAGCGGCAGGGCGGGGCAGCGTGGAGAGGAGCAGCGGCGACGTGGAGAGGCGGCCGAGAGGTGGAGGCTGCGCTGGGCGGGGAGAGGCGGTGGAGGCGGCGAGGGGAGGAGTGACGAGGCGGGCAGCGAAGGGAGGAGCGGCGGGGCGGGGCGTGGCGGGGCGGTGGAGGCAGCATAGGGTGATGAGAGGAGCGACGGGCGGGGAGGAGCGTCGAGCGGGCGGCGGTGGAGAAAGAGAAGAAGAGAAGGGGAAAAAAAAGAAAAAATGACGTGGCACCTAACATGTGAGTCCCACTGTGCCACGTAGGACAAAACCACTCTTAATACCGCCCAGGGAGGTAAATTGCACCTAGGTGATGAGTTTAGGGTATCAGATATCCGGTTTTATAGTTGAGGGTGAAAATTGCGCGACCCGCAATAGTTGAGGGAGGCAAATTAGACTTTTTTTTATTTTAAGGGAAATGTCTATTTACCTCCCTGAACTTTTATATGAGTTGCAACTTTTCTCCTGAGTTACAAAACCGGGTAAGCAGACTCCCTCAACTCATCTAGTCGGTACAAGTTTCCTCCCTCGGTAGTTTTGTAAGCGGTTTCGTCCGACTAGACGCGTGTGGGGCACGCGCCTCTTGCTGACTCAGCGCGGGAGTAAAAAGCGACGCCGCTAGAGACGCTTTCGCCATTCTCTCCCACTCGCGCTCGCACTCCTCTGCCGCCACCCCTCTCCAGTGAACCCTAACTCTAGGTGCCGCCACCCCGACATGGCAGACAGCTCGAGCTCGATGGGAGGCGACGACGAAGAGAGGCGCAAGTCGCCTATCCCGTACCACGTGAAGCCCCTGGACTACGAGCCCCCCATCTACTGCAAATGCAACGAGAAGGCGGCGATGTGGATCTCCTGGAGCGACGACAACCCCGGGCGCCGCTATGTGAAGTGCTACAACAAAGCTCGGGTAAGCTCATGGTGTTGTCGAATTTGGATAGATCCACTTCGGGCGTCTGAGCTTTGTAGCATAACAGACCTAGCCGCTCTATAAGCGCGGGCCATCGTGCTAGTTCGTTTGCAATAGGAAGCGCCGGCTGCGTCATGTTGCAATCCCATCGAAGAAGCAATATCTCTGCTGCTTTCCCGAATTGATTCCACACAGAGCGATCGAGCGAAGCAAAGCAAGAGCCGAGAGCACCACCACGTACTCACTCCCATTCTCCTTGGCGATCGCGAGGCCGCGGCCGCGGCCACCGTCTACCTACCTAGACACATTGCAGCAGGATATATGCCGCGTTCCCATCTCGATGCATCCGCCACTGCTGCGGGCTTCGGCGACCACGACGCCGCCAAAGCGCGGCGGGGTATGTTCACGGCATATCCCGCGCGTGGATCGGCCTCCTCGGCGCCAAAAGGCGGGCCACATTCCATCGAGCAAATGATCTGCCAAGGCACGGAAAAGGAGACGTTTCGGATGGGTATCGCATCTGAATCTTCGAACCTTCGGCCGACCGGTCGCTGTTCGCGCCTTTTTCAAACCGTGCTTTTGACCGCGGCATCTTATCTCTTTTTCTTTCTAAAGCTGGTGATATTTGATTCCTGCATTCACATCTCAGATTGTATCACACCTTCCGGACAGTATGGTTTCAGTGTTTTGAGTGTTCTAATATCAGCAGAAGATGTCACTAGTTAGCTGTGCCCAATTCACTGAAGAACTTTGCAATTTACGATCTAATGATGCAAAAGATCTTAGCTCGGCTAAATGAACCGTCGTTGTCGATCGGTAAATATTCTTAAGTGTTCAACTTAATAAGGTGACAGTGTGAAGGTGTTGTGAAAGATTTGATTACTTGCAAGAGGCAATCGGGGTTATGTTGCCAATACTTATTCAGACAAAGGAGTACGGATGAGGGTTGCACGCCTGTACGCGAACTTCTATGTCTATGTACACAGAGCATATTTTCATCCTCGCAAGGCTACCATCAGCCATAACTTTGTAGAAAGCAGCGAAAGAGAAAAGAACCATAGAAATGACTGATAACTGACAAAATGCTGTGGAGCATTTCAGTTCAGAGACATTTAAAAGAAAGAAATTAAGTTTACGCTTAGTGGTATTAAGGTATCTAGACTTTTGCAGATGAATCAAAGGTTGCGGTGCTGTATCTCTGTATGTGTTCAGACCTTCGCATGATGGTGGATTTCAGTCATCACTACGCTGCAGACAGCAACTAATGTTCCTACATATCATGAAAATCAGGGTATCATGAAGGATGTGATGCTTGCTAATGTTACTACATCTCATGAAAAATAAAGAACTGCGCTGATGCTTGCTGATATACTACCTTCATATTTTTTTCTTATCATTTAGGACAAGAGTTTTGGCGCTAATTTGAACTAAGGCTCATGTACGGAGGCGGTAGTAGGATACATTCATTCAGAATTTTATCCGTAAAACCAGAACAAATGTTACTACTACATGATACATCCCACCAAAAGCAGTCGTAGATGGCAGCGTGACGATATCAGAACAATGTTTATTTGCCACACACTGCAACAACACAAAGGGCCTGCTTGGATGCCGGCCACGTTTTACCACATACGCTCGCCACAGTCGTCATGGGTGTGGCGCCGATTTTCGGCGCCACACTCGCCACAGCTGCCGCAACGCAAATGAGAAAGGAAAAGCAGTGGCAGCCATACCTTAAGCAGGAACCAAGCAGCTTTCTACTGTTCCGCGGCGCGGCCTAAAGTTTGGTGTGGCTGGTTGTGGCGGTGAACCAAGCAGGCCCAAAGTAAAGAAAACCGTCGTGTTGTCACTAGCAGCAGAGGAGCATCGATGCGTTTGTCAAGTAGCAGCACTTTGCCGAGAGAGAGAGAGAGAGAGTCGAGTGGCATCAGGTAGCTGCACGCGTATAAATAGGCACCCGTGTGCGGTCTTCAGTGACAGCTCCATCGATCAGTTGCTTGAGAGGTTCAGTTAGCAGGGTTGGTGACGAACTGACGATGGATAGCTATAGCTCTTCAGATGCTCAACGGTGAGTTGCGACTGCTCTTCCTTCTCTCACCCTCCACAGTCCACACCCAACAGTACTGACCTGAACGCCACGCTTTGAATCTGTGCTGTCAATACTAAAAGAAAAAGAAATTATATATGCTCTGTTCATGCCACTCCAGTTGAATTGTTTCAAGTTGACGCGCCGCATTACATCACTCATTGACACATGACATGCATACACGAGGCTCATTTCTTGAACCATTGTAAACGTGGTTGTTTTTTTGGCAGGCGCCACAGGTGCGCGGCGTGCTTCCGTCAGTTCAACAGGATGGAGCACCTGGTGGAGCACATGAGGACGGCGCGGCACTCGGCGCACGAGCCGCGCTGCGGCGTCTGCTTCAAGCACTGCCGCTCCTTCGAGGCGCTCCGGGACCACCTCGGCGTCGGCGGCTCGACGCTGCCAAAAGCCACCCGCTGCGCCGACAACTTCGCCGAGCGCGGCTGCACGCTCTGCCTCGCCGTGTTCCCCACAGCCGCCAAGCTCAGGGAGCACCAATCCGAGTGCCAGCTCCACCGCACTCCGGCGATCACCATGTCCAGGCTGCAGATCAGCGGGCAGCCGCCGCGGGGAGGCGGCGGCGCGCTGGCGCTGGGGTGCAAGATGGTCGGCGCCGGCAGCGACGGCACGCTGGACGTTTGCGCGCGGGTGTGCGTGGTGGACGAGCGCGAGGAGGTCGTTTTCGAGGCCTTCGTGAAGCCGCTCGTCCCGGTCACGCAGTACCGGTACGAGCGGACGGGCATCCGGCCGGAGCACCTCCGCAGCGGCACGAGTGTGACAGTGAAGCAGGCGCAGCAGCGCGTGCAGGATCTGCTTCTCAACGGCGAACAGCCGTGGAAGGTGCGGACCAGCCGCGGGCGTGCCAGCCTGCTGGTGGGCCACGGCCTGGACCACGACCTCGAGGCGCTGGGCATGGACTACCCGGCGTACCTCAAGCGCGACACGGCCACGTACCCGCCGCTGATGAAGACGAGCAAGCTCAGCAACTCGCTCCGGTTCCTCACGCGGACGTACCTCGGCTACGACATCCAGACGGGGCACCAGCACCCGTACGAGGACTGCGTCGCCGCCATGCGCCTCTACCACCGGATGCGCGCGCAGCCGCACCCCAGGGGCGACGGCGACGCCGCCGCGTCTCCGGCGAGCGCGGACCAGGCGTTCCCGGCGTGGAGGCAGCGGGAGATGGAACGCATGACGCCGGAGGAGCTCCTCCAGCTCTCCGTGCCGGACTACTACTGCTGGTGCCTCGACGGATAGCTAGCTCCTGCACAGCCAGAGCGCGTCACGTCGACGTGTCGGCCGTCGGCGTCGCATGATCACAGATTGGACTCTGCCCCGGCCCGTTCAGCTGTCATTCGTACGTCATCTCGGGCTAGGGACTACGTACTATACTCGATGCGGTAACTTCAACCTTTGCATGAACCCAAGACAGTGGCAGAGCGTATGGATTTGGATCCATGAGAGTATACTTACACGGCCATCCGAGAGCACGCTCACTCGATCTCACGCCAGTTGACATCAGTAAATCGTAGTATGAGTGTCACTACTGTTGTACCCAAAATCAGTATATGAAAGTGAGTCCATATAACTAATACTAGATCAGTACGAAATACAAACTGTGAATGCGTGTGAAGCTGGAGTAGAATGCACGTGAAACGAACAGATAATATACTTACAGATGGAAACACCGAACATGTTAAATTAAAATGTGGTTAAGAAACAAGTTTTTAATTGTGTCTACTATCAAGGGAAAGTTAACAACGGGAAGAGCATCAGAGGATAAACAGAAGTATTGTGATAACAAGACAAAGATGATACACACGTGGTGTGAATTTTCTAGCAACGCAAAAAATGCATGTGTACAGGAATCGACCTAGCCCTTCCCCTTGCAGGCAGCCTTGCTAGACTCCTTGACCTTGGAGGGCTTTTCCTCTAGGCATTGGCCTTTGCTGCGCACTGCTGTGCCCACCCCACCACCGCCGTTCTCGAGATCAATCGGCACGCTGTCGCCGGAGTTAGGACTTGCGAGCCTCCATCTCTCCATGATTGATCGGTGACGCATTGACGCGGGACGTGTCCCACCAGGGCCAGGAGCCATGTCTTGTCCAGAAGCAACATTATATGCAAGTCCATCATCGTCAATTATCCAGGCGCCATGTCTTAAATGAGAAGCAGCGGCTGCCGGCATCCTCGAGCAAAGCGTGGTCGCCGTCGAGCTCGACCGCTGCCTCCGCCGTGCTCGCGCGCTCCACCATTACAGGGATGCGGTCCAGGGCGAACGGAGAAGATATATAAAGGACGACGAGCTCGCCAGCGACCACGGATGCTAGAGCCATATGATACGACTCCTTGACTCAACGGACGACCAGCTAACTCACCAGATCCTAGCCGCACAAACCCGGTCGAACGACTCGCAGGACCCAAGGGGTGGTCGCTATTCCAAATAGCGACCATCCCCAACCTCCTAATTAAGGACGCCGCCTTCGCTGCACGCCACGGCTCGCCAGAGCGCCGCCAAGC
Organism: Eragrostis nindensis; assembly: GCA_012490785.1. Lineage (NCBI taxonomy): Eukaryota > Viridiplantae > Streptophyta > Magnoliopsida > Poales > Poaceae > Eragrostis > Eragrostis nindensis. The sequence goes on along the minus strand of JAAXCT010000001.1, from coordinate 4,575,808 downwards.
CCTGAGGCTCCTGAGTCCATGACCGGCCTGGCGATGCACCTGGTCGGCGCGTCAAGATTGCCGCGCCGCGGACGTCGTACGTGTCGCCGATAGCTTCGTGCCGTCGATCCAAGTGCTCCTGCGCCGGCCATGCTCGAACCACCCCCGGTGGCCAACGCTACGCCCGTCAAGAGGAAATCAGAGGGCTGAGGTGCTGCTGGCCGCCGCCGTGCATCCCGCGCTTGTCTCCTTCGCATTTGGAGCGCGGTGGCTGGACACGGTCCACTGATACCCCGACGATTGTGTTTCATTTCCATACTCTGCTTTCTCCCGAAGGCCTTTCCACTCATGCATCCTCCGGTTGCAAGGCCAAGGACCAATCAATCATCAAATTCAAACGGATGTCATGCTGATGTTGCGTTTTTTTTTCCTTGTTGGGCAACTTGTTGCACCTGTACTCCTAGGTGCTTGAAAATTGCAATCTTCACAATCCATGCGGAGCTCGTAAAGAAGTTAGTAATGGGTCTTTCATTTTGCATTTGATGTTTTTCACCCACCATGGTGATACTCCTTCCGTCCAGGAATATAAGAATTCGTTGATTGGGAGGAATCAAGTTTGACTATTCGTCTTATTCAAACTTATTAAAAAATTAACCAATATTTTGAATAAGATAAATGGTCAAACTTTATGCTTGTCAGTTAACGAATTTATCGCGCAGTGCAGACATTCGCATGCTCATACGCAACACATGTGCCTAGAACTAGTTAAGCCATGTGCTCATTTAATGAAAGAAATGAGAACCATGAGAGCATTTTGGGGCCATATGAAGCTCTCTCTATATATGATACGTGAATTAGAATACAAATCTTCCCAAGTATGGATTGCTTGCTAGCTTATTCGGTCTCCCACGGTGGGTGCGAGAGGTATCAGGAATAGCTTGTTCTCCTATTCAAAATCATGATGCTCTACTTGTGCCTTTGCTTCGAGGAATTTTGAAGCCTCTTTAGCCAGGAGATGCCTCCAGTCTGCGACTTGCGTTGGCTCTAGCTCTGCTGTTGTACTTCTAATAGAAGTTACTTTTGCAAAATGTTCAATCTACCTCGAAGGAGAATGGTCTAGCTTGATGATGTCCGTATACATGCTTAATTACGATGACATCTGCGTGTGCAATTCCTCGATGATATGTTGTGAACCATTGTTGTATGCATCGGATCATGCAAAAAGCTGGAACATCATCTATTTTCTAACAAAATGGACGAACGATGGGTAAATAGTAACCAGTTTCCTTGCACTTGACACATTTACCCTGAAAATAAAAAGATTCCAAGTCAGTGAGAAATGGTCAATTACAACGCCAACAGTCAAGGACCGAAAGAACACCAGTTAACTTTATACTTTTCTAGGTACAGGAAACTGCAACCAACCTTGATTACTACTTCCCAGCCTTGATTAATGGCTAATCTGAGTTCTTGTCTACACATTAACCCAAACAAAGGAGAACAACGCATCTGGCACAATGTCCAAGATTTGGTTTTGAGAGCTAATGCCGCAGTAGACGTCATCACAACAGCCAGGCCGGTTCTGGCAGATCAAACTCACATGTCGCCAGAAAATTTAACAAGCAGCTAACAGAGATAGTATTATCATCATCCTTACCTCGTCGTTTGTCGATTAAACCTGTGTATTTTTTCTCTTACCTTAAACTGCAATCAGTTCAATAATCAATACGTCACCATTGCAGACCATGTGAATCGATCGCTAGCAATAGGTCATTTCAAATGTAGATGGATATTCGAGGGTAAAAAAGTATAATAAAAACGTTCTTTTTGTGAACAATACTAAAAAAACATTTCACTGTTCTTGCCTGAACATCAATCCATAATACTACTACTGTAGGGAGAGCGATGCACTTACATAATGTCATAACTAAAAATTTGTGTCAGCTGAGCTTTCAACTACTAGATCAGGTTCTTACCTTGAAAGAAAAATTTTGCACTCGTGGCAGTGGGCAGAGTCGATCTTATGTTGACATTCAATTCTTGGTCCTTGGGCAGCTTCACATTCAGTTTTTGCTCTGTCCTTTTGATTGAAGATCCATCCAACAATACTAAGTAGTACGTTTTCCAACACTCTCTATGGACAAGTGGTAGATCGATTATCCGGGAAGGGAAGAAAGAAAGCAGCGGTACATCAGTTGCACCGCATCGGATTGCTATGCTCAACCTGAACCAGGAAAAGACTATCTAATCACTGCCATCGTGCTCCATGAGATGAGACAGCCTGCGCCGGCGACGACGACGAGAGCGCGCAGTAAAGTAGGAGGAGCCAAAGAACTCGCCGCACACCTCCGGATTTACGATAGAAGCTCCCCGGCCATCTCCGCAGCCTGCCGGCAGGACACATGGTCAGTTCGCCAGGCGTTGGAGAAGGAAGCGACGAAGACCTCGCCTGCGTCCTCGACGCCCGGCTAGCCGTCGAGCTCCACCGCGCCATGATCTGCTGCCGCGACCGCGAACAAGCCGGACAGTCGCCCACGCCATGCAGCTCGGGAGCCTTCTGAGTTCTGACTAGTTGACTACAACAGACGACACCGGATCCGAGCCGCACGAGCCCGATCGAACGACTGCGAGGACCCCTGGGGCGGTCGCTGTTCCAAACAGCGACCACCCCTGGCTCTCGCAAGGATGCCGCCTCCGTAGCGCCACGGCTCGCCGCAGTTCTGAATGACTTAGCCGGGCTGCCGCTGCGCCTGGACGACCACGGAAGACGTGTCGCCAGTGTTCCTCGCGGTCGATTCGAGTCCTCCGCCGCGGTCGAATAGAGAGCTGAGCTGCCGCCACGGCGCATTCCGCGCTTGCGTCCTTGCCCGCCAGGTGGTCCTACGGCTGCAGGCCCGCAGCACTGACGCATCGGGAACGCTGTGGCCGGTGCCGACGCGTTCAATGCTCTGTTTTCTCCTCGTCTTTAAATGACCCACCGGCCATGGCCTGTCATCGATCTCATGTCGAGTTGTTGATGCTGCGCATCAGACGCTAGCAGATGTTCTGCAATGGATCAAGCACTGAAAAGCCGCAACCCCTGAGATTAGTTACTGAAGGCATAGAAGCTTGAAATTCGATCTGTGCTTTTGCTAAATGAACTATCGTTGCGTCTAAATATTCTGCAGTTTGCAGCTTAAAATTACAACACATTACCACTGCAGACCATTCGAATCGACCGCCAGCAATAGCTCATTTCAAAGGTGGATGTATATGCCATGGTAAAAAAAGAATTATACTAAAACAATTTTTTTTCGGCGAAGAATACTTTTCATTGTAGGAGAGGGCGTACCCCTACTGGTTTTAATATATTAAAAAGAAAATAATACTTGCCATCTTCACCGCTCATGTGGAGCTCGTAAAGAAGTTAGTGACGGGTCTTTTGTTTTGCATTTGATATTTTTCATCCACTACAATGATAGGTACTTTATGGCACAATAAGAACAAGAGATCACATGTGTGTTACAAGCAACACATGTACCTGGAACTAGTTAAGCCATGTGCTCATTTAACAAAAGAAAATGAGAAAAATTATCGAATTCTGATCCCACCAGCTAGCTAGATATGAATAGGGACGCCACCGATACACAGGCTAACGAAACATGAGAGCATTTGGAGCCTCCATAAAGCTCTGCATATATGATATGTGAGTTAGAATACCTACTTCTCCAAGTATGGATTGCTTGCTAGAGGTTATTTGGTCTCTATACTAGAAAGTTAGCGCGCCCGTTGGCGCGCCTGGCTTCCTGTGTTAAGATTCTATCAGAAGGTCACTCGGCACTCTCAAGCACACCTTTATCTTGACTGAGGGAGGCATGAGAAAGATTAATAACTGTCAGTAATCATGCATCTCTATACGTAATTGAAAGTTAAAATTATATATTTCTTGACAACCTAATAAGTGTAGTACTGTCAAATATTGGGAGCATATATATCTACTATCATCTGTATACTAATGACGCTGCTTCTTTTCTTTCAAAGGTCAGCTGCTATTGTTTACAGCAAAATGAAATGTGCAAGTTATTTTCTCCAAATGTCATTACATTGCCAACGTAGTTGTACTTTAGAAATGGTTGTTGATACGCTATCCTATCAGAGCAATAAGCTATGAAATGAACAGGTTATAATCTAATTAACCCTCAAATTGTAGCAAGGCCAAAAACAAATGAAATAAAGCTAGTGGCATCCTCTTGTAGGCACTGAAGTGGTTTAATTGAAATTACAAATTTTATTAGAAAAGCACAAGCAAGGAAATAATTAATATACAAAGGTGCATATTTGAGGATAGCCAAAACAGAGCTATGGTGGGTTCCAACGCAGCAGAGCTATGTGGGTTCAATGCAATACATGTACATAGCATGTTTAGGAAATGAAAGGAAGCTGCTATCTCTTGCCTATACACACTATCTAGCAACAGAAACAGTGGTAGTTACTCTTCTACCGGCACGGTACTTGCAGGAACAGGTCTATGTAATTGTAAGCAAACATATGAATCCAATATATATCGTCAATTCTAAGGAAAAGGAATTGTTCACACATTTCATCGAACAACTTGTACGTACTTCTATAAGTTGGCCTGCACTTGCGTGCTGCTGCCGCGGGCATAGCTGAGAGGGATGACGTTTATGCAGATGGGGTGCTGGTTCCTCTATAATTTGCGCTCTGAAGAGTGTAGCCGGCACTGGGGTGTGTTGGCGGCCAGCCATCGATGGTGGCGACGAATGCAGCTGTCAGTTCTAGGGAAGGCAGGAAGACAAAGAAAATGATAAAGCAGACGGTCGGAGAGGAAGTAGTGGAGAGATGGCTATGAAATTTAAATTTTGAGAATAGCTAAATAATCAAGTAAATTTTGTGTTATTTACCAGGGTTTTTGTTCATACAGTATTGTGGGGAAAATAATTTCAGAATACCTATACCTGGAAGCCAAGGCTGAATCTGGTGGACAAATACATGCAAATAAAAAAATCATTTATGCCTATTGGAACAATGTATCCATAAGTTGCTTTTACTCATCATCTTGAAAGATTGTAATTGAGAGTATAAAATGCAAAATATATGGAAATAATGTCCCCAATTAACCATATCAAAAGAAAAGGCCTGTTATAAAATTTTAGACAAGCATGCATTGGTAGTTACATTGGCTCTGCATTAAAGATTTAAAGGGGATCAATTAACCCGCAGTGATCAAGAGAACTTTTAATTTAACGTAAACATTGTGAATGGCACTGTTGATAGGAAACATCTAGGCCATAAAACAAATAAATACTTAGCCAAGTACAGTAAGCCTGAATCTCTCTTATTATTCTTCAAGTTTGATTCTTTCTTAGGAACATCAAATTCCTTGTCAATAGCATATAAAGTCACAGGTCTAACGTAAATGAAAAAGAAGAATGAGGACTTGCAAGCTAACCATATTCCATTGTCGCTCCACCGTATTGGAATTTCATCGAACACCTCGCTTGCGAGGAAACAGTGAATGCTTTCAAGTACGGGAGTGCAAGGGGAGAAAAGTTGGGACGCACGGCGCGCTTGCCGTTCGTGTTACTCCTGTGCCTTTACACGACGCGCCAGTCTCCGTCTCCTTTTGCTAGCTCTCCGCACCGTCACGGTCCTTGCGCAGCGGCTCCAATGGAGCGACGGCGGCTTGGACAAGCTAATGCAGGCAACGCCTACAGCGCTAGTCAAGGTCCCAAATCTTCCATCGCCCATGTTGGCCTAGCGCGCCATCTGCAGTCACATTGCGACAACCTCCGTGGGGATTTGGCAGAGGTGGCCAGTGGACTGCGACATGGAGATAGGCGGCGGTGCATCGCGGCGTGGACGCACTGGGACTCAAGGAAACGGGGAGCAGCGACAATTTTGCAGCCATCGGCGTCGGCTCGGGAGAGGAAGGACGGAGGGGTGACTGCAGCAGCGGCGGCGGCGGCGGCGGCAGTCGACAAATCCGGCAAGGAAACACGGAGGGAGATGCTCTCGAGAGTTCTGGGTCTTTCGGGTCCGCGGCAATTCGGGCATGATGCGACCCGACTTGATCCAACAGCCTATGTTGTTAGTGGGGCGTATCCGACGGCTCACGTTAACGGGTTGACGTGGACGCATCCACAACCCGCGAACGCGACCACGTTGGGATAGGTAGAGATTGGTGGGTGTGAGAGGTATCGAGAATAGCTTATTCTCCTGTACAAAACCTAGATGTTCCGCACGTGATCCTGAGTGGAGAAATTGGACGGAATGTAGCTCTGCAGTAATATTTCTAACAGTCGAAGCTCCCGCAAAATGTACAACCTTTCTTGTACTAAATGCTTAATTACGATGACATATGCGGGTGTCAATTGAACCTGTCTTTTTCTCTTACTTTAAACTGCAATCAATTCAATAATCAACACGTTACCACTGCAGATCATCGAATCGACCGCCAGTAATATGTCATTTCAAAGGTAGATGGACATTCCAGGGTAAAAAGTTAAATTAAACACATTTTTTGTGAACAGTACTAAAATACATTTCACTGTTCTTGCCTGAACATTAATCCATAATATAACTGTAGGGAGAACGCTGCATTTGACATAATGTCATAGCTATAGAACTTTATTAGGCTAATGTGCCGTGGTAGACGGCATCTCAAGATTCAGTCATCAGCTGAGCATTCAGCTACTTGATCAGGTTCTTAACTTGAAAGAAAAGCACTGCATTTGTGGCTGTGGCAGAGGCTTATGTTGCAATTCAATTCTTGGTCCGGGACTCCGGGCCGGGCAGCTTCACATAATCACATTGATCAGTTCTGGCACTATCCTTTTCATTCAACCGACAACACTAAGCAGAGCTTTATGGTGACCACTAACCAGTAAGTTTTCCAACACTCGATTGATGGAAGTAGTAGATCAATCATTCGGAAGCAAAGAAAAAAAGTAGCGGCACATCAGTTGCAGGCTTGCAGCGCATCGGATGGCTATGCTCAACCTGAACCAGGAAAATAGTACTATCTCAATGCCATCGTGCTCCATGAGACAGGCTCAGACAGCCAACGCCAGCGACGACGAGGAGCGCGCGCAGTAAAGCAGGAGGAGCCAAAGAACTCGGTCGCCGCAGAGCTCCGGATAGGCGATGGAAGCTCCCTGGCCCGGCCACCTCCGCAGCCTACCCGCATGAAGCATGGTTAGTTGGCCAGACCATGGCCAGCCGTTGGAGAAAGGAAGCGACAAAGAACTCGCCTGCGTCCTCAACGCTCGGCTCGCCGTCGAGCTCCGCCCCGCCATGCTTTGCTGTCGCTGCAGACTCGTCGACTCAACCAAATGACCGGTCAACTCACCGGATCCGAGCCGAACGAGCCCGATCGAACGGCTGCCAGGACCCAGGGGCGGTCGCTATTCCAAATAGCGACCACCCAGGGTCCTCGCAACGACGCCGCTTCCGCTGCACGCCACGGCTCGCTAGAGCGCCGCCAAGTTCCGAATGATATATCCGGCCTGCCGCTGCGCCTGGACGGCGCGTCAAGATTGCCGCGCCGCAGACGTCGTGTGGCAGGTAATCCTCGCAGTCCATCCGAGTGCTCGTGCGACGGCCATGCTTGAACCGCCCCGGTGGCAGAGAGCGAGCTGTGGTGCTGCCGACCGCCACCGCTGCGCATCCCGCGCTTGTCTTCTTAATCTTCGGGAGGCCCTACGGCGTGCACCGTCGCATTTGGAGCGCGGTGGCTGGACTCGGTCCACTAACCGCCTGACGCGTTCCAGTTCAAGGCTCTGCTTTCTCCCGGAGGCCTTTCCACTCATGAATCCTCCGGTTGCAACGACCAACCAATCATCAAATTCAAAGGGATCTCATGCTTATGTGGCGTGTGTGTGTGTGTGTTTCTTTTTTTTTGGGCAACTTGCTGTACTAGCCAGGTGCTTGAAAATTGCAATCTTCACGGTCCATGTGGAGCTCATAAAGAAGTTAGTAATAGGCCTTTCATTTTTTTTCGTCCACCATAGTGATACGAATTTTATCGCACAGCACAGATATCACATGTTCTATTATAAGCAACACATGTACCTGTCTACCTGAAACTAGTGAATCATGTGCTCATTTAACGAAAGAAAATAAGAAAAATTGTGGAATTTTGATTACACAAGTATATATGAATAGGTATATATGCCACTGATACGCATTGAGCTTGAGAAACACTAGAGCATTTTGGAGCCGCCATGAAGCTCTGTAGATATGATACGTGAATTAGAATGCATACTTCCCTAAGTATGGATTGCTTGCTAGGTTATTCGGTCTTTATTGGTGGGTGTGAGAGGTATCGGGAGTAGCCTGTTTTCCTGTTCAAAACTATGTTGTTCTACATAGGCCTTTGCTTGGAGGAATTTCGAAGCCTTTAGCCACGAGTTGCGGAACATCGACTCTGGCGCATATACGAACGAAAAAAGAGATTGGCGTGAGATCACCTACATGCATGTTTCCATGGAAAGGCTCACGTATGCATCTGGCCAAATAAAGAAGACTTTATTTTGTTTAGGAAGTAACAAACCGATCGACATGGTTTAGATAGCATAATATTTTTTGTCCGTAGCCGGCTCTCCTACTTCAAACTTGATAAGGCCGAAGACCAGGACGCCCTAAACAGGGTCAAGGCCGGTTGTAATAATCTCTCGTAATTCTTGACGCATTGCCAACCTTTCTCGATAGGTTTTTGTCTCGCGGACTGCATCGGCTTCTATCTAGTGTGACTGTGTGAGATAAGGATTTCGACACCCTGAAGATCACGGGGATTGAGGTTAGAACCTCCACCGCGCACGCATTCCGTGCTTGACTCCTTGACGGCATGACGGAGTGATACAGGGCTAATAGCCTAATAGCAGTGTTGCATCCCAACGAGAAAGACGTAAAGAAAACAAGAAAGATTGGTGAAAATTTTGATCCCACCAGATATACATTAATAGCGATGCCACCGATACGCAAGCTTGAGAAAGACGAGAGTATATTTTGAAGCCCCATGAAGCTCTGTATATATGATATTTGAATTAGAATACCTACTTCCCAGATATGGATTGCTTGCTAGGTTATCCGGTTTCCGTTGGTGAGTGTGAGAGGTATCGGGAATAGCTTGTTCTCCTGTTCAAGAGCTGGATGTTCTACATGCACCCTTGATTGAAGGAGTGGCATCTGGTGTGCGACTTGCATTGGCTTTAGCGTTGTGTTCTTCTGATAGTCGAAACTCCTGCAAAATGTTCAATCTTTCTCGAAGGAGAACGGCCTAGCTTGATGATGTTCATATGATAAGCTTAATTACGATGACATATGCTTGTGTGTTTCCTCGATGATATGAAGCTATCATAATTGTGAACCATTGTTGTATGCATCTGATTATGCAAAAATTAATAAACTTTACTTTTCTAGGAACTGGAAACTGTAACCAACCTTGATTACTAGTTCTCAGCCTTGATAAGATGGCTAATCTGAGCTCTTGTCTAAACACCAATCCAAACAATGTGTAGGGAGAACAACGCATCTAGCACAAATGTCCAAAATTTAATTTTGAGAGCTAATGTGCCGTGGTAGACTTCATCGCGAGATTCAGTCGTAACCTGAGCATTCAGCTACTTGATCAGGTTCTTAACTTGGAAAAAAAAATACTGCATCAAAAAAAGACTGGTAGTGGGCAGAGTCTTATGTTGCCATTCAATTCTTGGTCCTGCACAGCTTAATTCACGTTCAGTTCCGGTTCTGTCCTTTGATTCAAGATCGATCCAACAATACTAAGCAGAGCTTTACGGTGACAACTAAGTAGTAAGTTTTCCAACACTGTATCAACAATTAGTAGATACATTATCCAGGCTATGCTCAATCTGAACTAGGAAGATACTGTCTAATCACTGCCATCGTGCTCCATGAGACGGCCTACGCCGGCGACGACGAGGAACAAGCTGCACGCACAGTAAAATAGGAGGAGCCAAAGAACTCGATCGCCGCACACTTCCGGATTGACGATGGAAGCTCGGTCGATCCCCGGCCACCTCCCCAGCCTGGCCGCAGGACGCTTGGCCTGTTGGTCAGACCATGGCAAGCCGTTCGAGAAGGAAGCCACGAAGACCTCGGCTGCGTCCTCGACGCCCGGCTAGCCGTCGAGCTCCGCGGCGCGCGCCATGATCTGCTGCCGTGAATAAGCCGGCCAGGCGCCGCCGCCATGCAGCTCCGGAGGCTGTGACCTGTGACTTACAACAGACGACCGGTCAACTCACCGAATCCGAGCCGCACGAGTCCGATCAAACGATTCCCAGGCCCTAGGGGGCGGTCGCTATTCCAAATAGCGACCACCCCTGGCCGGCCAGACGCCGCCACGGGCCCACGGGTCGCCACAGTTCCGAATGACTTAGCCGGGCTGCCGCTGCGCCTGGACGGCCGCGGACGACGTCCTCGCGGTCGATTCGTGCTCATGCACCGCTTCTGCTTGAACCGCCCCGGTGGCCCACGTCCTTCTCGAGAAAATAGAGCGGCCGACCTCCGCCGCGGCGCATTCCGCGCTTGCGTCCTTGCTCGCCAGGTGGTCCTACGGCATGCAGCACCAGCGCATCGGGAGCACTGTGGCCAGCCGGCCGACGCGTTCAGGGCTATGTTATCTTCTCGTCTTTAAACGACCCACACCGCCCATGACCTGACATCGATCTCATGTAGATGCTGCGCATCATACGCTAGCAGATGTTCTGCAATGTATCAAGCACTGAAAAGGCGCAACCCGAGAGATTAGGTATTCAAGGCATAGAAGCTTGAAATTCGATCTTAGCTTTTGCTCTTTTTTTTTTTTTTGCGAGTGATCTTAGCTTTTGCTAAATGAACTATCGTTGCGTCTAAATATTCTGCATCTTTGCAGCTTAAGATTACAACGCATTACCACTGCAGATCATGCGAATCGACAGCCAGCAATATGTCATCTCAAAGTTAGATGCACATTCCATGCATGGTTAAAAAAAAAGTTTTGTGAACAATACCAAACCACATTTCATTGTAGGAGACGGTGTACCCCTACTTGTTATAACTTATTAAAAAGGAAAGAATACTTACCATCTTCGCAGTCCATGTGAAGCTCATAAAGAAGTTGGTGATGTGTCTTTTGCGTTTGATGTTTTCCGCCCACCAAAGTGATATGTACTTTATAATTATGGCGCAATAAGTACAAGAGATCAAATGCTCCATTTATAAGCAACGCAGAAAATGAGGAAAATTATCGAATTATGATCCCACCAGCTATATATGAATAGGGATGCCACCGATACACAGCTTTAAGAAACATGAGAGAATTTTTGGAGCCCCATGAAGCTCTATATATATGATGTACTCCAAGGATTGCTTGCTAAGTTATTCGGTCTCCATATTAGTGGGTGTGATAGGTATCGGGAATAGCTTTTTCTCCCTTTAAAAACTTTGATGTTCTTACATGTGCCCCTGACTGGAGAATTGCATTGGCTGTAGCTCAGCAGTTTTCTTTCTAACAGATGAAACTCGCAAAATGTTTAGCCTTTCTCGAAGGAGAACAGACTCCCGCAAAATGTTCAACTATTGATTAGGATCTTGGAAAAAAAAATACTGCATTTGTGGCAGTCTTATGTTGACATTCAATTCTTGCTCCTGGGCAGCTTCACATTCCAGTTCCGACTCTGTCCTTTTGATTCAATATGCAACAATACTAAGAAGAGCTTTATGGTGACTGACCACTAAGTAGTAAGTTTTCCAACGCACTATTGGTCGACAAGTAGTAGATCAATCATCCGGAAGGAAAGCAAAAAGTAGCGGCACATCAGTTGCAGCGCCTCGGATGGCTAGCTATGCTCAACCCGAACCGGCAAAAGAAGTACCTTTAAATCACTGTCATGGTGCTCGATGACTCGATGAGGCAGCCTGCGCCGGCGACGACGCAGTGAAGTAGTAGGAGCCAAAGAACTCGCCGCACACCTCCGAATTGGCGATATAAGCTCCCCGGCCCGGCCACCTCCGCAGCCTGCGCACAGGACCCTTGGCCAGTTGGCCAGAGCATGGCGAGCCGTTGGAGAAGGAAGCGACGAACACCTCGACGCCCGTCTCGCCGTCGACCTCCGCCGCGCCATGCTCTGCTGTCGCAAATAAACCGGCCACGCGGTGCTGTTCCCGACTCCCGAGGCTTCTGACACGTTGACTTAACAAAATGACCGGTCAACTCACCGGATCTTAGCGAACGAGCCCGATCGAACGACTGGCAGGACCCAGGGGGCGGTCGCTATTTCAAATAGCGACCACCCCTGGTCCTCGCAGGGACGCCGCCACCGCTGCACGATTGCCTATGCCTGAGCTAGCTAGCTACCTATCCGTCGAGGCACCAGCAGTAGTAGTCCGGCACGGACAGCTGGAGGAGCTCCTCCGGCGTCATACGTTCCAGCTCCCGCTGCCTCCACGCCGGAAACGCCTGGTCCGCGCTCGCCGGAGACGCCGCGTCGTCGCCGTCCCCCCTGGGGTGCGGCTGCGCGCGCATCCGGTGGTAGAGTCGCATGGCGGCGACGCAGTCCTCGTACGGGTGCTGGTGCCCGGTCTGGATGTCGTAGCCGAGGTACGTGTGCGTGAGGAACTTGAGCGAGTTGCTGAGCTTGCTCGTCTTCATCAGCGGCGGGTACGTGGCCGTGTCGCGCTTGAGGTACGCCGGGTAGTCTATGCCCAGCGCGTCGAGGTCATGGTCCAGACCGTGGCCCACCAGCAGGCTGGCACGCCCGCGGCTGGTCCGCACCTTCCACGGCTGCTCCCCGTTGAGCAACAGCTCCTGCACCCGCTGCTGCGCCTGCTTCACCGTCACGCCGTCGTGGAGGTGCTCCGGCCGGATCCCCGTCCTCTCGTACCGGTAGTGCGTCACGGGCACGAGCGGCTTCACGAAGGTCTTGAACACCACGTTCTCGCGCTCGTCCACCACGCACACCCGCGCGCACACGTCCAGGGTGCCGTCGCTGCCGGCGCCGACCATCTTGCACCCCAGCGCCAGCGCGCCGCCGCCTCCTCCTCCCTGCGGGCTCATCTGCAGCCTGGACATGGGGATCGTCGGAGTGCGGTGGAGCTGGCACTCGGATTGGTGCTCACTGAGCTTGGCGGAGGTGGGGAACACGGCGAGGCAGAGCGTGCAGCCGCGCTCGGCGAAGTTGTCGGCGCAGCGGGCGGCCTTGGGCAGCGTCGAAACGCCGACGCCGAGGTGGTCCCTGAGCGCCTCGAAGGAGCGGCAGTGCTTGAAGCAGACGCCGCAGCGCGGCTCGTGCGCCGAGTGCCGCGCCGTCCGCATGTGATCGACCAGGTGCTCCATCCTGTTGAACTGCCGGAAGCACGCCGCGCACCTGTGGCGCCTGCCAAAGACAATCACAATTACAAATGATTCAATTGATTAGACTTGAGCCTCGTGTATGCATGCCATGTGTCAACTTGAAATAATTCAACTGGGGCACGTCTAATTTCAGCTTCACGGCGACACCAACCCCCACTAGCGCTACAGTAGAGAGAGGCGAAAAAGAAGTCCTCACCATTCCAGGGCCGATCTGGCCCCTCCCCTTCCGTCTCCGGCTTGCCGGCGGCGTGGATTAGGGCGAGGGACCCTAGCTGTACAATATCTAGTAGGTTTTTTTTTTTTTCCTTCTTTTGTTTTTCTGTCTAGTCGGAGCTCTCCTTTCTGGAGTCTGCTGTCCATCGCCATTGCAGTGGTGGCGATTTGTTCTTCGCAGCACAGCGCCGGTAAGGATCTCTGTGTATGGTTTCCTTAGTGGATGTAGGCGTGATGCCTTTTGCCGTCCTCGTCGGACTCCTCCCCGACGGGTGTTCCTCCCCTGTTTTCTTTTCCTTGGCTCTGGATTATCTCGATCTGCTATACTGGAGAGATGCTGTGTTTCTTGTCGCTGGGTTTGGGGTTACCAAAATCTGGAATACCTGGTGCCTTCGATCTATGCTGGGTAGATCGCCGGTGTTTTTCGCTGCTGCTGATCCCCAGTGGACTTCTTCAACCTCCGTTCTTGATGAGTATCGGAGGCCATTTGGCTCCTGCACTCCTCTTCCGTCGTCGCCGTCTGCTAAGGATGCAGCGCCATGGGCGGATCAGGATTCCCAGGGAGCAAATGCCACGCGGATGTGGCTCGCCGTTCGTCTTCATCGTCAGTGCCATCTGCAGGAGGACCTGGATGTAATTTGTTCTTTCTTTTATATCCTCCTAGAGATTATCGAGGGCCACTTTGTAATTTGTAATCCAGCTATGGGCCCTGTTGTAAGAAATCTTACTCCTGTACGGCTGTTTCGCGATTAATCCAGAGCTTCCTAGCCCGGTATGGGCGTACTTCCTTCAAAAAAAAAATAATAATAATTCAACTGGAGTGTCTTCGTTTGCTTGGCACAAAACAGATCGAGCGTAAAGAGTTTATTTTTTCTTTTATTGACAGCATAGATTCGAAGCGTTGCATTCAGTGTTGGGTGTGGATGATGGTAGATGGAAGAGCAGTTGCAACTCACCCTTGAGTATCTGAAGAGCTATAGCTATCCATCGTCAGTTCGTCACCACCACTGCTAGCTAACTGAACCTCTGAAGCAACTAACTGATCGATCGAGCTGTCACTGAAAACCGCACACGGGCGCCTATTTATACGCGTGCAGCTACCAGATGGCACTCGAGTCTGATTCTCTGTCCGCGGCAATGTGTTGCTATAGTGATACAACATCAACATTTATTGACAAAAGCATCGATGCTCCTCCGCCGCTAGTGACACAACACGGCTGCTGTCTTTATTGTGTCTTTTCATGAGATGTAGCAACATTTATTCCAGGCATTATCGATAAAATTCTGATGTTACAACATTTGTTCCAGGCATTGTTGTTAAAATTCTGAATGCACCATATCGTATCGGCAACTATCACTACAGTTCTTTGTGTGTAGTTGCAGTCTGCAAAGTAGTGATTACGGTATGGAAACCCATCATTCTGCGAAGGTTGCAGGATTTCACATACAACACCACAAACTTTGTTTCATATGCAAAGGCTAATACTTGAAAGCTTAAGTTCTTTCGTTATGTCTCTGAACTGAAATACAGTAATATGAAATCTCCAACAACATTTTGTCAGTTATCAGTCGTTTCTATGATACTTTTCTCTTTCTCTGCTTTCTACAAAGTTGTGGATGATAGTAGCCTTGCAAAGATGACAATATTCTCTCTGTACATACATATAGAAGTTCATGTACAGGTGCGCAGCCCTTAGCTGATCCGTACTCCTCTTTTCGATGGAACTCCCTTGTCTGAAACTCTGAAGTGCTGTCAATATAACACCCACTGTCAGTAATTCAGTATTTCACAATAGCTGCTCCACTGTAATCGTATTAAACTGCTAGTACCTTCAAAAAAATTTACCGACAACGACGGTTTATTTAGCAGAGCTAAAATCTTTAATATCACTAGATCGTAAATTGTAAAGTTATTCTATAAACAGATCGAATACATAGCTAACTACTACTGTTATGTTATCTTTTGCTGATATTAGAACACTCAGCACTTTCCAGAAAGAAAGAAAAAAAAATGAAAAGAAAGCATTAGAACACTGAAACCATTTGTCCGGAAGATGCTATACAGTCTGGGATGTGAATGCAGTAATCAAATATCACCTGCTTTACAAAGAAAAAGAGATAGATTCCGCGGTCAAAAGATGGGTTTGAAAAAGGCGCGAACAGGGGCCGATCGGGCGTAAGGTTCGAAGATTCAGATGCGATCCCCATCCGAAACCTCTCCTTTACTGCTATGGCAAATCATTTGCTCGAATGCTCCGTCTTTTGTCGCCTAGGAGGCCGATTCGCGCTTGATGTGCCGTGAACGTACCCCACTGCGCTTTGGCGGCGTCGTGATCGCCGAAGCCGGCAGCAGTGCCGGATGCATCGAGATGGGAATGCGGCATATATCCTGCTGCGGTGCGGTGCATGTAGATGTAGGTAGCCCAAACCGGTGGCCGCGGCCGCGCACGCATGCTGATGGGAAAGGAGAATGAGTGCTCTCGGCTCCTGCTTTGCTTTGATCGATCGCGCTGTGTGGAATCGATTCGGGAAAGCAGCAGAGATATTGCTTCGATCGGATTGCAGCATGACGCAGCCGGCGCTTCCGATTGCAAATGCATGAGAAACCGAGGTCTCGTTTGGTAGGTCTTCAGTCCGATCGATATTTTCAAAAACCGCACCAACTGTCCCTAAATTCGAATTTGACGTGCGCACTATGTGGATCCTTCACGCCCATTACAACTAAAAGCCATGTTTAAATCCTTTAGACCTAAAGTTCATATAAATTTAAACTTTAGTCCCCTTTAGACAACACTCTAAAGCTTACTTGGGCCTTTTGACCATTCTAAACTTAGAACATGAAGCCAAATAGGAGCACAATCGTTACTCCAATTACCACTATGTTGGGCCTTTTTAAATGGCATCGACGAGCAAAATAATGTATAAAGGTACTAGTTTGGATTATTCAAAAAAGAGTGGTAATTATTATTAATTTTTATGTTAATTTATTCACAATGACAATGATGCTTTATCTGTAAAAATGCAAATGCTATTTAGGTTAACTAGATGAATACTCCGTGCGTTGCTGCGGGAATTGTTAGACAATGCTATAAGGACAATTCTATAAGGAAATTTCACAAAGGAGCAAAGAAACAGTCTGTGCACAATACATGATGTAAGCAAATTGTATTCAAACCTGAAAGGAAGATGAAAAATTCCATACCGCAGCCATGTGAACTTGGCATGGAGATTGTATGAAGGTTTCCTTAATACTCTCCTGCACTTTGCTTGTTGAGACGACAGAGCATCTTACCCAAGGGGAAAAAACTGAGTGGAAAAAAATCTGAAAGCATCCTGAAAGTATGAACCCTTTATCTATGTGCAGCAATCAAATTTTTTGGCTTTAGTCTCACTTAGAATGAAGAAAAAAAATACAGCTCGACAGTGATTATACAATATGTTCCTTTTGCGAAACATTTCTTATTGTTTCGGTTCAGGAAAACATGTGAGCATCGAACTGATTGGTAGCGCCCAAAAATGTCTGCAATGTGGGCTGCATCGTACATTCCACACATATAATTAGTTAATTACTGAATCTGAGAAAATATTCTTCAAACAACATTGATAATCTCCTGCAATCATGATTCCAAAAAAGAGCTATGCGGACAAACATGTTTTTATAAAGTATCCCTCTAAGTCAGGGGGTGTAGAACGGAACTCTTAAGCATTCCATAACACAAACCAAGTATGTTAGCTTCGGATCAATCTGATTCCCGTATGACTCATACGTGCAACAGGTTGCAGCTGCAAGGTAAATCTAATTTATATTTTGCTGGACACCACAGTACAGATTAGTTTATTACTGGCGAAAGATCACAAAATCAATAAAGATTAGGGATCACTTTACGAAGCACAAAATCAATAAATCTCAGAAAACAGGCAAATTAGCAATGTGCCAAAAAGGGCAATGCCGTAATTTTCTCAGTCGCCGCTGTCTCCGCGTGTCCTCGACACACGCAAATGACAGAGAAACCCCCGTCGCCGTCCCATCCGCTCAAACTCGTCCCCCTTCTCCGCCGCCCGTACCTCGCCACCGGCGGCCGCTGTCCCCCGAAATGCCGCACCTCCCCGCCTCCATACAGCCTCCTCTTCCGCGCAAGCTCCTTTCCTGGCACCGCGTGGTCCTCGCCTGTGCTGCCGTCGCGGCGCTCGCGCTTCTCCTCGCCGCCCAGACCACGGAGGACCCCGGCCGGCGGCGCGCCTACCTCGTGGGCTCCATCCTCGGCAATACCCGCGAGTATAAGGAGGTGAACGCGTCGGCGCGCTTCGCGGACTCCGCCTCGCCGTCGCCCGCCGAGGCGTCGCTTCCTTCCCTCCTTGAGGTGCGCTGAGTTTCCTTGTACCGATTTGAGATTCCTGTGTTCGTAACATGGGTGCTTGGAATTTGGAAAGCGATTTGGTAAAATTTAATGTATAAATGAGGCTTGTTTCTCTTAGCCTAATTCGAAGTCCTGCCGATTTTGATTTGTTTGGTGAAATTTAGCCAGCCGTTGGGAAAAATACTGTAAATGTGGCACCATCTCTACTTTGTCACGAAATAGTCCCGACTGAATTAGATGTGAACCCTGACCTGATAGTGATGATTTTAACAAAATTTGGGCAATACAGACTAATTTTAGCTCAGTTCGATATCTGTAAAATATCTTCTGTCCTCGAGTGCATGTAAGAGAGGAGAATGGGCTGAAGCTGTATACGAGGGCATAAAATAAACCATTTGTTTTGCAGACTGATGTGTCACTTAGGACTGCACCAGCCTCCTCCGTGTTTCTAGCCCCTTCCCCTTCGCCTGCTGAGAATTTTGATGACGGTTCAATGGAGGAACCTGAACATCACGAGATAAAGGTATCGGGTTTCTACAATGTTCAGTATTTGTTCGGGAGTCGCATTGCATTAAGTAGTCCAGTCATGCATGAGTTTCTTATTTGCGTATGAGCATATCGACGTGGTGATTTTCTCTTTTCATGCAAAGAGGAACCAATATGTGCTCTAATGGATTCTAATCAATGGCTACTGATACTAGGGAAATGCACTGAAAGAACAGGACTCTTCTCTACCAGAGGTATATATCTAGTGTTGGGTCGAAATTTCTGTTGCAACCAAGATTTGTTTTCTTTTTATTTAACCTCCTTACTTGTGAAGCCCATTTCTAGTGGTTTGCTTGCGAGGAGCTCTGACATCAGTGGAGGAAATGACACGAATGGCAAATCAATTCTGACTGGAAGGCCAGAGGTTTGATGCTTTTCCTTTCTCAGGACATGATTTCAATTAGTAGTGTTTGGCATGAGAACCACTAAATATTGGCATGCTAATTTAGCAGGCACCACTTTGGTCAACAGCAGCTGATGAAGAGCTTATATATGCAAAGAAACAGATTGCTAATGCACCATTGGTGACTGATGATCCTGATCTGTACGCACCCCTGTTTCTGAATGTGTCCATCTTTAAAAGGTAATGGATTGGTTTGACTTCATATTCTTTGGATTGCTGTCAGTGTGTTCCATAGTTCCTAGCAGATAATGGAATGCCCAATTATATAGTAAACAATGTTTTTTTGTCTTTTCTGTCAACAAAAGAATTGACTTATAATTTTCCCAGTACAATTATATGTAATGGAATCATGTATTCTTGTTATGAAGATATGCTTTCTGCGCTGTCCGACTGGCATACACTCCTTAGTCCTTATTGTTTAAATACCTTCAGTTAATTTTGCACTCTTTTTGGTGTATCTTATTGTAACACTTCATCATTTGGCCTTGTGACGTGCAATTTTTCATGCAAATTTGCCACCTACCATTCCTTGTTTGCATTACGTGACCAGAGATTCTAAGTAAAGGAAACTGCACCTTCCTTTTCCAATTAATCATGTCACTGTTTCTATGTGGGACTAATAGCTGTTTCAGTTCAGAAGATGACTCATTAAATGCTTTTCAATCGTGCCTCCAGGAGTTATGAAATGATGGAGAGACTTCTTAAGGTTTTCATATATCATGATGGAGCGAAACCTATTTTCCATTCTCCGGAGTTGAAAGGAATTTATGCTTCCGAGGGCTGGTTTATGAAATTGATGGAGGGGAACCAAAATTTTGTTGTGAGAGATCCGAAGAGAGCCCATTTATTCTATCTCCCGTATAGCTCTCGTCAGCTGGAACATAATCTTTATGTTCCTGGTTCAAATACAATTGAGCCGTTGTCTATCTTCCTGAAAAATTATATAGATATGATCTCTGCCAAGTACCCTTATTGGAATAGAACAAAAGGAGCTGATCATTTCTTTGTTGCTTGCCATGACTGGGTATGTTTCCTTCTCTGTTTCCATTTTTGAATGATAATGTAGAATAAGAATCAGTTGACTAGTACTATCCTTTACTTGCATCTTTATTAATAATCTAAGGAGAACAGATAGCACTTGATTTTTGACTTTCGATCTTCCATTGCAGGGGCCTTATACAACCAAATTGCACAATGAATTGCGAAAAAATACCATCAAAGCTCTATGTAATGCAGATCTCTCCGAAGGAATTTTCATTCACGGAAAAGATGTTTCTCTTCCAGAAACATTTCTTAGATCACCAAGAAGACCTCTACGAAATATTGGTGGAAAACCAGCTGCACAGAGAACTATCCTTGCGTTCTTTGCAGGACAGATGCATGGTCGAGTTCGGCCGGTACTTCTTCGAAATTGGGGAGGAAAGGATGAAGATATGAGAATTTATAGTAGGCTTCCACACCGAATCACTAGGAGGAGAAATTATGTCCAGCATATGAAGTCGAGCAAGTACTGTATCTGTCCCATGGGATACGAAGTAAACAGCCCAAGAATAGTTGAGGCAATATACTATGAGTGTGTTCCAGTAATAATTGCGGACAACTTTGTGCTTCCATTCGACGATGCACTCAACTGGAGCACATTCTCTGTGGTCGTAGCGGAAAGAGATATACCTAAACTGAAGGAGATCCTGTTGGCAATACCTGAGAGTCAATATATAACCATGCAGTCAAATGTGAAAAGAGTTCAGAAGCATTTTCTATGGCATGCAAGTCCCAAGAAGTATGATATTTTCCACATGATACTACACTCAGTTTGGTTTAGTAGGGTAAATCAGATGCAAATAGAGTAGCACCTGTTGTCCATACGCCTGAAACATGTGATGGTTATTGGTTGTACCATTTCTGGTATGGCCTTGGTCTGAAGGAGAGCTCGCGTGGTCTGATTTGGACTGTAGTCTGGTTGTTGCAGCCTTGTTTCTCGGAGGAGCTCAATGAGACATCGATCTGACAAGAGAGCCTGACTTTTGATTCTAAAAATGAGGCCCTGACATAATCTGTGAATAGTAGACAGTTGCTGTTAGGAAAAGTGTGAAGAGAAGATACGTCTCGTTGTAGTAGCATTTTAAGAATGGCCCTTCTCTCTGTAAGATCGATGTTAGATCTGGAAGCGTTGTAACCGGCCAGAAACAGGAGGGAAGTCTATTCTTTTGGCAAGCAGACTGTAAATGTTTCACCTTTCCAGGGCAACTGCTGATTTGTTAGGCAATGTACATATCCCGTGATCTTTATTGCTGTTCGGTTCGTGTGCTTTCGTTGTTCTATTATAATTGTTTTTCTTTTTTATTTCTTATTACAATTCCGTTGTAGTCTAGCTGGTTAGGATACTCGGCTCTCACCCGAGAGACCCGGGTTCGAGTCCCGGCAATGGAATTTTTCTTGTGGCCCTCTTTTGCTGTCTTTGTTTTTTCGCTGTCTTTGTTTCCACCCTGTTTCCTGTTCAACACCCATATAAGGGTGACCATCTCCTCGACACCATTAGTAAGGAGACCTTCTCCTCAATACCATTCATGAGTGATTCCTTCTCTTCACAATACAAAAATCCATGGAATTCATCTTTTCTCTGTCTGTTTTGCCCCTGATGCCTTTCTGCATGCCGACCGCCATGCCCGCGGGAGCTCTCTCAGCCGTGCTCTCCCGCCTTCGCTGCCCTGCTGAGCCGTCGCGCCCGCCGAAGCGCTCCTCTGCCGCGCCGCGCCAGCCGCAGCGCGCCCCTCCCCTGCTGCTGCACCGCCGCCGAAACGGCCTACTGCATCGCGCCTCCAGCTTCGCGCCCCTCCCCTGCTGCGCCGCCGCTCTGCTCTGCTCTGTCGTGTGCAGGGCAGGCTGCCCCTTGCCGCGCCCGCCTCGCCGCCGGGCCGCGCGCCAGGCAGGTCGCCGGAGCTGCGCGTGCCCGCCGTGCGCAAGGCAGGACGCCCCGGCTGCGTGCGCCCGTCCCTGCCGCCGCCGCCATGGATAGAAGTCAAGAAGCTATTGCGGCCATGGGCAAAAACGGAAGAAAAATGTGGGATTTGGAGACTTTTGGTGTTTTGGATGGAGAGACTTACTCATGAATGGTATTGAGGAGAAGGTCTCCTTACTAATGGTGTCGAGGAGATGGTCACCCTTACGGGTGGTGCCAGGGCAATTATCCCGCAAATATAGCAGGCTGAGGCATACATACATCAAATTATAAGATTGGGAAAACATCAAGCTTCATGTGTTCATCAACTCATCATATAACTGACAGTTTATTTATCTGTGACATCGCAAAATACCAGAACGGTTTTGTTTGATTTATTAGTTTCCGCCCTGGCTTATTGAAAGCAACAATGAAGGATAAACTAGCAAAACTGTCACGCTCACACCAATACATCTATACTGTGTCTTCCGGGAGCATAACATGGTACTACATCATATCAAAACTCTGATCAGTTAATTTGGACCAATGAGGTCAGCTGCCAACAGATTGGCTCCTGTCGAGTAGGGGCAGAGAAAAGATGCAGATATCTCAGGAAGCTCGGAGGAGGGCGGCCAAAAAAGCCGCAGGTGAACTATTCCAATCACTTGAAACTGGGGTCAGGCTCTGTCTTCACGCAATTTGCATGTCAGAATAAGCTCATTTCGGCATATTCTCATCACTCAGGAAGATTAAGGCGGTCAAAAAGAACCAGGAAACTCTGCTCAGGTACGCTGTACAGGAAACCGAGCTCTGCACCTCCAAGGTGTGGAATTGTACTCTGCAAAATATACATTGCATGTTATGAACAACCTTGAACTAGATCAAATTCATTGGGGGGCACAACTAAACTGGCAAGCTGCGTGAACAGTTCAAAAGGCAAGTCAACTCCATCGAAAGATTTGCCTTCATACAATTTTAATTTGCACAAAAGTCACCGAACACCAGCTTGTGGTACCAGGAGCACTGATTCCGGCCAGAGGCCACTTTAAGACGTTCTAGCCTGAGCATGGATTGGTAAATTGGAGCCATTTGTTCTATAAAATGATCTCGTGAGACAAACTGTTGCTACATGAATTAGAATTGAGCTATCTAAACACATGTTCTAGATTTGACATTATCTCCACACTCGCTACTCAGTTATACATACATAACTGCATCTGCAGATGAAAAACAACACTATTGGATATTTTATATATTACCTTGCCATTGAGCACTAATAGTTCACCATCCACCCATCGGGGATTTTTGAATCCAGGTTGTGCTATTCTACCCTGACCTTTATAACTGGCAATCTGCAGGGGAAAAAATGGAATATTTAGGACAAAAAAGTTGCATAGGACATTCAGTTCAGGACTTCAGGTGCACCAATATGTGCCTGGACATTCAGTTCAGGACATTCAGTTCAGGATTTCAGGTGCTTTGAAACTAACTAGAGCACGTGACTTTCACTTTCAGAATATAACTGAATCATTACATGAGATATATTACATAAATTAGCAACTGAATAAAAACATTATTTTAACACTTAGATGCGCAGATATATTTACCACACCAAATTCATCCGGGTATGCACCGCGATTCTCCAGGCGTTTGCCTTTCCCGATCTTAGCACGGAATGTTATCTGTAACAAACTTTGGTCAGTCAAAATAATATGGCAGTCTGATTATTAAAACGTAACAATGAAAAAGAGCTGCCAACCTGGCCAGCAGGGACACTCAGATCACCAGTCAACTTTACTGCTTCAACGTACTCGAAAAACTCCACATCATCCGTGCTGTTCCAGTGGCCGAACTTCCGCCGAAGCTGCACGATTTCTGGTCCATATGGACTAAATGCTCCCACATAGAGACCTACAGGTAGCCCAGGGATCTATCTATCAGACTATTAAAAAACAGGTCAACTTGACAGAGAAAACTTTACCGTTAAATGGGTCGGTGCTGTTAGTGTCCGTAATGATCCGATTGAAAATGGTATTCTCAGTCAGCTTGACTCGGGCCTTGCTTAATGTTAGCCTTAAAAGCTCCTGAACTTCTTTATTTATCTGCAGTTATTATTCCATTTGTCAATTAACTTGTTTGCAGGAATGGAAACATGGTTTAGAAAACTGGTAGCTAAGGAATGTTACCATAACAGATTATTGTACTACCTAAATTTGGATGAGATGGAACAGGTGATTGGAAGGTGTTAGAGTAAACCTTGTGTTTCTGGAATAATCTAGAATATAGTAGAGTCTTGAAAACTAGTGATATGTTCTGGAATGCAGCAGAACTACTGTAGCGGTACTGTAGCACCGACTTACTGTAGCTGTAACCTTCTAGAGTCTAGGAGAAGTAGCAGCCAGCCTCCTCCTATGTACTATAAATAGCACCTAGTGTGCAAGTAATGGAAGTGCCTTAGTGTGCCCAAGCATTAGCCTTCTCTAGCTCTCTCTTCTCTAGTTACTAGCTTGCTGTCCTGTGTCCAGCACCTCCTTAGAACTAACAATTGGTATCAAGAGCCAGGAGAATGTCGTCCTCGCCAAAGTCCCCAAAGGCTGGACATACCAGCGCTGCTGCAGAGCGTATTGTCGCCAACTCCTGCGCCGTGGAGCTGCCGCTGCTGACCAAGACCAACTACCATGAGTGGTCCTTAGTCATGCAAGTGAGCTTGGAGGCGCTGGGGCTGTGGGAAGCAGTGGAGTCGGACAGGGTCGACCGTCGCGAGGATAGGCTCGCGTTGGCTGCCATCTTGCGTGGGGTGCCGTCGGAGATGAAGGCCGGGCTCGCCGTGAAGAAGTCGGCGAAAGAGGCGTGGGCAGCAGTAAAGGCGATGCGGCAAGGAGATTCGCGCGTGAAGGAGGCCAACGCGCAGCGGCTCTTGAAGGAGTTCGAGAACGTTGCGTTCCTTGATGGTGAGTCCATCGACGACTTTGTGTTGCGCGTTCAAGACATCGTCACCAAGCTGAGAGAGCTCGGCGAGAAGATGGAGGAGGGTCGCGTGGTGAGAAAGATCCTGCGCGTGCTCCCCAAGAGGTTCAACCAGATCGCGGTAGCGATTGAGACGCTCCTGGACTTAAACTCCATGTCCGTGGAGGAGCTCGTCGGAAGGCTGCGTTCGGCGGAGGATCGCTCTGCCGACGACGAGGTGGCTGAGGCCGGTGAGGGCGTTGCACGCTTGCTGCTCACAGAGGAGCAATGGGAGGAGCGTCGGCGTCAGCGCGGCTGCAAGGAGCATGGGCGTCGCGGTGCTGTGCGGCGTCGCTGCAAGAAAGGCAGTAGCCGTAGTGGCGGCTACGACGGGGACAGCGATGACGCAAGCAGCACAAGCTCGGGTGCTAGTAGGCGCCACCGAGGACGTTGCTTCAACTGCGGCGAGCGGGGTCACATTGCAAGGTTCTGCCGCCAGCCAAGGAAGGAGAAGGCACTGCTTGCCGACGCCGACGACGAGTCGACGCTGCTGTAATGGCGGAGAGCGCCATGTCGTGGTTAGGGGGAGACGCTGCTGGAATAGAATAGTCAAGATGAAGTGAGGAACACAAGGATTAGGGGGAGAATGTTAGAGTAAACCTTGTGTTCCTGGAATAATCTAGAATATAGTAGAGTCTTGAAAACTAGTGATATGTTCTGGAATGCAGCAGAACTACTGTAGCGGTACTGTAGCACCGACTTACTGTAGCTGTAACCTTCTAGAGTCCAGGAGAAGTAGCAGCCAGCCTCCTCCTATGTACTATAAATAGCACCTAGTGTGCAAGTAATGGAAGTGCCTTAGTGTGCCCAAGCATTAGCCTTCTCTAGCTCTCTCTTCTCTAGTTACTAGCTTGCTGTCCTGTGTCCAGCACCTCCTTAGAACTAACAGAAGGTGCTCTCAGAGAAAATTACTGGTAAGTAGCATATATCAGCACCCTCAAACTGAGGAAAGAAGGTGTTGAACTCTTTGGTGCTAACAGCAAATACTAATTCATTTTGGCTCCCGATCTTGGCACAGAATCCAGACACCATTGGTTACTGGAACCAGTGTTGAGCCAGTTCCTGGAGCTTCTAAGCTTTTCTAACCTTTTTATACAGCGCAAAACGCTCATATTTGCTTATCCTGGGAGGCATATGATGTAGCAGTACATCATATAAATATTTAGAAAGTTCCTAAGCTAGAACATCTAGTAACTAGGGCTAAAAATTGCTCTTATGCTAGAGACTTACAGGATTTTTGTAACTGATGATAAAATTCACCCAACTGCCAAGAAATAGTTGTATTTGGGTATGTCTCATATTCCACAAAAATTTTAAAATTGCGGGCTTAAATAGTCACAATTGCCAATCCTACCTTTTGAGAACTCTTTGTTGTGCCCCACAGTGCCTTGGCGACATCAGATGGCATAAGCTCTGATGCTAATTTAGCAGCCATATCTGCAACTTTCTGTTTTGCGACCTTTGTTTCAGCAAGATCTCGATCAGAACCTTTTCCAGGAATGTACAGTTCAAAGAAATCTTTCTCCAAGTTATTTATTTCAGCTGGAACTCGAACATATGATTTTGCTCCAGCATCTTCTTTGTTATGAACCACTCCACTGATAAAAAGCTTCACCTCTGTACTTTTACTTTCTTCATCCACATCTTCTTCTGGAACATCTTCCTCCTGGAGTTCCTCGGTGCTTGGCTCTTCCAATGAGTTTTCTGATGTGCTCTTAACATCATCTTGTACCAACTCGTCTGACGAATTTTCAGCAAGTTCAGTTTCCTCAGACACATCTACATTTATAACTTGAACCTTGAATTCCGGAATCCGAGACTTGAAAAAATTCAAAACACTTTTCAATCCTTCAACGCTACTTTCCTTGGTATTACCAACATCCTGTTCTTTCTCCTCAACATCCTCATTTTCTTTTAAAGCAGTATCTGTATTTGCTTCGTCTGTTACGCTGTCCGATATAGCACTGCTTTCTAATGAACTTTCACTCTCTACCTTAGCTGGACCTTCTGTAGCCGTAGATGATATGGACGATGCACTCGAAGTTCCTTTTGTTGGTCGTAAGTGTACCACCTGTCTAATTTTTTTCGTAAATACAAATTCAAATCTGTGCAATAACATACATTCTATTTTCTTAACTGCATAAAGATTATAATTCAGAGGAATATCACTCTAATCAGCGCACCTTCATTGTATATGTCTCATCATCGTCTCTGACAAGGAAAATTTCGAATAATGGAGTCCCCGAAGATGCAGTGACTAATTGCCTAAAAGAGGAATATGTGTAAGTTGCAATAGTTGAACATCACGAAACTAGGTTACAGACTCAGAGAAACTCACCTTGGGCTGTAGCTCTTAGCCACATATCTCCCAACCCCAGGGCTTATTCGTACTATTCTCCCAATGGAATCATCAGTGTCCTTGGCATATCCCACCCACCAACCTACCTGAAAAAGGAAACGGTTAGAGTCCATCCCATGAAAAATTCCTGCAGGATCCCACAAAAAATGTCTTTCTTAATGATGTTTGATGGATTTGGCTAATCTTGGTTCAGACATGGTATAAAAATGTGTTTAGAATAACTAAAGGACACTATCATCATCAGGCATGCTTTGCTATTAAGTCCATTATCGTGTTAATATGAAACTTGAGATTTGTGCCATACAAATAGTTTGTAGAGTTTGAGCATGACAAGTGCTTGAATTAACTAAAGTGAGCTTATGATGCTGCCGCTGAATGCATTACGCAGATCGTAAATGGTGACCAGTGATGAGAGATTTAGCATTTACCAAACTGGTTCCAGCAAGCCTTGTCAACCTCGACGCATCCTGATAACGCTGTTCCTCAATGGCGGTCTGTGAGAATCAAGCAGAGGGAAGGAAATCAGAGAAAGCAATAGCAAGTCCTACAGTTACACAACCTAATCCTAATTGGTGGCAAAACAAATAACTGGAGCATCGAAGCTGATGCATCTCAGCCGGAATGGCGAAATCAGCGATGAAATAGTTGGGCAAGCAGCGCAATCAGGAACGGACCTTGAGCTCGGACATGACGTGGGCGACGGCATCGTTACCGGCGGCCTCGAGGATGGTCTTCTTGAGCTTGGCCGCCTCGGCGAAGTCCTCGTTCTCCACCGCCTCCTCCAGCTGGAACTGCGGGGTCGGAGCAGGAGCGATCATTCGATCGGCTCGATTCGCAGCAGAAAGACGATGATGAATCGGCGATTACCTTGAGCAGCGACGCGTAGCTCTCGGCCTGATCGACCTCGTCGAAGTGGCGGCTCCATCGGGTCCAGTCCCAGGTGGAGGGCGACGCGGAGGCGGCCGTGCAGAAGCAGCAGCCGGCGGCGCGGCGGGCGGGGGCCGGCGGGCGCGCGGCGGAGGGCGGCGAGCGGCGGCTCGGTACGGAGAGGGGCGGGCGCGCGGCCGCCGGCGTGGCGCACGCGGTGGCCGCCGAGGACATGGGGGATGATGGGTGGGGCACGGCGGGGCAGAGGCTGGCCAGCACGCGATTCAGATAAGGAAGGATGGCCGGGCTTGAAAGTGGAGATCGGGGGAGCCGCTGCCGAGGTGGCGAGGCCCGGTCTGCGCTGTTTGCGTTGCGAATACGTGTCCCACTTGCCAACTCGCTGATCAGTGGGGCCCGTTACGGCTAGGCCTTCCTTCCCTCGAGGGAAAAACTTTCTTTCTTTTTTTTGCAAAATGGGCACACTCAAATTCTGTCAAAAGAAAATTTACCAAAGGTGAAGAGCATACAGAGAAGCCGCATGATGGCGTGCTCAAAATAAACTACGATGGTGCTTTCAAAGCAGACACAAGACTGAAGGTTGGGGATTTGTCATGAGAGACCATGAATGAGACGTGATTTGTGCAGAAAAAGGAAAGCTGCTGAATGTTATCGATCCTGGATGAGAGCGCCTACAATGGTAAAGCTAGCAGCCAGCTCTTTGCAAAAGATGATAGAAGTGAGGTCTATATTTAAGTTTCTCATTGTCTTTAGAGAGTAGCTCTTGAGAAAGAGCTAACTGTCCTCACATAAGCAGGTTGTACATTCAACAAGTTATGATCTAGTTGTATCAGGGGGATCGTTTTGGAGATGAAACAGATGCTGCAGAGTGAGTAATATGTTCAGTTTCTTTTAAGCCACAAGAATGTAATAAAGTTGCTCATGTGATGACTGAGCTAGGGTCGATGTGTGATACAGATGCTATTTTATTCATCATTCCGGATTGTATTAGTGATTTGGTTGCCTACAATTCTGCAGCATCTCAACTTTAATGGAATATCTTTCCATTTAAAAAAAATGACCGTGTGTTTATTTGTGGCTGATTTTGTATATCCATTAATATTTCCTACTGACCTATGTCGTCAGATGTGGAGCTAGAAATTTTACAAAGAGGGTGCTTACCTTATAAGTTGAATTGACATGAGCTTGGATGAGCCAGATAGAAGGTATTTTGACTAAAATTACTGACTGAAAATGATTGAAGTGTAGCAGTAGAGATTATGATGTTGTTTTCTATAGGCTACAGGGAGTGTTGTAGCACACTCAACAATTTTATCGTAATAGTTTGTCTAATAAAATCTTGAATTTAAACATACATACTGCCATATCTCACAACCACTGTACCCCAGTCTAGCAACACCGAAATCATCGCATCTACCCCACGCACAACAATATCACTCATCGGCAGCATTGGCATCAAACACCAATGATGTATTTTTCTTACATTCTTGATCAATGATTTGATAAATCCATTCCTTATGCCTTCGGTTTCACGTTTCCATGATAATCAAGGGCTAAGGCTTAATCCAAAAAACTTTAAAAAGGGAAACCCTGATAAATGATAGTGAATAATAGAAAATGACCAACTATATATGTTTACATAGAGCGCATAGAACCTCTTACCCCCTTCGTAATTGTTTCGAGTTTTACACTCTAGTGATACTCGAACAAAACAACTTTTTTTTGCTCGAAAAAAAAGCGTCAAACTTATGTATAGATGACGATATATTCTGGTCTCATGAGGTTTTTTTTTTGTGGACCATATTGAGAAATGAAGAATACTTTGATGTCATTGAAGTGTCAATCTTATATCCATTTGATGTCGTTGAGTTAAAATTTAACCGGACGACATTGGAGGTCTATCAGGTCTTTTTTTCCTATTGTGAGAAAGAGGTATATCAAGTTTAACAAAGCCATACTAACTGACATATAAAAAATATTCAAAAAATAATTTGTTTAGTGTGACCTTTTTTCTCTTACACCTCATTTGTGTTAAAGAAGAAAATAATCCGCCCATTACAATGCCGTTCCTGTTGCTCACCTTCTTTTTTTTTCCTCTTACTGATATATCTCATAACCACTGCAGCCCCATTTGTATAGCGTGACCCCTTTTCTCTTACACATTTTTTCTCTTTACACCTCATTTGCTTAGTTTTTCATTTGTTTAGCATGGCATGACAACACAATACTTGAAACTTTGTTTAACATGGTGATAATAATAAAAATACGCAAGAAGTACCTGTTGGGGCAATAGCTCAACCCTGCAACTTCTACAGCGGGACCTCGCTATTTTCCATTTTTATAGATTATTTGAAAACAAGGCAATCAGCTTCTTCGGCTGGTTGCATTGCAGCAGCTGCTTATCAGCAGCTATAGTGTTCCAGTTATTTCTTTAGCAGCCGCTATAGTGTTCGCAATTATTTTTACAGTAGCCATTACGGTAAAACAGCCTGCCGAACAAACGAATGGTGTCCATGGCCGGAGATCCGGAGTGCGGGGAAAGGCCGCGGGGCGTGCGTGAGGAAGAAGGCAGCGAGACGGCCAAAGCGCGAGTGACCAACCAAACCAGCGATCATTCCTTCCTTCTCTCGTCCCCACACGGCCACGGGCGCATCGAGTGAAAGCGATTCCATTCAATTCGTCATCACCATGGGTTTCACGATGGTCACGTCTCGTCACCCTCCCCGCCGCGCCTACCTACCGAACCCGCCCGCCCGCGTCTCCCCGTCCTTTTCACCGATTCCACCCGCCCGCGCGGCACCCGTGACTCTCCCCGCGTCTCCGCCCCGTCCTCGGCGGCGGCCGCGGCTGACCGTTTCCACGATTCCCCCGACATTTCGAACCAATTCCCTCCTCCTCATCACACCGCACCCGGGTCGCGTCGAGTCCACTCCAACACCCAGTCGCGGGCTGGTTCCGTCCAGGCAATTCACCACCGGCAGAGAGCAGAGGCGCTCTCCTCTTGAGTGCGGAGTGCCGAGTACACCGAGTAGAGCAGAAGCCTTGGCCGCGCCGGCCCGAACCGGACCCTACGCTGCCGCTGCCGCGCGCCCATGGACCGCCTTACCGCGGGTCTCGCCGGGGCGTCCCTCTCCGACGCGGCGGACCAGGGCGCCACCCCCGTCGCCCCGGGAGGAGCTGGAGCGGGACCCAGCGCCGATTACCTTCTCCACGTCATGCGCCCTGTCGAGGGCGCCGACGCCACCATCCGCAGCCAGGTTAGTACAAACCAACTCGCGCGACCCCCTCCTCCCCTGGCCCGCCCCATGGTCTGAATTGCGAATTCCGTCACTTCACTAGTGGCCCAACGCATTTTCAGTTCCTCCACCATGACTCGTTTTGGTTGATACTGTACGGTGAGGGATTTGGGAGTCGGTGTGTGATACTCATTTGTGTAGTTTCAGTTGGAGGAGAACAACCGTCTCAAGGAGGAGCTGATGCAGAAAACGCTACAGCTGCAGAGGATGGTAAGTGCCAATTTGCTGTTGCGGTAACGTAATTATCCTTTTGATTATACTAGGAATACCGTACTTCATGCAGTAACCGGCTACCGATTTCCACCTTGTTAAATAAAATTCAGCCTGTCACACGCCCGTCGTGCACTCATGCTATCTCCGTGTTTAAGTTAGGATCTATTCTCCGTTGAAATTATTACTGCCAATGCTTAGAACCAATTTTGTCAACTTCCGGGGGAGCACAAGTTCATCTGGATCTGTGATCCATCATGCAGCTTAAAAATATTAACGGCATCCTTTTTCTGGTCAGTGTTACCATAACGGCAAACCATAGCGCACGATGGCATGCGATTTCGGTTTTACTCAATTCCAGAAATGGGTTAGCAAAACGGAGATACCTTTGTCGGTTACAGTATTCACACGGACTAGAGGTTTCTGTATGATTTATATTTCTTTTATAAATACCTCCAACAGTGTATGTATTTTAAAGCAATGGCTTGGTACCGAGTAGCTTTGTCACATTGTCTAGTTATGCAAACATGCATATTTTTTGCAAAAAATAATGCAAAGTGCGTCTGTCATTCGACATGTAACATTTAGACCTATGCTTCTATGCCAATATTACGAGCAACAAGCTATTGTTTTGGGATGTGCTCACTCTTCATATGGTTTCAGAGGGAAGGTGCTACATCTCAGAGTTCTTTTGCCGGAGCAGGTCAAGATAGCAATTCTGTTTCTAATAAGATGGATGGATCAAAGTTACTTGACAACGGCTCTTCAGCAAATCTCCAAAGTAACTCTATCCATCATCAAAATGGAGGTTCTGTAAGTGCAGAGCCTGTGATTCAGGAAAACATGAAACAGAAGTACCTTGACAGTGCGCAGGCCAATGGGGCATTTAAAAGATCATCACGAGAACGCGTTGCTTTGGAGAATGGTGGTCCATCACAGTTCTCCTCTCCATCTTCTCGGTCCATTTCTCCAACTAGGTAACTCAGCACACTTGATGTCGCTTACATTTCTGTCCTGAAATGGTCTTTTGGTTGCAATATAGCGATAAAAAAAGTTCTTGCTTACAGGCACATAAAAGATGGAGATTATGATTCTAGGTTATTGCGGGTTTCAGATGTGAACTCACATGTGTCCTGGAAGCAGGTTAGTAAGTTCTCTTACAGCGTCAGATGCACCAATGATGCTGTCCCTGACGAACATAGTTCCATGCAGGAACTTACTGTTAAGGTCAAAGAAAATGAAGAAGAGATTGCACAATTGAAAAAGCATCTCGCTGATTACTCAATGAAGGTAACTATTGTGGCACAGAATGGTGATTTACGTGCTCCTGTTTTACTTTCTATCTATTGACCACATATGCCCCTGACAGGAAGCAAAAATACTCGATGATAAATATATGCTGGAGAAACGGATTGCTTATATGCGCATGGTAAGTGTTTGCTTTTGTGGGAATGCATGATTTAATTTTCATTGTGGCACAAGTTGTTAACCTGTTGGAGCAAGTGTACCATCGTATCCTAATAAAACTGTTTCAGGCATTTGATCAACAGCAGCGAGATTTGATTGACGCAGCATCAAAAGCTTTATCATACAGACAAGATATTATTGAAGAAAACATCCGTTTAACTTATGCATTGCAGGTAGATTCCTGTTGCTTTTTGGTTGATGACTTTAGGATACTTATTTAGTTAAAAAAATGAAATAAATATAATCCTAACATAGCCAATAAAAAAGCAGTAGTAACTCATATGTTGATATCAGTTCGAATCACTTACTGTATCGTATTCAAATTGAATTAATTTATTATTTTCTTGTAAGCCTGAAGTTTTTTGTGCAGTCTGCCATCCATAATACTATATGTTGCTTTGAAATATCCTAATGTGTCTAAACAAGTTATCGTAACATGACTTTTGTGTGCTGAAGAGAATAGTTTGACGGTCAAAAGTTTATGAATGTTTGTTTTTAGTGCTTGACCTTATGCCATAAAAACTGGCTTACAATCACCTGGGAGTACTTTTTTTCTATAATCAAAAGAAATCTCCATAGAATACTGATACGGATCTTTATTACTATAGTGCGAGGTAGTTAAATGCAATATTAAAAAGAGCTCCTTGATCCAGTGCTTGATTGAGGGATTTTTCTTTGTCTGTCCTAATTACTGAAGGTAAACAAGGTTCGAAATGACTCTTTTTTGAATTATTGTGTCGATATGTGTATGGTTATACATCTTAAACATCTGCTTCGTTGTCATGATCACACATCCATTATAGACATCTCAAAATACCACGATAATACGTTGTCGTATCCGGATATATAAGTTTGCCTCATTGTTTGTTCTCTTTTACAAAGAATTGAAATGATACTCAGTTTTGCTTATTCTACTGTCCAGGCAGCTCAACAAGAAAGATCAACTTTCATATCTTCTTTGCTGCCTCTTCTGTCTGAATATGATAACCTCCAGCCTTCTGTTCTCGATGCCCAATCTATTGTTAGTAATTTAAAGGTATGCTCCGTTTTCTGGTGTGCGCTTGGCAACGGTGTTGTGGCAAGTACAGCTATTTTTTTTCTTCGGATTCTTAGGTGGAATGAGATAAAAGATGTAATGGTATTAAGTTCTACACACTTTATTTTCCTTATATGCCATTTTGATCATGGATAAAGCAACCTGAATCAATTAGATCTCCATATTCTGCGGTACCTAATTTAGTTTAAACAGGTAATTATAGTTAATCATTTTCTAATGGTATGCTCCTTTTCCTGCAGGTTTTGTTTAAGCATTTACAGGAGCAACTTTTTCTCACCGAGGTGAGTCACAATAAGGCACCAAGCTACCAATAAAATGCGTTTACCTTATCCACAACATTTTGTACTGTAGTCAGTAGTGAGCTTGTCATAGTTGCACAGCTTACTGCCGATATTTTCTTACAGAACTTTGAAGTTGTAAGCAAACTTGGATGGTGCAGGAGAAATTAAGGGAGTCACGATACCAGATTACTCCATGGCATACCGGATTGTCCGATAATACTAGTCCGTCTGTAGCTCCCGATCCTCCAGCTGGAAAAGCAGTGGTCACTGCAGTATGACTCTACAATTTTATACTCCTTTGTCAATTATTCTCACAACACATGGTTGCACACGCCCTTTAACTTCTTTAATTTCTCAGAGCAAAAGCAGCCTTGATATTGTTCCCCAGACAGCATATCCACATGTGCAGTCTCCAATGTCTTCCCCAGTTCAAGCTAGGGGAGAGTGGGGTGTATTACGTAACCAAAACCATCAAGTTATTCCTAGTGAAGTTTCTACAAGAAGTGCTGAACACGATGACATGGGAGGAGCATCTGTTTCAATCAGGTGCCGGCTTTCAAGACATTTTAATAGTTCATCTTACTCTTGCTCTCTATTGGTGTTGTGGTTTCTTGGGCATGCTAGAACACATTGAATGAATGGAACTTTTATTAGTGTCTTTTGTTTTGTTTCGATATATTGTTGTTTCACTAGTTTGTTACCTATACTCTTAGTATGAAGATTTTTTGTAACCATTGGCGAAGTAGTAAGTGTTATGTTATATTGAGACGTGACTAGATTACTAAGTGCAGTTGTTTATGTGATTTTCAGAAACCAATTTAGGATGGATGTTCCTGCTCAAGTATCTCAACATGATTCTCATGCTGTCCAGTTTGACTTGGAGACCCAGAGTCATAACCAACCATTCAAGGGTCTTAGTAGAAATGATGTATTGGATGGTTCTGAGAGTGCTGAAGCCCAAAACGCACAAGAATCTTCTGTTATGTGGGGTCCTGGGGACTCAACTAACTTAGCATCTGGCCTCGAGGACGCAAACCCTTCATATCCATATCTTCCTACAGTTCTTGAGGAGCCTGGTTCTTCTTTCTCTGAAGGTAATTAGTGTTGAATGAAGTTCATATTGTTAACAAAGCATTCATCTGATCGTAGTTGCCTGTGTTATAATATGCAGCTGCAGAGGATGATCCATTGCCAGGAATAGATGGGCTACGAATCACAGGTGAACCTTTTCCTGGACGAGAACTTCAAGCAAGCGGGTACCCCACCAATGGAACAACGACTTGTAATTTTGAGGTCTGCTTCATTGTTTTGGTTGATCTGCATTCTGAACAGTGAATTAAGTTTTCCAACTCGTCACATATTCTCACTTTCAAACGTTCAACATGGTTCCACTGCAGTGGGTTCGCCATTTAGAAGATGGCTCTGTAACTTTCATAGAAGGTGCTATTTCTCTTTCTCTATCTGTTTTGTGTGGTATAACAGTAGATGATGACCTTAAGTTACATTATGATATAATTATGTCTCAAGAAAGCGATGATTTTTTTATTTATCTAGGAGCAAGGCAGCCTAGCTATGTGGTTACTGCAGATGATGTGGACACTTTACTAGCCATTGAAGTCCAGCCCCTAGATGATAGAAAAAGAAAGGTACATGTCATCTGATTATCATTATGCTACCAGTATTAAAAGGGATTTCCTTCTGAAACATTATATTTCCTATTTCAGGGGGACTTCATCAAAGTCTATGCTAATGATCAAAGAAAAATTACATGTGGTGAGCTTTCGAAACCATGAACTGTGATTATGTCCTTCATTCAGACTTTAGTTTATCTCACCTTTACAAAAGTCTGAATTTGACCAAAGGTGCCATATGAGCTGGTTCCCACATTTACAAAAGAATGTTACTTATCGTCTTGTATCCTTGGCCTAGTTATTTGACCTCGACCTCTACTTGACTCTGTCTAATCATTTTTTTTTACCTCCAAATAGAGGGCATGGCCCATGGCCTCTACCTTCCTCAAGTCTGATGGCTTGTCTACTGTGTTTCTTCTTCAGCTCCAACTAGTATCTCACCAATCTCGCTTGCACCCTCAGTCTCAACTCGTCACCAGTTCATATGGCAAATTTCGTACCACATTTAAATTTGGAGAGAGAGAGGGGTAGGGCTCCAAGCCAAGGTGCTCTAGCTTCTCCACAAACGGCTCCTATGAGCCATTAGAACCAACCCACCCCCCCCCCCCCCCCCCCCCCCCCCCCCACACACACACACACACACAAAAAAAAAGAGTTTCTTAACAGGAGAGAAAAACGGCTCCCTGCCTACAGTATTACGTGAATAGCGATATGGGCAGTAGCCATACCAAACGCATCCTAAGCCGTACAGTGCATGAATAGTGATATAAACAGTGGCCCTACCAAACACACCCTAAGCTGTATAGGAGAGTAGAATTTTGAATTTTATGATGGATTCTGTCCTCGGAAAGAGAATAATCTAGAACTTTATGGTAGGTAGGGTTCGCACTCTAAACTTCAAAGATCCTTTTTCCTCCTTGGACGCAGATCCTTATAATTTGTGATGTAGCATAAACATTGTATAATTTGTTTTTGGAGTTTAAGGAACCATCTTTGATGCAGATCCTGAAACAAAGGAGCTTATTAAGAGAACTCTTGAAATTGGGCACGTGACCTACGAAGTCCAAGTTCAATTGCCTGTATGTTCACTATCCTTTGCAATTGCACATAAATATTTTATTACCTCCTCCTAACGCCTCACAACTATTGAAACACTGAATTCTCTAACAGCAGGTCAGATTTTTAGACATGTGGGAACCAGCTGTTTTGGCAATAAAGAGAGAAGGTTATAGCATTAAATGTAATGGGCAGCGTGGTGTTCTTGTCACAGAGAAATTTCAGCAAGTAACTCTTGTATGTCCCTACTCTTTAGCTATATTTAATTTTGAGAAATGAAGTACTTGAGTAGTGCATTGATTTCACCAAGAGGGACGAAGTAATACCTGTGGTTTTGTTGATTAGTTGGATCCCAGCCGGAGGTTCAATTGTCAATCGAAGATGTTTTAAGATGTTCAATTGTCTATTACACTGCAACTAACTAAACTCGCTGTTCTTTGAATAATAGTTATCATTTGTAATTCACGTAGAAAAAATAGTTATCATTCGTAGCACATTAGGAAATAAATTGGCTGCTGGACCATAAACAGACTGCTTTCAGGGTTTCTCTAATAGTGAATTCTGTGCTAGCATTCAGTTGGCTTCTGAGATATTCTTCTTCAAGTTTCACTGTGTATTATGTGGTATGGGTTTTGTAGAGATGAGTTACCGTCAGAAATCTGCTTGGTAGTGAGAAGCTTGGAAAACCTGACAGCATGCTTTTTGACTGTTACGTGGACTGCTTGAACCGTCACTTTTACTTTTAGAGATTGATAAACTCCCGAGAGAAAATGTTGACAGAGTTGAAAAGGCTTGTGCACATAAGAGCAGTTATATAATTGATATGCTAAATTGTTCTTATAAACATACTATGCTTGGGCACATAATATTGGATGTCACACAAAAAGACATCCAGGTGAACACTGAAATCTTTTTGTTGATTATCCTGTTTACCTTCTAAATCTGTCTTAGCAAATGCTTTCCTTACACGTTTGCTTTTACCTGTGTTTATGTATTGCTTGTTCATATAAAGTGCAACTTACACAAATTTATGATATCTTATCCAGATAACTATTCCATATGGGTGTTTAACAGAGTTTTCGATCACATCTGCTGATGGTGTTGATTATAATCTAAAGCCAGCAGAAAATGCATTGTGAGTACCAAATCAGGCTTTCATTTTCTTCAATATATAGTTCTACAGTCTTTGTACACTGATAAATATATTAGCATTTTACAGCCTGATAACAATTGGAGTCTAGGAAACAACTATACACCATCACTTTTTTAAATGTCAATGCTGAAAATATTCTGCCCTTGTACAGTAGTTTAGGACCCAACAATTTTTAGAATAAGAAGCACCAGTCATCTCATTTTATTGAAAATGGGACAAATTTAACATTTTACTGCCAAGGACGTATACAATCCTTGTAAGCTCTAACTTGATATATGGAAAGTACCTTCAACACTGAACCTGAGTGCCCTATCCTTCTCTATCTGAATACTCTACCAGATAACCCCTTCATGCTTTATATGGCTGTATTGCTATGGTATTTATTTTAAAGAAATGGCTATATATACAACAATATCTGCTGAACATAATTATTCACTGCTTATCTTGTTTACTTTTCCGTCTTTTCAGGTTACGGGATACAATTGTTCTAGTGTTAAGATTGTTCAAAAATATGGTATGAACTATCTCATGCACAAACCATTGCATATAACCTCCGTTTGTTTTCAATACTGAATTTTGAAACAGTCCGCTTTATAACCTTGAGTTCATGAGTCTATCTATAACACACCACCCTCTTCCCGTGCTGCAATTCTTTTACGACATATGGTATACTGTCAGCCCGAAACCACACCCATTCGGAGTGACACATCGGCGGCATATGAGATAAAAACGTTTTGGGTGGGTAGAGTAACCGTGCATTTAGGCGACACGTGAGCACTGTGTCTGACAAAAGTCCAAAACAATCCCCATTTTGGTTGGAAAGGCTGGTTGAAATGTGGACTTGCAGTCATATATGGTCTATAATAAACTGTCCCGGTATGAAATTTTTTTCTTTTTCTTTAACAATCATGTCTATAATAAACTGTCCATATATTCTTTAACAATCATGTTTTCATAGGATTGCTAGTCTCTGCAATGCTGTTTGCGGTTGCCACATGAATGGTAACTGCAAGGGTCTCCCTGTAGTTGTGTCATGCATCCTTAGATATTAGAGAATATATGGAAATTTGATTGCAGGCGTTAAACCATGAGATCTGAACTGTATTGTGCTACGTGTGCATGCACGTGCCTGTTGTTTCGATCTTATCCTAAAACATCCACCTTTTGCAGGCTGTTGAGAGAAGAAGAGGACGAAAGAAAGGCCTTTTCTTCAAATAGATTCAGTTCCCATAGATGTATTCATGGTTCATTATTTTGGGCTATATGAGTGGCATATATGTTGTGTTTTGTAAAAAATCTATACATGATTTTGTTGTAAATTAATCAGACAACCCAATTTGATAAAGTTTCGCTCTACCTCATATGAAGGACGATAAAGTTCATCATTGCCAGTGCAGCTTCCATTTTTTTTGCTTTCCAGGCCTCACTGGTACTCCTTCCATTTCAATTTCAAATTACTCGACGTTTTTGACTTGTGGAAATTACGTTTGACCGCTCATCTTATTCGAAAAATTCGTGCAAATATCATTTATCTTGTTATGGTTTGTTTTATCATTAGAGATATTTCAAACATGATTTATTTGTTTTTATATTTGCATAAATTTTTTGAATAAGACGAGCGGATGTTCAAAAGTACTCCCTCTGTTTTTTAATATATGACGTCGTTGACTTTTTTCATTACATTGATCATTCGTCTTATCTATAAATATTTGTGTAAATAGCTAAGTGTATAAGTTAACCTTACAATGCTTTTGATGATGAATCCAATGATATTCATTTCACATTCGAAAAGTAATTATTTAAATCTATATTATTAGTCAACGTTCAATAAAAAAGTCAACAGTGTCATAATTAAAAATAAAGGGAGTAAAAAACGTCAAGTAATTTGAAATGAAGGTCTTCAATAAATTAATGGACCAATAGACAAGGATAGACAAGGACGGCTCATGAAGATGCTCTGCAGAATTGGCTGCATGGAGGTGATTAGGTGAAGTCCCCAGGTTCAAGCCTCAGTCTAACGTGAAACTGATGTAATTGGTTGAGATGGGCATGCTTTGCGCAATTTGGGATGGTCCAGGTCTGCGAATAGGCCCCTAACGTGATAGACTGGGATATAGACTGTTTCGAATATTTTGGTGCATGCTGTCCCGTTCGCGTCTCTTATTTGTGTGTTATTACTTATTACAGCCAAACAAGTCACATCTATCCCAGTTACTATCCTAGTAGTAGGAGGAGTACCTTTTTGTATGTGTCCCTCTCCCTGATGGAAACTCAAGACGGTTCAGTCCCGTCCACACACATGCACGGTATTTCAATGACTACGGAGCGCTGAATGTGAAGTCCTTTGACAAAAGGCTTAACTCGACAGGCAGGTGCTCTGTGTTCTCATTTACAAACATGATAGATGCTGTGCCTGATATTTACATCTATCTACAGGTGTATAGACTCATGGAGCGGCATGGAGAGTTGTACTAATGCAAAGTCTACTCTGCACCCGAAAGACGACAGGGGTAACAAAAGGTGGGTGACGGTTCACATGGATTTTCAGACCTCAGTCTGCCTATCGAGCATCCTGCTGTAGCATTACTGACGTCTTCCCACGCGTGCTTATACTTTCAACATGACGGGGAGGTTGAAGATTTCGTAATCAGGGTGGCTGAGCAGCAGTGATCTGATTAATTACGCTCAAGGACAAGAATGATAGTGATTATAATTTGTTGGCATGCCCAACTATATATCTCTTCCGCCGGCCGGATTAGACCGTCGGAAAGAAACGGGAAGCATCTCCGAGAATACATGCAAACTGCGTGACATGCTGAAGATCTACTAGTGTATCAGTTTGTTCAGTATTCAAGTGATGTGTATCCTTCTATGGAAAAAAAATAGGTGAAGCCCAGTTAGGCCAAGGGTGAGTCATTTTTTTACCCCTCTTGATTACGGTTTATATGAATTTACAGCTTTATCTCGCGCTGGTGATTTAAATATACTGTGGTGGTTAGGATATGCTTATAAAACCTAGGGTCATATGACCACTAGCTTACTGTTAATGCTTCCTCGGATTTTCCATTTATAAGCAGCAAGGAGGTAGGTCCATTAAATTCTGTGGTGTGCCCTATTTGTCGACACTACTAGTTGACATGCCAGCCAATGAAATGGTGACCCTGCTGCTCCCCCGGCATCCTGACGTGGTATCTCCTCTATGCACTTTAGTTTTTATTATAATTACGATTTTCCTTTGAAATAATATGTGAGCACTAAGTAAAGTATGGTCTTCATTAAGTAACTTTGAATATTACATTACAACAGTAATGCATCAGGAAAGAAAAGGTATTCTGAATGTGTTTTCCTTAATGAATCTAAATGTATTCATCATCGACTGACCTAATCACCGCCATCTCACGTAAACTAAAACTTTCATTGCCACAACCGGTTACTCCCTCTGTTCATTTAATCATGACATTGGGATAAGAAATTTGAACTACATGTAGTTTCATTTTGTCATCGAAACATTGAGAAATTGTGCATACAGAAAACTCTAAAGAAAGAAAGAAAAAAAGGTGTCCTAACGTCATGATTAAAAGAACATAGGAAATATGCATATGTGATTGCGATAGGACAATGGAAGCACCGAAAATTATTGATTTGGCATGCAAGTTTCTGCATGTTCATTACACGCACGCTGTCTACCGGCGAGAAGATACATAGTATATGCTAGTGGTACTGGATCACACTATGCACAGCTGCACACATGTCATGGTCCTCACTATATCTATGAAAGAAGATTGATGTGTACCGCTGGCGATAAAGTTTGATCGGGCAAT
Source organism: Eragrostis nindensis (assembly GCA_012490785.1). Lineage (NCBI taxonomy): Eukaryota > Viridiplantae > Streptophyta > Magnoliopsida > Poales > Poaceae > Eragrostis > Eragrostis nindensis. The sequence continues at coordinate 4,533,798 of JAAXCT010000001.1, read as the reverse complement.
CAAGTCGTGGATCTATCTGTATGTAGCACCTGATACAAAATGCCCTAGAGATTAGAGAACACAATCACCTACATATGGCTCCTGAGAGAAAGTCTTGGAGAACACATGGATCAGAGTCATAACCAAAGTGGATCTGATACCAAAATATTCATATTTTCCTTTTTGTGACGACCGGATGTTTTCATTGGCGACTTATGCCATAGTCTGAGCGTTCTTTTTTTTTTTCCGTCCACCCTCTTCAGAAATTTGGACCAACCTACGAGAAACAGAGGGCGATGCAAACTTGGGTAATCTAGCTAGGTGAACAATCACAACCTGAACCAAGTAAGCTCAGTTCCTTCTATTTACCCTCTCTGGTCTCTACATGCGCGCAGTACTTTCCATTTGTTTTGATATACCAATTGTGTTGTGTGGGTAACATGGCTTGTCGCGTGCATACAAACTTATCTGGTGTGTGTTTTCCAGCTGGAAACTTTGCCTACAGTGTTTTCCTGGAAAAAATTGCAGCCGCGTTCTAGCTTTAGTCTTTAAGTCATTTCGAGCTAGCTACCACACGAGTTTCACAAGTACAGTAGCTAATTAAGCTAACAGCTGGACTACCAAAATGTCTAAAGAGGGGTTCCGGAAAAAGTGGCGTGCGGCAGCTAGAGAGATATCGATCGCTGATCTGCTCTTTTCTTCCTCGCCACATGTGTTAAAAGTACGTCTATCTTCTAGGGCCGTGTTACGTTGATGCTACCAACAAAAGGCTGACGCGTTACGTGCCTGAGCCGTCGAAATCAAGTGCCCCGCGCGGTGGTCGCCGGAGCCAGCGACGTGGGCCGGCGCGCGCGCGTGGCTGCATCGCATCGCATCTCTGCAACGAGAGCGGGATGGACGGAACCGGAGGTTATTATCCCTGTCGCTCCGGCGAAAGTGAGCGAGCCATCAGCGGCGGCCGATCCCGTACGTCACTCCGGCTTGCGTCACCGGCGCTACGCAAGCCAAGAGCGGCGTCGCGTACGGGCACACAGTGCTAGACCGTTGAAGAGAAGCCACGCGCGCACGCATTCAGAACGATTACAGCTGCTCCGGACCAGGTGTTATTGTCGTCGCACTTAATTCGGTGTCGTGCTGTTGCCACGAGAGAGGGTGCATGCAGTACTATCTCCACGTTAGCAAGGACTAAGGAGTATGAGCTGACCCGGCCGTCATGAATTTGACAGACTGGCACTATTATGTGATCGATACAGAGGTGACATGTGTGAGCAATTAGTTCACGGAAAGTGCGATTGTAAGTTCACACCGCCAGCAGCATTTTTTTCTCCCTCTCTCGAACAACAAGTACTAAATCTGGTTACAATCTTTTTTACTAGATTATTATGACACATTTGCGATTATAAGTTTGTTTGTTTGTTTGGGTTTGGAGCTTTTGAAAAACCTGCTTTTTAGAGCTGATTGTAGAAGCTTGCTTTCTGAAAAGCTGTCAACGTAGATTATGTTTTGACTAAATAAAATGGATATTACATATGACAGCATTCATAACAGCACCTCACAAAAGCTAGTAAAAGCTCCGCAGAGCTGCTTCTGGCTTCTAATACAAATATAGTTTTTGATAGCTTTTGGCACATCAAAAGCCACGGTGTTTCAGTTTTCGCTTTTGCAGAAACAGAACTTTCAAAAGGTAAAACAAATTAAACATGACTAGCCATGAGCGAAAGCAAACAAACAAACAACCCTAAACTTTTGGATCATCGTCTTTAACAATCTCAAATTCTACGGTTCACAATTTAAAAGCTAGAGTGTGAAATCTAAATCTAAGACAAAGAGTGTGGATTCACATATTCTTTTCTGGCTCTACAGTAGCGTTTAGTGACGCTTCCCATCCTGCTTCACATATAAATAGCATGTGTGGAGTACTGTGTACTTTGCCGCTCCGATCCACTTGTGTAAATGTCGCCAAGCAAATGTCGCAGTATATAGCTTGCCCTTGTATTCCTGCTTGGCCATCTGGCTCCTTATCTCCGTACGCATCTCCTTTAGCCAAACTACCTCGCTCGGCCACACTTGTTCTTCTCCCATCTTCTCCAATTCTTTCTGCTGCTTTCTAGCTACCTCCGTCTGTTCCCACATACAGATACATGTATGTTTACATATATGCATCTAAGATCATGTGTCATACATTCCTGCAGCATTTTGAAGCTTCTTGTTGCATGTACCTTTAGTTGACCTGCTTGCCTTTTCAGATCTCAGCTGTGTTGGCCAAGAATTAGACACAGCTAGGGAGGGAGATATGGAGATGAAGGCGAAGAAGGGCAGCAGAAGCGATACTGCAGCAGCTGGGACTGGGAGGAGAAGCGGCACGAGCAACAACAGCGGCAGCAGCGGCACAACGGCAGCAGTGGAGAGGAAAGAGATCGAGAGGAAGAGGAGGCAGCAGATGAAGAATCTCTGCGCCAAGCTCGCCTCCCTCATCCCCAAAGAACACTATTCCTCCAAGGTACTTACTCCAATTCATCTTCTCCTGTACAATCGTGTTACTCACCTAAGTCCTAACTACCACCATGAATAATTAATTAATGTGATTCATCTTAAGTATTATACTCTTTTACTTTTCTTTGAATGATAATTAAGTATAAACCACTTAATTACATCAACGACTCAGAAAGATAAATAAAATACAAAGAAAATGCATGTAAGTTCCTTGACTTCAATACAACTTCTTCGATTGATGTCGCCGAGAGCAAAAATAAAATCGAAGCAAAGTCCTCTTCAACCAATAATGAGAGACAATAAAATTTGTTGGAAAGCAGCGCAAGATCCACTCTCTTATAGCTCACAATCAAGACGAATCCAATCCCTGAGCCAAATCCCCATCAGAAGAGAAAAAAAAAGAGGGAAAAGATTCCATCTGACTAGCCGTTAATTAGTATTGTTATCTCTCTTTTTGTGGATCGTATTCAATTCTATTATCAACTAAAGTGCAAATTCATTTTTTTAAGTAATGGCCCGATGCTTACTGCAAGCAGATCTTATCATTTTTTCCCTCTTGTTCATCTCTTAATTATTTTAAGCTAGATATAGTTGTGTGTTTAAATTAGTCTTCTCGTCACATGAAATATTGTTGATGAAAGCAATTGTCTTCTATGTGGACGTTTGATAGTTTTCCTGGAAAATGTTGCTTTCAGCAACGGCACTTTATTGTTGCTGGAATCCATATATTATTTTTCCCTTTCGGCGTACGGGAGAATTTTTGCTCCCTAGCACTATTTTCTCATTGATAGGGCGTTTTCTTGAGATTTGATGGGCCACAGCTTTTTTTTTTGACGGAAAAGCCATACAGCTATATCTGGACTAAATTAAGGATGCCCAAAAGAAATAGATCCTTATACATCTATCTATTTTTAGGACACGGTAACCCAGCTAGGTAGTCTGGACGAAGCGGCTGCGTACATCAAGAAGCTCAAGGAAAGGGTGGACGACCTGCAGCAAAAGAAGAGCTCAGCGCAACTCTTGGCAAGCACGAGAGGCAGTGTAGGAGTTGGCGCCTCAACTTCAGCGGCGGCGGCGGCGGCGGCGGCGACGAGCGGTGATGTAGGGTCCTCTGAAGAAGCCGGTGCTGAAGACGAGGCTGTGGCGCCAGTGGTGGAGGTGCGGCACCACCTGGACGGGTCGAGCCTGGACGTGGTGATGATCAGCAGCGTGGAGAGGCCGTTCAAGATGCACGAGGTGGTCACCGTGCTGGAGGAAGAAGGCGCCGAGATCATCAACGCCAACTTCTCCGTCGCTGGCCGAAAAATTTTCTACACCATCCACTGCCGGGTACATATATAGTCTTTCATACATTTTCTCTCATTTGAATTTAGTACCTGCTATATGACAGTGACTCTAGCGAAAGCAATCGCTGCTCATGTTATATATGTACCTTAGTGTTGGCATTCATCTGTAATATATACCGTCGTCAATCATAGTGTAGTAATATGCACATAAAGTACTGTCACTGTGTCACACCTACGCGTGGCGTTAGCATGTATAATAAGCTAGTGAGGTGTCCAACTTAAAAATCAACAGTTGGCACCTTTGGGTAACAAAAATAGGTAGTGTGGGATAGAAATTTTTCTTGAGTTTTTATTAATTAAGTTCAAAAAATCTGTCAGCTACATGGGCCATGTCGCTCCACCATTTGAATCCACTCTAAATTCTGCTAATCTTATGGGTTTTAGAAAATAAGTGAATGGTTTCTTCAGAGAAGGATTGAAAACTAGAGCTCATGGTTGAGGATTGTAAAATGGACTTAGCTCCATTGAACTATAACTGGTTCGCGCCATATATACAGTTAAATTAAGCATCCACGTGTTTTCTTCAATAATTTGATTGGTACTTCTTGCCGGTAACTAAGCCTCTGAAACAATAATGTTGTAATTAACCTGTGAACAACGCCATTTCTTTCCCTTTTTATCGCAGGCATTTAGCTCAAGAATTGGCATAGAGGTTTCGAGAGTTTCTGAAAGGCTCCGGGCGTTGATATGACAACTCTACATCGATACATATAGACACATATACTGCAACTAGCAAAAATGCCCGTGCGTTGCCACGGGCAGACCGAAAAAAAATCCCTTGACATTGTTTTAATATATTTAATATTACTCATACAACTATATTATATATGTTTAAACTTTATGATTGACTATACATATGCAGTTGTGCTTTTAAATAAAAACAAAGTTACGCAAATTATCAATGCAAAGTTATGAAGAAACTATACAAATTAGGGCAAACATAAATATAGATGGCTTCCCTTGTCGAACTACATCCGATGGTGCATAAATCAATAAGAAAAATGTAAACATATGATTCTTTTTTGAGGTTTAAGAAAGCTGGTTCACTTCACCTATATACAAGGACGGTAACTCATCAAATGCAAAAGTTCGATCAAGTTTAAACAATGGTTTATGCTTCAAAGATTTATGAGTTGAAAACAAACACCTTGTTTATTTACAACAATGACTATAAACCAAAAAGTAACAACTAATATACAAAATTCTGTTTTAAATTGCACCAGGCATCACTCCTGACGCGACATTGCATTCAAGAACACCAAAACTCCAGCCACCCTCCATACAGCTTCGGCTGCATGCTCCTCCCATGCCCACGCCTCGGTCATGTTGGTGTCATGCATCACTACCAGATCGTCTTGGTCTAATAGCTTCTTATACATTCCGAACTTGAAGCCACGACAAAAATCCTGGTGATTTTTCACAGGACAGCAACTCCCATCTTTTGAGCATGCATGTTGTTTGTCACCACAAACTCACCGAGCTCTCCAGACACCATTCCGAAACCAATGTTTGCTTCATGAAACAACAGAATTTGCAGAGTATTATGATCCGTGCTTAATGGTACATGAACAATTTTAGTCTGGAGATTCTTTGTCAAACTACCATAATTAGGTATCATGTAATGTCATGGATGCCACTTATATCTTCGTATATTTTATACTGGTAAAGCAACTATAAGAGACTGCACTTTAACAAAGAATTTAAACAAAAAGGTTACTTCTGTATCTCCAGACTACTTCCCACAATAGTACCAGCAGCAGGAAACTATTTTAGTGATGAACTGAAACTTGTGTTGTCAAAAACAAAAACAATTTAAACAGGATGCTATAAGCCTGTGTAGAACCAAATATTTCACTTCAACATTATCCTACATCTAAGCATTTCTGACTATAAAAATCAATAAAGGCACATGAATCATTGTCAGACGGACACGAAATAACTGCTTGTTTAGATTGAAAAAAAAAGACTGCATCTGTGAATTGGTCACTCGCTAGTGCTAAAGAATATTCAGTCCCGGAGCTGGATGTGCTTGTACGTGGCCTGTCATGAATGTACTTTGGATTGTATCAATCACGAAAAATAAAATAAGGTTTTCTTTGAAATTCTTTAGGTCTTTCTGTTTTGAGTTGTAATTATCTTTCAGCAGACCCTATATGGTATTTAAGGTCTAATAAATCCAGTCTCAGTAAAAATCATTAATGTCAGTGTGAGCTTTATGACAACCAATATGATCTAATATAACTGAAATTTTTGATAATCTACCAGATTCAGATGAAAAATCTTTGTTCGCACTACAGAACAAGGGAGCAAAGGATACTTCTCTAGCAGTATCAACAAGGGACAACACATTGTAATCCACATCCGACTCATTAAGATACACAGGTTTACCAAACAATTATGCAGAGACTGAAAAAGAATAAAGTAACGCAATAAGAAGCTATTCAAACAACATAGTTAAAGTTTCAAATATCACAGAATTCCTTTCTGATTCATACTCCTCGACCAACTTTTCGACAGCATGGCTTATCAGTCTGCCATTATGTTTTATGATAGCTGCATGTTGAAACATAGCTAGAACTAAGAAAGTTCTCCAAAGATGAAATACGATATATTTTCATAATAATAAGAAATTAACTTACGCATGTTAGCATAAGAATGATTAAATCGGTAGACAGCAGTCTCCAGTGCAGTTCAAGGGTGTTCTTACGTGTTACATTCAAGCAGCTTGCAGTAAATTTCCAATATTACCAAGAGTAGAAGCGCATGTATGGAATCTAATCCTACAAACATGCTACAAAGTACAAACAACAATATGAGCTAAAAGTTTCATTGTAAATGACAGGGCACAAGTCAATCGTCTTTTCAACTGACAAATAGTGTGGCCTAGCAAATGGCCCTCCTCGGTCTGAAAAATTTCTCTAACAAGGTATCACAAGCAACCAGAGTTCAACAAACTAAACTGAACTAACCATAGGACAGGCAGAGGAAACACCAATTGCCCAATTCACAGTGCTGCGAGGCAAGAAACAAAAGGATAAAGGCCAGACTGGATCACGGCAGCAGGACGGCTAGTCCTCCTAAACCCAGAAGCCAAGATGAACCCTTCGTAGCAGGTTCCCAACCATGGAAGCACGCACAATTCAGCAGCATGTACATATTACGCTAATCATTCTGCCATCAACGATCCACAGGCAAAAGAACAAATAATATTACACTAACCACTCTGCAATCAATCAGCATGTAGTAACAACAGAAGACGTTAAGAACTGCAACCCAGAGGCAAAGGCAGGCACAAAGCAATATAACACTAAGTGAGAAATGTTGCTATAGAGCGTTCGTTGCCGTAGTAGGACCAAAGTGAGCATTGTGGAACACTAAGGCTATGTATCTGTAATTGAATCATATCTTGAGTTTGAGACCAAACTTTACTGATGCAACCAAATGTAACTTGCAGGCTTCTCGCTTGGACTTAAAAGAAAAAATGGATCCAGTTTGTGGCATATTACTTGAACCACTGGCTCTAAAATGCACAATGAAGAAAAAAATTTGCATTCATACGTCTTTCAGTTTCGTTGTTAGGCATGTACAGGGTTGTTATCAATGATTTTGGAGGTGAATCTTAAAAACTAATCCCCAAAAGGTAATCAGAAATTGTCTTAATCCCATCGAACGCAACAAGTCTTGGGAACCAGCGATTACGGAGGAGTACCTGGATTGGAGCTCAAGGTCCGAACTGGGCATCAGCTCGTCAGCGACGCCGAACTCGCCCAGCCTGCCCGCCTACTAATTGCCATCCACGGCGAGCCCGCCTGGTTGCTCACCCCGCCACCCGCCTAAGCTTGACCCCAACCATCTGGAACTCCGCCGCCGCCGGTTCCCATCCTCCCCCACCCCGGATCTGGCTGGGATGCAGCGGGAGGAGGAGGTAACGCCCAAGGCAAGCTCCATCTTCCCCTCCACGGCTAATCTCGGCTGCCCAGGTCGTCCGCGCGCTTCCGCTTGAGGCCTCGCGCTCGAGGGCGGGGAGGGGAGGGCGCGCGGTGGGAGGAGCGCCGGCGGGGAGGGGGATGGTGAAAGAACGGCGCGTGAAAGAACGGGGCCCCTCCACGGCTATCTCGGCTGCCCAGGTCGTCCGCGCGCTTCCGCTTGAGGCCTCGCGCTCGAGGGCGGGGAGGGGAGGGCGCGGTGGGAGGAGCGCCGGCGGGGAGGGGGATGGTGAAAGAACGGCGCGTGAAAGAACGGGGCGAACGGGGCCCACCTGTCGGCGCCGAATTTCGGGAGGAGGCGCGCGACGCACGCAGAGTCAGAAGGAAAATAAAGAAGAGTAAAGAAGATGTATGACTTACTAATAAAAAAAAAACTTACGATCTGAGTATTGCTATGTGCTAGTGATACTGAAACATATAAGCCAAAAAAAATCATTAGCTCTCTATTGACCCAATAACATTTTTCAATCTTTATTTCCCTCGACATGGGATGTAAGAAGAAATTAATGTCTCTGTGGTTGGCAATTTGAAAAATATAGCGGATGTTATTGGACGTGCATTATACTTCTAGGCTCCAGCTGACTATTTGAAAAAGTCGTGCTGAATTGTACCTACTGTAGAATGCCAGGGTGGCTGCTAGCTCCTTTGAAATGTACTCATCACATCCTCCACTATTATATAACATTTCATAAAAATAAAATGGATTTAATACTTCCTTGCACTACAACATGTTTTGTTCTAGAAATGGGAATATATATTCCACATTTTAGCTTCTACATCGATCGATCCATACAGTTGTTCGAAGTTACAATCAAATCAAACCCAAAAAAAAACATCAATGGATCCTTATAATCGTTTGGAGTTACAATCAATAAACAAACGAGCCAAAGGTTCAAGCCATCAGGAGCAAACAAGCAATCCAAATTAATACGAACGGATTCTGTAACTAAAACTGCACTCATGCTTGGCAAACAATTCAGTCACCGCTGTTTCAAGCACAAGGAGCTAGCCCACACTTCATCATCTTTCTTCTTCCTTCTGTAGAAGGGCTCAAAATGGATCCATTGTGTGTTCCTCTGAATCCACTTGTATAAAAGAGAAAGAGAGAAAACTTGCCCATTGTTAAAAATCATGTCATTGCGGCTCAGCTAAATTGCGCAGCATACCCTCATTGATATTTGTGAACACTAAGGAAGTGAAAAAAACAGGAGTAACAACCTTGATTATAAGAGAAGCTCCTGCAATATGTAACGCTAAAATTGATTTCTTGGCGGTTTGTTTACACGTCGTTAGCTTCCAGAACCCTCAAAAGCAGGTTGACCCAGTTCAAGTGCGCGCCCACGGTGTTTTCTCTATTGGTACAATTTTGGACACACGAAACACGCATGGAAATTTTCGTTCAGAAATAATCTTCACTAGACCGGGCTACCCGAAGACGAAGATATATGATAGAGGCCGGTGACACTGACAGTTCACATAGTTTTTTTAGGGCACGGTTCACATGAGCTTTTCAGACTCTGATCGCACTCTGCATGCATACGGGCTATACTGCTGTGTTGGCGGCTGCCACGTGGTTCACACAGTAAATATCTGACCGTTACTATTTTCGAAGGGGAGAAAAAAACACTTGTTAGCCCCGCTGGTCAGGAGGTGTGTACACAACAGTAGTATTGTTCGAAAGATCATTAAGACACGTTATACATACGTGGTGATAGGTGTTTGTTGCGTATCAGTGTATGTCAGACTGGCAAATAATTTAGTGCAGTTTATCACCTCAGGAAAAATAAGTGACCTTTTTTCTTGATGTATACTTATCCATTGTTAGTACTGTGATTTTCCCTTTCTAAGGAGGGAGGAATAAAGAGACAAATATATGTGCACAAAATGTCAGGTCCCTTATTGTGGTGCACATTATACTGTCTCCTTCGGGATGAGGCATTGCTACTACTTGACAAGCCAATGAACTTGTGACCCCTGTTCGCACGGCATCCCTTTATTTTTTTTTTCTCCCTCTAATATTTGGTACTACCATTTCTTAGATTACACACCTCCGTGCCAGATGAATATACGACCTTTAATTTGACATTTGAATCCTGAGAGATCAGTACATGCATGTATGAATCTAGTCCAACAAGGAACCAAATCATCGAGGATGCGCATGCTGTGAATCTCTCCGGCCCAACGTGCTGTATGCATGCTAGCTAGTGTTGCTTTCTTTGTTCTCAAAAAGTAGCGGTGCTTGACACTGTGCATGACACTTTTTTACAAAATCAAAGTACACCATTTTTGCTCGGTCGAGTAGGACAGTAGGTTAAAACGGGATTGATCTGCGGATACGGCAAGATCCTGTGCTTCCTGGTCCCCAAGAACCCGGCCAGTGAGGACAAGACACGCACATTGTCGATATCCTGTGGCATGGAGATAGAGAGAAACAGAATATGTGCGGTGGACCACACTAGATACTTTACACATTGCCGGAATGGTCCTTAAAATGGCAGTAAGCAGGTTGATGGGGATACGCAGGGGCAGCTGGATAACGTTTTGGGAGCCTACCTGCCTCAGAACTCCGAAGCATGTCATGTGCAATAGTAGTGTATCTAGCTACCCGGTCATGTGTTTCTTGAAGATAAAGGAGCGAGAATGCATATATGCAGACCAAAGTCACGACTCACGAGTGAAGCCCGTACGTATACAACAAAGAGAGTTCTGTTCGGTTGGTAAAAAAGATAACTGTTTATTAGCTGTTTTTACTGTAGCATTGAGTGGAGAAAAGGCAACAGCCAGCAGCCGCAGCTGGCTGTTTACACCAGCCGAACAGGGCCTTAGAGTGTCTGACAGAGCTACCACTACCAGAAATTTGATCTTTAGTGAGGGCTTGAAATTTTGATGACAGTTTCTTGCATTATCCACAGTAAATTTTAAATTTAATGAGTGTGTCTAGCAACTCACAAAAAAGAGCGCTCCTTCCGTTTCGCTATACTTGTTACCGGTGTAAGCTTGCTCGCATCAAATATTCAGCGCGCGTGTCCATCCCGCCATGGGCTGTAAGCTCGACTGCCACACGTGGGCAAATTAAAGGAATCATTTGTGCCAACATATATCTGGTGGGCGGGCTTGCACTTGGCATGCATGCTCGATCGCGCCCGGACGGCTGATGCTCGAGCGCTTGCACTTTGCTACATCACACTCGCACTGTGCTTTATGTTATGAGTTGTGCAAATATCCAACCACAAGCTGACAGAATACATACGCACGAACAGATAGAACGACATGCATGCTGGCCATTAGCATATCTATCGCATATTCGTTGGCACGTTGATTTACCTGTTGCTCTCGCAGGGACCGATCGAGCAGAGATGACCCTGAAGACGCGGGGCCCCATGGCTAAAAATGGTCACTGATATTTTCTTTTCTGATCTTTTCTTGGCCTGGCGGTTCCCCAAATTAGCCCCAAGTCGATCTTGCCCAAGAGTCACCCATGGTCTAGGGAACTCTCTACCGCCACCTGTACGGGTTTGTGCTGCAACGTGTACTAGCTTAATTAGTTAATAATTAATAAGCAGCTGTCATTCGCAAAAAAAAATTTAGCAGCTGTGTCGTTGGCTCGTTGCTGCTCGATCGCGACGAGTGTGCCGGATGAGTGAGACGTCGGTGCACGACGATATCGATCCAAGCGGTGAGCCCGACGTACGCGTGGGGCGGCAGCTCTGCTCTGAAGCCGGCCATGCAAGCGTTATCATTACTGCTGTGCTCGGTGTAAATTGCTCTTGTCGCTGGCGCGCACGGTCGCAATTACTCGCCGAAAGCGAGCGCGCGGCAGCCATGGCGCTCGTACGTACGTCACGCTGCCTTGCGTCAGCGCTGCAACGCAAACCGCGCCCCCGGCGTGGCTAAATAACCGTTGTGTCGTCGGCGATCACATCTCGATCGATGACACGCCGTATTGGACGCGCATGTTGCATGCATGGTCCTGCTGGATTCCTGTGTTGCTAACGCATCTGCACCTATCTGCTCTTCTCTGTGTAAAGCCAGCAATTGCTCAATGAGCTAGTACTCCACTAGAGGACCGCTTGAAGCCTTGACCAGGCAGGTTCTGTCGTAGGTACCACAAACTAGATGGAGGTGAGCGGAAGAGAAGATGAGACGACAGTCTATGTACTGTATGTACCACTAGCAAAGTGGTCATCAACAGATATTTTCAGGATCAAAGGGCCATCCAGCGATATATTCTACAGTCTACCATTGAATAGAGACCAGTTATGTATATAATCTGAAGCCATTTTTACAACGAGACATTCACTCTGCATAATATTTATGGCAGCAGGTAAACAGTATAAGTAAATGGGGGAATGTCTACGTCTATAAAAATAAGACCACACTTACCTATGGATCGGATGCAAGAAAGCCAAAGCAACAAAGGATATATATCAAAGAGGACTAACCAGAAACTTGTAGGAAAAGAACAAGGAGATAGAGGCTTATTAGTCTTGCAAATCAATAATGGGCAATTTGCATAGCGTATTTTGGTTCTGAAATGTCCTGAATAGGAGGTGGATGAAAGATGGAAGTGGAAAGAAGAGAAGAAAAGGGGCGTGGACGGATGATGTTTAGCATGATTCAGTAGAAATAGCTAGAAATGTTATAAAATTCATATATGCCTACCCATTTTGTTGACAAGTTTTTTCATTACCAACATACTAATACAATGGCACTTACCTGCAGTGCACGTGTGTCCCGCCACACACCCACTGATAACAAGAAAATTATGTTGATACAGATACAATATCCTAAAATACGAAATACGTGTTGGAATGAGAGACGACCATTAGAGAATCAAATAATGGTGGCAATTTAGTTAAAGCTTATAGGTTGTTTAGGCAAGTGCTCGCTCTATAATGATCTGATAAGCTTCACGGCATAGGACCTTCCTAAAATCGTTGTGGCTTCAATAGAGCTCATTCATACATGTAGGTTCAAGACATGAATGATTTGTATATCTTTTTTTTTTTGCGAAAAGGGAATTCTATTGATATTAAAGCATATTACATCCCCAGATTACAAGAACACCCGAAACAATTCCAACTCCACTGATGGGAGACAAGAAACCTTGAAAGAGCCATAAATTCCACCATCTAGGATCACTCCAGACGGATATGCCACGGAAGAGAACTCCGATCTGAACGAACACGGCCATCTCACCATCCGCCACCGCCATCCTCATCTCCGATGGGGGAAAACTGAAATCCATCCCTTTCGCAAAAAAAAGATAGACTACTAACCTTCCACACGTAAATACAATGAACTTGTCATCATCGAGCCCCTCGTTGAACTCATCGTCGCCTTGTTCATCAGATTCGCCGTGGGAAAACACAAATCCAAGAAACATCCAGATAGATGTCACCGGAAACCAAAATCTCACTAGCCCACAACCATGGTCAAAACGAATCAAGGCAAAACAAAGGAGGGGCCGGAGTACCTTATTCTCCATCGATGATGACGCCTTCGCCTCGCCACCACTGTTGAGACATCTCATCCTCCGTTGCTCCATGCCGATGAATTTGCCGACGTCGCATGCCGCCGCCTCCCTCGACCGGACCATTGGAGGAACCCTAACCTAACAACCATCACGGCCGCCGCCAAAAGCAACCACCGTGAGAAAACCTAACTATCTAACACTTGGAGGAGACATGACACTTCGATGCCGGGCCTCCCTCCTCCGCCGACGGCAAGGCCGCCGGAGACGAGGGGGCCGGCCAGTAAGCCTCTGCGAGGAGTTGTCCCACCGCCCTTTCTTTCTTGCGTGAGGGGCCGGCCGTGGTGTCGTCGTTACGCCCACGTAAAAAATTTTTACGTGGGTGTAACGACGTAAAACACTAGTTTATTTCCCAAAATAAAACACTAGTTTGGCTAACTAATGATCTTCTATCTGGTGAACAATATAAAAGTTGATATTAATAGTATAATCGAATCCTCCTAATTTAACAAATAATAGTTTTTAAATAAATATAGTGTCAGGGTCAGCACGTGTGGATTCCTATTCATACAAATATCAAGGCTGGAGGAGGGGCAAGTCGTAGTGCACATAATTCAGCGAACCCTTTATGTATTTTTATATTGTGTAGTAGCTTGCTATAGGCATCTGCCATCTGGCATTCCTCCTTATCCGTACGCACCACCATATAGCTGAGCCAGCTAGCTCGGCCACATATTCTTCTCCCATCTCCTCTTTTTCCAATTATTTCTGCTGCTGTCTACGTCTGTTCTTTCATTTCCCACTTGTACATATTTACATGTATGCATATATATATTTGGACCTCTCTCAACTCATGTACTACATATGCCTTCTGCATTTGGAAGCAACAGCACGCATGTACCTTTAATTTGCTTTGCGTCTTTTTAAGGCAGCTGGTCACTCTTTATTTCTGATATCTGCCGTGCCTCTTGGCCCAGAGATCTAGAAGAGAGATTGAGACAGGGATTTAGACGTGGTCGGGAGAGAGATCCATGGAGGTGATCAAGGCGAAGAGGAGCAGGAGTAACAGCACAGTATGCAGGAGCGACAACAACAGCGGCAGCGGCACGGCGACGGTGGGAGTAGAGAGGAAGGAAATCGAGAGGAGGAGGAGGCAGGAAATGAGCAGGCTCTGCGTCAAGCTCGCCTCTCTCCTCCCAAAAGAACAATACACCTCCAAGGTACTTAATTAATACATCCGATTCAGATCAATCAAAGTGGGTGGTAGCAAGTGTAGCATCAACAAATTCAGTATTACCAATACTAGAGCTAATGACTTTATTCTGAAGTACTCCCGCTTTTCTTAAATACATGGCATTTAATTAGGATAATAAATCTAGTGCAATTTGAATCAGATTACCTGTCATAAACGCCATATATATTTAAGAATAGAGGTATTATGTATGATTTCTCCTATTCTGACACATCCTGTGCTCATCAGCATGCACCACAATTTATTGATAAAATGTAAATTTAATTTACTTCAAATTAATGGGAGCATTGTTTAACTTGATGTTTAGCCATTTTGTCTAGTCACCGATCAGTCTTCCTCTCACAACATGAAATGTTATAGATAGAATGCTTGGCACCAATGTGCATATGTCAAATGTAACATTTTTTAAAAAAAAAACCTTATTTTCAAATAATAAATTCCTGGAATCTGCCGATGCCGCATAACGTTACTTTTCTGCATAGCACTATTTTTGTTCCGTGTGAGGTTTGACTTACTTTTGGCCTTCCACAAATGGGAAACATAACAAAGATGCTCAAATGCATGTGCAGGATTCGATGAGTCAGCTGGGTAGCCTGGACGAAGCAGCGGCATACATCAAGAAGCTCAAGGAAAGGGTGAACGAGCTGCAGCAAAGGAGGAGTTCTGCCCAGCAGCTTGTCGCTGCCACAACCGGAGGAGGAGGCGCCTCGACGTCGGCAGCAACGTCGACGAGCGGAAACTCGGGGTCAGAAGAAGCCGCCGATGAGGAGGCCATGCCGGCGCCGGTGGTGGTGGTGCAGCACCACAACGACGGCCTGAGCCTGGATTTGGTGCTCATCAGCAGCGTGGAGCGGCCGTTCAAGCTTCACGAAGTGGTCACCGTGCTGGAGGAAGAAGGTGCCGAGATCATCAATGCCAACTTCTCCGTCACCGGGCAACAGATCTTCTACACCATCCACTGCCGGGTATACCATTCATTTTTCCTTCCATTTGGTATCTTTTTTTGTAGATAAACGTTTCATTTGGTCTGCAACGAGCGCCCTTAATAGATTAAATCAGGCTCGATTTGTTTATCTATGATAGTAGTAATGTATTATGCACATCAATTATTGTGACACACGCGCAGCGAACGTCGGTGTACATGTGAACACTGAGCTGTCAAACCTACAAATAAACTTTCTGGAATAGGTACAGTAGTGTGACGAAATTTGAAGACTGAGAACCACCTATATAGGTGCGCCAAAAATTTATCGTTCCTAAACTTTAGAAGAAACCACTACGAACATTATTCCTAGCCTCTTGGAGGTGATGGCAGTGCTTTTGATCAATCGAATTGTCATCAGAAAATTTTAAACCCAACTATATTTTCTTGTCATGTTTACTCTCTTTCCAAGTGTGCGCGCGTCGAGTACATATGGATTAGGTACACGACGATGGACTGATGCAGATTGGATAGATTAATTGAACCGCTAATTAATCGATCTGGACACATTGTAGAGGCGTCGTCATTATAGACATCATATATATGCATGAGCTGATCACATTCACATGCATGACAGGGCAGTAACTAAAAACCCTGCTCCCTGCTTAGATATTTGATATATTGATCTTTATTTTTTGGTTCACAAATATTACTCTGACTTGCACGCGAATTCAATTTGTAACTGCAGGCCTTTAGCTCGAGAATCGGCATAGAGGTTTCGAGAATTTCTGAAAGGCTAAAGGCATTGGTATGATATCAAACTGTTTATTCCAAAAGGAAAATGAGATCAGATTGTTATAGACAAATATGTATTATAGCACATTCATTATGTGGGGTTTAGTTAAGTAGTGCGTAGTATTTTCGCATGTTGTGCCGTGGACACGTCGAACTAAATCTAGCGAGTTCCATCCTATTTTTGGCATCTCCATATGGATTTGATCTGATCCGAGTCATGGTAGCTGTTTAACCTACTTTCCTTTTATTTTTATACGATTGTTCAAGGTAGTAGCACACATGGTGAAAGGTTAGTTAGATTTGTATCATTGTCTCTGAATCGGTTTGACACTGATGCACAAAAAGAAAAGGTGCAGCCGTATGGTGCTGTCGCAGCTGCTGCGTGTGGCTAACGAGAGTACACGCACGCATGCATGCATGCATGGCGTGCCACTTGGCCTCTACCGGACCGAATCAGCTACACACCATCTACCAATAAACAATTAGCTATTCGGTGTCACGTCAAGTCTTGTGCCCGGCACTCTTATAGCTCTACTGCTTGGCAAATCACACTTCCCAGCTGAAAACACGACTCTCTTAACTGTTGAACGCCAGTAGCTTGATATATTAATTAAAACCAAATCTGAACCTAGAGGAAATGGAACTTCTGTACATACTTTTGTTCCCCGGATCACTTCACTACCAGAAACTCGAATTTTCCTGTGTGTCGAAAACCGTCAGAAAAATTGGAAAAACGTCAGAAATAATTTTCCTGACGGTGAACCCTCAGAAAATAACCGCCAGGAATATGATGATAGGGAAATAGAATTTCCCTGAAGGTTGGCACACAGGACATATTTTTTCTGACAGTAAGCACTCAGGAAAAACATGCTCAGGAAATTAAAAAAAAAACAAATCTGGCCATTAATCCGGTACATCCAATTGTCTTTTTGTACAAGTATCATTCAAATATCATTCAAGTATCACATCCGCATACAAATATCATTCCAATCTTCCAGTAGATACAGAAAAAGAATAGCCCTCAGCGAACTACATCATCTGATCCTCTCACACAATGAACTACATCTTTGTACAAGTAATAATAGTCACACATCATCTCATCCAGAAAACACAAGTGAACTACTGTTTACATACCCCATAAACACAGTGATATGGATCCTTTGCTCATGTATTCTGCTAGCTTCTGCAAGTGGCAAAAAAGATAGAATTAGCTAAAGGTTTCCATGAACAACAGCCTCATATTTAGAAGTGCTAGCGACATGTACATTGATCAGACAAGTGAAAACAATGTAAACAGAGAGAAATTCAGTATTTTTTCAAGCCATCAAGTTACTTACGTACCACTCGACCGGAAATCGAAAATCCCTGGGGGCCAAAATTAGTATTATGTTGGATCATTTTTGCTCATAACTTGCTTGTGTTTCTCTGCAACATAAGGAAATTTAGAGAAAGGTTCAGTTTAACAAACAATAAAGGTTCAGAGGTTCTCCAAGATTTGGCTCTAAGAATCATATTAATACATCTAATCAGAGGTTCAATTACCAGTAGCACACATTTAGTATTTAACATGAGCAATTCATGTATACCACTGACAATGTTAACATGAACATCAGCTCCAACATGCCTAATCTATTGGTTGAAGATTAGTTGTTAAATTTCAGGGGGAGAACTAATTTGAGTTACAACTATGGCTATACAAGGAGCAATAGTACACTAAAGACCGCGCACTAGCACTAGCAAGCAGACAAGCCAACAACAGCCATGAATGTATTATACAGATTACAGGAAAAACACCTATTGCCAACAACAGCCATAAAAATATGTCAATCGAATGAAACTACTGTACTATGTAAATTACTAAATAAATTTTTATGTACTGACAATGTGGCACAAGGGGATGTTTACATACCTGAACATACATCTTCCACTCTTGCCCCATCTCTACGGTTTCCCAATTTCTCCTGTCCCAATTTTTATGTACTGACAGCGCACTAGCACTAGCAAATCAGATACCAGATCAGCAAGCACTCTATGCAATTTCACAATGTCACAAGTAGCTGGCAAAAAAAAAAATTCAGTTCACAATGTTACACTAGCACTATGGCAGGCAGTAACACGCACCAGCTCTAGCCTCTAGCAGAACCAAAGGCACAGGCGAACAGGACAGCAGGATCTTGAAGAGATGAAATCGAATACAAGTACTGACTAAAACAAGAAAGGAAGGATCTGGGGAGCGATACCTGCAGGCTGTACCTTGCCAGCTTGCTAGCGGTCGCTGCGCTGCTGAATGCCAGCCGGAGAAAAGGACTAACAGGCGGAGGCCGACGGGAGATCCTGCCCAGATCTGAACGAAACAGCAAGGAGGAGCCGTGGTGCTCAAGATCCATAGGGAGCATCTCCAAGAGTTCCCAAAAATTTAGCTCCCAATAAACTAGTTTTGGGAGCTTGTCAAAAACTATTGGGAGCAAAAAAAGATCTCCCCTCCAACAGTTCCCGACATTTGGTTCCAAAAAAGATGAAATAACTGCCACATCAGCTATTAGTGGGTGCCGGAGTTGCAGAATCCAAAATCCTACGGCGGGTGGCATCCTGGCAGCCGCAGCTGGGCGGCATCGTCAGAGACACCATCCGCGGGGGTGCTTCTTGCCGCAAATCAAAGAAGAGACCAATTCTTGCTTTGCATCCAACAAGACAACCATGAGCTGGCTCAGCTCAAACGAACAACTGGTTCTGCTAGCATGGAGGAGCGAGGAGCTTTGCTCATGGCGAGCGACAGATTGAGGCTGTTGTGGCCGCACCGCGCGTCCCAACGGAGGGGGGTGCAAGCGACGGCCAAGCTGCAGACGCCGGTAGGTGAGAGAATCGAGTTTCGGACGCGGCGACGACAACACAACACACGTAAAAGAAGTCGCGTGCGACGGATTTTATCCGGGAAAGGCGCCAAATAGTGGATTGGGAGCGCAGAGGGAGGGCGGAAATCTGGTCACCAGAGGCCGGCGTTTCGGGAGTGCGGAAAGATTGGGAGTAGATTTTAGGTACTGTTGGAGGCCTGATTTTGTTGATCACGTCCAAAATCAAGTTTTTGGGACTGGGTTTAGAGAGCTCTTGGAGATGCTCACCCAAATTCAACATCAAAACACACGAAAGGGTGGTGAGGAGTCTGGAAGGGAGCCACCAAAAAATGTCCATCTCCAACGGATGGACCAAAACGACGACCTTCTTCCTCACCTTCTTCCTCCTCGGCTACTCCGGCCGCGGTGGCAGCTTCCAAGACGGCGACGGCGTGGCGCGCCTTGCCTTCCTCCGCGCCCGCGCTGCCGCGAGCCCACGAAGCAGCAGCTCCTCCCCCGATTCTTGCGGTGGCCTCGCGGCTTGGCGGCTCGGCCTCCTCCTCCTTCAATGGCCGCGCGAGTACCGAGCAGGCGCTCCTCGACAGCTCCTTGCATGGAAGGCTCGCCGTGCCCACTCGCCGCCCCTGCCGCGACCCCGCCGTGACTTCAGAGGCACCTGCGCGAGATCCGGCCAACCCGCCACCCTCAGAGGCGCCGCCGTCGCCATGCCCGCCGCCTCTTCCTCCGCCTCCGTCAACCACCTTCGGGGCCTCGGCTCCGCCTCCTCCTCCGCCGGCGTGAGCAGGACGCAGCAGCTCCATGGCCTCCATGGCCCGGCGCTTGGCCACACGGGAGGGGGGGGGGGGGGGGGGGAGATGCGGCGCGAGGCGATGGGTGAGACGGCAAAAGATGATCCATTTGTGGGGTGCGAGGTCGTCGTCGACTAAAAAAGGGTTGTAGTTTAGGTGATGGATTGGAGAGGTGTTTTTACTCTTTTTCTACCCATTTTGGGTATAGGTCATCCAAAGGGTAACGGGTTGGAGTCAGTCTTATGTGGGCCGGACTGGATAAACCTGTGGGCTGCCCGTCAAAGAAATAGCTGAACCGACAGAGTAATGTTCAATTTTCCTGTGTGTTTTACAAAACACACAAGACTATTCCGGTTTCCAGTGATAGATATTTTATGAAAATTTAGTTAAATCACAACATTTCCTAGTGAATTTTGTCCTTCCCCTCATACTTCCAAGCCCAATCATTTCTCTCGTCGGCTGAATCTATGTGTCCGACCATCTCTCCCCTCACTCCGACCATCTCCCCTCACATGGACCGTTCCGCGATATTACATGGGTTCAGATGCAATAATATTCAGAAATTCACATTCGTTGGAATCAACATGTGTCAGATCATCAGTTGTTTGTGCAGCTGCTACCATTCATAGATACGCTTTACATTAAGATAAGATGGGGAGAAATCGACTTAAAACCACACTGAATAGGGAATGTATAGACTTTAAAGATGCAGTATAGTGGAGAAAAAGAATTAATCTCCAAAGTTCTCCGTGGTATCAACTATCAAATTAATCTTTATCATCAGCGGCAGGTATTACTGAGTATGTAAACGTGCAAGATAAACTTGTTGGGCCCGTTGGGTTTCCTGTGTCCTATCAAAAGGAGCCTGCATTGTACGTGGGCCGAGAAGCCCTGAGGAATCCTATCCATTAGGTAAAGAAGCATTTATGTATTAAAATAAATGTAAAGATGTGGCAGATAGCGATGGTGATAATGATTGATTAACCCATTGGTTAATCAATCATTATCACCATCGCTATCTGCCACATCTTTACATTTATTTTAAAATCAATCATTATCACCATCGCTATCTGCCACATCTTTACATTTATTTTAATATGGGTTAATCAATCATTATCACCATCGCTATCTGCCACATCTTTACATTTATTTTAATACATAAATGCTTCTTTACCTAATTTTAAGATAAATATAATGCTATTGCAAACTGTAACAATCAGCTAGCTGGCCGCCGCTCTCCTGCTGCACCTACCATTTCATGTATCTTGTGTCCCTTTCACCATGTCACATGCATTGCCTTACGCGTACGATGATTGACATGATAAGATATACTTTACTACTAATATAATCCTACAGGCTGACGGATGGCCAACTAGCATATTAAGTTACTGAATAATAATGCATAGAAAAAGTATGGACTGCATGCCATGAGAATCATATAAATATTTTATGCCACGTGCACGGTCTCAATGCACAGGAAAAACTCTGAAATGTTGGCCTTCAATGCACCCTAAGCCTTTAAACTACATGTCCCCTTTCAGTAAACAATTGCACGAAGATATAGGAGTAGTAGTATATACTACCTCCGGATCAGATTATAAGCATTCGAGGCATTTGAATTTTTTCTCCGATTGTTAGCATTCCTAGCCGCTAGTGGGTCCCACCGGCATAAATTACTCCACTGTCTCCACAGAACAGAACAGCTCGCAGCAGAAGCCTCCCGACGCGTTCATCCCCATCCCCAACCTTATCTTTTCAGCTCCCTTCGCCCGCCCAGCCGCCCCTGCCACAGCGACGCCGCCTTGCAGCTCGTCCCCAGACCCCAGGCCACATCCCTCGGCGGCCACGGCAGCAGCTCGCCCTCATCTCGATCCTCGGCGGCAGGAGGCAACTGGAGCGTCCCCTCCCAAGCCGCCGCGCGGCTTCCCTGGCCGCGGCTGGGCGCCGGTGGGGAGTGATGGCGCGGGCGAGGGTCGCGGCGGTGTTGTCCCTCCGCGAGACGGCGTGGTGAAGCTCGGCCGCATCGACGAGACGGCGGCCTCCCACTTCAAAATCCAGCCGCTCCTCCTCAAAATCCCCAGTCGTCGCCACCCCTCCGTCCCCAAGCCGTACCACCGCTCGATCCCCAGTCCTTGCTGCCCTTCCTTCCTCGAATCGATTCGGGATTCATTCCATCCACCACGCCGCTGCTCCTTAGACGAATTGCCACCGCAGATGGTTTTCGAAGCAGCTATGGAAGAGAGGAACCGTCGAACGGAGCGGCGGCGGCGCGTCGCCGCATGGCGGCGGCAGGAGAGTGCGAAAGCGTGGAGGAGGTACACGCAGGCGAGGCGTCGTGCAGGCGCAAGGAGAGGGCATTTCGCTGCGTCAATCCCGTCGTCTCCGGGAGTTGCAGCGACAAAGAAGACGCTGATATGCCGTCAGGAGTGGCGGACGCGGCCTCTAGACGAGCTTCCGCTGCAGCGATTAGGAGATTGGTTGCGGCCTTGCCTTACCTTCCCGATGAAAGCCCGCCGGTGGTTGATAAGAATGATCCGTGGCAACAACCATTGTTTGTACGAAAGACGGGAGAAGCGGTCAGACAGGAGTCCAGCCAGGAGGTCGTGGCAGACTCGATTAATGAGGTCGTGCCGGACTTCACTGAAGATGTTGTGCCGGACTTCAATGAAGATTCTGTGCCGGACTTCACTGAAGAGGTTGTGCCGGACTCATCTCAAGAGGTTGTGCCGAAGTCGAAGGTAAAGGTGGTGCTGCAATCCTTAGACGAGTATGAAAGCAGCGTCCCGGAGGATGTCCTCGCCTTGCACGAAGCTGTTTCATACCACCATGCTGGGCAATCATGGCAGCAGATTCAGGTGTTCTTGTCCAACTCAGTTGTTGGGAAGGCGGACAAGGCCAGCTCTGACTCCCTCAATGGGTAATCGATCACAACTCTCTCGCTGTTAGTATTGTTAGCTAGTGCTTGTTATGTAATTGTTCTTCTGTTAGCTAGTGCTTGTAATAGTGCTTCAGTTAGCTAGTGCTTGTTGTCTAACAGTAGTCAATAGCAGCAAGTTCCATCGTCAATGCAATGTTAGTGCCAGATTACTACTTTTGCTGTAATGGAATTTAAATGTAATGTCTGTTGTCTAATATATGACATATCATTATGAAATGATTGGTGTAATGAGCGGCATAGTTAACCATAATGTTAAACACACTTTAGTCATTACACACAAAAGATATAGGCAGCCACTTCAAAATTCTTCGGCTGCACCCTTTACAATATACTCAGTCCCTCATGAACCATCGCCATATTACTTTACAAAATATGAGCGTAAGCAAAATAGTTACAACTAGCACCATCTACTCTACTCGGGCCACTCGGCCAATTTCTGCAGGACACTTTCATAAAGCTCCTTGTCCACATTTAGGCTAGTTGGGAGTTCTCCTTGCTGCTCTAGTCCATCCTTGTACATATGAGGGATTGGGTATCGATTTCCTCCAGCAAGTTCCATTACTTTTACCATGCACCCTTGTAGGGTAAGAAAAACCCTTCTAAGCTTTGATTGATCATAACTATTGAACTTCGTCTGCACATTCTCAATTAGCTCATCCATGTTCCTAGACGTTGTAAGAAGTGTCTTGGACTGTAGAGATGCAAAGAATCCCAGATCTAGGACATTCAAGTCTGGTGAGTTAGGAGGTTGATTATAGATGCGAATGTCTAAACCAGTTTGTGCAACTGCTGCAAGGAATACTTCATCATTTGGATCTATGTGTGTACGTGCATTATCTTGTTGGATCCATATTGTCTCTCCTACAGATTCACGAGGCCAGGATGCAACAATAGCTGGAACAACCTTAGTAATCAGGTAACTTCTACTAACATCTCTTGTCACATTGATTGATTTTGTAATTAGAGTGCCCCTTGGCCTATTTTGGCTGCTCCTTTGTGCTGGCTCCTGAAACAGGGAGAACAACAATTTATTGGTATTTTGTAATTAGTTGCACAAATAAAGTATCTAAACATTTTGGATAGTATTACACCTTTCTCACAAATGGCCATATGCCTATCTTGCCATCAAAGTAGCAATTGCCTTCAGTGTCATATCTTGGGGGAGCTACAGCACATAGTAGCATACATTTAGGAATACAATTTGCATTTTGTATTGTTCTCTCTGGATCTTCTTCGTCGGGCAGCAAGTAGAACCTCTTAGTTTTTTTGGTCGTGTTGAACCACTTCTCATCGATATGAACAATGTTCTTCATATCAATAAACTTTGGTTCACTATGCACTGTTTGACCATTCACCATTGACACACAATATTGCAGGCGCGCCTTCTTGTTTCCATCTCTCAAATATGGCTTCAAAGTGCTGGAGTGACGGCGTAGCAAGCCTTGTTTGAACCAGTGGTGCACTGTACACTTTGATACACCTAATTCATAAGCTAGGGATTCTAAATTGGTCCTTTTGTCTAAGTCTATTGTTGCAACTATAGACAAATCAATGGTAAGCTTCTTGCGGCCACATGACCCTTTTCTGTTTGAACACACATTGACTGGTATACCTGCAGCACGGCATTTCTTTGCTTTCCTCCATATGGCTTGCACATAACACCTGTTAACATTAAACATAGCAGCCACTCTTGTGGTTGAATTTCTTTTCTGTGTGCCATTGTTGCTTCTGAGAAGTAATGCTTCATAAATCTGTCTCCTTTCTTCATCTGACAAATTCTTTCTTCTCGTCACTGATGTTGCATTTTCAGATTGGTTGCCTACATATTTCAGTAAAATTATTTACTACATTATAAAGTCGATATATACACATGGCTGAAACTAAAAATTTGTATTCATTCTATGTATACCTTGTTCACCATGTACGTGAGGCTGCTGCTGCTGGAAGGTTGAGCCATGGTGGTCCTCTTGCTGGAAGGTTGGAGCATGGTGCTCCTCTTGCTGAAATGTTACAGGGAAATCTTCGGCATACACATCGGCATCCTCATCTACATGGAAGCATCAAAAATAAATATCAGATATACAATGTATTGAGAACTTAGAGCTCATTCAAGGTTATTTCTTCAGCTATTTACTTATCTGCACAATACAATTAGCAAAGAGATTATGTAGCTTAAAGATAGAAGTAACTTGCATGTATTTTACCTGACTCGGACTCAGACAAATCAATGTTTAAATCAAAGGTTGCAGCTTCAGCTGACGCATTGAAATGGGCATCATCATCATCCACATTAAGGAATGAAACAAACTTTTAAGGTAAAATCTTTGCATGCCTGAAAACTCTACTCCTTTGCATGTAGCATCAACTTCCTCAGCTTTTTACTTATCCGCACAACACAATTAGCAAAACTGAGATTTTGTAGTTGACAACATAGAAATAACTTGCATGTATTTTACCTGACTCGGACTCAGACAAATCAACATTTAAATCATAGCTTGCAGCTTCAGCCGACGCATTGAAATGGGCATCATCATCTACATCGAGGAATGGAACAAACTTTTAAGGTAAAACCTTTGCATGCCTAAAAACTGTACTCTTTGCATGCATCATCATCTAGCAAGTGAGCTGTACTGCTTTGCATGCGCAAAAATGTATGGATGTGCTCCAAAAAAATGTCTTACCTGACCCGTGCGCCTCTATGTTAAGGTCAAAAGAAGCTGGTCTATGTCCAACTCCCACGTGGTGGCCACCAGCAGCAGGCACTTCCCCCATGTCCTGGGCACCAAGTAGGGGAAGAGGGTCCCCATCTTCTTCTGGTGTTGCTGGAAAGTTGAGGTCCACAGCCATAAGAGTGAAATCTGAATGCTTTGTGACTGGGAGTGCTGAAAGGAAGGACCATTTGAAAGGGCTTATATATGGTGGTCACCAATTTTGATTTTTGGTTATTTGAACTTGGCGCCAGCATGTTTGGTGGCTGCCTGTGCAATTTTAGTTGACAGTTTGGCGCCTGGGCATGAAAATTTTGGCTCTGGTGGAATTTTCCTTGCATGTATGGTTGTTGGATGCTGTAAATGAGCTCCAGTGAGTGTTGTACTTTCCTGGACCACTTGCAATATGCAGTGAATGGAACACGATTTCTGCAGCTGCTGTCACCTTTCCTCAGGGGCACATGCGTCATTTTACTCTCCTGCTATTTTGGCATTTGAATGCTTCAAATGCTAACATTCTGATCCGGAGGGAGTACTGCTCAGAGACCGTTCACACTGCTCTGCTTGGACACCGCGGCCAGTTGTTGAATACTCCCTCCGGATCAGAATGTTAGCATTTGAAGCATTCAAATGCCAAAATAGCAGGAGAGTAAAATGACGCATGTGCCCCTGAGGAAAGGTGACAGCAGCTGCAGAAATCGTGTTCCATTCACTGCATATTGCAAGTGGTCCAGGAAAGTACAACACTCACTGGAGCTCATTTACAGCATCCAACAACCATACATGCAAGGAAAAGTCCACCAGAGCCAAAATTTTCATGCCCAGGCGCCAAACTGTCAACTAAAATTGCACAGGCAGCCACCAAACATGCTGGCGCCAAGTTCAAATAACCAAAAATCAAAATTGGTGACCACCATATATAAGCCCTTTCAAATGGTCCTTCCTTTCAGCACTCCCAGTCACAAAGCATTCAGATTTCACTCTTATGGCTGTGGACCTCAACTTTCCAGCAACACCAGAAGAAGATGGGGACCCTCTTCCCCTACTTGGTGCCCAGGACATGGGGGAAGTGCCTGCTGCTGGTGGCCACCACGTGGGAGTTGGACATAGACCAGCTTCTTTTGACCTTAACATAGAGGCGCACGGGTCAGGTAAGACATTTTTTTGGAGCACATCCATACATTTTTGCGCATGCAAAGCAGTACAGCTCACTTGCTAGATGATGATGCATGCAAAGAGTACAGTTTTTAGGCATGCAAAGGTTTTACCTTAAAAGTTTGTTCCATTCCTCGATGTAGATGATGATGCCTATTTCAATGCGTCGGCTGAAGCTGCAAGCTATGATTTAAATGTTGATTTGTCTGAGTCCGAGTCAGGTAAAATACATGCAAGTTATTTCTATGTTGTCAACTACAAAATCTCAGTTTTGCTAATTATGTTGTGCGGATAAGTAAAAAGCTAAGGAAGTTGATGCTACATGCAAAGGAGTAGAGTTTTCAGGCATGCAAAGATTTTACCTTAAAAGTTTGTTTCATTCCTTAATGTAGATGATGATGATGCCCATTTCAATGCGTCAGCTGAAGCTGCAACCTTTGATTTAAACATTGATTTGTCTGAGTCCGAGTCAGGTAAAATACATGCAAGTTACTTCTATCTTTAAGCTACATAATCTCTTTGCTAATTGTATTGTGCAGATAAGTAAATAGCTGAAGAAATAACCTTGAATGAGCTCTAAGTTCTCAATACATTGTATATCTGATATTTATTTTTGATGCTTCCATGTAGATGAGGATGCCGATGTGTATGCCGAAGATTTCCCTGTAACATTTCAGCAAGAGGAGCACCATGCTCCAACCTTCCAGCAAGAGGACCACCATGGCTCAACCTTCCAGCAGCAGCAGCCTCACGTACATGGTGAACAAGGTATACATAGAATGAATACAAATTTTTAGTTTCAGCCATGTGTATATATCGACTTTATAATGTAGTAAATAATTTTACTGAAATATGTAGGCAACCAATCTGAAAATGCAACATCAGTGACGAGAAGAAAGAATTTGTCAGATGAAGAAAGGAGACAGATTTATGAAGCATTACTTCTCAGAAGCAACAATGGCACACAGAAAAGAAATTCAACCACAAGAGTGGCTGCTATGTTTAATGTTAACAGGTGTTATGTGCAAGCCATATGGAGGAAAGCAAAGAAATGCCGTGCTGCAGGTATACCAGTCAATGTGTGTTCAAACAGAAAAGGGTCATGTGGCCGCAAGAAGCTTACCATTGATTTGTCTATAGTTGCAACAATAGACTTAGACAAAAGGACCAATTTAGAATCCCTAGCTTATGAATTAGGTGTATCAAAGTGTACAGTGCACCGCTGGTTCAAACAAGGCTTGCTACGCCGTCACTCCAGCACTTTGAAGCCATATTTGAGAGATGGAAACAAGAAGGCGCGCCTGCAATATTGTGTGTCAATGGTGAATGGTCAAACAGTGCATAGTGAACCAAAGTTTATTGATATGAAGAACATTGTTCATATCGATGAGAAGTGGTTCAACACGACCAAAAAAACTAAGAGGTTCTACTTGCTGCCCGACGAAGAAGATCCAGAGAGAACAATACAAAATGCAAATTGTATTCCTAAATGTATGCTACTATGTGCTGTAGCTCCCCCAAGATATGACACTGAAGGCAATTGCTACTTTGATGGCAAGATAGGCATATGGCCATTTGTGAGAAAGGTGTAATACTATCCAAAATGTTTAGATACTTTATTTGTGCAACTAATTACAAAATACCAATAAATTGTTGTTCTCCCTGTTTCAGGAGCCAGCACAAAGGAGCAGCCAAAATAGGCCAAGGGGCACTCTAATTACAAAATCAATCAATGTGACAAGAGATGTTAATAGAAGTTACCTGATTACTAAGGTTGTTCCAGCTATTGTTGCATCCTGGCCTCGTGAATCTGTAGGAGAGACAATATGGATCCAACAAGATAATGCACGTACACACATAGATCCAAATGATGAAGTATTCCTTGCAGCAGTTGCACAAACTGGTTTAGACATTCGCATCTATAATCAACCTCCTAACTCACCAGACTTGAATGTCCTAGATCTGGGATTCTTTGCATCTCTACAGTCCAAGACACTTCTTACAACGTCTAGGAACATGGATGAGCTAATTGAGAATGTGCAGACGAAGTTCAATAGTTATGATCAATCAAAGCTTAGAAGGGTTTTTCTTACCCTACAAGGGTGCATGGTAAAAGTAATGGAACTTGCTGGAGGAAATCGATACCCAATCCCTCATATGTACAAGGATGGACTAGAGCAGCAAGGAGAACTCCCAACTAGCCTAAATGTGGACAAGGAGCTTTATGAAAGTGTCCTGCAGAAATTGGCCGAGTGGCCCGAGTAGAGTAGATGGTGCTAGTTGTAACTATTTTGCTTACGCTCATATTTTGTAAAGTAATATGGCGATGGTTCATGAGGGACTGAGTATATTGTAAAGGGTGCAGCCGAAGAATTTTGAAGTGGCTGCCTATATCTTTTGTGTGTAATGACTAAAGTGTGTTTAACATTATGGTTAACTATGCCGCTCATTACACCAATCATTTCATAATGATATGTCATATATTAGACAACAGACATTACATTTAAATTCCATTACAGCAAAAGTAGTAATCTGGCACTAACATTGCATTGACGATGGAACTTGCTGCTATTGACTACTGTTAGACAACAAGCACTAGCTAACTGAAGCACTATTACAAACACTAGCTAACAGAAGAACAATTACATAACAAGCACTAGCTAACAATACTAACAGCGAGAGAGTTGTGATCGATTACCCATTGAGGGAGTCAGAGCTGGCCTTGTCCGCCTTCCCAACAACTGAGTTGGACAAGAACACCTGAATCTGCTGCCATGATTGCCCAGCATGGTGGTATGAAACAGCTTCGTGCAAGGCGAGGACATCCTCCGGGACGCTGCTTTCATACTCGTCTAAGGATTGCAGCACCACCTTTACCTTCGACTTCGGCACAACCTCTTGAGATGAGTCCGGCACAACCTCTTCAGTGAAGTCCGGCACAGAATCTTCAGTGAAGTCCGGCACAACATCTTCAGTGAAGTCCGGCACGACCTCATTAATCGAGTCTGCCACGACCTCCTGGCTGGACTCCTGTCTGACCGCTTCTCCCGTCTTTCGTACAAACAATGGTTGTTGCCACGGATCATTCTTATCAACCACCGGCGGGCTTTCATCGGGAAGGTAAGGCAAGGCCGCAACCAATCTCCTAATCGCTGCAGCGGAAGCTCGTCTAGAGGCCGCGTCCGCCACTCCTGACGGCATATCAGCGTCTTCTTGTGTCGCTGCAACTCCCGGAGACGACGGGATTGACGCAGCGAAACGCCCTCTCCTTGCGCCTGCACGACGCCTCGCCTGCGTGTACCTCCTCCACGCTTTCGCACTCTCCTGCCGCCGCCATGCGGCGACGCGCCGCCGCCGCTCCGTTCGACGGTTCCTCTCTTCCATAGCTGCTTCGAAAACCATCTGCGGTGGCAATTCGTCGAAGGAGCAGCGGCGTGGTGGATGGAATGAATCCCGAATCGATTCGAGGAAGGAAGGGCAGCAAGGACTGGGGATCAAGCGGTGGTACGGCTTGGGGACGGAGGGGTGGCGATGACTGGGGATTTTGAGGAGGAGCGGCTGGATTTTGAAGTGGGAGGCCGCCGTCTCGTCGATGCGGCCGAGCTTCACCACGCCGTCTCGCGGAGGGACAACACCGCCGCGACCCTCGCCCGCGCCATCACTCCCCACCGGCGCCCAGCCGCGGCCAGGGAAGCCGCGCGGCGGCTTGGGAGGGGACGCTCCAGTTGCCTCCTGCCGCCGAGGATCGAGATGAGGGCGAGCTGCTGCCGTGGCCGCCGAGGGATGTGGCCTGGGGTCTGGGGACGAGCTGCAAGGCGGCGTCGCTGTGGCAGGGGCGGCTGGGCGGGCGAAGGGAGCTGAAAAGATAAGGTTGGGGATGGGGATGAACGCGTCGGGAGGCTTCTGCTGCGAGCTGTTCTGTTCTGTGGAGACAGTGGAGTAATTTATGCCGGTGGGACCCACTAGAGGCTAGGAATGCTAACAATCGGAGAAAAAATTCAAATGCCTCGAATGCTTATAATCTGATCCGGAGGTAGTATCTATCTGCGGTCTCTGACTTTCGAATCTTGACACGTTCTGAACATGGCAAATTGTTACTTTCAGTGGTGAAAGGATATTTTACGGCATGTGCAGACATATACGATCAAAACTTGATTTTGAGAAATGAAATCCGAGGAACAAGTCTAGGAGGAAAGTGTATTTTGCATATACGCTTGCATACATGGAATTTTTTTAGATAATGGGAAAACTGCATACTACATGGGATTAAGATTATTAATTGCACATATGTTTATAATAACACTTTGGCACTGCTCATCTTGTTAATGGGAAACTGTTACAACCCTGCCATAATCCATATCAAAAGAATCCAAGGTGTGAATACACAAGAGGAACGCGTATTTGAGCTTCTCCAGAATATATATGTTACTCGTCAACAGCATACATATATGGTCGATCAGCCCCCACAGCACAAAAGTCTTGGATTTTAATACAACGAGTGACATTCATTACTTGACCCTGATGTAGTAGTCGCTGTTAGTTGGGCGTTACAAAACACGCCATGTACGTCGGATCGATCGATCCGACAGGGTAACAGAACCAAGCTATCACTTCTCTAAGAAATTAAAATAGAGGATAATATGAGATAGGAGTTGTAGTAAACTGGGGAGGATCAAGATTTGATATCATGCACCCGCTTAAAGTAATGGCCAACCAGCCTGTACACGTGGCACGCCATCAACGAGCTAGTAACAATATAGAAGTCATTGATCCTTCGATTGATTCCGACATGAGACCGAGCTAGCTAGAAGCATGTCAGCACGACGAGTTAGCCAGCAATCTTCTAGACGTACTTCTAGACGCAATGGGAACTAGTCTAATTAATTAGCATGCATGTAGGAGTATTTGATGATCGTCAGAACAAGACAATCAACAGCAATGTGAACATGATAGTATATTGGAAGAAATACACGCAGCTAATCTGCGGTTGAGTGTACGACATGGATCGAATTACAGAGCAACAGAACATGTGACTTGATTAATTAGGTCAACCGCACAAACCGGTCGCGAGATTTTATTTGAGTTCTTTGTTTGTTTGGTCGATGCATGGCAGCCTAGTTCGGAACAGTGAAAATATACTGAGAGGCTCCTTTGATTTATCTTTCACTATATTTTTTATTTGAATGGCCTACAATTTTAGTCCTTCTTTCGTCATTTTCGGTAAATATTGGTGATATGTTTAGTGGTCAACATTTTTCAGTGCAAGGTTGTGTCTTTTCCTACAACGTTAACAACTTAAAAACAACATACTACTCACAAACTTATTATCCACTAATTAACTGTAGATACTCAATTACACTGAACAATGTTGGCTACTTTGGAGGATACTATAGGGAGAAGAAGTTGTTAGTCTTGTAGTTGACACGAGAGTGTAACTGATCTAGGTGGAAGTTGGTTAATTTAGAAAAAAGCACTCGCTTGAAAGGTAGCTTATGATAAACACATGCTAAAACATATAGCCACTTGCTCTGTTAATTAAAAAATAAGTGAGGAATATATCCCCACAGGTGGAGTTCTCACTGTCATTTTGGATACCATGAACCATAAAACACCTAAAGTGATTTTAGGAACGGGCCACACTTGACGGTAGACACATAATAACTAGTTGATTCCCCGCGCGTTGCTGCGGGTATACTAAAGTTACGATGAAATATATAAGTGGATATGATTACCTATTAGAATCCAATATATAATTTATGAAAGCATAACCTGATCACTTAGTAAATAGTAGTCAAATATTTTGATGAGATTTCTTTATTCGTTAATACTCGAGTATTTTCAAGCTGGCGACGATGTAGTAACAACTTTTTGAAGATTAAAATGATTTTTAAGAACATGATTGATGACCAACAAATACATTATAAATCATGATATATACCAATTAAGCCTTAAAAAATTGACAGCGTGTAGCTCGGAAATGAAATAGACATACTTGTGTGTCAAACGTCTGTCAACGGGTACTATAGACATGCTGCTTCTCTGAGAAACCAACAAAAATCATATGAAAAAAATGCAACGGATGGAACAGTAGATAGTATATCTAATCGAGCCAATAAAAAAATGTAAGTATGCAAGAAACGTTATATTTTTAAGAAATCACAAAAGCGGTATACTGAAACGGTGGAACTCTGCTGGATACTAAATATGAAGCAATCGTTTTTTGTCCCTGCTTCAACCCATGCATATATCAAATTCAATTCCATGTCAAACATATTTACAGTAGCTTAGTGAATTACTGGGCAGCTCCTTCTCCGTAGAATTGCACAAATCTGAATTGTTGCTGACCAGGCCTTCGTGCTGACAGGACAGCCAGGGCGAAACGTTTGGCTGCCCGTCTCTAGTGGTGCTTGAACCGAAGTTGATGAAAAACGGCCCCGGGCTTGTCGTCGTCACGACCGCAGGTGTGCTTGCCGAGAAGTAGGTGATGAGGTTGACGAAAGGGTCAGCCTCATCTGGAATCGCTGCACCTGACGCTTGGTCAGCAGCTTAGTGCTTATGGAAAGAAAAAAAAAAATTGATCAGTAGCTTGAATACATTTGCACTCTATACAAATCCAATACAGGAGATGGGCATAGGGAGACATACCCAAACGCAAAGGATAAGCTTGTGCGTGGCAAATCATCGGTGGCGCAAGCACCGCCCAGGCAGAAGGACATGATGACCTGACGATCCTTCCCTGTTGAATAAGCTTGGTTTGTGGCCGACTCGATCGAGTATATATCGGAGTTGGATGATCCCGACCCGACAGTGGCTGGAAGGGCAAGCAGCGTGTGTTTGGGACTGGATTGCTTGAGACCGCACGAAATGAATCAATGGCAGGGTCGACTGTTTTGGTGGGCGAGAAGATAACTGAAAGCAATAAAGCCATTAAAGAGGAACGATTAATTGCTGATTAGTGGTGGCAGAGGCTGAGTTGAACGTGCGTCTGAGCATATTGCAAGGGGAGAGTGCAGACGTGCAGGAGAGGTGGGGAGGAAACAACTATGAGCATTTTTTCTTATGGGTGGTCTCTTGATTGCATTTCCCAGTTGCTGACGCCGATTAAGAACTAAATAAAGATGGCAAAAAAATTATGATGATACGGCGTTACATCGATTTCTTAGCACCCATTATGATGATACGGCCTTCTCTTTCTCCTCTCTTACACTTGGCCTCATATTGATCCTCTCATTTTCAATACCAACGTGAAGCATCATAGTCTCTTTGCTTACTCTCTCTTGTGCACGGGATGATCAGATAACTATTCATTTATGTATCTTCTCAACAAAATCCTTGAGTTTCGTTCATTCTACATGATCAATAATTATTTTTGTATTAATTCAGTAGCCCGATTACGAGATTAGAACTATTCTAAAATATTCTTGCCACATCATTGTCCTTCATGCCATGTCATTGTCCACATGTAATGTAATGTAAGCAAAACCACCTCTAATACCATCCTAAAGGGTTATATAGGCAGTTTCATGTCAAGGCCAGCAGAGTCTTCCATTTTCTGCTTGCCTTCGGCCATGCAAACGTCATCTTCTTCTCTTACTCTGGAAGATGAGAAGAGATGCAAATGACGACATTGGACAGACATACCTAGCATTGCAGCTCAAGTAAGGCAGTATGCAGATACAATGGGCTTCTCAAGCCTCATGTTTCCATAAAAACTTTAGATCGTCAGAGTGTATGCCATTTCAAAAAAAAAAAATATCAGAGTGTATGCTTAAATATAATTCGTTTATTTTTGTAGAGGAACCTGTTTCTTCTATCGAACCCGATGCCACATCATCCAAACACTGAAAACAGTTCAAAAACACACACTGAAAATTTGTGCATGAGTGTTTGGAGGAGTGAAGGGCCTCTAAAATTGCGATTGGTGAGCGCGTCAGCCGCCGGGCGGTCGTCCGTGAAACCGCGGTTTCTGCTCACCGTGGGTCCGTCCATATTCCGATTCCCACTCCGGCTGCGCTCGTGACAGAGCATGGGAGTATGGGACGATCTCTCTCTCTCTCTCTCTCCAAAATAAAACGGGGAAAGGGACGCGCGCGCAACAAGCAACGTGCGCAGCGGCAACAGCGCTGGAAGCGGCGGGCCCCACACGCAACCGGGGACGCGACTCTCGCGGAGTTGACCGCCACGCGCGAAAAGCATCCGTCCGTCACGCGTGTCAACGGACGGTGCAGATCGTCCAGAAGGCATCACGACGGGGCCCCGAGATCCCTTTCTCCTTCCTCCGCGTCCGTCCACTACTCCCTGAGGCCTGAGCTCGCCATCCTCCACCGCCCGCCCCCTCTGTATAAATGAGCAGACATCCGAGCCCAGGTCTCCGGCAGAACACAGCCAGCCTCCACAGCTCGTACTCTCCTCCCTGATCTAGAAGCTCCCTGCTGCTCCTAGCGAGAAAACTGCGATCCGTGCGGAACAGAGATGAAGAGTAGGAGGCAGAGCAGCGGCGGCAGCGCCGGGGAAGGGAACACGCACAGTAGCGGTGGCGGCGGGTGCAAGATGGAGCGGAAGGACGTGGAGAAGAACCGGCGGCTGCACATGAAGGGCCTCTGCCTCAAGCTCTCCTCCCTCCTCCCGCCTGCCGCCAAGCGCGCGTCCCTCCTCCAGGCGGCCGCGCCAGCGTCCTGCTCCAATCCCAACAACAAGGTAAAGCTCTTCCCCATCCATGGAAGGATGTGTTCGTTCTAATAAGCTCCGCGCATCGATCGATATCCGCAAGTAAAGATTTGTTGTGCTGCGTCGCGCGACTCCAAATGCCCCCAGATTTAGGATTACTTTCATCTCGGAAAGCATCCATCCTGCTTTGCTTGCCAAGAAAAATGAAGAAGTTGACTGAAAGTACTGAACTTTCATTTTTCTTCGAAAAGCATCCGGCCGAAGCATACAGATATCTTAGAAATGGAAAGAAAAACAAAAGTGAATCTTAAGCGTCCATCGGTAGCTGATGGCGACTTACACTATTCTGGATAAATGTAACACAGGGTTACGGAACATAGCACAGTAAAACGTCCTTTTGTCTCGTCAAGTCCAGTTAATCCTCGCTATGCCTCGCATTCGCATCCCCACTCCCCAGAGACCTACTCCTAGTAAAGTCAACCACTGACTAAAAAATCCTCGCGAAAACAACGGCAGTTTCAGCTGCAAATTCAGTTACAGCCTGGAGTATATGTAAAACGCAAAAGGGGATGAACTGAATCAGTGCTCGATTAGAAGCAACAGGAATCCACGATCATTTCATCATTTGATTTGATCCGATTTGATGGAATCGGTGCAGCCATCTGCTGCTTTTTTTTGGCCTCCGGGACCGGGCATCCAGTTTCAGTCACGTTTCTGAAAACACAACATCATCACTCAGCAGACTCCAAACAACACTGAGCTTTCGTCCATAAATTCAGCCACGTGCCACAAGCAACCGCCATGGATTTCCTTCTCTCTGATTCCGCCATTGGTTGGCTTATTTGGTGCGTGTGACAGCGACGCGCTCGCTTCGCTTGGATTAGGCACGTGCCGGAATTGGTGGCAGCTCGTGCACGATAAAAAACTTTTGGCCTGAGCCCACCCCATCTATTTTTGTCTGTGCTCGCTCAATAATTTGGTTTCCGGCCAACTGCCGTGCTACTGCTGCATCATCCACTGATTGAGACACCCTTTGGTTTCTCTCACCACTCGTGGTATTAAAGGGTTTGCTAGTATAAAAGGAAAACTAGAGTCTCCATCATATGAGCTGTAGCCCTGACAATGACATGGTGTTTGTAGCTGATAATGTACTTATTTAGCATGCAAGCAGTATCGAATCTCTGAATAAGCTTCGCTTAAACAACATAAAGATGGACAAGAATAAATATTATACTGCTGATCGGTTCATTGACAATTAGACCCATAATATTCTTCATTTTGGCATCCTGCGTGATAGTGATATTCCCCCTTGTTAAAAATTTTTTGTTAAAACTCGTTCGTATGTTGTTGTTGCAGGACACGGTGACACAGCTGGACCACCTGGACAACGCGGCGGCGTACATCAAGCAGCTCAAGGGGCGGATCGAGGAGCTGAAGCGTCGGAAGGGCGGCGGCGGCTCCTGCCACAAGCAGGGAGTGGCGGTGGCGGCCACCACCGGCGTGCGCATGCCGGTGATCGAGGTGCGGTGCCAAGACGGGACGTTGGACGTGGTGCTCATCAGCGAGGCCGGGCGGCCGTTCAAGCTGCACGAGGTGATCACGGTGCTGGAGCAGGAGGGCGCCGAGGTCGTCAGCGCCAGCTTCTCCGTCGTCGGGGACAAGATCTTCTACACCATCCACTCGCAGGCGCTCAGCTCCAGGATCGGGCTCGAGGCCACCAGGGTCTCCGAGAGGCTGCAAGACCTGCTCAACGACGACTGATCAAGAACACTGCTGTAGTATAGCTGCAGATGATCGTTCAGCAGTGGCTTGTTTGCACCTTCAGCTTCACGAGGGCCTACACCATTCCAGCAAGGGTGACAGGATGGACTAGAATAATCAAGCCATTGCTGCGTCATTTGTGGCTTGGTTATCTCAGTAGGGTACGCGAGTTTGAGATAGTAGCGTTAGAGAAGTAGAGATTGCGATGACCGGCTGATTCGCGGAAGGGAAGCTGGTTCATTTGCAGCTGTGCATATGTAGGAGCGAGCGAGAGCAAGCATGGTACTGCTTTTTTGTTACCTTTTTTTCAGCAATAGATGCATCTTGCCATCTTGGGCTATGTTCTATGTGCTGTTTCGGCAGTGTTTCGTCGTAGCTTCCTCTACCTGTGTACTGCAGTGTTGCCTGGAATCTAATGTAACTGAAAGTTTGAGCTGATCGGGGAGAAACTTTTGGTCTGTTACTTGGTATTTACAGCCTGATGCTTTACTCAAAGTCAATCTATTGAGAAAGAAGGTTAAGACAAACAGGCTTTTAGCTTTAGGGTTGGTTTTCTTAGCTAGGATCTTGAGCTAAAAACTCTAAGAAATTAATCAGTTTAAACTAAGGTTTGTTTTCTTCAATACTATCTCTAGTAAGAATGCATAAGATGTTGATCGTGTTGCTGACCTGAAGGATCTCAGATGTCTGAAATCCATAGAAAACGGCTTTGACTTTGCTCATCCATGTATCAGCGACCTGTGCATTTTGGGTGGGTAGATAGCCGTAGCTTTCTTTGGCCGGGACAAAAGACCTCTCATGATTGAGCTTGCGTTTATCCTTTTTAGCCTTTGTGCCAAATTAAACGCGTCAAGTAGCTTCACACGCTCACTTTTTCTTTAAGAAAAACCACAATCTAACTTGCACTCACGTTTCTATATGGAAATAAGAAGTACTTACCACAACCACAATCAATGAAGGCAACCATTTCTTTTTCTCACGTGCTGGTTAATTCGTCTTGTTCGTTGAGTGTTACTGTCAGGTAGCCGCCTTGCTTGTGGCTGTTTCAGTCACGTTTCTAAATGGGAATAAGAAATACTTACCACAAGTCCACAACCACAATCAAGTAGCCTCATGTACCGTACCTCCACTTATCTTTCGCTGCGACAGTAGAGTCCTCGATTAAACTTGGATTTGTTCTTGGTTTCAATCGTGATTTAAATTTCAAGGTAAATATCATTACATTACGCTTACAGTAGCTCCACTTCTGCCACTCGCTTACAGTAACTCACGTGCTGTTTAGTTCGTCGTCTTCGTGCAGTTGTAGGCGCTGTGTCTGGCAGCGGATGGACTTTGCCATACTTGAGCAGGGAGCATTCGTGCTCTGTTCCCATCCCATTCCATCACATCGCACGAAGAAATTTTTGCTTGCGTGCATAACCACGTGCTAGATCTGCTAATTTATCCAACAATATACTAATGTAGTGGAGCGGAAATAAGTAACCACGCTTGATGTTTGGGAAGAATTTGTTCCTAGAGTACGAGACGGGGGTATCGGACCGAGCACTTTATGCTAGTAAGTGCACGACGACGTGTTGACTTGCACACGACGTGCTAAGAAATCCTCCTCCTGACGCAGGAACCAAATTAAGATGGGCTTATGGCCTAATTGGAGCCCAGTCATCCATGACGCTACTTGTGTTGGACGGAAGACTTGCGAAGTCGAAAACAAGGCCATGACACCGGACCAAGACTGGAACACGGGGCAGCAACGTTGGGAGGAATAGCCATTTGTTGGACCTGCTTTTGTATATATTTTGTTCAGTTTTCTTTCATTTGGCCTCGGCCTTTGTTTTGTTTTGAACTACTGCTATTCGCTCTATAATGAAAGGCAGAGCACCTGCCATTGCTTTCAAAAAAAAAGAAGACTTGCGAAGGAGCGGCCCCTGCAAATTTAGCCCAATTATTCAGGCGATTCAGCTGAGCCCAACATACGAGCAGACGATTTGTGCCTTAAGGTTCACAACCAAGTCACGCTCACGCTTAGGCCCAATCCAAATCCTTCCCCTGACGGGAACGTGACTGGTCAGCTTTGCCCTCTCGGGTCCACCAAAGCTCACTCACGCCAGTCCGCCGTGGCGTGGGCACTCTCGTCATTTCGAGAAAAAGCGGCATCAGGCGGCGGGGCGCCGCTCCTCCACCCAACCCCACTCGACTCGACCGTTGGGCTTTGTAACGTTCCAAATGTCACGTGATCTCCTCCCCCTCTTTCACGCCTCCCTCCTCTTCTTCTTCCGTCGCCTCACGCGCTCCTCCCCCTCTTCCTCCGTAGTTTACCGTTGGTGCGAGTGCACGGCAAAACCCAGCTGCTAAACCCGCGGATAAACAACTCATGGTTACCTCATCTCGACCTTGATCGCACTCGTACTGGCGCCAGGGAGGGATTTCCTTGGAGATCGATCGAGTGATCGCGATCCATCCGGCATCGGGAGCGATCCATTCTCTTGCTCACGCCCAAGGTAACGTAGCTCGGATAATATCGCCTTCCTGCTTTCGAATTGCGTCCTTCCCTTGATTCTCGATTCGGGCGGCGCGATTCTTGGACTTGCCTTGCCTTCCATGGGTTCTCTGTTATGTTTCTTGATTCGGAAAATTGCTTCTATCACAGAACTCTAAAAATTATCTGGTCTAGTTCTTTCCGCGTAACTGAATCCCGATCTGGTCGAATGATTCCGTCCGAAATCTTTTGGTTTCCTTAACGATTGAACAGCTGAACTTCTTGTTCCTGTTTGAGGCAAGAAATTTTCCCCTGTTTAATTTCACCAAGAACAACAAATTTTTCTTGGGACGGATTGTTCTCTAGAGTTTTGATCAGTTGATCTCTCAGCGCAGATTGCCAGCCGCGGATCGATCATGACGACGCTGTCGTCCGGCGTGCTCCTCAAGCTCCTCGACGGCATGAAGACCGGCGCCGCCAAGCCGGTGGGCGAGCACCGGACGGCGGTGCTGCAGGTGACGGACATCGTGCCGGCGGAGCTAGACGAGAAGGACCTGTTTCCCAAGCACGGGCAGTTCTACGTCAAGGTCTCCGACGCCTCGCACTCCATCTACGCCAAGCTACCGCTCGCCCAGGCCGACCTCGTCCTCTCCAACAAGCTCCACCTCGGCCAGTTCGTCCACGTCGACCGCCTCGACCCGGCCTCCCCCGTCCCGGTTATCGTCGGCGCCAAGCCGCTCCCGGGCCGCCACCCGCTCGTCGTCGGCACGCCCGACCTGGCCGCCAAGTCCAAGCCCGCCGCGCCGCGCAGGGGGTCCTGGGGCCCCGAGCAGAACACCAGTATCAAGCCCACCACGCTCAACTTCGATGCCGACAGGACGCCGGTCAAGGAGCGGCCGGCCATGTCGACGCCCATCAGGGACCGGGCGGGCGTGGCGACGCCTGTCAGAGAGCGGAGTTTCGCGGCATCGCCGTCCCTGAGCACGGCGTCGGTGAGGAAGAGCAGCAGCGTGCTGCCCCGGCTGAGCAAGAGCAAGAGCTTCGTCGCAGACAGGGACAACCACCCCAGGATCCCCAGGAGCCCATGCCCCACCGTACGTCTTGTCAAATTTGGGGCAAATTGCGCCCCTTCTTTTTTCCTGTCAAATGTGTGCAGTTCTTGATCATTTTCTGATGGTTGATAGCAGGAGAAGAGCTCAATGAGCTGCACAACGTCGCGAGCTACGAGGAGAATTGTGAAGGAGGAAGAGCCCTCCTCGCCTTCTTCCGATGATGAGCTGTGCAGCTCGGCGACGTCCTCCAAGAAGCGATCGTCCACGGCTGCTCGAGTGCCGGTTCCAGGGAAGCTCAGTGTGCTTGGGAAGGTAAGATCGAATCGAGCAAGCAAGCTCTGAATTGTGTTCTGTGTCTCCAGTGTTGATGCAAATACGAGAATTTCGTTTGTTCTGATGACATGATTGATGCGTTCTGTCGTGCAGGAAGCCATGGAGCAGAGGGAGCAGGCTCAGAAGGCGGCCCTCGAGGCGCTGCGCAATGCCTCTGCCACGGACAACGTGGTCAGAATCTACAAGTATGTGTGAATTGTGATATCTCATTGCAATTGGACAGCATTTGGACTGCGTGCGCTTGCAACAGTTTGTTCTGATGATATCCTCTGCTTTTGTTGAACGCGACAGGATCTTCTCTGAGCTGAGCAAGACGGCGAGACCAGACGCGCCGGCCAACTGTTTCGACAGTTTCCTCAGCTTCCACCAGGAGGCCGTGCAGGCCGTCACGGACATCGAGTCCATCCAAGCGGCCACGTCGATGGCAGCCGCCGTGGCGTGCGACGAGCAGCCTGAGGACGCGCCGCCAGTCCTGCAGGAGATAGCTCAGAATAGAGCGACCGTTAGGCGGAGAGGCCTGGGCAGCGGCGTGTCCAAATCGGTCTCGTTCGCGCCGGGCACTTTGGATCCTAGGCAGGACGACGGCGGCGGCAAGGGCCGTAGCTCGAGTGCGAGCAGGAAGTGTCTCGCCATGGACAAGATCAGCGAAGACGGCGGCAACGAGAAGAGATCATCTTCGTCAGCTCCGTCCTCTGCCCCAACAACTGGACACTCTGCTCTCGGCTCCTCGCTGAAGCTGGCGAAACAGATACAGGCCGAGGCGGGGAGCTGGTTCATGGAGTTCTTGGAGACAGCGCTGGAGACGGGGCTGAAGAAGAAGAGCAAGGCGTCGGCGATGGGGGACGGGCGTAAGCAGAGCAGCTGCGGCTGCCCGCAGTCGCTGATGCTGCG
Source organism: Eragrostis nindensis (assembly GCA_012490785.1). Classification (NCBI taxonomy): domain Eukaryota; kingdom Viridiplantae; phylum Streptophyta; class Magnoliopsida; order Poales; family Poaceae; genus Eragrostis; species Eragrostis nindensis. The sequence continues at coordinate 4,491,931 of JAAXCT010000001.1, read as the reverse complement.
GGTGATCAACTGGGTGGAGATGGAGCAGAGCGGCGGCGACGGCAGCAGCAGCAGGAAGCCGGGCCACCCCAGGGCGGCTGCCATTGCAAGGAAGCTCAGAATCAAGGCCAGAACCCTTGATTCCCTGCTAATCAAGTAACGCTCTGATTCTTCTAGGAAGACAGTTTGTTGTCTAGAATCCGTTGGAGGAGGAGAATGTCTCCACGTTATTTTTTACAGTATAGAAGATGGACATGATTCAAGTGTCCACGAAGTTGGAGCCCACTTGTGACATGATCATGATCGACACTTGTTGGTCGATCAGTGTCAATCAGGCACGGAACAAACCTACTTTGTTAGTTACAATATCGAATGCGTATTAATTCATTCATATCGTTGGATGTTGCAATTTGCTGAATGCTGTGCAATTGTGCTACAGTTTGACTTGAGTGGGATTTTTTTTTTGCCACAAAAAGTGGTATTGCGTAATTGTGCAATATTTTTTCTGCCGGCATGCAAATTCTTAGGTTATTGAAGCAGATTTTCAATTACTACTCTGCCAAAATAAGCGAGTACTACTTGAGTTGATAGTCAAAAATCCATATGTGAGATTTATATGATTGAGTTTATGTTAGGAAATGAAATGTCTGGACTTGGAATTATACGTGGCGGATGACTAGCATGAGAAGCGAAGCGATTGACGCCGGCACGCAAGCGGTCATACGAGTATGGAATGGAATATTCGTGCCACCGTGTTGCCCACCTCCTACCCGCGGGTGCTGTTTCCTTCCTTCCCTACGTACAGCACCGATCGAACCCCACGCTGTCACGGCGGTGCACGCCCCACTTGTGACTGACAGCTGGGCCTGGTGTTTTTTGGACCCACGTGGCATCGAACTGTCCGGCCCGCAAACAACAGGGCAGGCGACAGGCGACAAGCGAAGCAAAGGCAAAGCCAAGCCAACCCATGGCTGGAAAAGGCCCGGCCCCACACGCAGCCTCGTATCAAAAACGGAAGAAAATTTAAACGAAATCTAAATCCATTTCATAAAATCTTAGCAAAATCTAAACTTCTCGAATCCCGCCAAGGAAAAAAAAAGCGCTCCTCCTTCTTTGGCCATTACTCTGTTCCCTTCCGTTACACCCTCTCCTTAAGAGCATCTCCAGCAAGACCCCTACTTTATTATTTAGGAGTTTGAGCCAAAAAAATCAACTCCAATAAGGACTCTACTTGAAATCTCATTTTGCATGCCCTCTCAAACTCCATCTCTTGAAATCTCATTTTGCATGCCCTCTCAAACTCCATCTCCAAGCCTCTATTCCTAAGGTCTTCCAATCCTCCCTCTCAATCATGGGTCCCACCATTTTTTTACTGAGTCTCACACAAAATAGGGTCTTGAGTCAGTTTACTGCTAGAGTTGAAACTAAATTTTAGACCCTCATTTTTGCATGCCGGCCTGAAAAATCGAAAGTAGGGGTCTTTTTTTGAAGTCCATTGCTGGAGATGCTCTAAGAGCGTCCCCAATGATAGAGTTAGTTACGAGTCAATAGCTAGCTCTTGCAGGAGAATAATATAAAATAGGCTCCATATTTAAGTCTCTCATTCTTCGTAGAGACTAGCTCTTGAGTAAGAGCTAGCTGTCTTCTTTCTCTTCGTTTTCTTCAATAAACAATTCATAAAAGTTAGTTTAGAGTCAGTCATTGGGAACGCTCTAATCCTTCGCTTTGCCGCTGCCGGTTGCCACAGGCTAGCGCGGCACCCCTCTCTCTTTTCTTGTCCGCCCCGCTTCCAGCCTTCCCATTTTAATTTGTAGATCTGTACTCCGTATCTTCGCAATAATTCAAAATTTTCATACAACATTAACTTAATCTGCAGTGTTCTCAGCTAATTCATCAGTTAGGAATCGGCTTAAAGGTAGTAGACGTGTGAAGCCTGGGTCTGCTGATGGCAAATTGGTAGCAGACATAGAGCTAGTTCCATTTCCCAGTTCATACTCATTGCATGCCTTGGTAATGGTGCTCGTCAACCTGAAAAATGAAAATTTCATACAAGACCGACAGATCTATGCCTGTAAGTTTCTTCACGGATGGCCTCTGAAAATTTGCTCCGCTGCACGGCCAATGGTTGCTGAGCAGCTAAGAGAATAAGAGATGGTTGAACTCTAAGGGCTTCTTTGGATTGTAGGAAAAACAAAGGAAAAACATAGGATTTGTATTCCTTTGGATTTGGCTGCTGTAGCACTCTTTGGATTGTAGGAAAGCACCGTAGGAATTCCATAGGAAAAATTCCTGAGAAGTTGATTCCAAAGGAAAAACATAGGAAAATTTTCCATCAAGTCAGACCTCTTTTTTTTGCTTCCTTTGCGTAGGAACGAGGCAAAGCTTGCAGAGGAGTGAGATTAGTGAGTCCAGCATCCACTATGACGACACCCAAATTTATTGATGCACTGTTTAGTCAGTCCAAATGATGATTAAGAAATGAGATTTACTATTCACTTTCCGGTAAAAATCCTGCGCTTTCTTGTAGCTCATCCAAACAACAATCTTCACAAAATTCCTGTGTTTTCAAATCCCATGTTTCCACTTGCATTCCTATCCTATTCCTACATTTTTCCTATTCCTCTGTTTTTCCAATCCTGCGTTTCAAAGGAGCCCTAAAAAAGAATAAGAGATGGCTTAAGGATTATGGGGCCGGTGGTGCAACACAAGCTGCGAGGCGAGGATGACAGTAAAAAAAGGGGATAAAACTATAAAAGGATTGAGGCCTCCACAACCTGCACATCACACGTCGCCAAATCATAGCCAGATGGGAGTGGGCATGTTGATCTGTAAAGTCAGCTATGGGCACATTATTTCCATCACTATACGCTGGTACCAAAGCATTGTTTCCAATCGTGTCATGCCTTTTTAATCCAATGTTTACTTAAATTTGGCAACGCCCAGCTAGTTGAAACCTGAAAGGAACATTCCTGCCACGTGTTGCGCTCATCCTACCCGGGTGCTGTTTCATTCCAGATTCGTACAGCACCGGTCGTATTCGTACCCCACGCCGTCACGGTTGTGCACGCCCCGCGTTTGACCGACAGCTGGGCCTAGTGCATATTGGCCCCACATGGCATCGAGCTGCACCTGCACGAATGTACTGTCTGGTCCGGCAAGCAATAGGGAGGCGACAAGCGAAGCAAAGCAACCGATGGCTGGAACAGGTCCGGACCCACACGACCCACACTCAGCCGCGCGTCAAAAACGGAAGAAAATGTAAACGAAACCGAAATCTGTTTCAAGAAATCTTTAACCTCCATTCATTGGCCATTACTCCGTTCCGTTCCGTTACGTCTCTCCCCATTCCCCAATCCTTCGCTTCGCCGCTGCCGGTTGCCACAGCCAGCGCGGCGCGCGCCCCTCTCCTTTTTCTTATTTCTTTTTTCTTGTCCGCCCCGCTTCCGCCAGTTCCAGCCTTCCACCCGTCAAGAAGGCGGTGGCCAAGCCACGGTACGGGAGGGAACTGCGACCGTGCGACATGAAGCAGGTCTTCGACAACCTCCCACGGGAACATCTCGCTCGACCGTGCCACTGAGGTTTCAGATATTTAGAGCCATCGTGCTACAAAATTTAAACCCAAATATATGCTTTCAGATATATGCTCTAAAGTCGTCAGTAAGCTGTAAACCACGGCGCCGATTATGTCCCGGCAATGATAAAGACGGGTGCAGCAAGATCCTCTTCCTCTCGAAAATCATGTTACTCCCTTCTGGGTTCGGAAAAGGACTCGCAGCAGGTGAAGTCGTTGCAGATGACTGTTCCGTGACAAGTACGCACTACGTTAAAAGTTAAAGGACGGTCACTCGACGCGCTGTTCGGATTTGTTCTGGCAGCAAGAGACGTGCTCAATGTGAAATGGTGCCCTTTCGAGTCTATGATCCAGATTCATCACTCATCACGAATCGCTGTTACTAGTACGATAAAACGAGAAAAAGGATACAACTCTTGGGTTAAATATGGCACAAGACACGAAAAATTTCGATGGCATTTTCTATTTCGCTCAAACTTTTTATAATTAGCCAATGAACGTTATAAATAGGTGGTTGTTTGCCATTGGGGATTGCTATAATCCACTCGGGCATTTTGGAGGAGGCTGCCACCCGAATTTTCTCTTCTCCTCCTTCTCCCCCTTCCACTACCAAATCCGGCTTCTTCCCCATCTCCGGCGAGCAGGAGCTCCTCCGGCGAGGTTAAGGCTTGGGGGTTAGGGTTCGGGGTTGGGGTTGGGGGGCTCACCGGAGTATCGCCGGACTTAGAAGGGGGGCGGGGGAGGGAGGCCGGCCCGGCGGTGGCGGCGGGCGAGACGGCGGAGGCGGAGGCGGCGGGGACGCCGCTGGAGCGGGCGGCGGGGGACGACGGTCGGGCCAGGGTTGGGCGGGGGCGAGGAAGACGACGACGGAGGTGGGGGCGGCGGCGGGCGGCGGCGGAGGGCGGCTGCCTCGGCGGGCTAGGGCGTCGCCGGATGTCATATGGACACAATTTAGGTTGCACAAGATGCATTGTGTGAAACTGGTATGGTGCGGCGCGTGTTTAATTTCACAAGCCCAGTCTCAGTGTGCTCTTTAATTTCACAATTTCCTAGAGTGACATATTCACAATTTCACAAGATGCATAGAGTTTTGTAGCCATCTATTTATATTTATCAAATACTAGCATACAAAAACATAGGTACATTGTCAAATAAACTTGATAAATAAAAATAGATCATTTCACTACAATATTAAAGTGACATGATTAGTGAAATAACATAGATATATTTTTAACAGCGTTTTTCAGTGTGTGTTTTTTCTATCACTCTTTCGAACGGAGCAGTTTCTTCCATAGATAACTCTGGTTCTTGGATAATTGTTGCACTTCATTCAAATCAAGATTCTCTTCAATGTCATCCGCTTTTTCATCTTGAACTTTCATATTATGAAGGATGATGCAAGCTTGGACAATTTTCACAAGCTGTCCACAGCTGGTCGCTTCAAAATGCAAAACCGACGTCACAGGACGCCCTCTCAATGTGTTTTCTCTTCCTTTCTTGTGCTCTGCAAGCAACTTGTCTTTCTCGATGGCAAGGATATTGACTTCATTAATTACAACACACATTTCGGATATATTTTATTCGCAAAGAAGTAACATGTCTTGTCCTGATTCTCGTCCACCGTATATTGCACCCAATGTGCTTGCCTTCTCAGTGTTTCGATAAATAGAGTGGATTGTTGCAGGACATTGATATCATTGTTGGCACCTGCTACACCAAAGAATGCATGCCAATCCAAAAATCGTGAGATCGTGAGAAGCCATGGCTTCAAGAATCATGGTTGGGCCCTTCCATGCGGCGGATGGGCAACCTCAGCATACAATTTTACAGGGCATGCCTACATGGTGTAGGTGCTACAAAAATGTATAAGCGGTTTCAGATATTTTAGAGTCTGTGCATACGATCTAATGTCAACAAACTTAGCCATCAAGCGCGCCGACGTCTCAGGCCCGGCCAGGTCTCAGGCTCGAGCTCTCGGAATCACGTCTCCTCCCATTTGGGTAAGGAAAGGGACTCGCTGCAGGTGAATGGCCTGACTGCAGATAGTCCTAGTGCTCTTGACAAATACCAATACGTTAAAAGTTAAAGGAAATCAGTTACATTGCTTGTCCGGTCACTGGACGCTGCTGAACGCGGCTTTCCGAATTGCTCCGGCAGCACGAGACGTGTGTATTCCGAAATGTACACTTTCGGGTATACAGTATATGTGACGGTCCAGGTGCATTTCTCCGTCGCTCAACACTAAAAACGACCTAACAGGAAATAACCTTTATTTTACTGTCCACCGCGGTTCATCAGTCATCAACACGGCGATGCCCAGCCGCTGCCTCATCGGTCCTATAAATTCGGTTGGTTGTCCAGACATTTTCTTCACGAATCCACCGCACCAGCTCGAACCTCAGAAGGAACGGGAAAAAGAAAACACACCCCCACCCCCTCACCCGCGCGCCTACCCTTCCTTCCTCGATGGAAGCTCAGCCGTGGTCTCGCGAGGAGACTGCACAGCGGCGCGCCTATTCCGCGCACGCGCGCGCGGGCGGAACCGCACGCATTTTCCGACCGCCTGTCCGTTTTTCCCTTTTTTGTCTCGCGTGTCTGTCCGCCCGCTTGCCTGTCGTTTCCCTTTTCGTCAGCTCTGTCGGGTTCCCATTCCGTGCACGGCTCTGAATTTTTTATTGTGCTTGGGCCGCACCGCGGATGCGTTTTCATTTCGTGGTGTTAGGAGCAGTTGATTAGGTACACGTACTTATAATTAGCAGTGAGACTAGAACAAAATGCAATTTGAGTTTGTCGTGTCGGTTTTTTTTCTCTTTCCATTGAGGGACATGGGATACACGGGTAATTATAGGGTGGGGAAATTGAATTCCACTTTCAAATAGTTTGAATTACCAATTTTAAGAGCATCATTTATAAAACATACTGTATCATCCAAAGTCAGCATTACAATTCAAAATACAAGTTATGGCATAATTCACTATATCTTGACAACAGTAAGTGCACTACACATCACAAGATTAGTTTCTGATTACTGATTCAATTGCTTGAAAAATATCTGAATTGATTCTTGTAAAACGTGGGCTTGGCACATAGCTTTCATGTTAGCTCCACCCTGCATACATTTCATAATAGCAAAAAGGTATCAGTAGCTATAATAACTATGCAAGTTGACCTAGATAATGGATATAATTTTTTAATAAATTCTTATTGATAGGAGAAACATATTTAACAAACAACATTATGAAAATAAGCATGGGCCATATTATTGACATGGTTTTTTTTTTCTTAAATTGAACAAAGGTGGGTCTCGACAAAGCAGTAAAAGAAAAGACCAATGGACAAATCTTATTTATCCCAATAATGCAAAAGAAAGGCGTAAGAAACATTTCCTGGTTATGCAGCTTCAAAATAGCAAAAGAAGATGTCAATGAAAAGTAATTCCTTAAAGAGGATGTCTAAAAAGTTCATGAAAATTAAAAGAAACTTTTACGAAAATTTTTGAAGCAACTCTGTATGAAATTTGAAGCAGAAAGTTTGCTGAAAAAGTATTGAGTCCGAAAGTCCATCCAAACTTTCGAGAAAGACAAACTTATACAAAAACTATAAAACAAACTTATAGGGAAACTTTATATAAAACTTGAATCAAAGTTACAACAGAAGTTACAATCCAAATGTTCATCTAAACTTTAAGATAAACTCTTGGCAAGACTTTTAAACAAACTTACAGGGAAAGTTTTGCATGAACCTTAAATCAAAAGTTATGGCTAAAGTTATTGTGTTCATTCAAACTTTGAGAGGAACTCTTGGCATGATTTTTAAACAACCTTATAGGAAAACTTTGCATGAAAGTTAAATCAAAATTACTGCAGAAGTTGTAATGCAAATGTTCATCTCATAGAAGCTCTTGGCAAAACTTATGGGAAACAAGCTTATCGGAAAACTTTTGAAAGTAACTCTGCATGACGGTTGCTCCAAAAGTTTTTGTGCAAAGTCTAATCTGAACTTTGAACATGACTTTTAATATAAACTTAAATAGAAACTTTCATGAAGACTGTGAAACAAATTGTTGTAAAACTTTTAAAGTAACTTTACATGAAACTTACAGGAAAACATTGCCACAAAAGTTGATTGCAAAACTTTGAGCATGGACTTTAATAGAAACATAAAAACAAACATGGAAAATATAAAACAAAATTATAAGAAAACCTTTGTCACAACTCTGCACGAAATTTGCAACAACAGCTACCACAAAACATTGAGCAGGACTTTTGGTAATTAAGCAAACTCACAAAGAAAACTATGCGTATGAGTCATGAAAAAGTATAAAAGGAAACTCACATACAATTTAGTGTTATAGAGTTCATGCATAAATATCAGCATTTTGTAATGAGATGAAAAAATGCAACAAAGTATTCAAAATTTTAACGATTGGCTTCAATTTAACTTACATGAGTAGCCAAAATAGTTTGCGCTTCCTGGGGCTATCTTAAGTTTTTATTATACTTATTGGCGTCCAAGTAGTATGACAGGCTATAGCGAAGTCTTCCTGAGGGGTTTAGGAATTAAAAAATAATTCATATGAAAATATGTAATCAAGGTTAGAAATTAAAAACGACACATAATAAGCAAACAATGTAACAAAAGAAACATAAAGAAAAACAAAATAAAACAGCTACACCATGAGAAAAAGGAATAAGTTATTTCTCAAAAGCCATAATATTATTTTCCAAAAGCAAAAGGCTCTTTCATGTCACAAAGTTATTTGTCCAAAGTAAAAGGCTCTTTCAAATCACCACTGTACTAGCAGAAAGACCGAGATTGTCAAAATCTCTGGAGGCAAAGAACCAAGCAATAATTGACTACAACAAAATTGAAGTGGCCAAGAACCAAGCAATAAGTGCTATCAATTGGAAACAAATGAGCTCTAGTTTGCACAGAACAAAACAAAATGAAGCAAAATATATCCATTTTTTTATTGGACGCCCACTCCTGAAAATAGCCTCTAAAACATAGAGACTGAGTTAAGCTAGTAAACCCAATTATCAGGTTGAAGATTCATAGAAACTTTTCTGGCATAATCTCGCAGCCAAGTGCCACTAGCTTACTACAAAAATAACACTACACAAATGTTTATTAAAACAATTTCTAATATCTATGATTTTGGTACATATTTAGTAAAATGAATGGTCAGTGCACAAGCTGTTTAATTAGCTATAATGATGTAAGTAAGAAAAAACAAACCAAGGGAAGAAGGCCTCAAAAGTTAAGCAAACCATTAGCTACAATATATATGCGTATCCCTTTACTACAAGAACAAACCATTTCTCGATTCACATTCATGCTCGTACAAACAAAGTTACACTGAAAAAACAAGCGGAACTGGTGCATGGCTGGATTAGAACATTAAGAAACACTATATAAATAAGCAAGTATAAGATTATGCATGTGCTGCCCCCTCCATTTATGAGCAACTCTGGATAAACAAAGCTAACCAAAGATGATGGAGACCTGATATTATTCAGAGGTTTAACTATGTCGTCATGCATATTGAGGATTAGATTTCCTAGGAGCTGAACGGACAAAAAACAAAGCAACAATCACCGGTTAGACAATCCATAGTTCCCTACAATTTTAGACAAGGAAGGGGGAAGCAAATCCAAGCCCAGATTGTGAAATGCTAGAACCCTAGAACCACCAAATCCGTCCAAATATAACTAAATCGCCGCACTTATTTCACAAAAAAACGAGATCTCTATACCACGGGAGAACACGAATCCACGATCCATTCAAGGATACATATCAATAACCCAAGCAAAATCCTCTAAGCAAATCATTGACTAAACTGAAAACTCTTTTCTCTACATGTGAGGAATGAAGCCAATCCAATCAGGTTCTCAAGGATTTTGGATAGGGGAAGGGGAACAGCAAGGCGTACCTCAGAAATTCGAGTCACCAGAACCCTAAATCGCACCAACGAATCTGCCAAAATCCATCCAAATCGTCAGCCAAAATCTACCTGAAACACATCCCCTGCATCGAGAGAGCACAGATCGACAATTCGCATGGAGGAGAAAATAGACAAATCGAAGAAAAAACAAAAGGAATCGGTGTGGATTCTCAGCGACGAGCCGCGGACGAACGCAACCAGAGAGAGAAATAGAGAGAGAGAGAGAGAGGTGAACGGATAGAGAGAGGGGAAAGGGAAAATGAACGAGAGGTGTGGGACCCCTGGTTTTTCTCGTCGCGCGGTGGACAGAAAAGGAAAGCGACATCGCATGAAAAGGAAAGGTGTCGCTGGCCCGCCACGTCGAGCGACACGCGACTTCGCGAGCGCGCGGACGCGCTCGGAAAAGGAATTTCGCAGCTCCTTCGCATTCGCATAGCCATGACCGTATCCTTTAACTCCACAAGTAACCACGATCGTCTCTGGGAAGAAGTTGCCAGAAGGTTGGCAGATTCGGACAACCGCTACTCGCGTCGCACTAGCCTGAGCTGCAAGCGTTGGGTTGAAGCGCTTCTCCGGTGCGTTCGCGAGCAGCGCTCCCAGGCGCAAGCCGTGGCGCCGCCGTCGCCGCAAGCGGGACCAACCGCCGCCGCCTCCGTCCTGGTCCCGCGGCCGACGCGTCCTCAAGTCACGGCACTCGCCATCGCGTTTACGCCACCGGGACTTCCTCTTGCCGCCACCGCCGCCTCCCACGGGTTCGCGCCGTCGGCATCTCCTCCTGCCGCCAGTCTGATCCAGCGCCGAGGACCACCAATGCTGGGGCCGGCGCCGAGCGCGTCGCGTCGCCGGCTGGCGCCGCCGTCGCCGCCGTCTGAACCCGCCGTCGCCGGCTCCGTCGTGGTCGTCCCGCCGCCGCGTCCTCGAGCCACCGCGTTTGCGCCGCCGGCACCTACTCCTTTCGCCACCGCGGCGGCGGCGGCCTCGGTCGGTTTCGCGGCGCCAGCACCTCCTCCTGCAGCGGCAGCCGCCTCCATCGGGTTAGCGCCAGCGGCCCCTGTTCCAGCAGCCGACGGCGGCGCCTCAGACCTGATATCTAGTGACAATCCACCAGCGTCGAAGGTATGGAGTGACTATGATGCGATTTTAATGATTGCAATCAGGATTGCTGTCAAAAAGCTTGGGATGCGAGGCCAACAGAAATGGGAGTTAGTGTCAAACAAGTTCTCTTGTTTGAGCGTTCTCCCTCGAAGCGCAGTGGAATGCCGAAGCCAATGGGTTTCCTTGCGCTTTGTTTACCAAGCATTAAAAAGGACGGCCGGTAAGGAGAAGCCCAACTGGTTCTTGCCACTTCACATGTACTACGAGATAAAAAGTCTCGACCGTAAAGATCTTCACCGTAAGTTCGATCTCAACAACATGGCTTAGACAGTAGTGTTGTTGATTTGGTGATACTATAAATATGAGCTAGTATGGCGGCCCGCACACTTGCGCGGCTAGCCTAGATTTCTCTATAGAAATGGCAAACATTTTACTTTTATCATGACTGATGATGTGGAAATTAAGTATGGCAGTTTACATATTTGTTTTATACTATTTATTTTAGAATTTTTCTTATGCTTTTATTGAAATCCAACATGGTTCTTTATCTTTCTACTATATTGAGATAATTTCTAATATTTTCTTCTTTTGCCTGTAATTCCATTGATTCAGGAACTCCACAACATTGATTTTATATAAAGATATAAGATCGATATGACAACGTAAAACAAATAGTATAGGTTAGCATATGTCGTTTATTGGTTTAAAACCTTTGTTCTAATAACTTTTTGATTTTTCAACATCCAAAGAAGCATGGACGTCATATAACAGTTATTATTTTCTAGCTCGAATGACTCTATAATCCTATTTCCTTTTCACAAATTTTAAACGTCTCTATAGCAAGGAATATTAATTGCACATATCTCGAAAGTATTTGTTAAATTCTATATGACCCTAATGTAGTACAATATTAGAGAAAACGTAAAACGATGATCACCCATACTTAGCTTGGCGTAGACGTTTTGTAGGCGCTTCATCAGATTGTTTTCCGCCTGAACTTCAAAGCTGAATTTCTCCATCTTCCTCTCTTCAACTAATGCATGACATCATGTATATTATTTACGGAAATTGTATTAAATAATGCAGAAGAGGATTGTTTGCTCCCATTAACTTGCCTCTTCATAACATAAGACAACTGCAGGCATGATCGATTTCCTGCAACGTCTCAAGATCTGCATGCATATATTGATTTTCTCGTCATGCACGCATTCTTCAATGTGGCAACCTCTCGTATCCAAAATCAATTGCAAACCTTTTCTCGTGCACATGGTCCGAATTCAGTATTAGGCGTACAGGCGCTGAACCTTTGGACAACAACAGCTTACGTAATCAGTCTGTTGGAGCCGCACAGACTTTGCCTACCCTGAGTGGCTGACGTCTTTGGCCTCATCTGTGTGTGCCTGATCAAGGCAGCCGCTAGAGTTTTTTCTGTCTCGCTCGGAGTCGCGAGGGTAGATCGAGATGGGGGTTCTTAAGTGATGTGGGTTAATCGGTATCAGTTTGGTTTACCTAATTAGGATTTCGGAAGGAGGGAGAGATACGGGAGGGCCGGATGGATAGTCGTCGTCGTCGTCTTCTTCTTCTTTTTTTTTTTACCTTAACCGGATCGATAGGACGCGGCGCCCCTCCACCGCGCGGCGACGGCTGCGCCCGCGCGGTGGCGGTGCTACCCGCGACAGACTCCCAGGGGCCACCGGCCACCGCTGTATCTCGTTGACGAACTCTTGTGGCTGCAAATCGTCTAGTCACGCCGGCGCTACGTCTTTCTCCGGCGTCTGAGGCCGCGTGTCGTCTCCATTTCCCACGTAGATTACTCTCCCGGCCCAGGCCCCTCGCAGCATTATCTCCCGTATTTGCCTTAGGCGGGAAAGGCTCTTTTCAAATCGTGCACGCTGCCCCAAATAAAGCTCCCCTGTTCTAGCAGAGTATGCTTCCTGCCCACGTCAATCCTGATTGACAACCAAATAGCGTTATACTGCTCATCGAACCTTATCATTTCCAGTCGCCTCCGCCAAGCTAGAGGCGATCGCCTTTCGCCGTCGATCCCCGCCAAAAGCAGCCCGTGCCCGCCGATCGTGCTGTAACTCATCTCCATGAGCGTCGATTCCCACAGTTTCCGCCGCGATTGTTTTTCAGGTCTCCTTAAGCTTTTGTTTTTCAGTCGTCGCTCAAGGTTGGTTCGAGCTTTATCGCCGGGAGCAGGTCAGCATCGCCGCATCCAAGCTGTTTAAGGGTAGCCTTTAGTCTTAGAGCACTTATAATACATGCTTCTTAGTAGTTTGTTTCAAGCAATTCTGAATCATTTTCCCCCTTTGTTTCATTTGAACAGTTTTCGATTGATTAGTCCATCTGGTAGACTACAACTGATGAACACACGAGCGATCTTAACCTTCCCTCATTCGCACTCCAACACCAACTTGGAAATATCACTAGAAATATGGCGTGTCCTTTCGGCGCTGTTGAGCCCCCTGCTCATTGCGCTGATATGTATCAGTTTCATAGTATTAAGTTAAAATAATTCTCCTAAAAAAACTTAAAATCTTGTTCTGACCAAAGATGTAGGTTATATTAGCATGAGTACTCTATTAGCATTTGTTCTTTCTTGTAAATTATTTGCTACAACATACTATGAGATATTTTCAACCACCGTTCCCGACAGTAGCAGTACTTATTGGTCCTATGATCATGAAGGTTGAAATGTTTAGACATGATCTTTTGACAAAATTTATAGCGGCAACAAATTGCAGGATTACGTGTGCTACTTAATTATTCATATGCAAGGGCAGGCATGTATAGTTTGTTCTGGCCTGCTTAGATGAGGTCAACCTAATTCTTTGAGACAGAAACGACTGTATTTTGTTTATATTGCAGTCGTCACCACTGTACATAGCTAAAATAAAGCTAAGTGCCCTGTTCAGGATGGTCACTGCTGCCCAAAGATTACAAGTGTGAATTGAATAAATGCAATAAGCTAAGTCAAGATATATAGCTGCAAGTTTAACAAATATTTCAGTTATGAAGGTGCAGAATTCGCATTGTTGAAACACAATGCTCATAATTGCGATAGGCTCAGCACAAAGAAAGTCCTCTACTGATCTTGTCAGGAATTCGGTGCCTTGTGATTTGCTTCCTTCAATGTTCTCTGAACTAACAGGTATTTCCCATCTTAAAATTTCTGAGTTCACTTTTTTTATTCGACACTCACTTTGTCTTAAAATTTCAGTTTTCAAGCATCCTTTATTTTTTGGGTGATGTCATTTACTTCAGATAAAATTTTTCCTCAATTTTATGCCAGGTTCACACACTGCATATATCTTTTTTTTTTTTAACCTTTTGCTCCGGTTCATTGAGGTTGTGATTTCAGCTAACTGCATTGACTTTCCTTGTTTATTAGTATGTTATTACCGTCTACTGTTGTGTGTTCACTGTTTCTATTTAGTAATACTTCTGTACAACAACACTTTTCTGGTTTAGTCATACTATGTCTAATAAATAATTTTTCTTCGCATTGTGTAATTTTTTATACCTGTAGCAATGCACGGGAAAATTGCTAGTATATTATAGAAGTGATAATTTTTTTAGGAATTATTTTGTAATTTTACTTTAAAGGAAAAATTCTTGGGCAGAAGTTCTGTGTACACTTGCTTGGTGACCGCGCTCAAAGGGTTGTGAAGTGTATGTGGTTTACTGCGTAATTCCCACGCACATGCATTGATTAGAAAAGTGTTTAATTTAATTAGGAAATGCATTGATTATTTAAGATGACACGTTAGATTTTGTTTAAAACATGAATCAATGATGAACCAATAGCATGATGCCATGTGAGCATGTGCGTGGAAATTACTTAAGTGCATTACGTGACTGTAGGATGTGTTACGTGACTGTAGCATGTGACTGCTGCCCCAGGTGTACGGAGGTTTAGGTGGTGGAGGGTGCTGACTAGGTTTACCAACTGTTGGCGTGGCAAGGCGGACAGGGTGCGGTGTGATATGTGGGATGGCGGGGCCTGGTCAAAGGGAGGCCGGAGTGGTCGACACCGGCGCCTCCATAGGCCGGAATGGTGATACGAGCAGATGCCGGAGGTCAGCGCGGGGAGGCGGAGCTTCAGGTGGAGCGTGTCGTCGACAACGGCCACTAGAGAGGCGGCGGGGGGTCGCCACAGAAGAGAGTGGCGGCGCTGAATATCAGGGAAGCGCGCAAACGCACGCGTTGTCGCCGGTTTGTGTGGTCGGGGAGGTGTGCGAAAGTGCACATCTGGGCTAGCGCGACCGTTGTGCATGGCCGGCGATGAGGTTGCACGGTGGCGGAGGGTGGCGTGCTGTCGAGGTGCGCGTGCAGGGAGAGGAAGGGGAGGTTGTGCTCGGGAAAAGAAAGAGGGAAAGGAAGCGGAGGATGGCTGGCGACGAGGAGGGGATCCCAGCGGCGGCGTCGCTCCGTCAAGCTCCTAACCCCTGTAGCTCCCGATCTGCGAGAAGGGGCGCGGAAGTGAGAGGAGATCACGGCGAAGTTTTTTTTTTAGGAGATCACGGCGAAGCTTATGGACAGAAAAGATGGAAGGGGAGACTCGGCGTATCGTGGCCGCGATCGGAGGAGAAGAAGAAGGGGAAAAGTTGGAATTGGAGGGTGGTGGTGGTCCTCGTGCTCGATGAGGGGCACCTTGAGATGTGCGAGATGAAGAAGAAGCTCTCCGTCCCATTTATTGGGGCGCGAATGCGGTGCGGTAGTGAGAGGAGATCACGGCGAAGTTTTTTTTTTTTAGGAGATCACGGCGAAGCTTATGGACAGAAAAGATAGAAGGGGAGACTCGGCGTATCGTGGCCGCGATCGGAGGAGAAGAAGAAGGGGAAAAGTTGGAATTGGAGGGTGGTGGTGGTCCTCGTGCTCGATGAGGGGCACCTTGAGATGTGCGAGATGAAGAAGAAGCTCTCCGTCCCATTTATTGGGGCGCGAATGCGGTCCGGGTGCGGATAAGCCCGCCATGGCCGCCTCGTGGGCGTCGCGGTGGCGCGGCTTTAGTGTCACGGCTAGTGATGGCCAAACGGGCGGCCCGGCCCGGACCCGAAAAGGCACGGCCCGAATCTATTTCGGGCCGGCACGGGCTCCCCCTCGGCCCGTGGCACGGCACGTAATTGATTAATCGTGCCGGGCCGGCCCGTTTAGCCCGACAGCCCGTTTTAAATTTCAGCCCATTTAGCTATTTTTTGAAGGAATTTAGTGTTAAATGGTGCGAAAATAGGTGCTAGTAAGGAGAATTGAACCTGAGACCTCATAGATAAGAAGGAATTCACTTACCACTAGACAAAGACTACTAGTTGTACACATAAAAACTAAAAATATATTTAATAAAACTTAATTCGGGCCGTGCCGTGCCGCCCGTCGTGCCCACCCCTCGGCCCAAGCACGGCCCGATGGTGCGTGTCGTGCCGGCCCGGGCCCGAAATTGATCGGGACGTGCCGTGCTCGGGGCAGGCCAAAATTAGCGTGCTTCGTGTCTGTCCGCTTGGGCCGGCCCATTTGGCCATCACTAGTCATGGCTGACGCTCGGTTGGGGGCGGAGCGGCCTTTTTAGGAATCTGGCAGGCAACGCGGCATCGCTGGCGAGGCGAGGGAAGCTGAGGAAGCAGGGTGCGGCAGAGCGGCAGGCGGCGTGTGCGGCGGAAGAGAGCGGGGTGGCGCGGCGCGTGCGAGCTGGCCTGGCGCGGCTCTGCAACAGGGCGCAGTGGCGTGTGCGCGGGGACGCGAGAGAGCTCTGGGCTCTGGCGCCGCAGAAAGCATCGCCCGCGGGCTGGGCTAGGCCAAGCGGGAGTGGGCTGGAATGGGCCGTGGGAAGAAGAAAGAGACGAGGCGGCCCGTTTTTCATTTTCTGGGGAAAGAAAAGGAAGGTGGGCTTTGGCCAAAGAAAAATGAAGCTGGGCTGGGATGACTAGTGTGATGATGGGCTGGGATGAGTACGAGTATTGTTGTTTTGTTTGAAGATTTTTATATATGTATTAATTTTATTGATGAGCGAGGCTTCAATGCGGCAAGATCGCACGAGAGGATCCTTTTCACTTCCTGGGCCATGTTATGTTGTGGTTCTCTATCGTACAATTAGTTGCAAATTGCAATGGAAAAAACACCTAAAATTATAATGATCCAAAAGTCTCTAATCCAAATAATTTGTTACTTGTTTGATATTAAGAGAGGAAGATAGGTTTCCGGAGTCAAACTATGAAATTATCAAAAGTGGAACTGTAATAAAAGTGGCTGTAAAGGTTATGGGTCAAAGTACTATGATATCAAAATTAACTGTATCGTATCCATGTTGTGCTCTGGGTTCGGATATTTATGTCTTGGTCCAAAATTAAATGTATCATATCCATGATGCATGCTCTCGGTTCGGAGATTTCTATTTTAGTTTCTACGAGAGTATTGTTGTTTTGTTTGAACATTTTTTGTGTATTGATTTTTGTTGATGAGGGAAACTTCAATGCGGCAAGATCACACGGGAATTCTTTCACATTAAATTGATCCACATATATTTTTTGCTCCTAAAACATATACATGCTATGGGGTTTGGTTATGTCATGGTTCAAAATTAAATGTATCGTATCCATGTTGCGTGCTCTCGGTCCGGAGATTTCTATTTTAGTTTCTACGAGTATTGTTGTTTTGTTTGAAGATTTTTGTGTATTAATTTTTGTTGATGAGGGAAACTTCAATGCGGCAAGATCACACAGGGATTCTTTCACATTATTGATCCACATATATGTTTTGCTCTAAAACATATCCGTGCTCTCGGTTCGGATATCTCTTGGTTCAAAATTAAATGTACCGTATCCATGTTGCAAGCTCTCGGTTCAGAGATTTCTATTTTAGTTTCTACGAGTATTGTTGTTTTATTTGAAGATTTTTGTGTATTAATTTTTGTTGATGAGGGAGACTTCAATGCCACAAGATTACATGAGGATTTTGTTTTTTCATATTATATTGATCCAATGATATGTTTTGCTCTTGAAATGCTATAAATAGAAGTGTGTGGTGCAAGCATGATATGCATCAGTTGTGTGCTAAAATAGTATAACACTTGGTGCTAGTCATATTTACTCCACACTAGTCTGCGATGTCTTTGAAAGTAGTGCTCCAATTTGTTGTCATTGCATTGGTTTTCACCATGTTTAGGACACAACAAGCTTGGGGCGAGAAAGATTGTCATGGTGAGAAAATATTGGTTAAAGAGAAGTGCATGGAAACAATTACACTTGATGGTGACTATGTTCATCCAAACCAATCTTGCATTCGAGCTGTTAAGGATTCTGACATGACTTGTATATGTGGCATCATCACCATTGACGATGAACTAGAAATAAGTGTATCTAAGACTCTTCGCCTTGCGCGTGAATGCCACAACCCTGTGCCAGCTGGAACCAAATGTGGAAGTAAGTACCTTGAGATTCGATTTTTTTTTTTTGTTTTTAAAAAACATATTTAGGTACTAAAAGAAGAGAATAACAGACATGATATGTGTTCTGTTTTGCAGCTTTTACTGTTCCTCCAACAAGGACAAATATTTGAGAAGTTTATGAATCAAGCAACCAAATGAAAACAAGGATGAATAAACATGTTCTTAGATGGCTTTCCTTTCATGTACTTCTGTGGTCTCGGTGACATTATAAATAATTTGCACTACATAACAATGTTAATCTGGATCATCAGAAATTAATTTCTGTCCTCTTATACCCGCAGATCAAAATCATCGTATTAGAGAGTTTTCCTTTCTCCCCCAACTGATAGACCATGACACGCTGTCGATCTCTCGACCTAGCCTATCTTTGGCCAATCAAAACTGCATGTGATCTTCCCCGTGCTCTAAGTTACGTACCTCTCGAGATGACGTATTTGCCTACTCCCTCTCTTATCAGAGCCGGCACTGGGCTCCACCCACTAATACTTTCTACCCCAACACCAACACTAATTCCAATGGCACGGACCCAAATTGATGCCTCAATGGAGTTGCGCTGCCTAGACTAGAGGATCTGATTCCCTTTTGTCCCCCCAACACATAGGCCACATGCCCACAGCCTGATTTGTGTTGGCGATCCTTAAGCTGCTAACTAAATAACCCACAAGCGTTCACTCAGGAGTATTCTAATATATCGTATTTATCTACAGGAATGAGAAGTGTGAGTTCGAAAGGTTTGGGGGTAAAAGTTATCAATCAAAAATCAATAAGCACAACCAACATTTCATGGCATGGTGTTTGGGAAGAAACCAAGCCAATAACAACTAAGAAAACTACACATGTAGTTCCCTCGTAAATAATATCTTAGTCTGGCTAATCTTAACTCATATTAGGCAACTCATTACTTTAAGTATTTTCCTCTTTAGTTCGCGGCCTCACCCACCGCAGACCCGCCATCCACGTCGATACGGTTGTTTTTCACCGCCTGATTTGCATCGGTGCGTTTTAACGCTGGGTGGTTAGCTTTGATCAGGTGGAAAATTTCGTGTTGTACGGTCGTCCTTGCTGGTCGCCGCTACCCTACGTTGCTTTGGGAAAAAAGAGCCGAAACGTCTCGCCCGGTCGTCCCCGTTGGCGTTCGCTGCTTCGTCCCCGCTGCTGTTTGGCCACGCGTCATTCCTTCTTTCGCGCGTCGTGCAACGAGGAGTAATGGCGATCCCTGCTATTTGACTGGGGAACTCCTCCACTTCCTTCCTCCTCCCTCATTTCCTCCGCTCCCGATCTGTTCTTGCTGCGCTTGCTTTTCTTGGTTGCTCCGTTCTTCCTCGCTTCGTCCGATCCGCGTGGTGCTGCGTTCGGTGAGTTGCGTGCCGGCTTCCTCCCCTACCTTCCTCCTCGCGCCATTTGCTCCCTCGCTTCTTCCTTGTTCTTCCTTCGGGTGTTTTTCTTGGTTCTTCTTTCTCGGTATCTAGGATCCGCGTGCCTCTGCATTGGGGCAGTTGGTGGCGGCCCTTCTTGTTTTGTGCGGTGGTGGTGGTGGGAACCATCTCATCTGCGGATGGTTTTCGTCTACAGATTCGGCAGTTTTCTTTCTTTCTTCGTTTTTTTATAGCTCTTTTTTTGGATTCCCGCTGTTCCTTAAGGTTTATTGCGCTGGGTTGGGCCGATGTGTTGTTCTGTTTGGAGTTTTCTTGCTCGATCCGGCGAGATTAGGGTTTATTGATTCTTGCTCGTGCAGTCCGCCGCAAAGCTTTGTGTGACGCCTATTTTTTTCTTAGCCTCCTGGTTTCGATCGCACGGGCTTATGCTTCCCTTTACAGGTGTGCTGCTGACTGGTTCGATCTGTTCGTCGTGTTCCTGGCTGCAGATGCTTTGCGCGTTGTTTCTGCCATGGGTGGCTTCGGATGAGGTGAGGACGCGTCCTTTGTGTTACTTATGCTCTTTTCGTTATTATTCATCCGGTTTCCTTCCTGTGGTGCTCAGATGCGTTGCTGTTTGATGCAGGTCATCGTCCTTGTCGCTGCCCTCGGTTGGAAGCGTCTTTGTCCCCAGCTTGTTAGGATGTAAGGAGTGTTCCTCCATTTTTGGCTATATTCCTCGCGTTTATTCTTCTGCCTGGGTGACTGATACTCGTGTGCATATGTTGGCGTTCCTGTCCTAGGGTTAGCTTTTGCTTCTTTGTTTTGTGTTTGTGGATTGTTTGCATCAGAGACAATGTTCTTGGACCTAAACTCGGAGATGGTGCTCGTGTATGAGAAGAGGCAAGCCTCCTCTAATGATTTGGCTATTCTGTCATGAAGTGAGGAAAAAGATTCTGATTTGAACTTGACAGCAGGAGGTCACTTTGTTCGCAATTTTTTCGGTAGCCGTTCAGGAAGAAGTGCCATGGCCTTAGTTAGATTTGCCTAGGTATGGGTAATCTGTTACTAATTCTCAGGGTAGATGTATGCTTGTTCAAAATCGAATAAATCCTATCGGCTTATAGTTTCTTGTTGCTAATCTATTAACCTCGGGGGTGCTTTTGTTCCTACTGCATGTCTTGGACACCTTTGCTTCCGTTAGCTGTTATTCACGTTAGTTCTTGTGCTTGGGTGATTCATGTTTATGTGCGCGTGTGTGTGTTCCCGTTACTGCCCTAGGATTAGGTTCTCCTTTCCTGCTTACTGATTGTGGATCATATGTTCTGTTATCTTGGAGCCACCTAATGTTTTATTGTTCCTCTTTTTTTTGCAGCCGTTGTTCCTCTTGCCCAGCCAGTGCGTTCGTCCTTGGCCTTCTGGTTCCGTGCTTCTGTTAGTTTAAGAACAGCGTTGCTGATCAAGTTACATGGTGTGCTATTCCTGTTTTATGTCCGCTTTGTTCATTATGTTGTAATGCTTACTGTTCCTGTTCACTGACGTCCATTTGTCGAGCTTTATTTCTGCGTTGTCTGCTTGTTTGATGCAATGTTTTCCTCCTGCAGTTACTGACGCCATGTTTTCCTCTGATTCCTTTTTTTTTGGTTTCCTTTCTTTTTTTTACCTTCTAATTTTTTTTTTGGGTTTAGAGTTGTGTTCATCTCTTTTTTCCACTTTTCTTTGTCCTTGTTTTTCGTTCCCATTTTTTTAGGTGCTCAGCGTGCAGGAGGGTTGGTATTGTGCTTACCAGAGATGTTTTCTGTGGGTGTGTCGTACGTTTCCCTTTTAAAGGATGTTGTTTGTAGACTGCGGGAGGTCCATGTTGGGTTTTTATGTGAGTTAGCCGATGATGGATCAGTGCTGGGTGGAATTGAAGTGGAATTGCCAATGATGGATCGACAGACTTTGCCTCGCTGCCTTTTTCTCTGGAGCTGCCCTGAAATCACAAACATGCCGCCCTACGAGAGCAAGCTGCGTTTCAGGCGGTTGCATTTTTGCAGTCGTTGTACGGTTTTGTTGTGTTGCATTATAGCTATCAGAGTTTCATGCATCATTCGCAGCTAGCACGATCTACTTTTTGTGTGGCGAATGTTGCGTTGCACTGGATGTTCTGTGTTGATCCATCAGGATGCCTCGCGTCTATGTTTTTTGAGAATTTACTTAGAGTGCAGTGTCTTTTGGGGTGGGAGACTGTGTCTCCTTCATTATTGTTGTAGCGACATTTTATTTCTGTATCATCTGATCCATTGTTGTATGCGTGTCCTTTGCTTATGTAACAAATAAACAATTATCATTCATTATTTGTGTCTCTTTTCCTGTGGTTTCCTATTTTTTTGTTCTCTTTGGTTGCTTACGTCTTTTTTGCCGCCTTCCCTGATGCTTTAGTCAATGTTTCTTTGTGCTGCTCATCAGGCTTCATTTACATTGTGCAAAGGATCTTGTTTTTAGGGGTAAGGTTGTTGTGCTTGGTGGGGATCTAAGACAAATACTTCCTGTTATAGAGGGTGGCACTAGAGGTGAAATTGTTAAGGCTTCTGTCACTGATTCGCCTCTGTAGTCTGTGGCATCATGTTACTTTGTTGACACTTCAGACAAAGTAAGACTTTTGGTGCACGACGACGTGTTGACTTGAACACGACGTGCTAACAAATCCTGACGCAGGAACCCAAATTAAGATGGGCTTATGGCCTAATTGGAGCCCAGTCATCCATGCGCTACCCACCAACCCGAACCAAAATTTGCAGCCGCTGCAAATTTAGCCCAATTATTAAGGCGATTCAGCTAAGCCCAACATACGATCAGACGATTTGGGCCTTAAGGTTAACCAAGTCACGCTCACGCTCAGGCCCAATCCACGGGAACGTGATTGGTCAGCTTTGCCCTCTCGGGTCCACCAAAGCTAACTCACGCCAACTCACGCCACGGGAACGTGATTGGTCAGCCGTGGCGTGGGCACTCTCGTCATTTCTGAGAAAAAGCGGTATCAGGCGGCGGGGCGCCGCTCCTCCACCACCCAACCCCACTCGACCGTTGGGCTTTGTAACGTTCCAAATGTCACGTGATCTATTATCAAAAAAAAAAAATGTCACGTGATCTCCTCCCCCTCTTTCACGCCTCCCTCTTCTTCTTCCCTCGCCTCACGCGCTCCTCCCCCTCTCCCTCCGAGTTTACCGTTGGTGCGAGTGCGCCGCAAAACCCAGCTGCTAAACCCGCGGACAAACAACTCATTCTTACCTCATCTCGACCTTGATCGCACTCGTACTCGCGCCAGGGAGGGATTTCCTTGGAGACTCGATCGCGATCCATCCGGCATCGGGGGCGATCCCCTTCTCTTGCTCACGCCCAAGGTAGCGTAGCTCGGATAATATCTCCTTCCTGCTTTCGAATTGTGTCCTTCCCTTGATTCTCGATTCGGGCGGCGCGATTCTTGGACTTGCCTTGCCTTCCATGGGTTCTCTGTTATGTTTCTTGATTCGGAAAATTGCTTCTATCACAGAACTCTAAAAATTCTCTGGTCTAGTTCTTTCCGCGTAACTGAATCCCGATCTGGTCGAATGATTCCGTCCGATTTCTTTTGGTTTCTTTAACGATAGAACAGCTGAACTTCTTGTTCCTGTTTGAGACAAGAATTTTTCCCCAAGTTTAATTTCACCAGGAACAACAAAGTTTTCTTGGGAGGGATCTAGAGTTTTTATCAGTTGAACTCTCAGCGCAGATTCCCAGCCGCGGATCGATCATGACGACGCTGTCGTCCGGCGTCCTCCTCAAGCTCCTCGACGGCATGAAGACCGGCGCCGCCAAGCCGGTGGGCGAGCACCGTACGGCGGTTCTGCAGGTGACGGACATCGTGCCGGCGGAGCTGGACGAGAAGGACCTATTTCCCAAGCACGGCCAGTTCTACGTCAAGGTCTCAGACGCCTCGCACTCCATCTACGCCAAGCTACCAAACGCCCAGGCCGACCTCGTGCTCTCCAACAAGCTCCACCTCGGCCAGTTCGTCCACGTCGACCGCCTCGACCCGGCCTCCCCCGTCCCGGTCATCGTCGGCGCCAAGCCGCTCCCGGGCCGCCACCCGCTCGTCGTCGGCACGCCCGACCTGGCCGCCAAGTCCAAGCCCGCCGCGCCGCGCAGGGGGTCCTGGGGCCCCGAGCAGAACACCAGTATCAAGCCCACCACGCTCAACTTCGATGCCGACAGGACGCCGGTCAAGGAGCGGCCGGCCATGTCGACGCCCATCAGGGACCGGGCGGGCGTGGCGACGCCTGTCAGGGAGCGGAGTTTCGCCGCGTCGCCGTCGCTGAGCACGGCGTCAGTGAGGAAGAGCAGCAGCGTGCTGCCCCGGCTGAGCAAGAGCAAGAGCTTCGTCGCAGACAGGGACAACCACCCCAGGATCCCCAGGAGCCCATTCCCCATCGTACGTCTTGTCAAATTTGGGGCAAATTGCGCCCCTTTTTTTTCCCTGTCAAATGTGTGCAGTTCTTGATCATTTTCTGATGGTTGATAGCAGGAGAAGAGCTCAATGAGCTGCACAACGTCGCGAGCTACGAGGAGAATAGTGAAAGAGGAAGAGCCCTCCTCGCCTTCTTCCGATGATGAGCTGTGCAGCTCGGCGACGTCCTCCAAGAAGCGATCGTCCACGGCTGCTCGAGTGCCGGTTCCACGAAGCTCAGGGTGCTTGGGAAGGTAAGATCAAATCGAGCAAGCAAGCTCTGAATCGTGTTTTGTGTCTCCAGTGTTGATGCAAATACGAGAATTTCGTTTGTTCTGATGACATGATTGATGCGTTCTGTCGTGCAGGAAGCCATAGAGCAGAGGGAGCAGGCTCAGAAGGCGGCCCTCGAGGCACTGCGCAATGCCTCTGCCACGGACAACGTGGTCAGAATCTACAAGTACTATGTGTGAATTGTGATCTCTCATAGCAATTGATCAGCATTTGGACTGCGTGCGCTTGCAACAGTTTGTTCTGATGATATCCTCTGCTTTTGTTGAACGCGACAGGATCTTCTCTGAGCTGAGCAAGACGGCGAGACCAGACGCGCCGGCCAACAGTTTCGACAGTTTCCTCAGCTTCCACCAGGAGGCCGTGCAGGCCGTCACGGACATCGAGTCCATCCAAGCGGCCACGTCGATGGCCGCCGCCGTGGCGTGCGACGAGCAGCCTGAGGACGCGCCGCCAGTCCTGCAGGAGATAGCTCAGAACAGAGCGACCGTTAGGCGGAGAGGCCTGGGCAGCGGCGTGTCCAAATCGGTCTCGTTCGCGCCGGGCACTTTGGATCCTAGGCAGGACGACGGCGGCGGCAAGGGCCGTAGCTCGAGTGCGAGCAGGAAGTGTCTCGCCATGGACAAGATCAGCGAAGACGGCGGCAACGAGAAGAGATCATCTTCGTCAGCTCCGTCCTCTGCCCCAACAACTGGACATTCTGCTCTCGGCTCCTCGCTGAAGCTGGCGAAACAGATACAGGCCGAGGCGGGAAGCTGGTTCATGGAGTTCTTGGAGACCGCGCTGGAGACCGGGCTGAAGAAGAAGAGCAAGGCGTCGGCGACGGGGGACGGGCGGAAGCAGAGCAGCTGCGGCTGCCCGCAGTCGCTGATGCTGCGGGTGATCAACTGGGTGGAGATGGAGCAAAGCGGCGGCGACGGCAGCAGCAGCAGGAAGCCCGGCCACCCCAGGGCGGCTGCCATCGCAAGGAAGCTCAGAATCAAGGCCAAGAACCCTTGATTCCCTGCTAATCAAGTAACGTCTGATTCTTCTACGAAGAGTTTGTTGTGTAGATTGTTGGAGGAGGAGAATGTCTCCATGTTATTTTTTACAGTATAGAAGATGGACATGATTCAAGTGCCCACGAAGTTGGAGCCCATTTCTGACGTGATCGACACTTGTTGGTCGATCAGTGTCAACAATCAGGCACTGGACAAACCTACTTGTGCTTAAGTTACAATATCGAATGCGTATTAATACATTCATATCGTTGCTTGTTTGGATGTTGCAATTGTGCTACAGTTGACTTGAGTGGGAATTTTTTTTGTCAAAAAAAAGTGGTATTGGTTTGTCCAATATTTTTTTTCTGCTAGCATGCAAATTCTTGGGTTATTGAAGCAGCTTTTCAGTTTACTACTCAGCCAAAATAAGCGAGTGCTTGAGTTAATAGTCAAAAATTCATATGTGACATTATACGATTGAGTTTATGTTAGGAAATGAAATGTTTGGAGCTGGCATTATACGTGGCGGATGAGAAGCATGAGATGCGATTGACGCCGGCACGTAAGCGGTCATACGAGTATTGAATGGAATATTCGCGCCACCGTGTTGCGCACATCCTACCCGCCGCCCGGGTGCTGTTTCCTTCCATACGTACAGCACCGATCGAACCCCACGCCGTCACGGCTGTGCACGCCCCACTTGTGACTGACAGCTGGGTCTAGTGTTTTTTGGACCCACGTGGCATCGAACTGTCCGGCCCGCAAACAACAGGGAGGCGACAGGCGACAAGCGAAGCAAAGGCAAAGCCAAGCCAACCCAATGGTTGGAAAAGTCCCGGCCCCACACGCAGCATCGGAATCTAGCTTTGTTAGGAAATGAAATTTTCCTCGAATCTTAGCTTTGCCTCGAATCTTAGCTTTGCCCCACACGACAGGCGACAAACGAAATCTAAATCCGTTTCATAAAATCTTAGCAAAATCTAAACTTCTCCAATCCCGCCGAGGGAAAAAAAAGCGCTCCTCCTTCATTGGCCATTACTACTCCGTTCCGTTCCGTTCCGTTACTCTCTCCCCAATCCTTCGCTTCGCCGCTGCCGGTTGCCAGCCAGCGCGGCGCCCCTCTCCCTTTTCTTGTCCGCCCCGCTTCCAGCCTTCCCATCCATCCCCCACCACCTCCAAAGCCCCGCCCCACCGCTCGCCCGCGCCCCCACGCCGCACGCGCTCCGAAACTTCCGGAACCGGAGGCGGCGGGACACGAGCACCGCGCCGCGCGACATGGGGGAGTACTGCGCCTCACCGGACGGGGACGCCGCCGCGATGACCGCGGTGCCCTTGCCGCTGCGGTCGGCGACGCACCCGGCCCAGGAGGCGGTGGCCAAGCCGCGGTACGGGAGCTGCGACCGTCGGTACATGAAGCAGGTCTTCGACAACCTCCACGGGAACATCTCGCTCGACCCGGTTCGCTCCCCCGCTGCTCCTTCCTTCCTTCCTTCTTCCTTCCCCGCCCCTCCTCCTTGCCTCGAACCGATGGATGGATGAATGTTTATGATCCCTGCTTAGTCCCGTGCTCCTCCCCTGTTGCGCGGATGAGGAGGGGGAATCGGTGGACGGATGATGCTTCGTTGTTCGTTCTTCGTTGGCTCGGTTTTACTGTTGCGTTGCCCCCAATTTGGCTCGCGGGATTTGTGGTGCCGGATATGCAATGTCGATTCACTTTTTGCTGAGCATATGTTTCGTTTGATTAGACAATTCCTACCAACGCGATTTACTTCCTCTCACTTTGATCGTGTGGGCGGAACAACCATGTGCCACCTGGGAGGGTTTGCACCGTTATTACTTTGATTCGTTGGTTCTGCCTTGATGAAGTCGGCAGAATATATGCTCCCTTCTCTTCATGTGCGTCCACTTTGCAGCCAGGCTAGTAGTTGCGCATGTGTCATTTAGTTTTCTGGGCTTACTATCTGGTCCTTCATGTGCCGCAGTTGAGGTTGGTGTGGGGCAACGACTTCTCGTTGGTTGTTGCATGATTAACTAACTATGCACGTGGCTCATGTTCTCAAAATAATTGGTAAACGCGGATACAGTATCGTTTTATGAGAATGAGAGGTGTTGTTTTTTTGGACTTACTGAGTCAATGAGTCATAGACAAGTCTTTTAAATGTGGTTTGACTTGACATGCAACTTCAAAGTAGTGGGGTGTTACAGGAGGGTCTAAGATAAGGCTACAGGGCAAATAAAATTTGAAACTGTATTTGCATTTCTGCACTAATTTTGGGTTGATGGGCAGTTTCAGCTTGTTACATTATTAGTAGTATTTCCTCCGCCTGTGGAAGGGGGGCAACCGTTGGTGTGCAATGGCCAGTCGTTGTTTGTTCTTCATTGGCTCGGTTTGCCGTTTGAGTTGCCCCCATTTGGCTTGCCTTTTTTGTTGAGAATTTGTGGTTCATGATTACGCAATGTCGGTTTAGTTTTTACTGAGCATATGTTTGTTTGATTCTTTAATTCCTGCTAACGCGGTTTACTCCCTACTCCCTCAATGCTGTCACTTCGATTCGTTGATTCATTGGTGTTGCCTTGATTAACTCAGCAGGATATGTTCCCTTCTCTTCATGTGCATCCACTTTGCAGCCAGGCTAGTAGCTGCCATTTAGTTTTCTGGGCTTAGTATTCGCGGGCTTCATGTGTTGCATGTTGATGTTGATGGGGGGCAACCACTGTGTGTTGCATCGTTAACTATGCATGTGCATCCTGTTATCTCAAAATAATAGAGTAAATGTGGATACGAAATTGTTTTTATGCTCATGAGAACGAGAGGAATTGTTTTTTGACTTGCTTGGTTACAAAAAATCTTGGGTCGGTCATTTTCATTGTGGTTTGACTTTACTTGCAACTTCAAAGTAATGGGGTGTTGCAGGAGGGTCCATGGTGAGGTTATAGGGCCACTTCAAAGTAACTTTGGAACTGTTTTCAGCATTTTTGCGCACTATTTTTGGGTGGATGGGCAGTTTCAGCTTGGTAAATTATTCTTCACTGGTAGAAGAGCAATCGTTAGTGTGCAGGCCTGACCTGTTGTGGTTAATTAAACTCTATTATTTTACAGCAGCATATTTCTGCTTGGGTCGTTTTACTTTATTACAACCTAGAGATAGAACTTTATGTTTTTTCAATATCTGTGTTCTTTAGTAGTCATGGACCTGGCGTTGTCTAAAAACTGGCGTATGATGGAATTACTACAGTAACATTGAACCCATTTTCAGTCAACAACAACAACAGAGCCTTTTTATTCCAAGCAAGTTGGGGTAGGCTAGAGATGAAACCTGCAGGAACCAACATTGAAATGGACCTGCAGGAACCCATTTTCAGTAAGCAAAACAAAATATTCATCTATTTAGAAAATATGGACCTGCACAGACTCCACCATGACGTAGATCAATGAGAATTGGGTTTGAGTGTTAATAATTCATAAATAATACACCATGAACATGAACGCTTTTGCTGCTTCTAAAGTTTTCACTTCGTGCATTTGCTTCTAAACTTTTTTATCTGGTTTGCATAGCTAAAATGGTAGATCTGGATATCCTTTTTCTTCCATGTGCTGCAAAATTGGTTAAACGCTTAGTTTCAATTCTTTATATCTGTATTAAAGTTTGAACTGTAATGAATCTAGGTTCAGAGCAGTACTTTACTGTATCAAATAATTCATGACCAAACTAGGGATTATTCAACATTCGCTATCTTGATGTGTTGACACGAACATCTATATCACCTGAACTGGCTAAAGGGCCACTCAAGTGAGTTCTGCTGCTCAAAACGACTTTGTATATAAATAGTAACTGTTACCATCTCTGCTCTGCAGTTGGCTCTGCAGTTTGTGGATACCGAGGAGTTTCAGAGGTGATGATGGTTCTCCTAAATTATTTCTGCTCACTTCCCTATTCAGCTTCCTTGGTGTCCTAACTATGATTTCGTTTCCATGCATCATGCCATTTAGGCTGCGGGACCTAAAGCAACTCGGTAAGTTCCAGTTTTCACTCACTTTATGGAATCATGATAGTTAAAACTTGGTACAAGTTTTGTAAAAACGGAGTGTCATTGCTTTTTTTTAGGGTAAATTGCTTGTTTTGTATTGTTTTGGCATTCTAATGGGGATGTATTTGTCATTTGGCACTCTAGCAAAGGTAGCTATATGTATCTATATAATGGTTTCTGCTGTACAAAATAACTACCGAGTATTCGTCCAAGAAGCTGTGAAAGCTACTGATTTCAGTATTCGTGATCTCTTCTTTTCGGGTTTGACAAGAGTACAGCAGATTTACTTTTTCCCTGGAAAAAAAATTGCTGTGATTGAAATAGCTTGTCATGATGTTAAGTTTTCTATGTCTAACATCTGGTATACTTTTTTTAATTTGTGAAATCTGATATAAATGTCCAACATTTATATTGGTTGTTTCCATAACATCTTTTAATGCTTTTCAGGTCTTACATATCTCGTCTATCCTGGAGCTGTTCACACACGCTTTGAACATTCATTAGGTGTTTATTCTCTTGCTGGGAAGGTTATGGACAATCTTAAAATGCATCAGGTCTGTGCCATCTTAAGTTTGATTAGCATGCTGGCAGCTAATAACTTATTTTTTAAGGTAATATTTTTGTTCAACAGGGCGAAGAACTTGGAATCGATCGTGTCGACGTACAAACTGTGAAACTTGCAGGTTGGTTCAATAATCCTGGGCTACACTGTGTATTGAATATTTATTTGATAAAAAAAAATTATTCAGGCCTCTTGCACGACATTGGACATGGCCCCTTCAGCCATTTGTTCGAGCATGAGTTTCTTCCTCGTGTTATTCCTGGATCAACCTGGTGATTCTCTTTGGCTCGGCACCTTCTCATACAGCTGTTATTTATTTAGTGTTAAAATTTCTACTAACATTGTCCTAGTATAGATTTATCTATACATAATGCCTAGGTTTCATGACTTAAAAGACTGGGCCTAAGGGTCCCCCCCCCCCCCCCCCCCCCCCCCCAAATGTATAGCTGTTTTTCGTGTCTCCATATCTTACCGTCTCCATTTGTCATAACTTGCTGTGAGTGAAGTCGGTTTGGTGCTAATTTAGCTGTCCGGGCTTTACACCTTTCGACCATTGACATAAGTTCCATACTGTTTATATGCACATGCTTCCATTTTTTTCCGTCTTGTAACTTTTTGTGTTAGCCCTGTGCGTTCATCTCTAGGCCAGACCAATATGCTTGGGACTAAAAAGTCTTTGTTGTTGTTTGTCCGGACTTGCCGAACATGTTTGTACAGACTTGCCGGACAAATTTTGGTCATGCATGCGTGTTGGGCTGTTGGCACAATAATGTGGCGTGATTATTACACCACCTATTGAAACTTGCATGTTACTATGTGAAATCTATCATGGGACTTGGGCTAATTTCTTGTACACTTGTTCTTCATTCAGGTCCCACGAACAGATGTCTGTACTGCTGTTGGACAGTATTGTTGACAAACATGCAATCGATATTGAAGCTGATTATCTCAAAATGATCAAGGTAAGCTGCATTCACACCATTGACCATCTGTTAGCCATCTCCAATTTCTCCGTTGAAAGCTTGTCAATCTGATATGCGATTAATCATATCTCTTACATATGTAATAAATGGAGGCTTACAACTTACTTTAAAAAAAAAAGAAGAGTAAAACGTGGAGGGCTTGAACACTAAATTCAATTGCATGTATCACGTCACAGTACATCACAATGCGTATTTAGAATCCACCCAACTTCACGATTTTGCTTAAAATATTTCTGCAGGAGATGATAGTTGCCAGCTCTAAGTTTGCCACTACGAAAGTATGTATCTTGTTCTCTGTCACCGTCTTGGTTACCCGTATATATTACTGTATTGGTTTACTTTTGGATGGATTTAAACTTATTTATTTATCCAGAGTGCAAAGGACAAGTATTTTCTTTATGACATTGTTGCTAATGGTCGAAATGGTATAGATGTTGACAAGTAAGGGACATCTTTGAATTGAACTTACTGCATTTCCAGCTATACTCCTGTAGTGATTTCTGCCAACATCTGGTTAAGCTATAAGGTCGAATAATTTTGCAGGTTCGACTACATTGGCCGTGATTGCAGAGCATGTGGGCTTGGCTGTAATTTCCAGTACTGGAGGTACATTTCAATTTTGTTTCCGCCTGTGTTGAGTTCATCTTGTTTCCAGCCCTGTTAATTGAGAACTAGGAATGTGATAATCAGTGTAACCGGGCTTTGAAAAATATTTCACCTCACTGTGTTTGGAAGGCTACGGGATTCATAGTACCATGGTCAAGTGTTAGTATTTTTGCTTGCACCTGTTCTTTGCTTCATAGAATGTAGATAGAAGTTAAATGGAAACATATTTGGAAATCGGTAGCTGTCATGATTCTTGTTGTCTGTAGTTTCCCTGTGGTATCTTGCTGAGTGACATTGAAGTGTGTCATTTATATCACACGAAAGGAAATGAGTTCTGACTAGTGTTCCATAGGTAAGATGATAGGTCAGCTATATACTTGCAGTTGCAGACAAGGCTTTGTAGCTTTTATGATCAAATACCCCTTGTCCTTGCAATTTTTATATGGGACTTGTCTAAATGACTGCACAAACTTTTAGGCTTTGAAATATACAGCGTGGATTGTATTTATACTGTAAAGTTGGATTGTTCATTGTTACATCCTGTAATTTCATAATGCTGTTTCCTTCCTTCAGGTTGACAGAGGGCATGCGAGTGATGGGTGACGAAATATGCTACCCTGCCAAAGATTGTAGGTGGTTTGATACAGTCTTCACCCATTTAAATTTGATCGATGCTATTTATGTTGTTCTTTTAATGGCATTAAAATGTGGCTTATCATGTCTCATTGGAAACTATAGACCTGAGCGTCCATAAATTGTTTACAACACGCGCTGACCTGCACCGGACTGTCTACACCCATGCCAAAGTGAAGGTACATATGATTACACTGCCTTACCTTTCACCATTTCAACATTGCTTTGTTTTATTCATGTAAAAAAAATTACTTCATCCAGTAACAACCGAAAGAAAGGAGTAGTTCATCTTGGTATAATTGTGTTGCTGCGGAATACCTGTCTGGAACTCTGTTGATAAATAAGTTTTCAATCCGTAATGTAAAAAGGTCTATATAGAACCATATAGTAACTACACTTGGGAGTAGAAAGGATTTTCCCTAATAGGAAGCGTCTTTCCTACTCCCATGTGTAGCTACTCCCACATTTGTATCTCACAATCTAGGGGGTATCTGTTCATACTTAGGGTTTCTAAAAAAAGTATGTACACATACTTGATTTTTAAAAGTGGTATGTGGACATACTTTTTTTTCTATATATGAGGATACATCAAGTATATGGACATACTTCTTTTTCTATACAGCAAACACAATATACAACAAGGTGCAAAAAAAATATGAGTTCCACTAAAAAATTTTCATGGTTATCACTTTGGAAAATCTTATTTTTGGTATGTGTACATACTCAAAATGATAAATGGGTATGTACACATACCCATGGTGATTTTTTGAATGTGGGAGTAACTACACTTGGGAGTAGAAAGGATTTTCCCTAATATATATATATAGGTGTTATGAAGTCAGGTATATTTTGCCTTTCTTTCAGCTATTACATGCGTTAGATTTTCCAATAGGTGAATCTTTTGATGCAATTCGTCTGTGGGTGTCTTAAAATTAGTACACTATTGGCGTTTTGTGCACAAGATCTATGCGCTCCTGTTACAAGTTTCAGAGGCATCCGACTTTTGGATCTCTCAAAAGCCAACTGACAAAAGTGGCGAAAAGCTGAAACAAACAGGGCTGTATATCTTGTTCTGTTTCTAACTGTCCTTCATTATTAGGCTGTTGAACTTATGCTTGTGGATGCTCTCGTTGAGGCTAATGATTACTTGGGAATATCATTGCATGCAAATGATCCAGAAGACTTTTGGAAGGTTTGGTATCAGCCTTAGTTATTTTATTATGAGTTGTTTCCGTTATCCATCTTACGTCTAGATCTCCTGAAATTCCAGTTGGATGACACAATCATTAAAAGCATTGAAACTGCTCCTAACAATGAACTGAAGAAATCGAAAGAAATCATTCAACGCATTCGCCGAAGAGAACTCTACAAGGTATTACGGATTTTGTCAATATAATGCTTCTGTACTTGTGCTCTTTTGTTGCGTCATGTGTCACATGCTTCACACATTTATACTTAGATACTCAATTTTTTTAGCACATTTTGATGTGTCCATGACCTAATGAATTTTAGGCAAATTTATGTATTGAGATCCTGCTAACTTTTGATGTCAAAGGTTCGACGCTTCATTGCAGCATGGTTTGTTGTAGATATGGTCTATCTAGTTTTTGTTTGAACAAACCAAATTCCTCGTAGACACAGCCACACAGGTGATAAGGAGTTGTCTGTTTCATCATATCATTTTACTAATCTAGGACTTGGAAGGGTAAGTTCGTTTTTCATCTTGGACTTCTGGGAGATTTGCATTACAATTGCTACATGGAAAAAAAAAAAAAAACCGATGCAACCTTGTATCTTTTTTAAGACCATATTATAACAGTTCCATTTGTACTAGATTCACTGGTTGATTATTATAATTGTATAATGCAGCATCAGATCTATACTGACGTACTTATTGTGTATTTATCTTATCTTTTCTGTGGAACCGTCAAGTTATTCTAATTTCCTTGAGTTGCAGTTTTGCAATCAGTATTCTGTTCCAAGGGACAAACTGCAGCATTTCAAAGATGTAACTGCACAAGATATAGTTTGTTCGCAGGTTTGCATATAGTTTGCTCGTTTTAAGTTGATTGCCGTAACTTCTGTGAAGAACACACTTCATTTTTCTACTGCTGATTCATCTTCTGTCTTCAGAAATCTTCTGAAGGGCTGTTGAAGGAAGAGGATGTTGCAGTCAGCAATGTTAAGATTGATCTGACCCGTGGAAAAGACAACCCCCTTGAAAGGTTTGTGGTGTTTGAATGTTATTTTCTTTTATTGATTTTGTACTACATACCGAAA
This sequence comes from Eragrostis nindensis, assembly GCA_012490785.1. Classification (NCBI taxonomy): domain Eukaryota; kingdom Viridiplantae; phylum Streptophyta; class Magnoliopsida; order Poales; family Poaceae; genus Eragrostis; species Eragrostis nindensis. Next base: position 4,457,711 of record JAAXCT010000001.1, on the reverse strand, counting down.
TTCTAACAAATGCTTTTCCTTTTTGTTCATAACAACCATTCACCAGCATCAAGTTCTTTAAGGTAATTACTTGTCATCCAGTAATTTTTTTGTGCCTTGATTGATGAACTGTTGATTGAACTGATCCTTTCTTGCAAACCATGACTTCATGACCATTGTTAGAGCCGTTAGGCTAATTACTTGTTATCCAGTAATAGAACCGTTGTAAGTGCTTGCATGTTATTGATCTAGTGAAGTTTCACCATTGCTTTTTGCCTCTGTTTTAACTGCTACTATAACTGTAGCTGTTGACAAAATCTAATAAGTAAATGAGTATATATCTGCAAGCTTATGCACCATATGTTTATGTTTGGACTCTAATATCCTAAATATAGCAGTTGTGTTTTGTTTTGGATGTTTCTCAAAGGTTGATTATCATGTCAAACGTCATCATGTGAAGTTCACAGTTAATGCGCCATGATAGATCATGCTCTGTTGTATTAATTTGTGAATAGAGGTTTCTCCAGGTTTTCAATCTCTTCTAAGCAGAATTCTTTTTGTTGCGCCAGGATATTGGATGCAATGAGAAGTTCCCCATCACAGATGACCGGGTCAGCCACTTGCTACCGGCATACAATCAAGACAGAATCGTGAGGGTGTATGCTAAGAAGCCCGAGATGGTGAGCATGCAATCAGCTTATTTATTTCATCATTAAAACAAATTTCAATGCGTTAATTGAATCGTGGTTACAGGTTGAAGCGGTGTCAGAAGCCTTTGAGAATTTCCAGTTAAAAATGTACGGAGAGAAGACTCAAGTGCATGACACGCCCAAGAAGAAGCGGATTAGGTTCAACTGACCAGTTGAATTTTGTCAAATATCAGCTTTAGATAGTATACGACACATGAGTATAGCTTGACAAAGAAGAAAGCAACCTGGATATAGCTAAAAGCGTCACAGTATTGGCAGGTTTTAGGTGGTAAAATCTCCACTAGGAAAGTGTGTATTTTGTATATGTGACAGCACCGGAACTTTTCTGAAGTGGAAAAACTCTAGCGGCAGCGCATTGATATCCTGCTAGGCTGCTACCCCCGATTGTTTTTTTCATGTCGTTAGCTTATGATTGTTACTAGCACAAATTTTTCCTAGCTTGTTTCCTGACGATATGAAAAACAAAACTAGGAGGAGGAATACGCTATAAATTTAGTGAGCTAGATTTTGTTGAATACTGTATAATCCTTATGCACGTGCTAATTGAAAGTGCAAATGAAACGAGTACTTTTTTTTTTTTATCAAACATACCTGTATTAAAAGATAAGGAAGAGTACAAATATGCGTACACATACAGGTACATTATGTAGGATACAGGACAGCTGTCCCACCAAAAGAGCAAAAAGGCCCCTGGAAAAACAAGAAAATGCAAACAAGCCCTTGGCCTTCTTCTCCACAGCAACAGCGAGATTCACCTCCGCCGGCCGAAGCCGACACCAGCAAATCCGACCGCCTTCATCGACCCGAAGCCGAAAGGAGCACCACCCTCGCCGAAACGAGATCGCGCCAACGCTTTGAAGTGAGCCGGAATAGATGCGCAATAGCATAAGGCCCAATCGACCGGGGCCACGCCCCGTGCCCCATCCAGCCGGAGCCGTCGCTCGCCAACGACAGCACACGGCGCCGCGGAACCGACGAGGACGCCTCCTCCACCACCTTGCCGCCGAAGCACAGCCAGTCCCGCATCCTTGACTCGAACAGCCGGCACCCTCATCGCCTCGCCTAAAGGAGAGGCAAAAAGAGGCCGGCGGACTCCTGTACAGGAGCCGGCAAACGCCGACCCCACCTCCACGCGCACGTCGACAGAGCCGGAGCGCCGCTCCGCCGAGGCGAGGACGAGCACGAGAGGACATTATTCCACCTTGACGCCGCCGCCGCCACCGCCTCGACGACGCCACCAGGAAACTAACCCTATCCCTAGTAAGGGAGGTACCTAAACTACCAGCCGGCCGGAGCCCATCGGTCTCCCGCACCTCACTCCGGCCCGAGGGCCGACGGAGGCAGGGGAGACCGACAGGACCGCCGACGGCGACCGCGGCGCCTTTCTTCTCCGCTCTCAACTGTAGATGCGACGGGAGGTTTCGAGAGAGGAAAAAAAAATGAAACGAGTACTACTGAGTTGCGGCAAGCGGAATCCAAAAGAAGCACGAGGAGCCAACCGCCATTTCCAGAGGATTCTTGATTCTCGCGACTTTTATTCAAACTCCGAAATTAAATTTTCGAAAGGAAAAAGGGCTGGCTGATTCTTCAGGCAGGCTTTTATAAGAACGGAACCCAGTCTGCCTGCCAGCTTCCTCCCAAGCTGCACTCCCACTTGGTCCCCACCACTCCACCCATCCTCCCGACGGAAGCAGGCGGGGCATGGCGAACCCGCAGTTTGAAGCCATCATGCAGCAGCACCTGGCTGCGACCGAGGCGGCTGCGGCGCAGGCGGCCGCCACCGAGGGCCTGAACCGGGTCAACTCCGAGCGGGAGCTGACCAACTGGTTCCGTGAGCAGACCACGATCGCCAACGATCAGGTCGGGGGTCAGGTGAACCGCCTCACCGCCCTGCACGCGGCGATACAGGCGGTGGTGGCGCCGGCGCTCTGGGGCGCAGAGCTTCAGACCGTCGTGGCGGCGCGTGGCGCCCTGGACGACGCGTCCGCTGCTCTGGGCGACGCGCTGGTCAGGATGACGGCCGCGCTGCGGCTCGCCACTGTCAGCCAACCCGCCGCGAACGGCGCCGGACCCGCCGTCGCCAACGCCGGCGGTGTCTGCATCCTCCCCTGGAGCATGTACCTGCACGAGCATGGCGGGGGCGGGCAGCGGGCTGCGCCGCACCTCCTCAACGCCATGGCGCCGTTGCGGGAAGCACAGGAACACCTGAGGCAAGCCAGCATTCGCGTGAGAGCTATGGTGTCAAGCCGGCGGCTACCGCGATGGTCGCGGGTGAAGAACTGACACTGCGCATGACCCTGGCCGCTGCCGTTGCCAGTCTGACTCTGGCCGGTCAGTCCGCCGCAGCGGCTCGTGTCCAAGCCCACATTTAGGTACGTACATGCCCTTTAGCATCTTTTTGAACCCGGATATCTTTTGTCTTGTTTAGCATTGCTTTTAGATAAAGTAGTAGCATGATTAAACGTTTTTTTTTTGCTGGTAAAAAAAAAGATTAAACGTTTTAATAGTTATTAATCGTCACAACTAATATCGAGCATCGAGCGGAATAATATGCATCGTCTACCCTTCTCTTTGACGAAAGGAATAATACTAGTCAGTTTATTTTAAAGCAATTTCACTATTTCAGGGAAGGCATATCCCATTTTGTCTTCACTGGTACTCCGTTCTCGCTACTTTTTGGCATGCCAAATCGTTCCGCGGTCTCATCTTTTACTGCTGGGTGGTGAAAGCTGGCTTCCTGCGGCAAAACAGCCAGCAAGCACCAGATCATCTGCGGCTTCCTGCGGCAAAACAGGCAGCAGCACAGATCATCTGCGGCTGCAAGCTGGGCGTGGTAGGTAGCTTAAACCGTACGGAACCTCGCCCGCGCGCGCCTGATAAAAAGAGGGCGTGGCGAACTGGCGATCCACCTCCTCAGCATCCTCACCAATCACCTGACCTCCGCGCGATGGATCCCCTGGTCCCGCGTATCTCTGAGCTCGCCAAGCGCCCTCGCGACATCCTCCGCGCGCAGCTTGGCCGCCTGCAGCAGTTGCAGTCACTGCTGCATGGCTGCCCCGAGGTCACGCCGGCGCAGCTTGCCCGGATGGTGGCTCAGGCGGCAGCCGGAGGTGACGCCGCGGCCCGGGTCAGGGAAGTCACGGCCGGCGTCATGGACGTCGTCGCCTTCCTCGAGGTCGCCTCCGGCGACATCGCGTCCTGCCTCAAGGAGACGGGCGTCCACGCAGCCGCACTCCCTGATCTCTCCCCTTTCGATGACGCGCAGGCACATGCCGCTCCCAAACCCACCAATCGGGATGGCAGACGTCTCCCACCTCCTCCTCTTCGCCTTCACCACACTTCGCCTCCTCCTCGATTACCGTCTTGCGCAGGCACTCCGGTTTCTTCGCAGAGTGGGCGTCCAGCCGCAGCAGCCGAACGGGGTGCACAGGGCACGCACCCATCTGGTGCCGGCGGTCGCGCTCGCGACTCGTATCCATGAGATTGTCGTCTCCCTGATCACCTACTGTGACCACCAAATTGTCACTAAATTGCAGAACACCTACATGCCGCATATGCAATCTGATGTATTCCCCCCCAAAGATATTTACTACTTTGTTTTATTGCAGGTTGGATGACTGAGACAATGATGCAGAGCAGTTTTGGCAGATTTGGAAGGATCAAAGCTCAAATGAATGCCACTCATGCCCGGAAGAATTTTGTCCATGTTTTAGCTACTAGATATTTCTATATTGCGAGGTTACTGGAGCCTCTGTAAAAAACCAGGCTTCTATCTGGATTTGAGAGAACTGATCGTGCTTTGTATGGTTTGCATTTGCAACTTCTATCTGAATCTCGGTGTCTCAAATAGGTTGTGCGGCCCGGCCTTGCCCAACCATGTGCCTAATGGTGTTTCTTTCTTGGTAGCGATATTTTTTTTTTTTGGTGTGTGTTGAACCTATTGTTTAGATGCATGCCAGTAAAAAGATTTTAGCTTTGGAACACCTATGCCTCAAGTGTCTTCTCCGGTTCAAGTGCACGTAGTGTGCGAGTGTGTCCTTGCGAAGGCCATGTTGGAGCAGCCTATTCGAGGTCCAAAACTGCTCATGGAGTGCCAACAAAAGAGAAAAAAAAGAAACATTTTGTTAGGATCATGTGTTTTCCATAGAAGGCGGGTTCCTAAGAGCAACTCCAACGCAGCCCCCTACTCCAGCCCCAACTCGCGATTTAGGTGCCGAGAAGCAAAAAACTCAGTCCAACGGGGTTGCTACCAGAGCCCTTACTCTGGCTGGGCACCTAAATTCTCGCCTCTGGCCCCTTCTCCTACGGACCCCGACGCCAGCCCCAACTCCGCTCCCGCGCTCCGGATGCCTTCGCGCCACCTCGCCCGCCCTCCCGCCACCTCGCGCAGGACGCTGGATCCGGGCGCCGCCATCCCAAATCCGCCGGATCCGGGCGCCGCTACCCCAAATCCGCCGGATCCGTCGTCCTCGGGGACGGGACGAAGAGGCCGGAGGGAGCGGGAGCGGGGCGGGACGACGCGGCTGAGGGAGCGGGAGCGGGAGCTGGCAGGACGATGAGCAAGGGAGAGAGGTGGGATGGCCTGGCGCGGCGGCGGCGGCGAGCGCTACAAATCGCGGAGGAGGATAGGCGCGGCCGGAGCAAGACGAGAGGGAGAGGAAGGGAGGAGAGAACGACGATGACGATGGAGGCGACGCTGGTGTTCGTCTCTGCGGGAGAGAAGAGAGAGAGAGGGTTCGAGAGAGAGAGGAACCGGTGGGGGTGGGGGTAAAAATAATTGAGACACTGACGAATGGGTTCTACTAAAGTAAGGGCTTACTTTCAGGGGCTGCGGTTGGAGTGAAGCATATAAAACAGAGCCCTAAAACAAAAAACCAGCCCCAACTTACAAAGTAGGGGCCCTAGTTTAGGGTCTTCCATTGGATTTGCTCTAACACCTCCATTTATCCAATGAAGAACAGTATGCGTCAGTGACGGTGAACCGACCATTTGTCATTCACTTCCAACGAAATTGATCTGGTTCACTAGACAAGGGGTGCCTGGGAGGTAAAATGCAGGATCCTGAAGAACGGTCGAGTAGTTAGCGCCCCTCCGGTTTTAAATTATTGACGCCGTTGACTTTTTTTGTTATGTTTGACCGTTTGTTTTATTTAAAGTATTAATTCAAACATTAAAGTTATAAGGGATATATTAACTTTCTTTTATGATAAAACAAATCGTAACAAAATATATGATAATTTTTAAATTTTTTTGAATAAGACGAATGGTCAAACGTAACGAAAAATGTCAACGTTGTCAATTTAAAACCGAAAAGAGTAGTCAATAGTTGTGGTCCCCCGCAGACACCGCGGCGACCAAGTTAGAGCATCTCCAAGAGACTCTCATAAAATTGGTCCTATAAACTTGTTTTTTGGGAGCGACCAGAAAATTACGAGGGGCAATTTTTTCTCCTCCTCTAACAGTCCTCCCCTAAAAGTGGATTTAAACACTTTTGATTGGCCACATCAGCATTTAGGTCCATAAAAACATTAATTCTATTGGAAAAAAAAGGAATAGGAGCCCCAATTCTTCCCCTGTTTGTAGCTACAAATGAGAGGAGTTTAAGGGTTATGAAAAAACTGGGGATGGTTTTGAGGTCCTGTTGGAGATGCGTTTTTTGATTGAATCCCAATATTTTGATTTAAGGAGAGTTTATAGGCCTCTCTTGGAGATGCTCTTAGGGACAATATGGGATCCATTTCCCCTGAAGCCATTTATTGTGCTAGAAAAGTGTTCATTTGCCATCGCCAAAGACGACGGAGATGGACGTATCAGATAGGCTTGGGTCGTGCCGTGCATAGAACCAGCCTGAGCCGCTCAAGACAAGGGAGCAACAAACCTAGTCAAGGGACAGCGCGATGCCTCGCCGCCGCCTCTCCTCGTTCGCCTTCCTAACATGAAAGGAAAGATAGGAAGAGCCGCAACCTCTTGCTCATAGCAACGAGATACAAATTGCTCTTAGAATAATTAGTGGCAAGCCTTGAAGCCTCCTCAAAAAATACACATGATCTCTTTAAGGTTTGTGAGTGAGATCTTGCTTGACTGGCATGATTAAAAAGACAACATGCAAGGAGACACAACCATAGTTGACTCTCTCCGTTAGTTTTGTCAAGTTTTCTAAAATTATATGTCATTTCACTTCTCAATGCATCTTTTTTTTTCTTAGCTATACATTTCTATCTCTACCTCTCTCTTTATTTTCTATGCACCTATTTTGTTCAACTCTTTTCTTGGTCTTGTCCAGAGGCAAAACGTCATATAATTTGGAACAGAAGAAGTACCATGTAACCATGTTACCAATCATGGTAGCATCTTCACATGTGCATGACCATCATGCAAAATTTATGGTGCAACTGAAACTTGTGCAAGGAGAAAACACGTGAAATTTATCAAAAAATAATGTAGGTTGCAACTATTTCTCGTGGACCCGCAACTTGTTACTATTCACTGACTAATTTATCTTTTTTTTGTCTCTTTTCACAAGTATAAACTGCGCCTCAATTTTCGCATGATAGTGATAGTTACCTGGTCTATCCATCCCTATTTTTGTTAGAATCTTAGGTGCAAATTTGAAGATATATATTTGTTGGTAACACTATGGCCCTGTTTGAATCCAAGGGTTAGAGTTAGTTTGAGTTAGTTTGTGTACAACTAGCCATAAAATCTCCAAACAGGAGGGGTTAGTTTGGGCTAAATGCATCTAACCCAGCCCAAAAAACTATCCCACCGAAGGGGTGCTAATTGGAGCTAGAAACTAACTCTAACCTCTAGCACTGTTAGAGTATCCAAACAGGCCCTATAACACCTTACTCGTTGGTAACATAGGATACAATCTCTCGTAATCAGTGCTAGTATCTCCAAAATAGCCTTATAAACTTTTTTCCCAAAAAACTTATTTTCTTAGACAATCAAAAATAAATAATGAGGCTAATTTTTCTCCCCTTCTTTAACAGTTCCCTAAAAATGAATCTAAAAACCTTTTTTTATATGACCACGTTAACATGGTTGCTTCCTCGAAAGGAGGATTGAAGCTCTTATCTCTTATCCTGTTTGTAGCTACGAATGAGAAAAATAAATAGGAGTAGGGACCCAAATGGTTGTGATAGATTGTGCTGGTTGCGGCGGGCTGTGGTTACTGCTGCAGCCAGCCAATGCAAATGGTGCGTAGCCCAGCTGCAGCCAGCAGAAACGATCGGTGCTAACAGTAGGACAGGTTTTTGATCCTATAGGAGACGTGTTTTAAGATAAACCTAATATATTTTCTATGTTCTTAAATTGATGACACCAATTAGCTCAAATTTGAGCTAATAACTGTCATCAATTTAAAAACAAAAGGACTATATTGATTTAGGGAAGTTTTGGGTGTCTTTTGGAGTCGAAAAAAAAAAGAGAGATAACATACATACGGGATCTAGTGAAAACCAACCATTGTGTGCAAACTAAACTGAGTCGGAAAAAATATATTTTTGCAAATCACCCCTTCCATTTTCTCTGAGCTTGCAAATCACTCTTCCCGCCTCCCTTGAGCGCTCCCTCCTCGATTAATATCGTGTGACTCAGATTGAAGTTTCTATAGTTTGCACGGAGAGATTGGTTTACCTATACCCTGAGATGGGAAAACAAATGCGAAGAGGAGATATACATGATGCATGCAGGGCAAGCTATGCGGCCCATGACTCGCGCGCCATCGACGGAAGTCAGTTTAAATTGTGATGAAGTCGTACAAATATTAACAGAAGAGATCTCAGTAATTATAGCATTCATTCAATCGACGCAATGGGTGGCGACAACGGGTTATTCCTGCGGCAGCCCTGGAGCGAGGTGTGCGCAACCGTCTCCGCTACGCTCGACGCGAGCGGCCGGTTCAACGCCGCCAATGACCCAAAAAGAGCGGCGGCCACCGTCGGCCGCAGCCTCGCCCGGCTCAGCCACGCGCCCTCCGACGAGGAAGAGCTCATGCGCGCCGTCCTCTCCGACTCCGAGCCCGACCAGGGCTTCGCCGCCTTCCGCGCCGTCTACACTGCCCTGGCCGAGGCCGTCGCGCGCGTCGCCGAGGCCGACGTCGTCCTGTCCCGCCACCGCCACGTCGTTGACGTCGAGGGATGCTGGCCCGCGCTCCGCGACGATCTCGTAAGGCTCATCGAGGAAGCGGCGTTTCAACTGAACAGGGGGCAGGCGAGTGCTGCGGCGGCGCACATGGTGCGCGGCGGCGCGGAAGCCGCCCTGACCAGAGCAGCCGCTGCCGGCGGCGGCACCTGCTACAGGAGAGATCGTGCTTATGGTAGCTTCGTTGGCCATCGAATGAATCGCAACTACGCTGCTCATCAGCTGCTGCAGATGATGTCACGTTTAAGAGAGCACGCGGCGCGCGTGGCCGACCTCCTCCTTCCTCCTCCCCCTGACGCCGCCGCCTGAATCGCAGTTTGCACGGGCGAGCAGATCATGGTGCGTGTGAGTGTGAACATTTCCTGTCCCAGATCCATCAACATCGCGATCCTCCGCACCGACGGGATTGAGCTGGTTTCCTTTTAATTTGTATTTTCATTGTGTTCTGTAATTAGACATGGTGCACCATCTCAAGGCAGGGTCGTCTTCGCATGATTGACCATGCGAGCTCAACGAGAATAAATGACTATTTTTAACTTGTGCTCCATGAAAACAACAACTTGTACCAGAGGTGTGCGAGTGCTCTCGTAGCACTAAACTTTAGCATTCGAGAGTGTAGATTCGAAAGCCAAAACCTTGTTCTCCCACCTCCCTCTCTCCATGTCTCGAACCCAGAGCTAGCTGGTTCTCCCTGAAATGCGTTGAGACGCAGCAGTTGACTGGACATCTAGGGGTAAAACACTGTTTCGGTGCGGGCTGCGCGAGCGGTACCAAATCGAGGGAAACTCTGAATACCCAAAAATAACAGGGGTCAAGGTCGGCCAGTGAGACGATGGGGGATAGGCTTCATCGTCACTACTGGAGTCGTGTCGAGCGAACATGTGTTTGAGTTTTCTTTACAATGAGATCTTCACTAATGGTACCTCTCCTACTCCTTGACAATGATATTGATTTCGCATGCTTTGTTCACGTGTATTTTGCTGTTATAATTTGAAGACCGAAAATTTCAAGGCACCAAGCTTTAACAAGTTATGTGTGGACAGTGGCGGAGCTTGAGCCAAGAACCAAGGGGGGCAGCTTCACTAAATAAACAAAAAAATCGATGAACAGTAGCCAAATTACGGTTGATTCAATGTAACTTTGTCCTAGGCAGGGGGGCCACGGCCTACTTTGGTGGCCCATGGCCTACTTTGGTCTTCACCAAGCTCCGCCCCTGTGTGTATAAACATAGAGATTGTACTTGTTTTATGAACATTATGTGTCTGTTTTTGTTTTTGTTTTTGAGGAGATCGTTATGTGTTTGTTGATGAGTTCAAGTAGATGCGTTCCTCGTCGACTCCTTCCATTCTTAAAGAATATATGATGTTTACGACAACTAATCTAGTTCCAAACATCATGTATTTAAAAGCGGAGGTAGTATCTGTCGGTGTTTAGTAATCGGCCGACGAGTAAATTTGTTCGCGACCTAACGACGATCAGGTGATTCGCGTTTGACAAGGTGGATTATACTGGTTCAGGCAAGAAAACGCCCTACGTCCAGTTGGTGACTTCGCTCGTGTTGCTCGTAGCAGGGGTTACAAGCTGTGGCGAGAGAGGGATTCGCTCCCAAGTCTCTGTGGTTGCGTTGTGTGTATGTGTGTTCGTGTGAAGAGAACTCTAGGTCAGCCCAAAAGCCTTCTACTGAACTCTCCTCTCCCCTTTCCTCCTGGGCCCAATCCTTCCTTTTATACGACAAGGGAGAACGGTTACAGATGGAGGAAAGGAGAATAAAAAAGAGAAAAGAAAGCCAAGCGAAGGGGCAGTGGAGATGGAGTCGAGCCGTCCTCGCTGGTTCCGGTGTCCTCCGCCGCAATCCCCGCGCCAGGTCGTCTGATGATCTCATCCGTGTCTTGTCTGGATGCTGTGGAGCGCCCATTCTCTGTTCTGTCCTGTTGATCACTATTTGTACACTGTTGATCTCTGTGGAGTTTGGCGACGGTCATTCCAAGCACTGTTGCAACTGTGCAGCGTATTTGGTGCGTGAACGCGCTGTTCTATGCCTGATCCGGATGCGACACCCCACTCCATCGCACGTCAGCTACAGTGTACTTTCGCGCCGTCCAGGAGTGGGTTTGGAGCGTCGTCTTATCCGAACCGGCCGGCCGTACGCCTGAGTTTGACCGAAGCGCCCACGCTGTTCCCGAGCTCGCCTCCCGGCCGTAGTGGTCGGGTTCGCTTCGGGTCGTGGCCCTCTGCCGATCCCGACCACGGCCGGAGCCTATGGGTGACGGACGGCGGCTGGCCGGTGTTTGATCGGGGAAGTCGCCCGACTCCCGCCGCACCCGAGCCGGGCTCGTTGCCGCACCCGAGCCGGGCTCTGTTGACACTGGAGCAGTCGTAATCCCAGGAGGTGACCGTGTCTAGGCGGCCATGTGCGTCCGGACTCTTCGCGGGCCGTGAGGAGTAGCGATTATGCGGGCTAAAGGCCGTAGCTGCGCCTTCTGCCCGACTGGGCCACCGCATGGGTCCTGCCTTTCACCATCCGGCTATGTACAAGGCCTTTGGATCCCGGCCGGCTTCCATGCTTCGTTATCTCGTGCGTATACTGTTTAGGGTACCTAGAAAATGGGTACCCGACAGTAGCCCCCGAGTCCTGGCGAGAGCGCCGTGCTGTCGCCGGGACTGGATCGGCTGCCTGACGTGGTCTTTCGCTTCGCCGGTGGGTGCGCGCGAGCGCACCCGCCGGGTGTAGCCCCCGAGGCTGGGAGCTAGTTGGAATCTAGCTTCCAGACTTCTCTCAGGCTTTCTCAGCGTGACGTCGCTACGCGCTGTGTCATCTGTCCATAGACATGATGACCGAGCCCCCAGGCCTCCTCTTGTGTCCGAGGGGGGAGTGCGTTTGTCCCGCGGGCAATCTGGTGCCCGATGGACTTCTCCCTGTCCTTGACCAGAGGGCGCGGCCGCCGAGACCCGCAGCCCACGGGCCGACTGTGAGGGGATTCCGCCCCTTTTCCTTGTCGCGGTGCGTTGGGTTTACCCACGTGATATTGATGTGGCAGAGTGGTTCTCATCGGCTTCCGCAACCGCCCTCATACACACCCGGTTCACGATGGACCGCGCGGTGCGTCTATAAATAGGCCCGTATTCCTGGCCTGGTTCCTCCCAACTTACCATGTCGAAGTACCAGAGATCTTGTTCGCGCAAGGGGGCCTCCAAGGAAGGAGGAGGAGATGGAGAGGGCGCCGCTCCTTCTTCCCAAGCTTCGCGCCTTTTGCCTCCTCCGTCTCCGAGCCGCTGCCAAGATCTAGTCCCGGTGGTCGAAGCGGTTCCACTTGCGGTGGTGCTTCCCGATCCGGTAGTCGGGAGCTCGATGCCCGAGTCGGAGAAGCCTGAGGTCATCACCCTTTCCTCTGACGAGGAAGGAGATGACGACCCGGGCCAGGCGGCCAAGGCCGGCCGTCGTCGTTCGGCCGGTGTTCGCCGGCGCCGCCGCCGGCTCTCGTCCTGCTTCGGCGTTGCTCACCGGACCCGGAGTCATTCCCGCGAGGATTAAACGGGCTCTCGTCAGCCCTTGGCGTCCTAGGAGTCGCTCCTGCGAGGATTACGTGGCCTTGGATTGAGTTCCGCCACCCTCGAGGTCGAGTCCTGGGGCCGATATGCTGGCGCCATTCGCCCAGGATTCCGTGCTGAGAGTGGAGCCAGCATCGGCGTTCGCGTCGATGATGCTGGTGCCATTCACTCTTAGGAATTTTTGCTGCGAGTAGGTCCAACATTGGCCTTTAGGCCTTTTTATCCGGCAGTTTGTGGCCAATCCATGGATTCATGGGACTAATGTAATCTTCTTTTTTGTTATCGGTCTTTCGATCAACCTTGTTTGAAGAAATCCATGAAATAAAACCATGAAGTAAAGAGGCGTGTTTTGCTTGCCCTACTTCGTCACATGAATTCTGCGACGACTACAACATCAGAGTCGACTGGGCGGCGGTCGCGCACCCGCAGGCCAACGGCCAAGTCGAGCGGGCGAATGGCATGATCCTGCAAGGGCTCAAGCCGAGGATTTTCAACAAATTGAAGGTCCATGCCGGCCGATGGGTGCAAGAGTTACCTGCAGTACTGTGGAGCTTACGCACCACACCGAGTCGGGCGACAGGGCAAACACCGTTCTTCATGCTCTACGGAGCAGAGGCGGTGCTCCCGACCGGCATCGAGTACGGCGCTCCCCGGGTTCGCGCCTTCAACGAGGAGGTCAACAAAAGATTTCTCGAAGACGCCCTCGACCAAATCGATGAGGACCGGGAGGTCGCCCTGATGAAGTTCGCCAAGTACCAACAAACCTTACGCCGCTACCACGGACGACGAGTTCGCGGTCGCGCGTTCAAGTAAGGAGATCTAGTCCTCCGACTGGTGCAGAGCAACAAAGATCGACACAAGTTATCACCGCCGTGGGAAGGGCCGTTCGTCATCACCGAAGTGCTACGTCCCGGAACGTACAAACTCATGGACTCGGAAGGACAACTCATCGCCAACGCCTGGAACATTGAGCAGCTACGTCGCTTCTATCCTTAGCTCTGTAAATTCGTTTGTTGATTTTCTTCTGTTGGTAATCTTCGAACGAACCCGAGGTTTTCTTTTTACACCTCTTGGGCAGCCGTCTGGGTGTGCTCCACGCGGGGCTCCACCCGGCGGGTGTGCCTTTGTGCCACGCCAATTTTGTATGCGCGTGGGACCATGCTCCTAACAGAAACAACGCAATTCGATTAAGAGCGGGACCCCGCGAACGCAAAATCGACGTCCTAAAGCTCGAAGTGCGACGAGTCGCAACGAAAACCTCGAGTTCTGGATGTCGACTCGAGGATCGGCCAGTTCACGCTTGTGCACCCGACGCCCCCAGTGGATAGGGACGGCCCGAGCTGCTGGTCGGAATCAGGTCGATTGTCTAGAACTCCGGGTACTCGAAACGGATCGTCGCACGAAAAGAGCAAAACAAACAAAAAACTTGCGAACAGCGAAACGAAATCAAATACATACAAACGGGCGCGCACGCCCGCAAATTTGTTTACAAAATAAAGGCCCACACAGGGCCCGACTCCAGCAACAACCACCTAACTGCCTAATTTCCACCTTCGCCTCGGAGCGAAGGGATCATGTCCAGGTTATCGTCGGCAAGAGCGCGCGCAAAGGGAACCACCTCTTCCTCGATCTGCTCCAAGTCAGCTTCGTTACAGGAAGGTTCGTAACCTCCCGCCAGTATGTCCATCCTGAAGTTATCCCCGTAGTGGCTCCTCGCCACGGCAAAGGCGACCTGGACCCCGGCCCGGAGGCACTCCTCCTCCTGCATGCGGAAGTAGGTGGAGAGCGCCGCCACTTGCGGGATCACCGATGTGGCGTCACGCGGGCGCGGCACCCCGACCTCGTTGCACGCAACCTCTATGGCCTGGCGTAGCAGGTCGAGATCCGCCAGCGCCTTCTGCGACTGCTCCTGGAGCTCCTTCGCGTCTAACCAGAACAGCAAAACCCGTCACTCGATCGAAAGAGGACAAAGGCTGGAGTGGTGGGACAAGCAAAGGACAGGTAAATCGACTCACCCTTTAGCTCCTGCTGCACTTTCTGGAGCTCGGCGGTCACGTTGGATAGCGACGACTGGGCGGCGCGTTTGAGCTCCCTCTCTTGGCCCAGCGCTGTCTCGGCGGCAGTGCGGAGGTCATGCTCCGTCTTCAGCTCCTCCGCTCGGGCCTCCACCAGCTTCTCCGCCGCCTCGGCATGCTCGACCATGTCGCACAGCACCGACTCGGCGTCCGTGGCCCGTTTCTCCGCGGCCTCCGCTGCCTTCGTCGCGGCCTCGGCGGTCTCGGCGCGGCGGCGAATGGGGTCGGAGATGCGCCGCGCCTCCGCCAGCTCGGCACCCCGGGCGGTGTGCTCCGTCAGCAGGTGCCGGACGAAGTTAGACCTCAGCTTGCTGTTCGCAAGGCAAGCCTGCGGATGGCAAAGGAGGTCGTGAGACGAGGAGGCGGATGCGGAAGAGCTCGCAAGAATGACAGGACAGAACAGAGAATGGGCGCTCCACAGCGTCCAGACAAGACACGGATGAGATCATCAGACGACCTGGCGCGGGGATTGCGGCGGAGGACACCGGAACCAGCGAGGACGGCTCGACTCCATCTCCACTGCCCCTTCGCTTGGCTTTCTTTTCTCTTTTTTATTCTCCTTTCCTCCGTCTGTAACCGTTCTCCCTTGTCGTATAAAAGGAAGGATTGGGCCCAGGAGGAAAGGGGAGAGGAGAGTTCAGTAGAAGGCTTTTGGGCTGACCTAGAGTTCTCTTCACACGAACACCCATACACACAACGCAACCAGAGAGACTTGGGAGCGAATCCCTCTCTCGCCACAGCTTGTAACCCCTGCTATGAGCAACACGAGCGAAGTCACCAACTGGACGTAGGGCGTTTTCTTGCCTGAACCAGTATAATCCACCTTGTCAAACGCGAATCACCTGATCGTCGTTAGGTCGCGAACAAATTTACTCGTCGGCCGGTTACTAAACACCGACAGTATCATTTAACTTTCAGACACGTATACAAACCTTTTATATATGTATTCAAATTAAGTTGCCTATTTGTACGAATATGTAAAGATTCCTATTATGAGTTTAAAGTTGTTTTTCCGCATATTAAGTTCGATGCTAAATTATTAACGATTGTCAAGCTTTCAACTCCAGTTGCGGTTGAAATTAATTTGTATATAGTATCACACTGTAAAAGTTTGAACCTTAGCTCAAATAATTCGAAACCATTTACTTGTTCTTTTTCCCTCTAATAATCGTCACGTGCTGAGTAAGTTAGGAAGAAGTCCGTTTGACCTCCCTCAACTATCATAGGAGTTGCAACTTTTTCTCCGAACTACAAAACCGGGTAACTAGACTCCCTCAACTCATCTAGTCGGTCCAAGTTTCCTCCCTCGGCGGTTTTCAGAAGGTTTTGTCCGACGTGGCACAGTGGGTCCCACCTGTCGGATGCCACGTCACCTTTTTCTTTTCTTTTTCTTTTTTTTCCCTCTCTTCTTCTCTTTCTCCTTCGGTCGTCGTTCCTCCCCGGGCAGACCCCCCGGCGCGCCACCCCTACCCCGACCTCCAGCCCCGCCGTGCGTCGGAGAAGGCTGCCCTCGCCCGCGTCGGCCCCTGCCTGAGGTCCGGCTCCGCCAAGCGGCGGAGGAGCTCCGCCCTCGCCCGCGCCGCCCCTGCCTGAGGTCCGGCGTCGACCGCGCGGCGGAGGAGCTTCGCCCTCGCCGGCGCCGCCCCTGCCCTGAGCTCCGGCGCTGTCGCGCCGGAGGAGGGTCGCCCGTGCCCGCACGCCCCTACTCCGAGCTCAAGCACCGTCGAGCGGAGCAGCGCTCCGCCCCACCCCCGCGCCGGAGGAGTGCTGACGCCATCGCGCAGGAGGAGCAAGCTCGCCGTCGTTGCCCGGTCCCCCGTCCTCGCGCCGAAGGAGCGCGCCGGAGGAGTGCCGACGCCGTCGCGCCGAGCAGCAAGCTCGCCGTCGCCGCCTGGTCCCTCGTCCTCGCGCTGAAGGAGCGCGCCGCCCCCTGGTCTCCTCCTCCTCGGCGGCGGCGGTTGAGGGCGGCGAGGGCCCCTGAGGCGGGAGGCGCGTGTGGACCCCGCCGCAGAGCTGACCGAGTTCCACGGGCAGTCCGGGGCGCCGGTGAGCGTCGTCGCCGAGCAGGAAGGGCGCGTCGGGGGGTGTGCTCGGGGAGGAACGACGACCGAAGGAGAAAGAGAAGAAGAGAGGAAAAAAAAAAGAAAAAGAAAAAAAATGACGTGGCACCTGACATGTAGGTCCCACTATGCCACGTCAGCCAATACCGCTCTGAAAACCGCCGAGGGAGGTAAATTAAAACGACAGAAGAAGTTGAGGGAGTCTGGTTACCCGGTTTTATACAGAGGGAAAAGTTGCAACTCCTATGATAGTTGAGAGAGGTCAAACGGACTTTGCCCAATAAGTTAATCATCAATCTCTCAAAGTCCATATGAAAGAAAGGGCCCAGCCCATCTTCTTCTCCTCGCTAGACACCAGAAAAGGCCAAGCCCAGCTCGAAATTTCTTGATCAGGCCCAACTACATCGGAAAACAACCCGGCCCATGTCACTCTGTCAGCTTCTTCTTCCCAGAGACCGGAGAGCAAGCATCGCCCTTGCAGTCGCCAGTCGTCAGCGGCGCCGCCGTCTCTCGCGCTTGCGCTCTTCTCTCTGTCACGAAGGGACGGACCGCACCCTACCATCGCGGCGTTCTTGCTGCAGCTGCGCTGTCATGCCGCCAGCTGTATATTCCCTGCTCCAAGCAAACTCGGGCTCCAAGTAATCGTCCCGCGGCAAAAGGTACAGTGAGGGACGTCATGGTCGTACTCCCTGTCTCTCCCTTGTCCCGTCCCCTGCAGTGTTCATTAATCGAAAGCAGGCTTCCTTTGGCAGTGGGGCCGGCCGCAGCCCGCAGGTGCCATCTGGCGCGCACGCCGAGCACCCGAGGAGGCGCGCTCTGCCCAGCCAACGCGGATGACGATCGAGGCCACCCATCGCCTCGCAAGCAATGCCAAAACTTCTTTCTGACCCTCTATAAAGCACCGCGTCCGGCGACTTGCTTTCCTCTCCCCCCAAACCCTTCTCCGCAACCAACCACCAAGAGGAAGAGGCGAAAGGCCTGTTATTCTCCTTTCGCCGCCTGGTAATCCTACCTTCGTGTTCTCCTGTCTAAAATCTGAGAACTTTGTTGCTGATGCCGTGTTGATACAGGCAAAGGAGGAGCCTGTCCAAGTTCGGGTCACTTCAAGTCCGGCCGCCGTAAACCAACCTCAGGTGAGCAAAAACCCAAAAATTTCTCTATTCCCTGCTCTATGAAATATTCCTCGTATATGTGCTCCGTATCGGATTAGTTTGTGATTTAGTTCGTCGGAGACATTAGAGTTGAGCCGATCGAGTGCGTGGTCACCACCGCAGCAGCGCGCGCCGCGCCCTCTTCTTTGTCTCCGTCAAGGTCTCGTAGCAGGATATCTTCTCTTCAGCGCGGTGTGAAACAGCGTCCTACCTGTGTGTACATGTCCCTCGTCGGGGATTCCAACTAGCTGCGCATGCTGCGTCGTACTTGCATCGCCTAGATCAACAATTTCGGATTTTAAGATCGGTCCTTCAGATTAGTGCATGACGCGAGTTTCCGAGGACTTTTGGCCTCGCCTGGATATTTTCTTGGTTTATAGCTTCATGCGCCAGTGCGCGTTGTTTCTGGGATATCCCCGTCGAGCAGAGCAGCGCCGCGGAAGAAAACTCCGGCGTCCTGCTGCTCCAACTCGGTCGAGCTGCTTTTAACCTTATGCCGAAGTGCTTCTGTCCCATTGCCGTGCCCGTGGTCACCGTTCGAATGCAGTCCGGCAACGTCCCGGCCAGTCTCTTCCGTGGAGGGTGTCCCAGTGCGCCTCCTTCCGGCTGGTGATCTCCGCGGGACATACTAGCGTCTAGCACACCTAGCGAATCAGCAGCATCACTTGCTCTGTCTCAGCAGTAGACCAACTTTGCTCCAAGCAGTAGCTGGATGGAAGCAAATTTCTGTCTTTAATTTGCGTTCCTGCGGTCATGACTCATGATCGAGTCACTAGAGCGGATTTTCTCATGAACCTCTCTCTAATCGCAGGTAACACAACCAATGGAGGGCGCCGGGATGATGGGGATTGCCGGTTCGCCGGACTATGTGAACGAGTTCCTGAAGACTCAGGCGGCCACCGCGCTGGTGCCTCTGCGCTCTCTGTCCGTCCTCGTCAAGGAGCCCACCGACAACATCGTCTTCGCCGTCAGTACCGTGAAGGACGCGCACACTCTGGTCACCGTCGACGGGGAGCCCGGCCCCGCGGCGGCGCGCCTGACGGCCGCGCACAGCATCACCCTGGCGTCCCAGCAGGTGGCGGAGGCGGAGGCCATCGCCGGCGTGGTCGGCTTCACCATGTCTCGGGCTGGGCCTGAAGGCGGGGGCGCTCCAGGGGCGGCCGGCGATCGTCTGGCACAGGCGGATGGGCGATCTGGCGGCCACCCTCGCGCGCGCGCGCCAGGCGCTCGTGGAGGCGGGCGACCTGTACATGTGCGCCGCCGCCACCATGACCGCGTGCGCCCACACCTGGTTCGCGGGCCACGACGGCGGCATGCGTGCGCACTGGACACGGGTCGCCGGTCAGCTGCTGCACCAAGCTCGTGCAAGGAAAACTTTATCGGTAAAGAAAATTTATCGGAGGTGACTGGTAAACCCGATTTTCGGAAATATCGGAAAAAATTCAAAATCGAATTCAAATTCTTTTAAAAAATTTGAAATTTTTTAAAAATTTTGGCATGGCTTGTGTATAAACTCATAAAGAATGTATGCAAAAATGCACCAGAACGTTGTCAGGCTATACAACACTAACGGAGGATGCTAACCCAAAGGACATTCTGCCTGCCATGGCGTTGGTGAATGGTGACGCAGCGGCAGGCGGAGGCCGGGGATGCGCGACCCCATCTTGGCATCTTCAGCAGCTCCTGCCTCAGTCCTCATCACAGCTGCGCAGGCCGGAGCGTGGTGCTGAGGAATGGAGCTGCGCAGGCCGGCGTGAGGAGAATGAGATCGCTGCTGGAGGAAGCTGTCGCCGCTGCAGCTTGGCTGTGTTTGAGATGGCAGCGCGGGTGAATGAGTATGTGGGACTAATTCAGGCATCAACGCAGCTCAGCAGGTGTTTGAGATGGCAGCGCGGGCCTTTCTCGCCGGCGCTCATGCAGTCAACGGCGGGAACTCAAGACCCTCCGAAAAATTTGGCCGATAAACAAATTTTATCGGACCCCAACGATAAATACGGCATGCCCGAAATTTCGGAAATTTCTCGCCGATAAAGTTTTCACTGCTCGTGACCGCCTCGACATGGCGCAGGTGGCGCTAGCTGCGTGCCACGCCGCCACTGCAGAGGCCATGGTTTCGGCCGACCTGATGATGAACCTTCTCTGATGAGTGAGGCGTTTCTGTATCCCCATCTTTGCTTTTGCGAACCTTATTATCCATGGACTGGAACCACTGCGCCTACGTACGTTTCGGGCTGCAACAAACTTCTTGAACTGCCTGCTATCTTGTTTACAAGTGTACTATCAATTGAATGGCTACAAGTCCTTAATTAGCATGTGTTTTATGTTAATTTGGGCACTGATCTTGCTCTAGTTGGAAGAAATCTGGTCATTGTGTACTGATGAATTTGTCATGGTCCCTTGAAACAAACTATCAGTTGACAAGCGCAGGGTGTTTCTTTTTTTTTTCCTGGAGCGAAATTGGCAAGCGCGGCTGAACTATCACTTTCATCCACCCAACTCATCACTTTCATACACCCGCTCACTAACCACACGACCAACGTCCATGCACACTGCCACAAACACCGGCCCAAACTGTGTCTAGTGAGTGGCAGTTTTGGCCCGTGGGCAGCACACACAAAAATTGCCCACGGGTGCTTTGTCCATAAATTCCGTGATCTGTTGAGATCGATGTCGACTGCTAACAAGTTGTGCATGAAACGCGGCTATATATGCGCCATGCGACGAGGTTTCTCGTGGCTATCAGTGTTATCAGTCGGGTTTGTTATCCGTGTTATCACCTACTAGTAGTAGTTTAGTTTGACTGTTGCGAGGAGCTCACAATCGCAAGCGTTCCATCCATCCACTCATTCAATGGGCGGCGGCGACGGCGTGTTGTTCCCTGATGGCCAGTCCTGGGAAGAGGTCTGCGCCACCGTCTCGACGACGCTAGCCAAGATGACAATAAGCCGTGACGGCGGCGGCGGCCGGCTTACCGACGAGTTCATTCCCCGAGGACCCGGCAAGCGCGGCGGCCGCCGTCGCTGGCATCCTCGTCCGACCAGGCCCTCGCAGCCTTCCGCACCGTGGTCCCCGTCCTGACCGAGGCCAAAGCTCGCGTCGCCGAGGCCGACGTCTTCGTCGCCTCCCGCCGCCTGCTCGGCGAGAGATCGTGGCTCTGGTACCGCAACGCTCGTCTCGTGCGCGGCGACGTCGCTGGGCGAGTGCCTGGAGCTGGCGGCGGCGGAGGACTCGGTGCGCGTCGCGGCCATGGACATTAACGGCTTCTTCGACTGGGCCCCGCCGTTTGATTCCTATGCCATCTTTCGAGTTCGCCGCGAACCGAGAGGCCGTGGGCTGGTGACGCTCGTGCGGGACATGGGCACCGTCGCGGCTCATGCAGCTGGCCCAACAAG
Source organism: Eragrostis nindensis (assembly GCA_012490785.1). Lineage (NCBI taxonomy): Eukaryota > Viridiplantae > Streptophyta > Magnoliopsida > Poales > Poaceae > Eragrostis > Eragrostis nindensis. The sequence goes on along the minus strand of JAAXCT010000001.1, from coordinate 4,436,650 downwards.
ACACTATAGGGGTGCAGACGGTCCCAGCCTGTTTCAGCAGCAAACGCATGTCATCGTCTTAATTCACTTGTCAACTTTGTGATTTACTATGAATAATGCCCGCAGCAAGCGTATGCCATCGTCTTAATCCATTTGTCAACGGTATGAAACAAGGAAAAAAAAGATGATGCTGTATTTTTTGTCCATTTCTGTTAGTAATTTGTTCCACCAATACAAATTTTTTTGTTTCATCTATAGAAATAATTTGTTCAACCTTCTGAAACAATTTGTTCCATAGATAGAATTTTGTTTTTTTGTTTCAGCTACATAAAAAGTTTTGTTTCATAATATTTTTTTTCCAGCTCTCTATAATAATTCGTCCCATCCATATGATTTATTTTCCAGCAACCCATATTGTTCTACACAAAATATTTCTAGCCACCTCAATAGTTGTTCAACCTTTCAACTTATTTGTTGCAGCTAGCAAAACAATTTGTTCCACAAAGATATTTTTCTGTTCAATCTCTATAAATAATTTATTACATCCATATCATTTCTTTGTTTCAGCTTCCCATATAGTAACTTTGTTTTGAGGGAGCCCATATAAGGTCCTGTTTGGATCCTCTAGCAGGCTAAAATTAGCCAACTAAAACATTAATCAGCTAATTTTTTAACCAACTAATTTAGGAGGTACTTGTTTGGATACTTGACTAATGTTTCTGGTTTTTAGACTTTCCTTGCCTTTTTAATATGTTTCTTGCCTTTTTTATATGTTTAGTCGATTTTAGTAGCTTTGAGTTGACTAGGGGCTAAAAGTTTAGGAGGAGGTGAGCTAAAAGTTTAGGAGATTTTAGAAAGTTATGTTGGATCCCAACTGACTAAAATTAGCCAGCTAAAAGTTTAGGAGGTGGATCCAAACAGGGCCTAAGTTTTTGTTCCAGATAAATCATTTGTTCCACAACTACATTGTTTCTGCTCCAGCGGCCCAAAGTTCAGCCCAACATTGCTGAGCCCGGCCCAAAGTTCACCCTACTTGGCTACCTCTCGTCAACGCGGTGGCGTCAATGGGGAATCGTAAAACTCGCCGCATGCGACCTTAAACATTGCCAGCATGTCAAGGGCGCCAGCATCCGGGGCGTCATGGTTGACCATTCCGTCGTCGACCGATTTGCGCAGGACAAAACTGCGCACCTGGTTGCGTCCGCCAAACTTTGACAAAGTTCCTGCTGTGGCACAAGCAACCACGCTACGGCACATGGTTATCCTCCTACAAATGGCAAATGGTACCACCGCTCAATGAACTCCCCCAGATATTTCCGAGACACAATAAACATTGATAGGAACATCGCTTGTAGCTCAACAGCCGTCCGTCTTCGCACGCTCAACGGCATCATAAGATTAACGAAGGATATCCACAAGCGTTAAGCCAGCACTCACGAGGTAAACAGTAGCATGCACCAGGAAAACATCAGGCGGCACTAAGAAATTATGGTCTCATTACCAGAAGGTAGACTACATAACTGTTGACATTGGTTTAATTTGTGTCTACATATCTTGAATCGAAGATGGCCCAAGAGGAAAAAAAGAAGAAGAGACCTATACCAACAGCAACAAATGATGATTAGTTAATAGGATCCTCCTACCATCGAAAACCCGTCACCAGAACAAACAACATCCTGCTAATACAATATATACACATTTTTCGGCGCGGCAGAGCTGACTGCGGTGGCCTACATGCTTCGCTTTTGGTGTATTTACACCTATAACGTCTTCCTCCAGCTGTTATTCCAAAAGGTCACATGCTGCCGATTGTCTCCAGCAGCTTTCATTGTTGATGAAGCAAAGCAGCTTGTAACAACAGCAACATCTCTCGGTTTACATACAATGACTGCAAAAGGAAAAGAAACACAGATTGTTATACAAAAGTGAATTGATGCAACCTATATCAGTGTGCTTTGAAACATCATGACGCAACATAACAGAACAAGATATGCGTGCCACAAAAGGCATCACGAATCAGTAATTCAATAGCAATGTCATACCACGCCACGATCAAATAATGCGAGGTTTGGAATTACCAGGATTAAGCTGAAGGACCCTAAGATTTGGATAGAAATCTATTGAACCGCTGCGCTTTCGCAGTGTAGATTTTCAAAATCTGCGACCTGTCAGGTACATTCCCACCCTGTGAGAGTTTCCGCCTCTTGCGCAACCGAAACAAGTAATCTTCTGTGTCAAGGACATACGAGACCTGCATATACATGGCACATAACACGATATACTTCAACTTCGACTAAAATTGTATGCAACAGAATGTCCAGTCTGATAAAGATGCACACCTTAGAGGTCTTGCATGATATCTTGCATTCAAGACCATTTACAACTTTGATTCCATCCATAGCCTTCATGGAATCTGAAGGCTCATCATTATTAGAATGCTTTCGCTTATTCCTGGGAGAACAGCATGAGATCAGGCACAAACAACAATCATCGGATCAGAAACTTCAACTGATGTAACATGGGAAAAATAATACCTCACAAGGAAGACTCCTTCAGATAATTTCTTGTCTGTCATGCTCGACAAGTACTCATTAAACAGGTATGAGGAAAAATTAGGATCAATTGATACGGCGGTCACTTCAGGCTTTTCATGACCATATTCCATCAACTGAATAGACAACCTTGTTGGATTTGAGCACTGCACAAACAATAATAAAACACTGAATTGTCAACATTGGAGTAGAATTAAATTAGTTCTGTAGTGCACAGGAGGACATTATAGTAGAAAGGAATCACAGTAGAAAGGAATCACAGAAACTAATAGAGTTTGCATGAGAATGCCACTTACACATTCAAAACGGTATATGCTCTCGTCATGGAGCAGGACGCGGGCATTTTCATGATAAACTAGATCAAAAAACCTCCCAGGAGATCGTGATTTCTCATACAAATATAGCTGCAGAAGCTTATTGTCCATTTCATCTGTCGCTATAGCTTGAAGCTGGTATCAAGGAAGTCGAAAAAATGAATCTGCCATCCAACCGGAAGAAAAATAATAAAGAATCAACAGATGAGCCAGCATACCTGTTTCACGACTTTGTAAATCAATTTATCCAAAGTAAACAGAACATATGATTGAGTCCCGATAATAGCACGGCAGTCATCCTCAAACTTGGTATTGTCAGAGGAACCATCAAGCAAGTTGTACAACGCAGTCATAAACCTTCATGGAAAAGACAGGTTAATCATTCACCAGACGGATATTAGGCATTTTAAGCAGTACAGGAAGGCAATATTACTTTTCATAGAGGTCAGGAGGGTTTGAATCTTTGGAAGTCCTCCATTTCTTTTCAGCAGTCAAGGAATTAGTTTTTGCTGAAAGTAGTCTCTCATACAAGATCTGCAACTGACACTTGTTTAGCAAAAGTAAATGCAGAGATATTAAAACTAAAAGTAGTGAAAATTGACCTGGTGCAGCCTGAACAAGACATAGAAGGAATCATTCCCATAAAATATCCGGGAAGACTTTTCATCTCGATCATGTAAAGCTGTAGGCACATGCTTAGCAAGTGGTTTTACTGAATGCAGAAAGCGTTCTGAAAGCGGTAGTGATACTCCTCCCTCCACATCATGTGTGTCAGTTGTTCCTTCTGCCTCACCCTCACTTTCAGCCTTCGCATCATGATCATCATGATCCATATCTTCCTCTTCCTCATCATGATCTTCACGCGAGCATTCCTCACCATCACCAGATTCACTGCCTGATGCATCTTCACCAGCTTCAGAGGCATTTTCACTGTCTTCAGTAGACCTCTGAGCACTTTCCTCACCCTCATCATCAGCATCGGCATCATTCTCACCAGCAGCCTCAGGACAAGACGGCACCACTTCCCCAGGCCTCCCTTGGAATGGTCTGCTTGAAGAGCCTTCTTTTGATTTAGATGCACCATCCTCAAAAGGAACAAAATTGTCCTCTTCAAAGTCTCCATTAGGCGATAATTCACCCTCTTCTCTTTCAACTTTCGGAGCATTATGGGGCGTGGAACCTTCACTATTAAGTCGCCCTTTATTTCCCTCATTGGTGCATCCACCATTCAAAGACGATCCCATTCTCCCCATCTCACCACCCTGCCAAATTGACAATAGAAAAGAGCATGAGCTCCCGAAGAGTTTTGCTGGATGCATATTTAAGGAAGAAAATTGAACTTATACATCTTTCTCACGTGAATGACAACATTTGGCAAGTACAAATATTCACATTAATGACAATATTTGGCAAGTACAAATATACACATGAAAGGCAAGATCTGGTGCACATAAAAATTCCTAATATTGTCACAATAGATGGAAAGTAAAATTATCCGACGAAATATTATGTACCTCTACAGAAGGTAACGTTTCATTGCCAGCCCTAGCTTCACCTGTCGTCTCAACTCCATCATGAGATATTCTAGAAGCATTCGCACCTAGCAACCAATACAAACTTTATAAGAACTGGCACTAGAAAACCTAACCAGTTTATCAACTAAGCGGGAACATCCAAGGACAAACCTGGCGCAAGTTCCGAGGTCGCCTTATGTTGTTCAGTCCTAGCGCCAGCAGCGTTCTCTGCTGATCGCTCAGCAGACACATTTTGGGGATTCAGGGCAGGCATTTCATCCGCAGCAGAGACGGCACTGTGCACCCTTACATTTAGTGTTGTATTCGAAGGTTCCTCACCTCTACGGGTAGTTCGATCGACATCATGGAAACCATTTTGAGTGTCAGTTGAAACTCCGTTGGCCAATCTAACCCGGGATGACGGCCCTTGTTCATGCGGCACACTTTCATCACCATGGCTTTGCTTCGCAGCAACCCCTGTATTGCTTTCTCCAACACTTGCAAGACCAGATTTTGCTCGGCTCTTCGGCTTAACTAGGTCTGGATCCTCGGCACCATGGGTTCGAGGCTGAACACCCAAGATTGGCTCTACAAATGTAGTCCAGATTCTCATCACTTTGTCAAGTTGATCCGAAGAATTGCACACTTCGCCGCAGGAGTACTTAATGATCTTATGCAGATCTTCATGAATGTCCGTATCTACATACTCAAATGACATATTGGGAACTATAGGCCGTCTATTTCCAGCAGCGATAGCAAGGAGTACATCATCTTCCTTCCTTTTCTTCTCATTAATTTCTTTAATCTCAGTCAGTAGAGCTACACATGGAACAAAAATAGTATAACTTAGCAACCAGGTATGTGTGGAACTACAACCAGAAGAAACATTCACGTGTAATAAAAGTTCTACATACATTTTGTGCTCAGGTTCTTGGTATCCTGCTGCTTGAAATAGAAACTACGATGGTCAAGTGACTTGTGATAGTTCTTGGCATATATTTCAGCCCATACTTTGTTGAAATCTGATCGGCACCTAGACCACTCCTCCTGCTTTTGTTTAAGCCTAGTTAGAATAACTGGCAATGCAACACTAGCATTTTTGCGAAGAACATCCATCACATCCAGACCATGGTCACCATATAACCGTTCAATGCACCTCAGATTCAAAGCTGTTAGAAAATGTTGAATAACCAGGACAGTCAAGTTCCATACAGTTCAAGCGCTACAAAAAACATTCTGATTATGCATGAACATGTACTTACCAGTCAAATGTTCATCAATGCGTATAGGGCTCTCAGGTTTTATAGAGTTGTCCTGCATCTTTTCTATCAACTCTTCAACACGCTTGGTTGCTGCATTAACTGATTCCAGCAGCATATCCAACTCAAACCTGAAGAAGTTTGGAACAAGTTCAAACCAGCATTAGAAGTGGTACATATAGAGGATACATAATGTACAAATTGGACAAGTAATACTAATAAGTCATGTACTTCAAGAAAGTTCACTGGATGCTGGTTAAATGACACAATTGCAGGAAGCTACTTTAGGAAACATATACATGCCTAACATATGCAGTACATCTAGAATTGTAAACATGGACTTCATTTCTTAATGTCTTTTGCAAACACATGAGTAACATGTACTACAGAGGAATAATCACATATTCACATTAGTTAAGTGTGTAATTAATACAATACGAACAATGTGTTTCCACTTTCGTTGCAAAACCAATAATTTAGCCTTTCTGAGACTCCAAATGCCATAAGAAAACACAAGCTCTTCTGAGACAGATTCAGAGTTCTACTGACAGCAACTTCTAGTTAATGGATAACAAGTATTTAGAGCAGCACTGGGAACAGGAAAATAATGGGATTCTCCAGGAAAAAGTGAACAAAACAAAAATAGGCAAGAATCACTGTGGTCAAATTTAGAATAGTTGAACACCAATAAAAAGCTTCCAATGTAAGCATAATGAGGCTTCTGCGTGATTTGATTAGTGGAAGAAGGGTTGTACTATGGTAAGGCATAACAAACTGTAACCGTAACCATAAAAGAAAATTTTAACACTAACCAACAATATGGCATAAAAACTACATTCTGGGTAACATGAATGCTTAAAACCGTTCTAATCAAAGTTCAAACATAAATCATATGGTTGCTATTATGAAGCTCAATGTCATCAGTGTGTAACAAATATAAATGAGAACCTGTCATCTTCGCATCTAAATAAGCTTTCTTCATACTGATTTTTCCTCATGTGCTTGAATGAATAATCTTCACTTCCTGATGTCACTGATACCCAATGATCATTGAGAACAGAAGCTCCAAGATCTGTCCTGTTGCTTGCAGGGGGCATGGGATACTGCAAACATGATTGAGCCAAATGTTACAGGAGTCACAGTACATAAAGAACTATATGACATGAATTAGCATACATTTTTTGGTAGAAGCCGGTAACTTGGAGTGCATCGTTGACAGTTTGAGAGATCAAGCTCTGAAATTGGCTTGGACAAGTTATACTTTTCTTTGGGCAATATAGAAGGTTTGTGGCTAGAGCCATCCTTCATGAATCCTCTATCAAGCCTTTCCCGTTCCTTGTCCCTTTCCTTCTCCCGGTCTCTATCCCTGTCATCCCTCTCACGCTCTCGATCTTTCTCTTTATCCTCAGTTTTAACAATCCTTCCAGTTTGCCCTGTATATCAGATAATTAATATTAACATGATATTTTTACATGGATCATGGAAGAGTGATACAAATTTTCAAGGTAGTCACCACATACTTTTATTGATGACTCCAGCCAGAAATCCATCTGTCACAAAAGGGGGGGAAATTAGACATTGAATATGACAATTCAAATCGGTGAAGGAAATCTTGTGAGAAGATCACCCATGTCATTAAAGTTTTTAAATTATACCTATATTTTCACAATGTTCTAAGAATTCATTAAACCCATCCATAAGATCTGGATACTGCTGAAGAATATCATTCACCTGCAAATCAGTACAGTTTGTTTATGATTCACATGTTCTCAAGTAAACTCACAAAAGAAATCAGATAAGTCCTTAGTCACAGTGAACAAAGTATGAAAAGCATAACTAAACAAGAAACCAACCAAGTTCTTCAGTTCACTTCTCGTAATAATCTCTTGGCTATAGATGTGCAGGCATTTCAAAAACTCCTGGTAAGCCTCATGTTCCAGCTTCTCCTTCACTTTCTCGCAGAAATGGAACTCCTGTGTGTATACATCTGACATCACATAGGAAAGTGAGTGTGCAATTGACAAGCAGGGAGCAAGCAATAACTTCAAACATAAAAAGATGCTGATGATGATTGACGGCTCAACTGAAATAACAAGCAACCGTAAATTGGAAAGCAAACATGTTGAAACATATTAGGCTACTCCCAGTTCTCACTAAATAGGAAGCCATGTCAGCACTTTTTATGATATGGCAGGGGACAAATGAGGAGAGATGAAACATGACACCATGTGTATACTGTTTCTACCATAGTTTGTCCCTTGCATGTACTTCTAGGAAACAACAAAATGAAAAAAAAAATGCATTGTTGAGCTATTTTAACCATGAAACAAATATCATGTTGCTTATGTGGCATCTTTGAAAGCAACAAAATGAAACCTCCTATTAACAGTAGCCGTAAAGAAAACAAACTACAGTAACATAGCACCCAAAAAGTAAATTTATTTGTGCATCATTTCTCTGCGAGATGGCAATGATACTCAAAAGTTAAGGCAAGTGGTAAGGAATGTAAGTGCATCGTTACTTGACACCTATAAATGTACATAATTATAAGGGCATTCAGCACCCAACTCGCATTTACATTAAAGATGGTGTTCAGAAGGGAGATATAAGGTGTCAGCTATACCATACAGAAAAGAACTGATGTGCAATTATCAATTAAATATTCTTTAAGACTTACTCTTCAGAGCATCCTTATCATCGTATGAAGAAGCAGATACACTGTGCATTCCATGAGTCTCATTGGGGCCTCCTTGGTGTGTCTCAGCACCTGCAGTATCCTCCATCTTCCTTGGAAAAGGTTTGCGCTTACGTCCAACATCCAGCTCTCTGCTGTCATGCTCACCATCCTTGTCTTCTCTCTCGTAATCTCTTCTATCCCTTTCCCCCTTCCGTTCTTTTTCTTTATCAAGACGCCTTCTCTGGCGATCATGATCGACATCAGGACGATCGACACTAAAGTCACGGTCAGTATGTGACTGATAAGCCCTCTGAAGAGAGAGAGAAAGGTGGGGTGTCAGGTAGCTTTAAAGAATCAAGAGTCAATGTATATACACAGAAATAAACCAACAGAAATCAGGTTTACTACTTCCAAGTGCAAGATATCTGACAATCATCAAATTGGAAATAAGTAAATCCTGCAAAACTTATTTGCCATTTTTACCTTATCATTGTGATGAGCCCTACTGGCAGGAGGCATGATAGAGCTCTTGTCCTCCCGCTTAACCAAACCACCCCTTGAAGGAGCTGCCGCTTGTGGAGCAACTGAGGTATCAGGTAAAAAGTGCTGGAATTCTTCAAGTAAATCCTTATGCTCGCTGAACAGCATAGCAACCTGCCGAAAAAAAGACAAGATTACAAAAACCGTGATGGAAGCACATCGATACAATATCAAAGCCAGTAGGAGAAAAACGTACCTCATGGTAAACATCTTGAATCGACTTATTATCCTTGCGGTACATGTTGAGGATGTCCAAGAATGCCTTGTAGACATGCTCGTCGTGCTGGAACCGATTCTGTGGAAGGAAAGGAACATAGTGCAATAAATCGTTAGTTCACTATGTATCACCTCTTTGTCGCATGATAGATAAACTTATCAATACCTTTATCTTGTTCACGAAATTGATAGCCTCCACAAAATCGACAGGCTTCTTCTCTTCCTGTAGCTTGATCGCATAGCCCTTGGGCAGGAAGGCGTTGAACCCAAGGATCAACTCAGGGTACCCATTGAACAGTGTTTTCACACGAATAATCACTCCATTAGTATCAATCCTGCATCAAATATTTGCATCGCAACAAAATCGTAACGATTAGAAACATCATATTTCACCATACGAAAACATGAAAAATGTTACGAATCAGGTAGGCCAAAGGGGCTGGCGCCATGGACCAACCTCTCGCTCTTGAAGTCACGCATGACTTCAAGGAACTCCTCGTACTTCTCCCGCTTGTCCTGGAACTTATCCTTGACAGCCTTGAGGTAGACAAGAGCATCGTTCGTCGTCAACTTCTGGTTGGCCGCAGCCGCGGCGGCGGCACTAGCAGATGGCTGCTGAGGCTGTGCCGGCGGAGCAGCACCAGCCTGAGGCGGCGGTGCCGCCGACCCTGAACCCGGCAGAGGCATGTGCTGCGGCTGTGCGGCCCTGCACCAGGAGAAGAGCAGACCGTTAGATCACAGGATAAAAGCACCGAAAAAAAATTCGCACCAAAAATTGCATTTTTACAGCCTAGACTTCAAATTGAGACGAACAAACACAAATTCTCAGGCTAAAAACTAGGCATATCCCGATTCCGCCTGGCAGATTCAAATATTCCTACTCCCTCGCGGTTTCCATCAAGCAGGAAAAAAGCCCCAAAACCGAAAAACCGGAACGCAACGACGAGGAACGAAACGAGCAACCGCGCGTGGTGAACACGGAAGCGAACCCTACGGCGGCGATGAACCGGAGCGAGGCGGAGCGGGGAGGCGGCGACTCACGGATCGGATCGGGCGAGGTTGGGGCGCTTGAGCTGTGACCCCATGAGCGCGTCGTCCCTGGCGCGCTTCATGCCGCCATGCACCGGCGGCGCTCCTCCTTCCCCACAACCTCCTCCTCGTAACCCTCCCTCCGCGGCGCGAGCAGGGAAACCGGCGGCGATTCCTCCCCCTCCCCTGTTCCTCCTCCTCCACCGCCGACACCGATCCCACCTCCGAGCCTGTGCGCCGCCTCCGGCGCCGGATCTACCCGCGAAGACCACCCGTGAACCCGCTCCGGCGGCGCGAGGACGGCACGGGGCGGCGGCGAGCGAGCGCGAGCGGGAGCTAATCGGCAAGGGCGGAAGGCCGGAGAGAAGCGAACGCGAAAGGGAACGGCTCGGGCTTGGGCTCGCTTTAGAATGGGGGTGAGACTTGTTGCGAGAGGGCTCGCCAAGTAAACCTATCGCGCGGCGAGGACGCAGCCCGCGGCCGTTGTTGCGCCGCCCGCCGCCCTCGGATCCGGGATAAGGGGGCACGTGGACGGCCAGGATGGGACGGGCTAGGGTGAGGCGTGGTTAGCGGCGGTGACCTCACCCGGGCGGAAGGGTTCGCTTGCGCTGTGGGCAACGCGAGCGGCTCAGGCCGGGGGTGCGTATACCACATCCCTTGGAAATTCGGGGCGGTGTGAATTAGCAAGCGATTAGAGGAGTGGGGCACGGTTTAGCGCGAGAGGGCCGCATGTCAGCGGGGAAAGCACGCCCGTCGGTTAACCTAGAGGCGGCGAACGATGTGGGGAGTGCCTGTCAGTGTACGGGTGTGTAGACGCGTCGCAATTTCCACGGCTCAAGTATTTTGATTTTTGAGAAAACTAAATAACAAAATGGCTATTTTAGTTGTGTGATCATTCGTGCTACCAGCCAAGACTAACAAACATGAAAAACGAGGTAGTAGAAATGAAAAGGTGCATATGCTGCCCTCGTGCATAAGAGAAAAATATGGTGGAAGAATAGTTCTACACCATGTTTTGCTTCATCAAGGGAGTGGGAAGCCGCGAAGCTAGACAAAACAACCAAAGGATGTTATTTCTATTGTCATGTTTTTGGGAAATGCATGGTCCGTGATTATTTACGATGTCTTCTAACACCAAAAAAACCACAGCGAGGGGGTGAGGGGTTATTCATTGACAAATAAAAGCTAAGGTTCCACACCTCTCCTATATAAGTATTAAAGTTTCAGAACTCATAATAGTTAAAAGTTTACATATTAGGAATTTTCAAAATCATTTTACAAAACTCGGCAAATCAGTCATGAGCGAGGATACTAGCCTTTTTCATTTCATTGTGAGAAAAATTAGGTTGTATGCACTAGTTACATGGGAGAGCAAACGGCTAATGGTGGGTGAAATAGGGGCATTCAAGCAAAGATGGTAGCGGTGCACGTGTGTTTTCTAAGCGCATCAGACTTGTAGTCGATGGTAGTGGCTTATCGGGCAAAAGGTGACGCGTAGTGATAGAAGTTTTCATAGCGGCCAACAAAATAGAAAGACAAACATGTTGAATTAAAAGAACAAAGATAAGCGTTTGGGGGGGGGGGGCATGTCCCATGTTTTCATTACGCATGTTTCTCAACAAAATGTTAAACACTCCCGGAAGTACATGGGAAACATACAGTGAAACAAGTAATGAATGAGCTTCGTAATATGAGTGAGAGCAATACAAACTCAAGACAAAGATGAGCTCCTAACCTTAGCATTGCAGATATAAGACCTTTTTCAGTTGCAAATTGGTAAAACTCATAGCTCTTTTCTTTTGTTGAAAGATAATCAAAGTATATAGTATGATACATTTTTCTAAGAATACACAATTTGTAATCAACTGTACAACCCAAGTCCAATTATTACGATGCATTTTGTCTTTGCCATAGAAGTTTATAATCCTGTATTTAGTATCAGTGTGTCAGTGACAAGTCGGAGCGATCTATGTCACGAACGGTCACAGTACAAGATTGACTACATTTGACGTAAAAAACCATCCATTTAATTAAGGTGTCTCGATTTTACCATTTTTACTACGTGAGATGTTCACTCACCGGTGTGGAGCTATATTTAACTCTCACAAATTCTAGTTTGTTGACATCAATACCCTCTCTTTTTTTATGATGTCCATTAGCTAAAAAAAAAAAGAGGGAGTACGCAACTTCTTATTTCGTAAGCTTGTTATTCACAACTTCCATTAGCTCATCTGCCCATTCCGCCCTGTATGTTCGCGCCACGGCCATCTTCCATCTGTAGCATCTTTATTCGGTTTCCTCTACCAAAGAAAGTGTAAAACATAGGTAGTGAACTTGACAGGCTTACCTGACGGTTAAATAATTATCATGCTTACCCGCAAAAAAATATTTGTCATGCTAAATGTCATTCAATCCGATTTCAAGTTGAAAGTATTAAACCCCCGTCCATGGTGGAACCGTGGAAGAAGCCGTCCAGATGCCTTTTAGCGAGTCTCCAGCGCAATCACTCGGCAACTGATCGTAACGACTTGCTTAATTATACACGGGTTTTGGTTGTCTTTTCCCCAAAACAAGACCCAGCGAGCGGTGCCATCCCCTCTGCTATTTCTTCCAGCAAGATCGATCGTTTCGACGAGGCGCAGGCACGACGCGTAGCTTGGTGAACACCTGACATGACATGACCTGACTGACAGCCTCATGTAGCACGCCTCCCTGTAACAGGAGGCAGAGGGGAGAAGAATTCTCTGGTTGCGCTATGCAAAGTTCTTGGCTTGGAGAGCGGGCTAACCGCTGTATAGCTACTACGTTGGCCTACAAAGTTTTGTGCAATGCTGAAGCGTCTTGGAATCGTTTAGGAAAAAGCTTACATAGGCCACAATTGGCCATTGCTTCTCATCTCTTCTTTGCTCTACGTGACGTGTACATTCCCCATCAGGGTACAACATTTCTGTTGCAGCTGTTAGTTACTCTGCAAACTATATCGATTATCGAATGATTTTCTTTTTTCTGGTTGCACTGGAATTGCAGAACACAACTTAAAAAACAAGGAATTGCAGAACAGCTAGCAGTAGTTTAATCCGCTTGCTCCAATCTCTGACGTCGTCTTCCACTCTGCAAAACAAGCCTTGCAGAGCTGCAATGCAACCTGAGAGCCTGAGAAGGTCAAACAAGTCCGCCGACCGTGTCTTCCGTTCCGAGCTTCTTTCTGCAACACGGTGGTGCCGGCCCACGGGATCTGTGCGCGCCTCTCCGAACCTCGTTTTACTTTTTGTTGACGTGACGGTCCAAAACATCGTGCCACACGGCACCCGTTATTTTATCCAGTTGAGCAAGGGAGATTGGGATTTGGATTTCGAGTCCTAGTCATCTAACAATTCAGATAACAAAGAACAGTCCATTTGATCAAAACACTCCGGGTAAACACTGCTCTGAACGGTCAACTGTTTTACCCGTGTCCATGCCTATCTACAGTCGTTTGCGGGTCTTGTCTGCTGATCCTGACCATTCATCAAAATTTAACTGCTAAGCTTGAAAGCTCAAAGATTATGTGTCTATATCTCAATGAGACAGTGTTAAGCCAAGCGGGAGCAGAACTCGTTACTCATGATAAAGCGCACCATCAGTACAGATCTTATATTGATGAGTCATACAACTATGTTCAGTTTTACAGGGCTTTTCACTCCTTGCAACACAGCCTGACCGCCATCTTCAAGTCTACAAATATGCAAAAGCTGCAGAATCAGTGTATCCCTGGCCGTCCATAATGACTGTCTGAAAGTTCAGCATCGGCATGAAATTCCAAGTCATTCGTCGCATTTTGCCCCCATGCAACTGCCCCAATTTTCCTTAGAAATATTATATTACTCTGATATATGCATGTACGGCAATGCTAATTACATTATTGATGGAATACGTGAGAGTTGTATCCTGTTCGTAATGGATTACAACATCACTGGTCTTTGTTATAAGAGCCAACTGAGGTTCCATGGAAGCTTTAATTAGCATTTAAACCCAATTCAAATGGCCAAATGGGTAAAGTTTAGGGACTCACACCTGCAAGTAGCAGCTTCACATTTTGCACGGCTACTTGATCACCAAGAGCACCGAATTCGTTCCAGAATACTACTCTAAATATATACATATATAAGACAATACTGATTGGATTAATGGAGCAAATCAGGACGTCAACTACACGTGTGATATATGCACTGTGTTGGTAGTTGAATCATGCCGTCATTTTTTCACCAATTGTTTGTTGAACCAACCACAGTACTGGGTTTCCAAGCGCTGGCATTAGGCTGACTGCAACCAGTGGAACAGCACACACAAAAACCCACGGCCAAATGTTGTTTGTAGCATGCTTGGTAGGCACAGGTGGTCTAAATCTCTCGAGTCCTTCACGCAAATCTGGGTGGTTTCGGAACAGTAGCTGTAGCTGGAGAACAAAAATAGAGAAGGTTCACTATAGGCCTCAAGCTGGGATATGTATCAGAGAGGGGAGTGAATGACATTCATACCTCTTGGTAGGCCTCAAGCTGGGACAGCTCCATTCTGCCAAGAATGTCAAAGAGTGACGAATACAACATGGAATCACGTGCCTGTGGAATAAAGATCGTGCAAAGCATAAGTAACCAGACATTGCTGAGTAGATATTATTATACTTATAAACCTCCAACCAACAAAATAGCCGCATTAGTATTTGTCAGCTACATAGAAAAATGTAAGGAAGCTACAGTTATGAATGATCTAGGATACGGAGAGTTTTCAGATTAACTATCTATCCTACTTCAACATAGGTAACAAATCCTGCTGATGGCACAATGCTTGATTCAGCAAGATCTCAAGTTTATTAGGAACTTGTCTGATAACTGGTACCAAACAGCCTAAAAACACCCCATGGTTCAATCATTCTATCTGTTTCTTGAACTTCCTCTTCCGTCCCCAGTTAGCTGTTTTAAGGGACATATATGTATGAACACCATTTTAGCATGCTTTACTACTATGGTTCCCAACTAGTTAGCTGAGACTGAGACTGAATGATGGGTAACCACTCATCGGAAAGCTGCAGAGTGTCTAGCAAAGTAGCAATTTAGAGTGCTGACTGCTGTGTGAGATAAAACTCCCAAGAGAGTCAAAGTACAGTTCATACTAAATTCAGTAAACTGAGGTAATCTCAATAAGATGGAACACTTGCAAGCATCAAAATTCAGATAGTTGACTTGATACACATCTAAGTCAGACAACAAATTCAGTACCAACCAATTCAGGGCTAGTTAGTAGGCAAGTGAAGTAATTATGCAAGTTAGACACTCTAATTCGAAATACCTTCACTTTCTTCACAAATCTGAGGGATTCTTCAAACGTCAGTGTCTCTGGCTTCGATGCAAAGGAACCGAAGACCACCATCATTCTCGAGTCTGCCCTAGGCATCTGATTTGCTCTCGACATGTTACGTCCCTTGTCCCTGAGATGCACAAGAAACACAGATAACTACCATCAAGGCCATTTCAAGATAGAAATTCTAAGGAAACAAGCAGTCTCAACCAATACTAACTAAAATACAATTTCCCCCTGGGCAGCAACCAAAAAGCCAGAACAACATCAGCTACCACGAAACGCCATCACAATTTCAACCAACTGCTTATACGATTGGCCAATGCCACCAGATTAGTGGAACTTCAGTACATGCCAACCGCAACAACCCAACACAATGAGAAAAAGCACCCGCCAGGTTTGCTTTGCATTAATGATGTAAGAGCATTCTATTGAGTCATACGCTACAATCAACAAATCAGTATCGAGATGGGAAACGAAAAGTTTTATAGGTAAAAACGTGTGAACCAAGTCATTTCGTTAGGATGAACCAATCAACCGAGCACAGTACGAAGCAGGAAAGAAAGAAAAAACTAAATAGTGGCCTTGAACATATCAACAAACAGTACCGACTGGTGTCAGAATCATTTCACGATTGCATCAGAACTGGAAGAAAAGATACTACAAAGAACGAGCTGCAACAAGTCCCTTTGAATGCCGAAATAGACGCGCAGCCCAAACTGAATCACGATAATGCCGGCACCATTCTTCTGGGACTGCCGAGAAATGGCCATACCGTAAAAAAAGCACCGGAGTTGGAAGCCCAATTCGATAAGATGAACAACAGGCCTTCGCAAAGCAGCAAGCACAACTAAATGGCAAGCCATTTCTACAAGCCAAATGCAATCGACAGGCATTCAAATCGAACGCAAGCATAAGCCAGGACATTGGGCAGGAAACCCCACCCGAGCAGCTCCTCGAACTGGCGGACAGAGCACCACCGCACTAGCTACAGCTAAGATGCCCGTAGTTAACAACAAACGACAGAGCAGAGATAGAAGCAGAGGACGAGAAAGAAAGAAAGCGGCGCACCTGTTAGCAATCGAGGGAGGCAATTAGGGTTCGGGACCCGGCTCTCCTCTCCTCGGCCGCCGCCTCCCCTCGCAATTGCAAGCTTGGAATATTCGAACGGCGGTGGAGTGGTTCCGAGAGGAAAGGAGGGGAAAGCGGACGAAGACGAAGCGGTGAGGCGTCCTACCACATCATCAACGTGCAAAGCCGTTCCAGGCGCATGACATGTGAGCCCACGCGTGGTCGGTCAGTCGCTGGAGGCCGCATGTCAGTGAGGTGAACTGGGGTGCTGCGTGGTGGGCGTATCTTACTGCGGCTCTTATCTGGATTGGTCAACGGGGAGGTGGTGGGAGTGGGGGGCGAGCTGGCAACTGGCAACTCGCAAGCCGTTCGGAAGTCGGATCCCGATTCCCGACCCGTTAGAAGAGTTGGAATTAGGGCGTGTTCGTTTGAGGGCAAAAATTTCAGCTCCTGTCACATTAAAGAGAATCTTATCATTTAGGAGTATTAAATAAAATTTAATTATAAAATTTTTTACAGATGAGTGTTAATTTACGAGACGAATCTAATGATCCTAATTAATCTATATTTTGCTACAATAATGCTGTAATAACCATCTTCTAATCATGTCTTAATTACTCTCATTAGATTCGTCTCGTGAATTAGTCTAGGGTTCTGCAATTAGTTTTGTAATAAAAATTTATTATATTTTTAAATAGTAGATTCTCTTTGATATGACAGGGCTAAAATTTTTGCTAAAGAAACGAACACCCCCTTAATAAGTCGCTCGGATCTTGTATTCTAGCCCAGGCCCAGAACAAGATCTAAGCCCATGTATGTACTTATATGGGCCCATTCAGTTTTCTACGACATTTATTTACGTTTCATTTTCAGGCCGTGGGCCGAATATCTGGAGTTTTTGTATATTTGGGACTCCAAATTCCAAATGTGGGGAATCAGTTATCGTCGGACATTTCGACAGAGATCTTCTATTTCTCCAGAAATTGTCGAGATAAAGATGAAGAAAAAATATCATAAAGTTCTGATGATGAATTCTAGTAGGGAAAAAATACTAAAAAGAAAATGAAACTACGACTGATCTTCGTCGATCGTCATTGTCATCTTCGTACAGGCTCATGTTCCGGACTAAGAACGACCACCTGTATCTCGTACCCTTCGGGCAGGAAGGCGTTGAACCCCACGGCCAGCTCCGGCGTGTCCCGGAACAGAGCAGTGGCCGTGGACGTGACCTCGTCCATGCCGATCCGATGGTTCCTGATGTCCTCCATGAGGCGATGGAAGAGGTGGTACTTGTACGGGTGCCGCTCCTCGAACGCCAGCGTCACCCTCCTGGCGAACACCAACGCCTCCAGCAACCGCGACCTGCATGCCGCCGCGGCTTCAGTATCCGTGTTTGACCTGAAGACAGGCAAACGATCATACCAAAATGACTACTGATAGAACACTCCGAAATAACTGTGAATTAGGAACTGAAAGGTAGCTAGCATGCATGTTGATGTACGTACCGGTCACCGGAGAAGGAAGAGCCGGCCATGTTCGACGACGGCGCGTGATCTCAGGATCGATCGTAACAGAGGGAAGGGAAGGGAAATGGGGATGGACTCTCTTCACTCTGAATGCACTGTTTGGTAATGAAGATTGAACAAGTGTAAAGGCAAGATCTATCGATCTATGAGTGAGTGAAGGATGCCATGTTTGTTTTTGTAGAGGCCGGCGGTTAGATGAATACGGCAGCTGTACAACAGAGAGTGATACTGACCGGGTAATGAGCTGAAACGTTGCTACATGCACGGGTTCAAGATCCGCAACGACCACGGCTCTTTTACCGCGCCTCTTTCCTTCGCTGGATCTGAAACTCGCACTGAAGAAGCGAGCGGGAGTCAAACGAAAAACAGGCCGGGCGACAACCTCGAGGCCCAGAAAATGTCGTGCTGTCCCAGCACGGCCCAAATAAGGACGCCTAAGTGGGCCGTGACTGAGATTTCCTACTATCCGGCAAGATTAGCAGAACCGTGGGAGCCGGGAGTGACAACTGACAGAGGACGGGCAGCGACAGATTGAGAGGGCGAGCATCTAATTAGGTGATGATGACGCTCTTGGTGTATGGTGTTAGCAAGTTCTTCATGGTTCTTAATCTTTCTTAAGTTGTCGCCGCATCTACGAGACTATACAAACCATACGTGTCATGCGTGAATGCGGTCATGTGGGTATATGCGTTATATGCGAAATCGATCCGGGGCATCGCGTGCTTCAGAAGAATAGACACAAAAAGGATATGAAACCTCGCCACTCACTCTACAAACAAAGAAGCTCTGCTTTAAGGGATAGATCCGTGCACTAATGCATATCATAACTACCCAATAATCCGTTCTTGCTCTAGAATGGTAGTACTACGAGATACCAATAGGGCATGCGGCAAATCTTATCTCCACAGTTCTTGCATTTTGTAGAGCAGATCTAGTGCAGGTACCAGGGCATCGCATATATATTTCCAGAATTTTCCCAGGAACAGCAAGAATATTTACTATTGCTAACTTTATACAATAATCACACAGGTGTAAATCGTTCAGCATCGCCGGATGATATGAGGAAATGAAGTCACTAGATAGTGACACTCCTCGAGGAAAATAAAATAAAAAACTGACCATCGTTCCTTTTGGCACCTAGGAATCTAGATAGTACTACCTATGTTTGAGCAGGAGCTAGATATGGGTGCAATTCTTCACGATAGGTACAGAAAAATGCCTTATCTAACTGTTTATGGGTGCAAAACAAAGAATTTTGAAGGTGCGAATCAGCGAGTATGTTGGAATTTAACCAGATACAAGTAAAAAATTATTTTGTGGGTGCGCTCGCACCCACCACCATATATATGGCTCCGCCCATGTGTTTGAGTCACTTGCCGTAACGTCATACTTATTCTCAGTTGACCACTTGTCTTATTCAAAAACATTGTGAAAAATAATATTTATTTTGTTACTATTTGTTTTTTCATTAGATATATTTTAAGCATGTCTTATTCATTTTTATATTTCCACAAAAAATGAAATAAGATAAGCGGCAAACACAATGTTTGAAAGTCTTACATATATTTTGAAACGGTTGGAGTATACAACAGTCACTTGCATTATGCGTCGGTTGCATCTCGAGTTTCAAATCAAGTCTCAGTTCTTACATCTCCCCATATATAAATCATGTATATATACCGATCTTGAATTTTGCACTTTTTTTAATATAATGTAAAATAAAAATTATTCTTGATGAAAGCAGTGCCTGAAGCCACGCATGCGCATTTGGACAAATACCCTGCTCAGAAATCGGGATGCAAAGAGCTCATAGGCCTCGTCAACAATCCATCGAGACCGCCGCTTCTCCCTGCAGGCCAGCTACTAGTGCCCACCTTATCTCCGCACAGTGACCTAGCCAATCGATCAGATTCAGAGCACATGTATCTATACGTCGATACAGCAAGTGAACGCATGCAGCTAATGGCTATCTAATCTACTTGCAGCTGGGGGTATCCGAATCCGAATGAGCCACAATAATACAGGACCGCGGCGCCTAAAGTGGTCATGCGTGTGACGCATTGTCGTCTCGTCGTTCCTGAAAAAAATAATATTGTTCCAGATCAGAAATTATACAGCAAGACATCCAAAATAATTAAGGGAATAAGACGGAACAAAACTAATGGAGGCAGAGCTAGCTTTTCGCCAGACTGAACTGACCGATCTCGACCGGTCTGATGCTCCTTCCACGGCCACAACGAACTGTGTCATTTCTATATCTCGATGCCGTACGTGGATGCATGCTAGCTGTGAATGTGATGTGTGTGCGTCATGACGCGATCGATTCGAGAATGAGATGCAGGAGGGAATTCTCTCCTCTCTTCTTTTTTTTCCCTTTACGCATTATGATCCAGGGAGCGATGATGAGCCTGAAGCGGCAGAAACAATGGAAAAATCAAGTATGCAGAAAGATTGCATTGGCCAACGGGTGATGATGGTGGAAAGCTTAAGGAATATATGTTTGTAGCGTTTCATCTCTCTTTTTTTTCTTTACTAGCTCTCGATCGATCGACAATTATGCACTCGGCCATGCATTGACATTTGACTGTCTGAGCAACTACAACGAAGCAAGCCCGAGACGGAACAATGGGACCAAGCTAGAAGGTCATTACGACCAACAAAACAAATCCTACTTGCACACATAGATAGGTACCCGAAAAGCAACTAAAAGACCTGATGCAAAATCAAGCAGAAAAAAAAGAAGAGAAAAAAGTGGCATGATAGATAAAGTGGAAACATGACAAATATCGCACTACAACTACGTACTGCTCCAGCTATCTGATACGCGGAGAACGAATCACGGTTCGATAAGTTGGACGGGGAAAAGATGGGGGAAGCATGCATATTATACGCATGTCACTCGGTCACTGACAAGGAAGAGTGAAAGTTAAAGAAGGAAAAAGGCAAACCAACATGCATGCACCGTAATGATAATTGAGAGAGAAACAAGCCATGCACACGATGGACAGGTTTGACACACACGGTGCTATACTTGAACTGACATCAACGAATTAATGGATGCCGTAATCAACTATCTTGTTGAATCATAAGCGAATTGTCTACCACTTTCTATCAGTTTAAACCTTTGGGTGCAACGTAACGTGTCGGTGCAAAGTAGCTCACATGGTACCAGAGACAAAGGTCTTGATTGGTGACCGCATTTTACACTATGTCAGGCACTCTTATTTCCACGTCTGAGACCTAAGAGAGCCTCCACGTGTGAGGGGAGTGTTGAACCATAAGAATTATCCATCTTTTCCATCAAACTTAAGCTTTTAGTTGCAACTAGTTGGTGCAAAGTAGCTCTCACTCTCATTTTCTTAAGATATCATGTTGATAAGTTAAAACTGATGTTAAACTAACAACACTATATACATAACAATGAAAAGCATAAATGTGGTGGAAAGAGCAAAAGGAAAAAGGACCTTCAAATCCCGCCTCCGGAAGGAAAAGCCAGAAGGCAAAGAGGTTTGGTTTACGTATGGTGGAAGGACATTTTCCAGTCGAAAAGCTGAAATTTACTATTTTTGGGGAACTTAACCATTATAATTTTTTATAGAATGTGATTTAGGTCCTTATTAAAACAAAAGGTTGTGTTCCAGTAAAGAACATAGTTGATTTCACAAACTACAAAAAAATCTATCACAAAATTACATGTTTAAGGAGTTCTAAAAGAGCTTCCATCTATTTATTTATTTTGCTGAAGAACAGATATGGATATGCAGTCCAACACAGGCCACATCTACCTAGGCTACAATAAAGTTGTTAAGGAATCAACCGTCCATGCATGCGAAGTGGCGAACAGTCATCGTGCATCACATGCTTGTACCTAGATAAGTTAGCCAGGATACACCATGCAGCATGCCAAACTTCGGTGCAGCAGCTAGCTTGAAGTAGGGCCGGGCACCAAGACCCTCCTTGCAAGCATGCATGACGAGACCAATTAATCTTGCATGCAAGATCTTGCCTCCAAAACTGTCAGCAGCTAGCTTTTTTTTTGCGGTGGAGAGAATTTCATTGATCACTCAGGAAGCATATTACAATCCCTAGCGATCATTTGCTCTGCACAGCGGGGAGCCCGCGCACGCCACACTGCAGTGTGAACCGTGCGTTTCGCCAGCTGCGCAAGCTCATGAGCTACACAGTTTTGTTCTCTCCTAATAGCCTGGATCTTCACATCCGGCAACCTATTACAGGATTCTCTAATCTCTGACAAAATAAAACTAAGAGAAGAACGTGAGTTCTTCTTATTCTGGAGTGCTGCCACCAACGTCGCGCAGTCCGACTCCAACATCGCTGGTTCTCTTACCCATTCCTCAGCCAGGCGCACACCCTCCCTGCATGCCAACGCTTCCACCTCCTCTGCTGAATCACCATTAAAGATGACTCTCCAGGCTGTCAGCATCACCTTGCCTTCATAGTCTCTGATCACCACGCCCACCCCTGCCTTGCCCGACTCTACAGAAAAGGCACCGTCCACATTAATCTTGACCCAGCCTGGAGGCGGTGGTGCCCAACGGACTATCAGTCGACTTGTATTTTGCTTCCATGCGCCAAACGGGGCTCTCAACCCTTTTCCTTTTCTGTCCTAACTGTCAGCAGCTAGCTTATAAAGATCTCGACACATAGGAACGATAGAGGTTACTGCAATCGCACTCGGACTCTCGATCGGGTTGAACAAAAAAGACCGACCTGATCTGCTTCTTTGTCTGCTCAGAGTTTAGATACGACCGACACTACAAATAAAAGGAGCCAACTCACTGCACCAAGCACCATGAAGAACTATCTCAGATCGCTATAGCTTTTCTGCTTTCCTACCCTTTTGATTATATGGAGTTTGGTGTGAATGTAAGTGCACCATGCATTCTTGGATCGAAGCAGCATGCGCACTACCAATATATATACATATTTATCTGCAATCTTATCTTAGTAATCACAAACCAATCGATACAATGCTCGAGTTTTTCGAGCTATATTTGAAAGACTCGGTTGTCTGCTCATTCATTTTGATTTCTAATTGGTGCAATGCTGCGCCTCTAATTCCATCCAAATGTGTGCGATTTGATGCAAGTGCAGTTATGCGTGGACTTTGTCTTTTGCCTTCCTACCAGTGCAAGATAATCTTGTTTCTAACAGAAAGGTCAGGCTAAAGGCAAAGCCTTTTTTCTAACAATGGGAGAGCGACTTTCTTTCTCTCTGGTCTCTCTCTTTTATTGTTCAGAGAGACAACTGATAATGGAGTACGGTTTCGGATTCAATAAGTGTCTTTCTATCTCGATTGATCATGTTTGTGTTCTGTGATTGGATACTTGGCTACTGTATATGCATATATGCATTGTTGAGTGCATGATTTTGACTACATAAATGTGGTTCCCGTTTCCATACGTTACTCACTCTACCCCGCACTACCACACTGTAAGTAACCTTCTAGCTTGTGCCCCTATAATTCCAACCTTCCATGTACCCAAGAGGCAACAAGAGAAATCTGATTTCATTTGATAGAGGCATCATATGTATCTGCACGGGCTACAGGGTATGAGTAGATTTTAAATTGCACTTCATGTTTAGGGATAGATATTGCGAGTAGAGATTTAATTTGAACTCCATAGTAAATATGGATAGACAAAAAGTTTATATAGATTTATTTTAGACTTCAAAATTATTATGGAGATAGAGAGAGGCGGTAGAAACTCCATTAGATGTATTCTTATAACTCCAAAATGGATGGACGGGTGTTTGCCTTTTTGTGGGAATTTTTAGGATTTTCTGGCTAGGATTTTTAACGTGTTAATAACACAGGATTCGGATATACTTAGTAAATTATCTCCACCTACTGTACCTGGGTGGTTATCCAATGTTTCCTGAACCCTAAAATCATAGGTGCACCGTGTTTTTGTTTCAAAGTATTTGTGCTAGGAAGAGTATCAAGGAACCTCATTATAAGGGGCAAAAATTGCAACAAATATAAGCATATGTGCTTTATTATTTAAAGAAGGGGCAAAAAAATGCTACATAGCTTATAATCATTTGGCTTTCAAATCACATCTATCTTGCAGATGTAAAGCAAAGATGTTTTATTATTTTCATAAAAGAAATTAATGACATCACAGTTGTGTACAAACCAGAGCATGCATATATGCTTCAACTGTAATATTGCAGCAACGCCAAATCCACAAGGCATCAAGCTCATGTTCTTTATACCTTGTCGGGTAGAAAGGACTTAATTTCAATTTCAAATGGTCTTGTCGATCCATAAACCATGCACATTATGGAAGTAACTAGATGTTGCAGGTACACTTCGTTTCCACAGTGGTGTAGCTTGCTTCGTACTTCTAGAATATATGCTGCACGCGCGACCATATATAACTAGGTGAATCCCTCGCGCGTTGCTGCGGGAATTCAAAGATCAATATCAAATTAATGTCAGATGAATGATACAAATGAAAACCATTTTACTATGGAGCATTGAGTTTCGTAGTAGCTTCAGTTGTAAAGTGGAACGACAAAATGAAATAAAAATATACGGAAATACATTTTTTAGATAATAGAATAGAAAAACTACATAACTGATGTATCTGAAGGTATCCAAATTATATGTTATATTGAGATGTTGGATATAGTTCTAGCTAATTGAGGATATTTTTTTGACAATGGCTGTCTAGAGATTGTTGCTTGATCTGCAGCAAGCGAGGGAGAAGATTGTGTCAGTTTAACGCCAATAAGCATGAAAATTAAACATAAAACCAGAAAGAAGCAACATAGCTTAAAGAGTATGAAATCCTATCTGAAGCACCTTTGCCTGTGTTAATATCCATAAGTAGTAGGGTGGTTGCCAAGGAGCCAATGACGATGTAGAGATTGTTGCTTGATCTGCAGCATACGGGGCAGTAGATTGGGCTTAGTTAATAGTTAGCATTAGGCAAATATTAACATACAGTCTGAAGGAAGAATATTAGCCTACACAGTGTGAAAACTATATGAAGGTAGAGATTGTTGCTTGATCACGGAGGAACCAAAATAGCAACCCTGAAAGAACCCATCATAATTGGGGGTAGTAGTATTATGTATGTTGTTTATAGTTGTTAAATAGTTCAGTTTGAGCAAAAAGAAACACCGTTGCCTAAAGGTCACCAAATTATTATGATTGAGCTTGTACCGAAGATATCATGAAGAAAACATCGGCAATCCTGTGGACACTAATTACAACGCAGTCAAACTTTGCATGTAGGTGCACCGTTTTACCTGGATGAGTGATGAAGAACAGTGCATGTACCCAAACGAAGCAAACATTGTTGATGAGGCATGGGAATATTACCTATGCAAACGTGAGCCGATGAGCAGCGTAGCACAAACATATAAGCGTGCAAAAAGAAAAGTCAAACCAAAAGATGCAGAAGGGGCACATCATCAAATAACACCTGTGAGGCAGAGGGTTGACGCCAAGAGCTGCAGATGAACGGAGGCAATTGAGAAACAACAGAGAGGCTGCAAACCTGCAATTGGGAGTGATGGGTTGGTCGCATCTCACTGGTAATGATACAGGGAAGGTACGTGTTGCCGATTGCTTCTTTGTTAATTTAGGGCAGACTTGGGAGGAGTATTCGTGTGCAGGAGGAGAATTGGAATAGGAATATAGCTCCACTGATGATTGTGGTCTCTGATTCCGTAGTGGCTGGAGTTTCTAAAGCCTTCTCCCCTTTGGCAGTTTCTTGTAGCCAGGAAATAAAGGAGGTTGCTCAAATAAAAAGGAGTATTGAATGGATGTTTTCATGGAAATAAAACTGACCAAGATGGCGCTAATAAAGAGTGAAGAAAGAGTGGTGCATGTTTGTTCAGTAGCAAATTACACACGTCTGATGGACAGGATCTGACGCTCAAAATTGAAGAAAGTGAACAATCGAATGGACCAAATAATTTGGATGACGTGGCTGCTTGAGGTTTCAGCTTTATAGCAATTAGTGACTTGTAGTGGGTTGCATCTATATAAGATATATAGATATGCATGGCATAGTTTTATTCTTTTCATCGATGATATTGTTTTGTTTACTTTTACATGTGCGCAGCACCAGTGGTGGAAATCAACTCGTAGCATCCTGTTTGAAACCTCTAAGAATAATTGTTAGCTGCTAAAATTAGCACTAGAGGTTTCAAACATACCAGCTAATAGCACAGCTATTATTAGCCAACCCTCCAACTAACAACTATTCTATTAGCTCCCTCAACCTAGCTAATACTAGCTAATAGGTGGCTAATAATTAGAGGTTTCAAACACCTTCAGCTAATAGTTAGCTAGCTAGTAGCAAATAGCTAAACTTAGCTAGCTAACAATTATCACTAAAGGTTACAAACAGGGCCTAAAACTAATGTCTCTGACAGAGTCAAAATTAGTGAAAGATGTGCAAGGACCTACACTAACCGATGGTGTCCAATTTGGGAAAGGCAACTGCAATGACATTTTTCAAAGAGAAAAAAAAAAGAGGTGTTAGGCTAGTTCCTCAAAAGCTCTTTCATTAATAAATTTCTTTATCATTTCCTCTTCAAATCACTTTCATATATAAGACCGGTCTCAATGCACGGTTTCATCGAACGGTTTTCAAAAATGCCATGTCATTTGAGTTAGCAAATGAAACAAGTTCTCCCAGTGACTTAAATATGTACTCCCTCCGTTCTTAAAATGATGTCGCCGTTGACTTTTTGAGTTACGTTTGACCGCTCGTCTTATTCAAAAAAGTTTAAAAATTATCAAATATTTTGTTATAATTTGTTTTATCACTAATGAAATTTGAAACATAACTTGTAATTTTGCATATTTGAGCTAATATTTTGAATAAGACGAAGGGTCAAACATAACTCAAAAAGTCAACGGCGACATCAATTAAAAAACGGAGGGAGTAGTTGTATGGTAAATATATGTACTTGGCTCAAAATCTATAGAATTGTGTGGAGTTGCTGCTTAAACATATATAATATGCATGGCATAGTTTTATTATTTTCATCGATGATATTGTTTTGTTTACTTTTACATGTGCACAGCACCAGTGGTGGAAATCAACTCGTAGCACACTAAAACTAATGCCTCTGACAGAGTCAAAATTAGTGAAAGATGTGCAAGGACCTACACTAACTGATGGTGTCCAATTTGGGAAAGGCAACTGCAATGACATTTTTCAAAGAAAAAAGAGGTGTTATGTTAGTTCCTGAAAAGCTCTTTCATCAATAAATTTCTTTATCGATTTCCTCTTCAAATCATTTTCATAAGACCGGTCTCAATGCACGGTTTCATCCAACGGTTTTCAAAAATGCCATGTCATTTGAGTTAGCAAATGGGACAAGTTCTCCCAGTGACTTAAATATGTAGTTGTCTGGTAAATATGTACTTAACTCAAAATCTATAGAATTGTGTGGAGTTGCTTCTTAAACGTGTAGTTTTCTGATAGATATGTCAAAAATATGTCGTCGCATGGAAATTTACTTTAAACTTAATTTGCATATTTATTTACAGCGAGCCAACAAAAGAAACGGGGAAGTAGTAGACTCTAATCATTATATTGGCTCCTACTTTCTTCCACCATGTTTCTTGATAGAGAGCACCATGCAATTAGCATGGGTGGGGCCCACACCCACCACCTAATACCTTCTCTCTGCTACCACACCGCTCCACTCACACACCTCCATATATGCTTCTCTCCTGGATAGCATAGCTCCATCTCCATTCATAACAGCACACCTAGCTAGCTTGCTTCTTATTCATCTCATACATGATACATCTCTCTTCCACCACCCTCCTCACACCTCCATCAATTTGATCCCGGTTCTGTTCGATTCCTCACTGGAAGCCAATCCAATCCTATCCACCACCACCACCATTCCCAAATCCCTATACAAGTGGTGGCCATGTGAGAGGCTCCCAGCGAGCTACATCACCAAGAAGCCTAGGAGGAAGTATATCTCGGAATGTGCTGTCTCCCAACACCTGCGAAGCGATTCCCTTGCCCTCTAACGGCCTATATAAGCATCTCCATGGCTCCCCCTTTCAATCGCCACCAGAAGTAGCTAGATATATCACTGGTAGTATATCGAGCTCGGTCACCGTTTTGCCGCCGTTATCGTCGGCGTAACCTAACTTTACCATGGTGAAATTCACCAAGCAGTTTGAAGGGCAGCTTGTCCCCGAGTGGAAGCATGCCTTCGTGGACTATTGCCTGCTCAAGAAGGATCTTAAGCGGATGCAACACGCCCTGTTGCACGGCCGGCATGATCACTGCACAGCAGGCCTAACCAACTCCCAACCAAGAACAGACCAACGATCTTCTCTGTCCCAATGGCTCTTCGACAAGCTCCCTGATCTCTTTGGGGCCAATGCACCCAGGGATCGTGGAGTCATACAAGTACTAACACTTGCACCACATAGATGCATGCTGCATATCACAGAAAAACGTTTCTGATTTTTTTTTCATGTTCATTTATTGATGGACCGTAGGTGCACCGGAAGCTGACCGGCTCGGCGAGCAGAGGAGGGGACGTGTACGAGACTGAGCTGCTGGATCCGTTCGCCGACGACACGGACGACGCAGCGGCGCGGGAGTTCTTCGCGCGGCTGGACGCGCAGCTGAACAAGGTGAACCAGTTCTACAAGGGCAAGGAGAAGGAGTTCCTGGAGAGGGGCGAGTCCCTGCGGAAGCAGATGGACATCCTCGCCGACCTCAAGGCGGCCAGGGACGACCCCTCCGTCTCCAGCTCCTTCATCTCCGGCTCCGGTGAGTTCCTCCTCCGACCAACCTACCGGCGATCATGGCGTCCGCCGCAGCACGTGTTTAGCTAGTGTGTCGTGTCCGACGTGGCCGGGGAGGAAACGTGAGATGATGTGTCACGTAGGCTCGCAACTAACGCGGCAAATGGGGGTGGCGACTGGTGAGGTGAGGTCCATGTCGAACGTTTGAGGCGGGTGAGCAAGCAGTCACTAAGCTCTGCCTGCTTGGGGACTGGGAATATCCGGCTCTCCTTTTATCCTGTGGATGATGCCTTTAGCTCTGTCTGCATTTGGCACGACCGTATTGTGTTATGCGACTTTAGTTTATCAGCATTAGATAACCTTTTTTTTATTATTACACTTTATTAGGTTGATAATTTGTCGATGCTTCCCCGGATTCTGAAAAGATAAGCATAATGCGAAATGCCATGCGTTTATTTGTGCTAGATCACGATTCTTCAAAAGCAGAATTTCTTAGAAGAGAGCTTTTGCCTGCTTTTATTGAAAGCAATAAGGAGTTTGTTACTTCAAAAGCAGAATTTCTTCCTTCTAATCATACAGAGCATTTCTTGATATTTTTCTGTTCTACTACTGCAAAACAGAGGATGAGTCCACCATGTACGTGACGACAGCAACCGATGCGGACCAGGCCGAGCAGGAAAGCATACCGATCAAAGACCCAGAGGACCAGCTAGCAACGACCCCACGGTCTCTAGAAGGTTCCGGAACGTTCGGGACGCCCGGCTCGGAGCCGAAGAGCCTGGGGAGGTCGGTGAGCAGCTGCCAGAGGATGAAGAGCCTGAAGATCAACATCCCCCTGACGAACCCCTCGAGGACGATCTCGGCGCTGACGGACATCCTGTGGGACGAAGTTATCAGCCAGAGTTCCAAGAAATGCAACCCTGACGGCAGCGTCGCGAAGCAGAGCATCAACAAGACGAAGCTCCGGCACGCGGAGAAGATGATCAAGGGCGCCTTCGTTGAGCTCTACAAGGGCCTGGGCTACCTCGCCACGTACCGGTAAGTGCGGCGCATCTGAGCACAAGTAGCTGCAAGATTGCTTCTCCATTTTTGAACGTTCTTCAGAATAAGCTCGTGTGAAGGAATAACTTGCTCAAATTTTGACGTGTTTTTGACAATGCAGGAACCTGAACATGATGGCATTTGTAAAAATCCTGAAAAAGTTTGAGAAAATTAGCGGCAAACAGGTTCTCAACATATACCTCAAGGTGGTGGAGAGCTCCTACTTCAACAGCTCTGACGAGGCACGTGTAACATTTCGTTCTCACTCTCTGCCTGCCTGTTACCTAGTACAGACAGAGAGCTCGATGTACTTGCTGTTCCGAAACTCTGAAACTGACACACAGAGCACGCCGTTGTCTGTCATCCGATTCGCTGCAGGCACTGAAGCTGATGGACGAGGTCGAGGACATCTTCGTCCATCACTTCGCCGGCGACAACCGGCGCAAGGCCATGAAGTACCTCAAGCCGGCGCAGCGCACGGAGTCGCACGCCGTCACCTTCTTCACCGGGGTCATGGCCGGCTGCTTCGCGGCGCTGTTCGCGGGCTACTGCGTCATGGCGCACATGGCGGGGATGTACACCGCGCCGCCGCCGCGCGGCGGCGGCGGCGGCGCCGTGTACATGGAGACGGCGTACCCGGTGCTGAGCATGTTCGCGCTGCTGTTCCTGCACCTGCTCCTGTACGGCTGCAACATGGTGGCGTGGCGCCGGTGCCGCGTCAACTACGGCTTCATCTTCGAGTCCTCGCCGGCCCGCGGCGAGCTGAAGCCCCGCGACGTCTTCCTAGTGTGCGCCGCGTCCATGGCCGCCGTCGCCGGCGTCATGTTCGCGCACCTCGCCCTCGTCCTCAGAGGCTACCACGCGTCGCCTCACGTCCAGGCCATCCCCGGAATCCTGCTCTTGGTGCGTTTCATCTATCTAGTAGTACAATTATTATTGTTCGGATCGTCATCTCGTCGGTCGTGGCTGCTACGCGGCAGAGAATAATCAAGGAACATGCTGCGCCTAATACTAAGAATGAGAATAACGGAATGTGTTCGATGCTCGCAGGTGTTCCTGCTGCTTCTGTTCTGCCCGTTCAACGTCGTGTACCGATCGAGTCGTTTTCTGTTCCTTAGGATACTGAGGAACATTGTTCTGTCACCACTCTACAAGGTACGGCATCTGCAGCACTTGCTCCTGTACTGGACCAGTGAATATTGGAGCTGAATTGGGCCAGTGAATAACCTGGTGGTTGCTGAATGTTTGCAGGTTGCGATGGTGGACTTTTTCATGGCTGATCAGCTCTGCAGCCAGGTGCCAATGCTAAGAAGCCTGGAGTACCTGGCTTGCTACTACATCAGCGGAAGCTACAGGACGCAGGAGTACGGCTACTGCATCAACACCAAGCACATCAGAGACCTGGCCTATGCCGTCTCCTTCCTGCCTTACTACTGGAGAGCCATGCAGGTGAACTGGATTACAAGACCTTTTTCTGAACTTCTGAATGTGGGCCTGAACTCTGAAAAACTGAAGAATGCAAATATGTTCTGTCCAGTGTGCGAGGAGGTGGTTTGACGAGGGGGAAACGAGCCACCTTGTGAACCTGGGCAAGTACGTCTCCGCCATGCTCGCCGCCGGTGCCAAGGTGGCCTACGAGAAGGACAAGAGCCTGGCGTCGCTCTCGCTGCTCGTCGCCGTGTCAAGCACCGCCACGATGTACCAGCTGTACTGGGACTTCGTCAAGGATTGGGGCCTGCTCCAGGCCAACTCCAAGAACCCGTGGCTCAGGAACGAGCTCATCCTCAAGAGGAAGTCTATATACTACTTGTCAATGGTAAGTTCGTCAGTTCAACACCATGCTTGTAACGCGAGCCCAAACCGGCTCAGCTGCAGTGCAGAACAAACTGCTCTTTCTGAATTCAGACAGGCTGTCTGGTCGAGAAATCAACAATCGAAACTGAACTTTGACCACGCACGAGAAATTCCCAACTCACGATCAGTATCCAACACTTCAATCGCATGGTCTAAATGGATCAGATTTGCATGTTGTTTGTTCTGCATTAGTGAAGAATCATGTTCCCAGATAATATGCTCAAATAAAACAAAATAAATCACGTCCCTAAATAACCAAAGGCCGAGGTGAAATGTTCTTATTCCTGTCTGAACTTTTTGCAGGGACTGAACCTTGTGCTCAGGCTTGCTTGGCTTCAGACCGTGATCCATCCAAACTTTGGGAGTTTGGACTCTAGAGTCACTTCATTCTTTCTAGCGGCCCTTGAGGTGATCCGGCGAGGGCATTGGAATTTCTATAGGTGAGAAGAATAGTCTGGTGATTCTAAACTATGTCATTCTTGAACAACACATTCAAAGACTAAAAGAAATTTGAATTTTTCAGGTTGGAGAATGAGCATCTGAACAACGCGGGCAAGTTCCGCGCGGTAAAGACGGTTCCACTGCCTTTTCACGAAGTGGACGAGGACTAATAATGTACCGAATCATCTGACAGTAGTAGATCGATCACTTGTTTTCTTCACCATTCTGCTGAATTTTTTTGAAGTGAAGAACTAGAGAGAGGTGTTGAATTGTTCAAAGCGTTAAATAATACTAGTACTCTGCTATAAGCTTAGGCATAGTTCTCTCTATATGTATGGAGTCACTAAATATCACTGAAGATGCTATACATCATTTGTTCGTTCCAAGATGCGTTAATGTGTAAATAAGAGGCGTCCAATTCCGACAGATTTTGTCTGAGCAAATATGCATCTTTATTCCAAAATAAATGAAAAAAAAAAGTACAATGTCAATGTTAGCAAGAATATCTCTGACCGCTTCTGTCGCCATGACTAGCTCTACAACGGTGTCACGGCATGCACGGATCTTAACTGACTAGCGTGATCTCCTGTATTTACTCTCGATCACTCATGTAATATGTAACGCCTATATATAGGCTTGTGAATGGAATACAATGTGCGCATTCTTTCCACTCTGATTACTCACTTACATGGTACCAGAGGGCTCATCCTGAGACCACTCACTCTTCGCCATGAGCACCCTCCCTTCCGCTGCCAATTCCTCTTCCAGCGCCATGAGTTCTCCCTCCATTGGCTCTACTGCTAGCGCCGCCTCTGACTCCACCAACGGCGCTCCCGTGGTTGTGCCGTTCTCTCAGGCCATCCACAGCTTCAACATCAAGGCTGCCGTCCCCTACACTCTCGATCTCCTGGCGCACAATCATACAAAGTGGCGCACTCTCTTCTTGATTGTGCTTGGCCGCTTCTGCCTCCTTCCTCACGTCGAGGACGACGCCGCCCACCCCACTGATCCCGAATGGGCGCGCGATGATCTCACCGTCGGCGGGTGGATCTACTCCACCATCTCCGAAGACCTCCTCGACATGTGCATGAAGCTCAAAGATCCGCAAGGTGGCTCTCCGACGGCGCGCATCATCTGGGTCTACCTCAGCAATCTCTTCACCGGCAACAAACCCAGTCGCGCCGTCAACCTGGAGGCTGAATTTCATGGCTTTAGCCAAGGTGAGCTATCGGCTAATGCCTATTGCCATCGTCTTCAACAGCTCGCCAACGCCCTCGCCGACTGCGACCAGCCTGTGACCGAGCGCGCACTCGTTCACCAACTCATCCGCGGCATCAACCCCAAGTACGGTGTCCTCAAGTCGCTGCTTCCCCTACTCCCGGTGTTCCCGTCCTTCATCGACGCCCGCGACTCCCTGCTTCGTGAAGAGGCCGCCCGTGCTGCTGAGGCCAAGCAGGCCGTCGAAACGGCCCTCCTCGCCGCCGGATCTACTCCACCAACCTCCGACAGCGCCACGCCCCCTCGTCAAGAAACGCCTGAGCGCCAGACCGCCAACAATGGTGACCGCGGCCGTGGCCGTGGCGGCGGTCGTGGCCGTGGCGGGCGCCGAGGCGGTGGCCGCGGTTATGGTGGCCACGGTGGTGGTGGCCGCGGTTACCAGAATCAGCAGCAGCAGTGGTCCCCCTACGGGCCATGGGGCATGCCATGGGGCGGCCCATGGCGTGCGCCGTGGACAGGCGCGACGGGTCCCGGTGTCCTCGGCACTCGCCCACCATCACCTGCCGCGCAGGCGTACCCGGCGTACCAGCACCCGTCCACCATGCAGGCCCCGATTCAACAGCCTGCGTGGGATGCAAGCAGCCTCATTCAGGCCCTGCAGGCCACGTCGCTCCATCAACCTTCTCTCGGCGGTGACTGGATGATGGATTCAGGGGCGTCGTCACACATGACCGGCGACCAAGGTAACTTGCCCATTTACCGTCCTTTGTCTTTGCGTAATTCCTCTCATATAGTTGTTGGCAATGGGTCTTATTTACCAATTCTTGGCACCGGATCAACCTCACTGCACGGGCACAACAACAAATTTCTTCTATCTAATATCTTATACACACCTGATCTTGTCACTAATCTAATCTCGGTGCGCAAATTTACTCGTGATAACTTATGCTCGGTTGAATTTGATCCATTCGGCTTCTCTGTGAAGGACATCATCAGCAAGAGAGAAATTCTGAGGTCCAATAGCTCTGGCGACCTCTATCCCTTCTTCGGCACCAAGCAGATCTCACCAGCAGCTTTCACGGCGTCATCCATCTCCACTGATGTTTGGCACCGCAGACTAGGCCATCCTGGCAGCCACTCTCTTTCTTATTTGCTTTCCAAGTTTACTCTTCCATGTACAAATAAAGGCAATGCCTCTTCTGTTTGTGTGGCATGTCAGAAAGGGAAACATGTGCGGCTCCCTTTCTCCACCTCTACTTCTCATACCTATTTCCCTTTTCAAATAATTCATTGTGATTTGTGGACCTCTCCGGTTGAGAGCTTTACCGGATATAAATACTACTTGGTGTTGCTTGATGATTACACGCATTATATCTGGACCTTCCCTCTAAGAAATAAATCTGATGTTGCCTCTACGCTGCGTGAGTTCTATGCTTATGCGCTGAACCAGTTTCACTTGTCCATTCAATGTTTTCAATGTGACAATGGAAAAGAATTTGATAACGCTCCCATTCGTGATTTCCTTGCTGCTCATGGAATTGTTTTTCGTTTATCGTG
The DNA here is from genome assembly GCA_012490785.1 of Eragrostis nindensis. Lineage (NCBI taxonomy): Eukaryota > Viridiplantae > Streptophyta > Magnoliopsida > Poales > Poaceae > Eragrostis > Eragrostis nindensis. The sequence continues at coordinate 4,401,757 of JAAXCT010000001.1, read as the reverse complement.
TCCTTACACGTCTCCACAGAATGGGAAAGCCGAACGTTGCATTCGTTCCATCAACGATGTCCTACGAACACTATTGTTCCAAGCTCACATGTCACCTTCGTATTGGGTTGAAGCCATGCACACCGCTACATACCTTCTTAACCGCCGCCCAACTAAGCCTCTGCATCTAATCACACCCTACCAATGCCTATTTAACCAAGCACCTGATTACACTCATTTACGTACATTTGGTTGCTTGTGTTTTCCTAACATTACAGCCACGGCCAAGCATAAGCTCGCACCACGTTCTTTGCCATGCGTGTTTATTGGGTACCCTAAGGAGCAAAAAGGCTACAAATGTCTTGATCTGTCCACTAGAAAAATCATTACCTCACGACATGTTATTTTTGATGAACTCACCTTTCCCTTGGAAGCGCAGGACTCTACACGGCGAAAGCCACAAGCCAACCGTGCCGCACCCGATCCTGCAGCATCCATCTCGGATCTGGTGCTGATCCGATCCCCTCCTGCAACCTCGGCGATTCCTCGTCCAACCGCGTCCACCTCGCCCACTCCCAGCTCGCCACGCACCCCACCTCAATCGCCGAGCGCACCATCATCCAGCGCATCCAGCAGGAGCTCGCCACGTAGCAGTCCCGCCTTCAATTCAGGGGGGCAGTCCAGCCCTTCCACAAATCCTGTCTCCTCCTCCGCAACCTCGAGCTCCACACGCGGCACAGCGACACCCTCTCCGACCCCACCTACACCTAAATCCTACAGACACCCCGTTAAAGCTCCACAGGACTATATGCAGACTCGATTTAAAAGCGGCATTGTTGTTCCAAAGAAGCATTTTAACCTCACTGCCTCTTACTCGCCCAAACCAAAACCTGCCCAACCCATTTCACCGATCCCAACCAACTATCGCACGGCACTTAAAGACCCCAATTGGTACAACGCTATGTTAGAGGAGTTTAACGCACTGATTAAGAACGATACTTGGAGTCTTGTTGCCAAACCTGCAGGTGCTAACATCGTGACGGGCAAATGGATTTTTCGGCACAAGTACAATGCTGATGGGACACTGGCCAGATACAAAGCAAGATGGGTGGTGCGAGGATTCACACAACAACTCGGCGTCGACTATGGGGAAACTTTCAGCCCGGTAATTAAACCTGCCACAATTCGCATTGTCTTGAGTATCGCTGCATCGGAGTCTTGGCCAATTCATCAATTAGATGTTAAAAATGCTTTCCTTCATGGGCATCTCAATGAAACTGTTTATTCACAACAACCTTCGGGTTTCATCAGTGATTCACATCCATCTCACGTTTGCAAACTCAACAAATCCCTATACGGCCTAAAACAAGCACCACGCACATGGTTTTTGCGTTTCACCAACTATCTGCTCACTCTTGGTTTTCATGCATCCAAATCAGACACCTCCTTATTTATTCTCAAGAGAGGTACTAGCACAGCTTATCTACTCCTTTATGTAGATGACATAATTCTAACAGCTAGCTCCACACATTTGCTCAACCACCTCATTTCTCAATTACAGCGTGAATTCGCTATGTCAGACTTAGGCCCTCTTCAGCATTTCTTAGGAATTGCAGTCCAGCAAACAAATTCAGGCCTCTTACTGTCACAGCAACAATATGCTACCGATCTCTTAGAACGTGCAAACATGCTGCATTGCAATCCCTGCACCACACCAATCGACACCAAGGCAAAACTTTCAGCCACAGAGGGTAAACCATTAGACAATCCAACTGAGTATAGAAGCCTAGCTGGAGCACTTCAATACCTCACTCTAACAAGACCGGATATTAGTTATGCTGTGCATCAAATTTGCCTCTTCATGCATGCTCCAAGAGACACACACATGCATCTTCTGAAACGCATCCTACGCTATGTTCGTGGCACTATTTCCCATGGCCTTCATCTCCATAAATCAACAAACCGAGACCTCATTGCATACTCTGATGCAGACTGGGCCGGGTGTCCAGATACTCGTAGATCAACTTCAGGTTATTGTGTATATTATGGAGATAATCTTGTGTCTTGGTCGTCCAAGAGACAAGTGACAGTGTCACGGTCGAGTGCTGAAGCCGAGTACAGGGGAGTCGCCAACTCTGTTGCAGAATGCTGTTGGGTCAGACAGTTGCTCACTGAACTTCATCGTCAGCCGCGAAAAGCAACAATCGTGTTCTGTGATAATGTCAGCGCTAGCTATCTTGCAAGCAATCCCGTGCAACATCAAAGGACAAAACACATTGAAATAGATCTGCACTTTGTGAGAGATAAGGTATCTCTTGGGGAAATCAAGGTACTTCATGTTCCATCAACTTCCCAGTTTGCTGATATATTCACCAAGGGATTACCGTACAGTACATTCAGAGAATTCAGAGACAGCCTGAACATCAAACCCTGTCCAGGCTGAGGGGGGCTGTTAGCAAGAATATCTCTGACCGCTTCTGTCGCCATGACTAGCTCTACAACGGTGTCACGGCATGCACGGATCTTAACTGACTAGCGTGATCTCCTGTATTTACTCTCGATCACTCATGTAATATGTAACGCCTATATATAGGCTTGTGAATGGAATACAATGTGCGCATTCTTTCCACTCTGATTACTCACTTACAGTCAAAATTTATCGCAAGCCACAAACCAATGGTTCCTATAACAAATCCCGCAGATAATCTCACCCAAATCTACGATAATACAGCAAGAGTAACAACAGGGGACATAATTAGATCATGAGCTGGTACAAGGACATATGGATCTCTCTCTCTCTCTGGGATTTTACCACGCTAGCGATAGCAAGAGCGCGGCCACGAAGGTCTGCAGGACGACGACGCCCCAGCGCTGGTACTGCCGGCTGCTCGCACTCTGCACAGGAAGAGAGAAGCAGAAACATTTTGCCGTCAGTATTCTTTGTAGTAAAAATGGGAAGAGCCTTTTGATCTTGGCGTTGTGATTCGTGCATTACCAGATCGAGCGCTGACGGTGCGGGGCCGGCCGCGTCCTCCTGATCGGCGGGCGACGGCGCAGCCGGCGCCGGCGGGCTCAGCGGCTGCGGCGCCTCCGCGGGCGCCTCCTTCTTGCCGTGGCTCTGCTTCTTCCTCTTGTGCTTGTTCTTCCCCTTGGACGGCGCCTGCGCGGGAGGCACCGTCGCGGGCGCTTCGGCCACCGGCGGGGCGTCGCGGCCGGCGGCAGCGACGCGGGTGCTTCGGCAACGGGTGGCGACGCCGCCGGCGGGAGCGTGGCCGTGGCTGTGCCGCGGGTGGAAGTTTAGCCGGAGGCGGCTTCACTGGCGGCGACTTGGCTGGTGCGACGGCCGGCGGCGCCTTCGTTGGCGCGACGGGCGTGGCGGTCGGAGCGGGCGTCGCCGGGGCCGGCGGCGCCTTTGCTGGCGCGACGGGGGTGGTGGCGGCGGTGGGGGCGGGCGTTGCCGGGGCTGGTGGTGCCTTTGCTGGCGCGACGGGGGTGGTGGTGGCGGCGGTGGGAGCGGGCGTCGCCGGGGTCGGCGGTGCCGGCGCGGCAGGGGTGGCGGTCGGAGCGGGCGTCGCCGGGGTCGGCGGTGTCGGCGCGGCAGGGGTGGCGGTGGGAGCTGGCGTCGCCGGTGTCGACGGCGTCGGCGTCGCCGGTGTCGGCGTAGCTGGGGCGGTGGTGGGAGCGAGCGTTGCCGGGGTCTGCGCCACGGCGGCGCCGAGGAGGACGGCCAGGAAGGCAATCCGCACGGCGAGACGGCGCCACTGCCGAAGGAGCGGCGATGCGGCCATGCTGCTGCTGCTGGTGGTGGTGGTGCCCTGCTTTGCTGTGCCGGCCAATGCCAACGCGAATAAGCGAGTCACGCAGAGGATGAAGCAGCTAGGTAGCCGATCACGGAGTATATATCGCGCGCGCGTATGGTGCAGCGCGGCGTTGGGTGGCATGGCTCTACTAGCTTGGGCGGGAAGGGAGTCGGGTGAGTGTGCAGCGCGACGCGAAAGGCGACGCCGCAACGGCTTTGCGGCCAATATGTGCACGCTGGCTGTTTAACCAAACCAGTTTAAACAAGCAAATGAAGCTGTTTTTCTTTTCCCTTCGCGTTTTCTTTTCTAAAAAGGAAATCCAAAAGAAACTGCTTCTGCTCGCCAAGGTCTAACCATTTTTGAGTATGCAAGCTGCCCGGTTCACCAAGACAACAAAGGACACCAATAGCATTTTGTTTTTTTCCAGGATGACTTTGCTTCGTGGAAATGCAAAAGTGTCATGCATTGCTGGTGCGTCCTATCGTACCGCCTTGTATCGGTACCTAGCAGAGTGCCGTGTACATACATTGTGGTCAAGAAGACCAAAAAGTTGATCGAACCAACTACCGTAGGATCAGTACACGGTACCAAGGCCAAGCGCCGTGCCACATGTTCTACGCACATTATGAACACAAGCACACAAGAACTTCCGTGCCCTGAACAGGGTTACTTTGCATGCATACATGATGCTCAATGATTGATCACGAAATCCATTTACATCCACTGTGAGCGTTTGCCATTAGCGTAGGCATCCTCGATTCTGTCCGCTGGCTTGACGATCAGTGTACGGTTGCTGTAGCAGATCTCAACGAATGGGAGGGGACAGTGACCAGAGACCAGCACCATTAGCTGGTTCGATCGCCATCTCTCCAGCTTGTTAAGTTGCTTACGTCCCACGATTAGGCTGCACATAGAAAATGACAATCTGGGACGGGGTTCCTCTCTCGGTGAACTGGCACGATGAACTTGTGGCGGGCGTTATTTCCAGCTCAGGTTACTGGGACAGAGCTGGCTAAACGTGTTAGGTTCTCTCTCTCCCTGCGGTTCGGTGAAGGTAAGGTGACATGTCACTGCACTCTACTCGCTTCGTCTTCACTCCAGAGCACCACCGTCCAGCGCAAAAGGAATTTCTCCTTTTATGGAATGGCCGGATGCCGAAGCCACATTTTAATTACTTAGTATACTAATTAGCTTGTGAGTCGTGTTCATGGCTTCAATGGTGGCCAAGCACTTGGGATGGATTGTTCCAGTGGCGAAGCTAGAGCTCTCGACACCCGACTGCATGCCTTGCGTCCGGAGCGACGCACTGGTGCACATTTTTTATCTAGCTTTGTGCACATAAGGTAAAAATATGATGATTTCAGCTTAAATTTGTTTTGCACCCTGGTGCCAGTGCACCATGGTGGGCTCACCTGGCTTCGCCAGTGGATTGTTCTGGAACCTTCGTTCGTAGGCACCGCGGTTCTGAGAATTCCAAACCTCCATGACTCGGAGAAGTGAAGGGGCGAATGCGGGACCTCCTATACATAGGGCGTTCTACAGAATTTAACTTGTAAATCAGCCCAATAATCCACCAAATTCGGCTCACTTAAGGCAACTTAGCCTATCAAGTGACCGTCAACATTTTCAAACACCAGTTTCAACATTTTCGTAAGTCTATGTCAACATTTTCAAATAACTGAGTCAATATTTTCATAGCACATTTAAAATGTTGACGCAGTGCAATAAAAATATTGACACAGTACATTCAAAATATTGACAAAAATTTAGAAATTTAAAAAATTCAAAAAAATATTCAAATTAGATCTCATTTGGTAGAATTAATTGTAACAAACACGTAGGTTCAAACGGATTCAAAAACGGACTTGCGGTTTAAGAGAAAAATGCATTTAAAGTTTGCAAATCGTTTCTTTTTCTCCCACCTCTCACCCCGCTCCAATCAGAATGCACCACGTGTCGCTCATCTGTGCTCTCCTTCTCAACCAGCAGCGCGTATAAGCCATTGAACGTTCGTTCGCACGAATCTCAAAGCGTTCTATCAAAAGGATTTTGTAGGACGGGCTACGTATAGGATTGGCGCGAATGGGGACGACAGCAAAGCCCAGCCCAAGCATTACACATGACTAGGATGGGCTGGGCTGGAAAATCCACAATGGCAGCCTGCCGGCCGACCATTGGCAGGACGATGGAACCCAAGCCCAAAATGCCACCCACCTAGTTAGTATTGTTCATCATCGGTGTGCTCGTGTCATCATCGTCATCCTCAATCCGCCGAAAACGACTAATCCCGAATAAAAAAATCGCATGGTGATCTCCGCTGAAATCCTCATCGTGATCAGTTGCATCTTTCCGTTCCGTTACGTTTCGTCTTTACACCGCAGCGTGGGTGAGAGAAGAAAGAGTGCCTTCCCCGCCTCTCCAATCCAGCCCACCACCACCCTCCTCCCGCCGCCGCCGCCGCCGCCGGATAGGCGAAGCAAAGCCGGCACCAGGCCGACGGAAGCGAGAGGTGGCAGCAGCACACACATCCATCAACCCCCCTCGGCGCCTTCGAATTTCCGCGTCCTCTTCTCGGTTCCTCGGCTCGCCTCGCGTGCGTCCGCTGTGCTACCCACCCGCCGGCGACGCGTCTGGGTCTCTGACCTCGCCGGTCGATCATGGCGTCGTCGAGCGCGGCTGCTGGTACCAGTGCCCGGGACCACGGCAACCAGGGCCTCAAACCGCGAGACGTCTGCATCGTCGGCGTCACCCGCACGCCCATCGGCGCGCTGCTCGGGTCGCTATCGTCCCTCCCCGCCACCAAGCTCGGCTCCGTCGCCATCCAGAGTACGTGCCGCCCCACCACGCAGCATCCGTTGCTGCCCCGCTGTCGCCGGTCACCGCCGTTCTGTCGACGCAGTAGCGGCATCGATCTTTGCTGCTCATGCTCCCTCTGTTGCGTCCCTCTTGTTTATCCCCCCGAATTTTCCAATATGTCAGGTGCTCTCAGGAGGGCGAACGTTGATCCGGCGCTCGTGCAGGAGGTGTTCATGGGGAACGTGCTCAGCGCTAACCTGGGCCAGGCCCCGGCCAGACAGGCGGCCCTCGGTGCCGGCTTGCCCAACTCCGTGCCCTGCACCACTGTCAACAAAGTTTGCTCCTCGGGGATGAAGGGTACTGATTAATTTTCTTGCCCACCTGTCGCCAGCGATATTATATTCTTAATTTGATTGTTAATTAGTACCTGTCCTGGCAACTTGGAGCCTTATACATCCTGGTTACCGCCAACATTTTGCAGCTGTAATGCTCGCGGCGCAAACCATTCAGCTGGGTATCAACGATGTTGTGGTCGCTGGTGGCATGGAGAGCATGTCGAATGCCCCCAAATATGTGGCTGAAGCAAGGTTCATTACCATTCTCAAGCTAATACAGCGTACTGCTGTAGATGTGCTTATAATAGTCTGAAAATAACATGCAGACGAGGATCGCGGTTTGGACATGATGTCCTGATTGACGGGATGCTCAAGGACGGATTGTGGGATGTGTACAATGATTTCCCAATGGGGATGTGTGCGGAGTTGTGCGCAGATCAGCACTCTATTACCAGGGAGGAGCAGGTTGCTAGAATGTATAAGCTTGTTGTGAATTATAACCTGCTGAATTCTAGTCATCAAGAGACTAATATTGGACTGTCTTGTTCCCTCTAGGATTCTTATGCCATCCTCAGCAATGAACGTGGAATAGCAGCTCGAGACAATGGCGCATTTGCCTGGGAGATCACTCCTGTGAGTGCATGATCTGATGGACCAAACCCTTCTCATTCTTGTATGGGACATTGATACTTCACTACATGGTACCTATATCAAACTTTTATTGTTTCCCAGGTTGAAATTCCTTCTGGTAGAGGGAGACCACCCGTAGTTATTGATAAAGATGAGAGCCTTGCGAAGGTAATCCCTTAGTCTAGCAAATATATGTGTTAATTTTTTGACTTGCAAATACAGACTCAAAAAAGGGAATTTTGTGCAGAATCAAAATGAAACAATAGTAAAAACTTAAAAACCATTCACATTGGCTGCAAGAACGATTTGCATCGCTTTTCTCATGAGGTTTGACATATTTTCTTTGGTATGCTATACACAGTTTGATCCAGTGAAGCTGAAGAAACTTGGGCCAACTTTTAAGACCAATGGTTCTGTAACCGCTGGCAATTCTTCTAGTATAAGGTTTGCTTCTTTGTAACTCACTCTGACTATCTGTATAGTACTTTTTAAATAACATGAATCTAGAGTCAACATTTACCATTCCAAAATCTATTTAGTTTATAATTGAATATTTATGTAGTACATCTGGGCTGGACAACCTCTTTTTTGTTATTGTTAGCCTCAAGCCGATTAAGATAAGATCTGATTTGACTAGATTTGCATCTACTTTTTATTTGAGATCGAGAAGAACTATTAGAATAGGACATCTCTACTCACCCCCTCTGTTCCACTCCTACCTCTTTATTCCCTGCCACAGGCTGCTTCTCCCTCCTGTCCTCTTGTTGCTCCTAACTAATCTAATCATCTCCAATAGATAGACCAGCTACACTACTCGAAAAGTCAACCCATAACTTCCTTCCCTAGTTTTACCGTTTTACATGATCAAACTACCTTCTGTAGGCAGTTAAACTATGTGGTATTTCTTCACTAATGAAAAATGACAGCAACCTGTTCTTATGAATAGAGTTCTGAAGCTAGGTCTGCAGAGGAGTAAGTACATCCCCAATAGCACAGACTGTGGTGAGCTTGAGTCTTTGGGGATTGCGAAACCATTCGGTTAACCAAGGTGTTTGTCTTGATAGCCTTGCATGGGCGACACACATGATCCTGAGCCATGACCTCAAATTTGGACTTCACACATAATAATACGTGTAACAGAACAACTGAAGCATCTCAGTGATGGCACGTGACTTTAGCTCGGTTCAGAGATCCTTCTGTTGACCTACAGTGGATAATAATTGATGAGAATATCGGTGCAAGTTATTGCGTCCTAGGAATACTGCGTCCCAAAAGCAGGAAAGGTGGTCCAAGTTCATGTATCCCAAGACAATGCACTTCAAAACCAGGAAAAGGTTGTGGAAGCTTCCACCGTAGAAGAAAAAAAAGTGCAAAATGGATGCATCTGAGCCTATAGGTGGTAAAGGAACAACTTCCCGTAGGAGCAGAACCCCTCTGGCATGCTTATAAACATATCTCCAGTTGGGCATGTAGTCTGATCTACGGGAAAGGCAACCTCGTGATTATTTTAGAGATAACGACGCATCACAAAGGTGGAGATTGAAAGTTACTTGCCCATGTACTTATCATGACTTTCCCTTCGAATTACCAATTTTGACCTCTCTGCTTTCTATATGCTTAAGCTAAATTAAGTTTGTTCTGGTGATGTGTAATTTTCATAGTAATAACATTCTCACCTTTCTATGTACAGTGATGGTGCCGCTGCAATTGTCCTTGTCAGTGGAGAGAAAGCTAAGAATCTTGGCCTTCACGTTATTGCAAGAATCAGAGGGTATGCTGATGCTGCTCAGGTACCTCTTGTGTGATTTATGTCCTGAACATTGTCTGTCAGTTTCCCTAAAATTACGAGATCTTGACCCTTTATTTATGTTGGAGCCAATATTTTCCATTCAACACTCGAGGCTTAGTTATCTTGTAATCTTTTATTTGTTCTGGCATATTACAGCGAGCATTTTGACTGCCTTGCTTATCCGACGACTCCTTATAATTGCAGGCACCTGAGCTGTTTACGACAGCCCCTGCTCTTGCTATTCCGAAGGCTGTATCAAATGCTGGTCTTCAAACTTCACAAGTGGATTATTACGAAATAAATGAGGCCTTTTCTGTATGTCTTGACCTTTTCTTTCAGTGTCAACAGTTCTTATGCCTGAAGCACCAATACAGACTTAACCATATTTCTGAACATTTGCAGGTCGTTGCACTAGCCAATCAGAGGCTTCTTGGTATCCCTTCTGTAAGTCCCTAAATGTTACTTTCGACAAAATTCATCAGTTGATATCTGTATTTGTGAACGATCTTGTAAAGTCTATATACATTTCAGGGAAAGCTAAACTTAAGTGGAGGCGCTGTTTCTCTGGGCCACCCTATCGGTTGCAGTGGTGCACGAATTATAGTCACTTTGCTTGGGGTATACTTTCAGTCCATCTATAGTTAACTATATGATGCATCATTCTTGACTGCAAATGTGTCGGCTAAGCTCATATGAATTCCTCTTTCCTATCATTACATTCGCATGATCCTGACATCAGAATTTATGCAGGCTAAGATATCTCTTGCTTATCTTTTGAAAAAAAAAAGAGAAGATATTTCTTGCTTTACCATGTTGAACAACCCTTCACACTTTATTTGCAGCCTTGCTCCAGAGTAGCTCTAGAAATTCATGTTCCTTTTGGTGCATAGGATGCAAGAATAAATTAAAAACTTAACGGGTTAATACAATGAGCTTGTATTTAACGACCACCCTTTTTCCATTTGTACAGTTTCGATTTCATTCCATTGTTTTATCCTTAGCTGCATTTCAAGTAATTTGTAGATCTATGTCACTGTTTCTTTTTTATGCCATTATGGTTGATAATTTGAGATGGAAAATAATACGGTTTATCTCATTGCTAAACTTTCTTGCTTCACAGATTCTTCATCAGAAAAATGGAAAGTTCGGTGTTGCTGGAGTTTGCAATGGTGGCGGTGGTGCCTCAGCCCTCGTTTTAGAGCTCATGTAAGCTCGTTGATGATTTAGCGTCTACTTTGTCAGTTTCATATAATGAGACACTCGTTAACGAGATGTTTTTTTCTTACTCTTTCTTTAGTTTCCTTGCAAAACTTATTTTTCATCCTGCAACCACTGGAATAGTTAATTAAATCGAAACTGCTTGAATTATTTGGGCTAGTTTCTTAGACTTTCTGACATGATGCAGGCGTCCTTCTCATATTCATTCTTCATTGTGAAGTTGGTGCGAGCAAATTGCAAGAGATGAGCTGTAAAATATGTTGTTTTCACTGTATCTTTTGTATGTAGGGAAGATTAGTTCGTGGTGTATATCAGTATATATGAAAGATATATGATAGGAGGAACACTGTAAAATAAGGTGACCTGTGTGCTTCTCAGCGCAAGGTATATCCCTGTACCTTAAAGCATAGGCGTATAACAGTGAAAATAACAAGGGGGCGGAAAAGCCACATGTTGTCCTTTTTTTAAGGAATTTTTTGTTTTCCTTGATAAATTGTGGTACTGTCACCATGTTACTGAAAGTTACAATTGGTACTGAAGAACTGTGCTGATCTATTTAGCTTCCAATTTGCGTACTCCCAGTTAAATGTGTTTACCTTGACTCGCAAATAGGGAAATCTCTACACCTTGGCCGGATGAAGATTAAGAGCAGTATCACTCTAATATCAAGTTACACTGCTTCATCTTGTTCCCTGACATGGATGTAATGGTCAGACCTGGATGGAAAATATATTGCTAACCATGAACTTTTGGTATTGGATAATAAAGCTTGTGTCTCAACGGGGAACTGTAAATGAATATTCTGATGATAGAGGGACTACATAGATCAGAGAAGGTTCAAAGGGCACCACCACCTCCCTACAATGATCAAACCCACCCAACAATTCGGCTCACGCGTGCAGCTGAAGCATTGCAGATTCGCCGGGGTGTATGAGAACCCAAAAAAAAAAAAAAAAAAAAAAAAAACCCACCCACACACACACAAGAATAAGTAGGCGTCTTACCATTCCCTCACGTTTTAATTTATTTTAGTACAATCAAACATTACTCTGGGCGAGCTTGTTGGTGCAATCAAATTTTGCATCCATTCCCACCAATTCTGTAGAATTCACCTATACGCAAAACATTTGCGGAGCTTCGTGAAAATTTATCGAAACTTGCCATCGCGACTGTAAAACAAGGTTTTCCACCTCTCATGCCTGCCACTTGATGACCTTTTAGTAGATGCTAATAAGAGTATATGTAAGATATTTTAGCTCAATTCAACCAATAATTTCTACTACACCAACAATTCTTGATCCCAGTTTCAGAAGTCACGAGTCTCCGGACAGTGGACGCTGATCACTCTCCACTACCACTAGATTACCGTGTGGCACGCGCAATAACTCAGGCTGTCATTGTGAAGCGTGCCGTGTGGCTCATAGCATGCGACACAAGAACAAGTGCTGTGGCTTCGCACATGCCACATGAACACATGATTAGTATAGGTGGCTTTAGTGCCCTGGGACGGTGCTGTCCAGTTTATCCGATGGGCCATCGCCATGAGGGATGCAGCATCTTCTTCCGGGTCAAATCTGCCCTTCTGCCTTCCTCAACACACCTGTAAAGGGCGCGGCACTTAGGACGGCAATTAGGGCTGCCTTAGTTGCAAATGTCCCACTTCATCTCTTCTCACTTCGTTCCCTTTCATATTCTCCCTTTCATGAGAGAGAGAGAGAGAGAGAGAGAGAGAGAGGCATGTGTGACGCACTAGTTCAGACTGAAGATATCTTCTTGTCCATTCGATTCTCAGGTCATGAGCAGTGTCGACGTCAGGGAAATCCGATGCGTTTCACATTCTCCCATGTGTGACGCACAAGCACAATCGGGCGCACTGTTGATGCAGACAAAAAAGTTGCGCATCATTCCATGTCGCTGTCAGATCTAGATAGACGAATTCGCCTGGGATAGGGATTCCAAAATCCAAACAGTTACCAGGTAAAACAACCAAGTGTAAACCAAGAACCATCCCACTCCCATTTTGGAAGCATTGGCGATACTGAAATGCAAGCGAGCAATGCACCAGTGGCTGAATACAGCAGTCAGCAACATTTAGCAAGCTTTTTGTTTATCAGGGAATCAATTTGCACACTCTAAGCAGACCTCAGCCCACGATGTAGTATGTTAGCAGTAGACAGATGAAAACCTAAAAAGGAAAATCTACAGGATCGAACCCAATCAAAGAATCGCACGAGAAATTCAATACAAGATGCCCTAGCTAACTAGATTAAGAATTTACGATGATGGTTACAATTGCCTCGAACCAGAGGAATCAAGACCTCTACTCTGGCTGTTCCAGCTAGACTGGCTGAAATCAGTTGTGAAATCCTGGCTTCCAAATGCCATCCGCTGAAATAGCCTGATCTCCGCCGTATTTGCAACGTTGAACAATTCACTCTTACCTGGCTGAACACCGTTGGTCAGATCAACATCAGCCAAGCTATCAAGAGCCCGCACTACCTGAGAGGACAGAAGCGACAGTACGTCAAGGTCTAGTTTAGTGAGACGTGAAATAGATCATCAATATTATACCTGACTCATTTTGGGTCTCCGGGATGCTGAATGCCGAATACAAGCTGCAGCAGCTTCAATCATACGGAACATTTCAACTTCGTTATAGTTCTTATCAAGTCTTTGGTCCACTAGCTCCCCTACAGTGCCAGTTTCAAGTGCTTGTGCGAGCAATGGCCTAGCCTGCAAATAACTACGCCGTCAGAAAATGTTTCGATACATTTGATAAGTCTACAAAAGAATTCTATCAGAATCCGTTCTCAAATGGCTGGTCCACACAATTTACTAGATGTTCAGACTGATTAGATAGATTATCTTCTGAAAAACCATAATTCAATAATGGTATTTGAAGAGGTTAGTAGTGTATACTTGTTCGCTATTTTTCAAACTATCATTGAACTCTAACGGTATCAGTAAGTCTATTTGACAGTTCAATTGTGAAAACTCAAGGGTATGCTTAGTTTTACTATATCAGTGACTGGAAACATCTTTATGAATCAATATTTAGTGCTGTAGCTTACCCACTCGACAAGGCTCTCATCACCCAGTGGCTTTGATGCATCAACAGGTTTTCTACCAGTAATAAGCTCCAAGAGAACAACACCAAATGAAAATACATCAGATCTCTCAGTCAATTTGCCGCTTGAGGCATACTCTGGAGCCAGATACCTAAAATAAGGAACAAGCATCAGACCATAAGCAAATGTCAATTGCTCCTTTTCTACTTGACACTTTTACATACCCGAAAGTTCCCATCACCCGTGTGGTTACATGCGTGCAAGCATCCATAGCCAACCTTGCAAGGCCAAAATCAGCAACCTAGCAAGTGCACCCATCCAGTTAGTGAAACAGTTTCACTATAAGATACTTTTCAGATTATATGTCGAATGCATTGCTACCTGTGCTTCAAAGTTGTTATCCAGCAAAATATTAGAAGATTTAATATCCCGGTGGATTATTCTTGGATGACCTGCCAAGCAAAAGAATTACGTATAAAAAAATATTTTGATTTGTGGAAATTATCACACGAACAAAGGTAAAGAAGGATTGAAAAATGTCATTACAATCTTCATGGAGATAGGCTAGTCCGCGAGCCGAGCCAGCTGCAATTTTAACCCTAGCTGGCCAGTCCAACACTGGAACTCCACGTCCTATGACACATCAATACAAGTATACAACAATTGTTTAGTTTGAACAATCGAAATGCTCATGTTCAATAATACATAAGATTTCACCATACCATGAAGATGATAGTGTAGTGTGTCGTTAGGCACAAAATCATAGACAAGCAATCTCTGGTCCTCCGAAATGCAATAACCTACAAGGGAAACTAGATGCCGATGATGAACGCGACTGATAATCTCCACCTCAGCATGGAACTCACGCTCCCCTTGCCCGCTACCATCTTTCAATTTCTTAACTGCGACTTCCCTTCCATCAGCCAAGCAACCCTTGTACACTGACCCAAACCCACCTTCACCTAGAAGGTTCTGAGCTGAGAAGCCCATTGTGATCTGATATAATTCCTCATAAGTGAAGAACCTACAGTTGCCCATGCTGAATTCTGGCATTGATTCTTTTGATTCGGGACTTGCAGCACTGTAGTTAGTTTTAGCAGAATACCCTGGACAAAAATGAGTTGCAGTTGCTCAGTTCATCACTCTGGGCATATACAAAGACTCATTTTAACCTTTAAGGTGTGTGCTTTCGGCAAATGCACTTAATTAAATTACCTAGCACTTGCGTAGGAGAGGAGGCGGGTGAAGGCATTACGAATCCAGTATGATAACCATGCACTCTTCTCCGTTTCTTCTTGTACCAAATCGCAGCTCCAACCAAGCTAAGCACAAGAAGAGCGACGACTATGCCAATGCCCGCCTTTGCACCGGAAGACATTCCACCACTGTTTGGCGGAGGGCTGTTGCCATGTGCGGTGGGACTGGATGACTTGTTGGAACCAGGGCTGCCGGTCGTTGCTGGGCTAGTTGGATCAACCGCAGCTGCTGGGGCCGGCACTGAGGAAGAATCAGCGCTAGGAGGCGAGGGGCTAGTAGGAGTAGGAATTGAAGGATCTACAGGGATCGGTGAGGGACTGGTTGGGGAAGGTTTGACAGGAGTTCCCGAAGGCGGTGGTGCCAGGGGTGGAGATTCTGGCTGAGCTGTCGGCGTTCTTGGTGGCCTGCGACGCCCTGGTGGTGGAGGCGACTGCACTACCGTCGGCGGGGTTGTGTCTGCCGGTGGATTGGGTGCCGGCAATTTTGATGGGGGTGGCGACGCGGTCACAGGGGGGACAAAAGGCGAAGCCTTTGGAGGGGCGGCAGGTGTAGGTGGCGGTGGCACTGCAACCGGCGGCGAAGGTGGCGGCACAACGGCTGCTGGGGCGGGTGGTGGAGAAGCAACAACTACTGGCAGTGGAGGCACGGTGACTGGAGGGGGAGATGAGGGCGGTGGGGACGCGGGTTGTGGGGGTGGCACGGCTGCGGAGGGAAGTGGAGGGGCCGCGGCCGGCGGCGAGGAGGAGGGGTCGGCGGGGGTGGCATTGGGCTGCTTCACCGGAGCCGAGGAGCCTGGTGTGGTGGATGCCGGCGATGGGGTTGTAGTGGACGGCGGCAAGGTGGCCTTGATGGTGCCCGGGGAGGGCGAAGGCGATGACGCCATTGGAGCCCAGTAAGCTAGCACTACGGTGCCGTCGCAGCTGCTGCTTGGTTGGCGGAAATGGAGGAGAGAATCATGTCACGCACCGAAATCAACGGGGAATTGAGCTTCTCCGAGAAGAAATCTCGCGGATTTCCGCAGCAACCAAGCGAAATTCCGATTCTTTCCCTTCTCCTCGCTTCCTTCTCTCTCTCGGTTGGCGATGCAAGAACGCAACGGAGGTCAGGTCCCAAGAAATCTTGCCTCGAGCACCGTAAGGCGAGCTTCTCCCTAAATCAGCACTCGCAACACTGCATTTCCAGAGAAAGAGGATTCTCAGAAACCGAGCAAAAAAGAAGTGGGAGAAGAAAAATAAATCAAATCTTCCAGAAACTGAGCCAAGATCCCACATTTCTCACGGATGTGGCACAGAAGCAGCACCGGAAGGCAGAATTCCAGAAGAAAAATCGAGTCGTGGAAAAGCAGGAAGCAGGACGCGGTGCGATAGTCTCTCAGATCCAGCGGTAACGCGGCAGCATTGAAGGCGTGACAGTGGTAACCGCGAGAACAGCAGCGAGCAAGCGAACGAGAATGGCCTCTCCTTTCTCTCACCTCTTTTCCGGCGCCCAAATCCAACGCATGTGACCCTGTACTTCGCACAAGAAACCTCTCCTTTCTCACTGCCAGTGGGAATGGATTCCAGCTTCCACTCGTCACGTCCCGTGAGAAAGAGAGAGGGCAATGTGAAGTGTCACTGTGAAGAGGCAGGCCTAATGATGCTGGGTTGGAAGTAGACTGGCTCTCTAATTACTTTGACCCCTTACTATTCTGGATTGAACATTTCTCTTGTCTAATCAGTGAGCTGTTCCTTTTTTAAGAAAAATAATTAGTGAGTTATTGACGCGTGAAGAATTTTGAGCCTTACCTTGATCCCAAACATTCCTAGTTAAAGCAACATGATCTGTTTTAGATCAAAGTAGTGTGTCACCGTTTGGTTTCGTGTCCCTCTAAATTGAATCAAGAGGAATTTCTTAGCAAGCAAGTACTGTTTTTTAGCTCTACTGGAAAATGCACTGTTTTGTTGACTAGGAGAGGCATGCCTGACACTCTGACAAGGAGAGGAACAAAACGGTGAGCAGTTGAATATTGTACAGTATCTTAATGACTCTATTTTAACTTTTTCTTAAGGAATTATTTTAACCTCGTGTCACATGGTCCAGCCGTTCTCCTTCTACCTTGTCCGTTACAGTTAAAAAAAAATGTTATAACCTTATCCGAAGTCAAAAAAAAATTGGAACAGTTGCAAAGCGAAAGTGAAAAAGAGCGTTCTGCACTCCCTTCTTTTGTTAGAAGAACAATTAAGCAGCGAAGAAGACAAAGGGCTTTTGGATTTTGGTTGAGTCGAACAGGTGTGTCCGTGTGTGCACATGGCTTCGTTATGGGTGTGGTCGTGTGGATTTGAACATTTCGCCTGCATGCATGATATAACACCTCCTCGACGTTGCATTGTTCAAACTTCGAAGTCGAAGTTGAACATCTGCAGGTACTCCATGAAATAATGTTGACTCAAAGTCAATCCACTTGTGATCCACATGCACCTCCCAAAGGAAATAAGATGGTCAATTTTTTGTTATACATGCAGTATGCAATTTTTACCATGTATAAGCAGTTAAAATAAAAAAGCTGCTGTCTTTCTTCAAAATTAATATCTTTATCTGCTCAAATCTGGTTAAATAAGCGTAGTATGTATAATACTGATGAAGAATAAATTACCCGTGCCATAAAACTTCTGATATCTATAACTTTACATCCTTTTTATGAGGCGAAAAATCTGATACGAAAGTCACATGTTTGGTGGTGCTAATTTCGTCCCTGAGTGGCATGCCATTGCAACAAAGGTTCTATACTTGTGCATGGTCAGCTTCAGCTTAACCACCCAGCCAACGCCATCCTGTCCGCTTGCGACACTCGCACCGTCACTGTGTATTTTCGTTGACCTGGGCTTCACTAAAGTATTTTTTGTTTCTGTCCACATGTGCCTGATCGAGCCCTGTTTTCAGCATCTTTCACTTTCCATGCAATCTTTCAGACGAACAGCTAATGACCCCAATGATCCAACAAACAACTCATAAATAATCGTCGCTGCGATATTATGCACAAGCAGGTTACCCAATTGCCCGGTGATGAGAATATAACAGCATGTATTTTCTGTATCGTGCCAGCAAGGACAATCTTGAAAGGGGCCAAAAACAATTAGCCTGTTCGGCAGCCCACATTTGCAGCGGGCTGCAGCTGCAGCTGCAAAGCCGCAACAGTAGAAGCAGCCCAGCCGTTCGGCAGGCTGCAAGAAGCCCGCGGGCTGCTGCGCGCGCGAGTAGTTTCCCGCGGCCTGCTGCGCGCGTCTTATCCACTCGCTAGGGTTCTCGCACGCCCATACTCTCCGCTCGTCCTCTCCGCCTCGCCCGCCCCCGCCGCTCTCCGCCTCGGCCGCCCCCGCCCCCGCCGCGCTCCGCATCGCCCGGCCCCGCTGCCGATCTTGGATAGCTATCGGAGTCTCGGCAATTAATTGAGGTATGACAGCACCTTCAACATAGGAAAAAATTTAATTTCGCTGTTAGCTGGTGATGTTGTTACTTATGTATTTTCGTACAAACAAAATTCCTTTCTGAACATCCAAAGAATCAACATAGCAACAAATTTCCTTTCTCATTTTGTACCAATACTTGCACCTGTTCACTAAAAATGTGTGTCCAACATGGCAGGTGCTTCGTGGTTATCAATGAGGTTCTGAGTATGGCTTCAGCACCTCATGCTTCAACACGTATTTAGTTGTATCAGGTGAAATCTATTTTGTACTGCCATCTGTTGTATTGCAAGGAACTGCTATTAGTGTCGACAAGTGGTGCTTCCACTAACTGTTGTATGTATTGTAATGGACTTTCATATGTTGTATTGTACGTCTATTTCTAGTCGCTGCTGGACTGTTTGTAATCGATGATATTTGAGCGGTAATGGAGGTCATTTGGATGTGTTGATTAATCAGCTGTTATGTGCTTCATTTTGTGCTCAAGCTTCCTGTGTTGGCGGCCTGTGAAGGCGCTTTCAAATTGTCTCAATGGTGCTGCTGTCTTCCTTTTGAATTTTGCGCCAAAATTTGAATGGGTGTGCTGTAGCTGCTGCTTGGACTGAATCTCCCCAGCTGCTGGTACTGTTGCGGCTTTGCAGCTGCAGCTGCAGCCCGCTGCAAATGTGGGCTGCCGAACAGGCTGAATACTCGTTCATCATTTTTTTTTTCTGAGGCTGAAGGTATAGGAAATCGTACGAGGAGAAAATTGTAAAAGAAAATTGGCTAACATGTGGTTGACGGTGAAGTCTGCTACCACCCGGCCGGCATGCAGGGTAGTGGTGGGGGTATGCATGAACAGAACAGGGCAGTTGTTTTTTTTTCCCCTACCAAGTGTCAACTTGGTAATGGTGGCAATTAACCCCACACGTGTTAATGGGTAAATATCATATACTAATAACAGTACTACGCTCTAGTAATCTTCTACTACTCCGGTCATGGCGTACTACCGATTGAAATTAATTCATGAAGAAAACATGATGAGATGACTCGGTCAATCGAAACGCCGGTCGCGTCGAGCGGTGGCGCGCCATTCAGGGCACGCGACGCGAGGAGCGCGCACCGACGGCGACCGGAGCTGGTCGTCCGGAATACAGGGGTCACGTAACCGCGTAGCCATCGGCGGAGGTCGCCGAGTCACGAGGATTCCCGCGCAAACTCGCAATCAATCGAGCCGACCCACGAGCCATCCATCTTGTCGGCGCGCGACAAACTCATGTGAGCGAGAACGAGATCGAGAGGAAGCAAAGAATTGTTCAGCTCAGCCGGAAAAAGTTCAAAATTTCTGGCAAAGAGGTTAAAAAGAAAAAGAAAGAAAGAGTTCAAAATCTCAGTCCAGGAAGCTCAGACTTGGTTGCTCAGCCAGTCAGGGTCAGCCGGTGTTTCGCATCCCGGCGGCGATGCCGTTGATGGTGATGAGCAGCGCGTCGCGTAGCTTGCGGTTGTCGTGGTCGCGGCGGAGCCTGCGCAGCACCTCCACCTGCAGCATGTTCATGGGGTTGAGGTATGCGAGCCGGCTCTCGATCAGCCTCCTCAGCCCGCGGTTGTGCGCCGACAGCTTGCTGTGCCCGCTCACCGCCAGCACGCACCGCTCCGTGCGCGCCAGCTCCCTCCGCAGCTCGGCGCCCACGGCTCGGCGGCTACCCTCGGGCACCAGCATGGCCTCGTAGTGGGCCGCCATGGGCGCGTCCGCCTTGGCCACCACCATCTCGATCAGGTCCACCGTGCTCTGGAAGAAGGGCCACTCGGCGTACATGGCGCGCAGCTCGGCGCCGTGGCCGCGGTCCAGCGCGTCCTGCAGGCCCGTCCCGACGCCCAGCCACGCGGGGAGCACGAGCCGCGTCTGCGTCCACGCGAACACCCACGGGATGGCGCGCAGGCTGGAGATGCACCCGCCCGCCGGCTTCCGCTTCGCGGGCCGGCTGCCGATGTTGAGGTGGCCCAGCTCCGCCTGCGGCGTCGCTTCCTGGAAGTAGGTGATGAACTCGGGGTCCTCGTACACCGTGCGCCGGTAGTGCGCGCAGCTCACGCGGGAGATCTCCTCCATCACGCGCCGCCAGCTGTTGTTGGGGTCGCTGCGCGGCGGGTGCGGCGGCCGGAGCGTCGCCAGCAGCACCGCCGTCGTGTACACCTCCAGCTGCCGGACGGCGGTCTGGGGCAGCCCGAACTTGGCCTGCACCATCTCCCCTTGCTCCGTCGAACGGAGGGTGCCCATCACCGACCCGGGGGGCTGCGACTGGATGGCCAGGTACGTCGGCCCGCCGCCGCGGCCGATGCTGCCGCCGCGCCCGTGGAAGAGCGTCACCTTGATGCCGAACGCGGTGCACGCCGCCACCACGTCCTCCTGGGCCTTGTACAGCTCCCACGACGCCGTGAAGCGGCCGGCGTCCTTGCCCGAGTCCGAGTAACCCACCATCACCTCCTGGTGGCCGTTGTGGTTCTTGATGACATGCTCTCTGTACCAGTCGATGGACAGCAGCTTCCTGATAGCAGAGCCGGCTTCTCGCAAATCTTTCACGGTCTCGAACAAGGGAACAACTCTCAACCTGTTCACCAAGGATGAGTTGCAGATTAATCAACCGACATCATCATGGTAAATCACATGAATCATTCTGGACAGCAGTTTGAGCTGCTACATTTAGCCTTTACATCAATCATTCTGGACAGCAATTTGAGCTCAATATTTCAATCCCTAGACTGTATAGATTCATTCAGAGTAATCAAACTAGAAAAACTTATGCTTACGTTCCACCAGGACATGGCCTCCCTAGGTCCCCGCTAACTGTAAGTCTCGCATCCTTCTGCAACAGCTCAACAGCTAGGACATCGCTTGCCTGCATGAAGAGTGCAACCATGTTACACAAAAAATGCATAGAACAATGACATGATTGAAAACCTGTAACCCCTAAGTTCTGTAACCAAATCTAATTTCTCATGGCCAGTCGTATTATGGCATCAATGAGCATGGCATGGAAGATACACATTGCATTCTACTCCACTAGATTTGCAGGCCACAGTACCAGTCACAAATCTGAATGGTAGGATATGCAGAAACATAATCTATTTTTGTCCTGTGCAGCATTATAGAAATGGTGTCACTTCATACGTTTGAGGCCATTGAAATCACGTATGCTCCAAGTGACTCGCTTCCTAGTTCGGCAGCAACTCGGAAAGTGTCGAGAACCTCTTTCACATCAGCAGAAACCTGAACACAGGTAAAAAAACGCAAATGTGCGTGAGTTAAAGATGAAAGAATATGAAACTTAACTAGAACGAGTCTGAAGTTTACATAAATGAAAAGAAATATAAGGCCATATAACTTCAGAAATGAGCTAGCCATTTATCCCTAAGAATGGAAAAGTTGGTTTACACATGCAGGCCAACCTCTATGTTTGGGGGGACTAGAGGACGCTTCCCTTTCAGCTCTCTAGTCAAGAAATCCAACTTCTTCTCTTCATCCCACTCACTATAAACACCAAGATCCAAGTAAGTCGTGACGGCATCAAGTGCTTCCGTGTGTCGACCAGATTCCTGCGGTAATAAAAGACTTCACATAATTCCTCAAAATAGAATACTTCACCAAAGTTTTTTCTTCTGAAGTTACCAATATGAAGGAAAAATAGAAACTAAGAATGCATAAACAACAGTAGTAATAATTGTCTGTACCTGACGCACGTCGAGCTTCATTAGTGCCATACCAAAGGTTGCAACCCTTCGTATTAAATCTGCTAAGCGGCCATCAGCGAGCACGCTGGATCCACATGATTGCTTCACAAAGCAGTGGCAGGTGTGAGCAGTACTAGATTCAAAAGGAATTTGTATTATGGAAGAGTACAAATTCCCCAGGTACCTTAGCTGTTTCTGATAAACATAATAGTCCAGTTTTATGTCCTAGATGCTAAGTCATTGTAAACTTCTTATTTCTCATAATGAAAAGGCCAAGCATTTTTTTTTAAAAAAAAAGGGGGCCCAATTTACCAATTTAATCGCATCTAAGAACTCCCTTTTTCAGGAAAATCTGACATCGTAAAATGGGTAGCATTTGGTATTGGGGATCACTCCCATCCCATGACCAGCGATGGTTTATGCGGAGAAAATGCAAATGATAAGGATATCTGCAGTACTTTTTCTAGCATGGATATTCAAATTGTTAATTGGTCAAACATTATATCCTACAAGCATGAAATGACTAAGCCAGCGTTGCTTAATTATGGTTGTTTAAGAGGACTAACCAGTGATTGATAGCACAAAAGCAAGGGCTCCAAAAGTTGATCTGCTGTTTCACAATATTCTTCAGTGTCATAGTCACAGGGTAGATCCTCAAGAAGCAGCTCTAACCTTCTGCGCGTCTTCATCAGCTGACCAGAGGAATATTTAATGAGTGCAATATATTGAAAAAAAAATCATTGTGTGAATTATACCAATTTGATCCTGTATATATCCAACATTGTTTGTTTGTTTGGTCTTAGATTTCACATTAAATTTCAGTAAATTAGCCACCCCATTGGGGGCAAATATTTGGATTTCTAGTTTGTAAAGTAGGAAGATATTCAAAGCATGACATAGTATCAATATGGTAATCAAGCATTCCTTATATTCAAATTATTTCTAATAAATATGAAAGATGGATTCTAACCTTTTCTTTCATATTTCCAAGGACAACCCTGTAAGGAGTAATTCCTGGTTTGTCTGATAGGCTTGGCTCAAGAAGCTTTCGGAAGCTTGACGACCGACCTATGTGAGATTCTTTGAACAACTTCCTCAGTTGACCGCCACTTGGAGTTCTACCCATTGGTGATGCTCCTACCACAGACTGACGACCAGTAGGAGATGACAACGGGCTGTCTTCAAATCTGTCGGTTGAATTTATACCCAGCTGCAAAGAAAAACAATTAATTAATTATTTTTCGTGTGTGGCATAAATGCTCAAGTAGAGGCGGGATAGCGTGTGCGTTCAATTTATTTGTTTGGTGTTTGTATTTGTTTTTCATCTACTCAAAACAAGGACATGCAGTTCTTCTCAGTGTTTAAAAGGGTTCTTATTTTTTGCACAAAACAAATTAATAGTTACATTGAATCTATCTGTACAGCAAGTGTTCCTGCTTTGCTAACTGCACAAAACAGCTGCCAAAATCTCATTTGTACGCTGGGCCAGATGTATATTAGCATAAACTTGATAAATCAGTAAATGTTACCCCTACAGAAAATACCAGACGTCTCACTATTTTACTTGCTCTAACCTGATGACGACTTGAGTTCCTTGGAAGATTTATGATCCTGAACTGAGATTCTCCATCACTGCATTCTGCATCAAGTGTAATTACTCATGGTTAGATAATCAACGTTCCAGGTATTGTTAATCATGCGGACATATTGCAAAAATGCGGTAATGTATGCCGATGTGGATTTTTACATAAGCTGTCAGAAGAAAACCATGTGGTATTAGTGATGAGGTAGATGGTAAAGAATGTTGATTCCTTGTTACACAGGACAATATGCCCGTCAACTAAATATTGCAGTTTGTCTGAACAGTACTGTTTGTACTTTAGTTGCTTTACATTTATGTTTCTGACCCTGGAAAGACATGTTAGTCACTATAAAAAAAGGTTTAAAACTTGTAAAAATTTTATATATGAATAAGAACACTAATCTGTTCCAA
This sequence comes from Eragrostis nindensis, assembly GCA_012490785.1. NCBI lineage: Eukaryota > Viridiplantae > Streptophyta > Magnoliopsida > Poales > Poaceae > Eragrostis > Eragrostis nindensis. The sequence goes on along the minus strand of JAAXCT010000001.1, from coordinate 4,377,744 downwards.
ACGGACAAATGTGAAATGTACCTGTACATGAAGGAAGATCCGCACCAGAAGGAAGTTGAGCAGGCAGCGCCGAGCTATGATGAAGCTTTGTGATTTTCTGAGGTACTGTTTGATCCCAGTTATTGGCCTTTAGCTCCTCAGATGCTGACTCTGTAGATGCCACATGAAGATATCAACACAAAGTTACTCATGAACTGTTTAAGAAACATGTGCATCATGTGCGGAATAGTTCACAGGGCTGCAAAGGTCAGAATCATTTATGCAGAGACGTGTTTTTTCAAGAACGTTTAGGCAGAGAAGTGTTACCAGTACCATATCAAAATTAGCTAATGGTCCAAAAGCTTTCAAGTTAGCAGTAACTAGCCTACTTCTGGCAAAACTGGAATTAACTGAAATTTGGTAAATCAGGTAATAAACAATGAAAGCTAACCTTTCAGTAAGATATCATTAGCTAAGCTTGCAAGCTTGTCGCTGCATCTCTTGACTGATAGCTCAAAGCTGAGACTGTCTAACTCCCGAATGTACAAGTCAATTGCCATCCAACGGGACAATAATGAAACATCCCTTGTAACCTGCATCAAAGAAATGACAACATATTTCAGTATTCCTGATTGCATCAAATTTTTACAGATGTGCAAAACTCCATCATGCTATCAGATTCGTACACTGAGTAAAAAAACATAATGAGGCCACTGATAGATCTTACTTTTGCTGTAACATTAGGATTCCCATCTCTGTCACCACCCATCCATGACCCAAACTTGATTGGGGTGCAGGTTAGTGGAAGTGGGATGCCAGTGTGCTATACGCAATGTATGAAGAGGAAGTTTTAGATTTTGTTCTTGCAAGGAACCAAATAGAAGCAAAACTACAACAAAAGAAATCACCGTATTTGTACCTTCTTCAGAGCATTGCTAACACGGCGAAGATAATGCGGTACTGCTTTCCAGAGGGATTGCTCAACAATATGAAGGCCTGCAAAGTTGTGGAAAAATAAGGAATGCATTGGTGCAGTATCAGTGACAAACTGGAAGCCCAAATGCTCAAATTTCTTACCGGCCCTAGCTTCATCAACTGGTGTAGGTTTATGGCGCCTCAACTCATCAGTCTGCCATATAGCTGTGATTTCCCTTACCTGGAACCATAGTGAGAGGGATTTAGAATAGTTATTAAGAAAAAAATGAACGAGTCAATTCCTCCGAATTTTGAAGTACCAGATCTTCAATTAGCGTTTCTTTATCCTCATGGCTAAGATCAGGGCGTTCATTGAACTCCAAGAGATGCTGCAGCACGGATCAATTAGTAATTGAAACAGAAGATTCTTTTTTAGAGATTACATGAAACAGAATTGTACAGCCAACCAACGAGGGACAAATGGAATACAATCATTTTTGACAAAATTGATATTAAACTCACAGCTATTCTAAGGTGCTTGTACTGCAAAGTTCGTCGATTTATCTGAGTGGGATGAGCAGTCAGAACAATTTCAACCTCCTACAGACGGGGGAAAAAAAAGGGGTCAAACGTAATAAAGAAGGTCAATAATGCATGGCATTTTTATAAATAACTTGGGGGAAAAAAAGGTTTTGCCTCAGGTGTACCTGCTTGCAGACTGTGTCATAGAGTTCTGCTGGCGGGACACCACTCTGAATCAACTTGTCAAATATATCATCACATGATTTTGACAGATGTTCAACCTCACGTGATTGGCGAACCCTGCAATAAAAAGGAGAGAAATAAATATCCTCAATGCAGTACGATAACCAGAGCCCATTAGATTGACTAAGTTCTAGGATTTCCAAATTAGGTAAAAATATTCTTCACGGCTTAAGTAATGGAAAGATACAGTGCTGGTCTGCAACATGTATGAACCCCCATCTGAAAAAAGTTAATGATAAATTTCTTTTTCCCTTAAGCGTTTGCACAGACTGTCGGCTACTGCTAAATCTGTCAAACTGTTATAGTTCAGTAAAGCAGTTATTAGAACAAAGGTCATACATGAAATTATGTTACTAGATTCCAAAAACAATCGATAGCTCACGACAAAATGTTCTCAACGATAACCGCATAATCAACCTATCATGTCGCGACTATTATAGTTCATTAAAACAGTTATTAGAACTATAAATAGTACAGGAAAGTTTGTTACTATATTCCAGAACAACCAATACCTCATGACAAAAACTGATATATTGAATTATCAAATTATGAGTGAATCTTGCTGGAAATTGTCAAAATGGGGAACAAGAACCCATAATTTGTTCACTCCAAATATTATTGTTTCATACTTAGTTGTAACACAGGTTTAATTCGGCGGTCTATGACACGTCACAGAGGGCATTTGCCCCCATGGTCCCAAAACCCACCGTTCCAATTCGCATCATAAAATGCAATATGATTTCTAATATCCGGGCCGCGCAGGCGAAAATCTGTTCCAAGAATATGAAACATTCATCAACGTTCTGTGCATATACGCACGCTTGTAATCGTGCACTAACCGACGACAACGACGACGACGGGGACGAAATGCGGTCGATGAATTCGTTTTGGGTGGAAAATACGTACCTGTGGTGGGTCTCTGCGATGCCGACGAGGTTGAGGTAGTGGGAGAAGGCTCGGGCGAGGCAGAGCGCGTCCTCGAGGGACATGGCGGCCAGCTCGGCCTCCAGCTGGCGCTCGACGACGACCGCCGTGTCCTCCATCCCCGCCGCGCGCATCGAGACGGCGCTCTGGTCGTGGTCGATCGATCATGCACCGACCGGCCGGAAGAAACGATCGTCAGTTACGATCACACATGCAGTGCATTGATTGTCAGATCGAGGATCGCAGCAGGAGGATCGAGGGGTGGTACCTGCGCGAGGATCCGGTTGCGCTCGAGGATGTCGATGAATCGGGGGCCGAGCTCGCGGAGGAGGACGTCGTGGAGGAGGCTGCCCAGCAGGCGGCAGTCATCCTCGAACGCCTGGAACGATATCCCCTCCGCGATGTCGTCCGTCGTGTCCGGCATCCTCTTCTAGCCTTGTTCTTCCTCCTTTCCTCGTGGAGGTGATCGATCGATCGATGAGAGAGACGGCCGGGTTGGAAGGAGAGAGATGGAAGAGCGGGACTGTGAATAGTAGATGCGATGGGAGGAGGGGATTTCAAGGAAGGGGAGGGAAAAACGGAGGGGTGGCCAGAGTGACCAAGCGACGTAGGTAGTGTTCGTTCCCACTCTCTAAATTTTAGCACTGTCACATCAAAGAGAATCTTACTATTTAAAAATATTTTTATTCATTTAATGACAAAACCTATGTCACGATCCCTCCTCTAAATCGCGAGACGAATCTAATGAGCCTAATTAATCTATGTTTTGCTACAGTTATGCTACAGTAACCATCTTCTAATCACATCTTAATTACCCTCATTAGATTCGTCTCGCGAATTCGAGCGGAGTCCTGAAATTAGTTTTGTAATTAAACTTTATTTGTAATCATAATATTTGTTACAAAAACCCTCTAAAATTTAGCACAAAGAAACGAACACTACCGTAATCCGGTCCTGAACTAAACGAGAATATGCGAATATTTTTTTTTAGATTACATAGTACAACTCAGACACTCACAACGCACGCACACTCACCCCTATGAACACACGTTTTCAACAAAATGTTTCAACAAAATGTTTTGGAATGTCGCTAAATTTTCGGAAACTACGTTGTAGTACTTCATGGCCATCGCCAGAACCCATTTTGTACTACCTGTTTTAATGTTCACTTCTGCATCACACCTTTTCCTTTCTGCGAACCTCGGGCATTCTTGTTTTGTTCAAAGGCAAGGCAAAACATTTTCTCAATTTGGATGCTTAGTTTTTAGCGAACATGATAGCTCTCAAACTTTTCTTTTGCAACTCCATTGGACATGGTTGTATTTCAACAATCTTCGTGCACGCATCGAGCAGCAGACCAAACACCCATCATACTGCACAACCTCGAGCAATTGTCACACACACACACACACCGTTTAAAAAAAAATTGTCACACACACAACCTCGAGCAAGGAAAAAAGAAAAGAAAGCCCAACTTCACGGACGAAAACGCCTATAAAACCCGACTCAATTCTACAATTATCATCAGCCCGTAACCGGGTCGAGCAAAGCAGCTGTTCCACGGGGGGTTGCAGTGACGGGCCCAGCCCAAACCGATCCGGGCTAGGCCGAATTTGCTCGCACACACATGACAATAATCATTTTGGGCCGTGAAACCGCTCTACTGTAGGATCGCACCCCAAACTGAAGCTTTGCAAATGAGGAAACAGAAATGATACGCCATCGCCTGCGACGACATAGCACCGGGACACGACGACATAGCACCGGGACACGAGAGCGCTCTCGCAGTTGACGCTGCGCCTCGTTCTGCAGCTAGCACACCACTGGCGGTCGTGTCGCTTTGTCGCCCGAGCTCGCAAGCAAGCACGGCTCCATCGCGTCGATCGACAGACACATGTCACATTCAATACTGCAGAAGTAGGGCGCGAAAGCGAACGTCCGTCGACGCAACAGGTAGTACAAAGCATGGAGGCGCCTCAAGAACCGGAGCATGCCTGAGGACGGCGACGCGTTCTTCTCGCTCCGACATCACGGCAGACGAGACAAGCATGGGAACGCGCTCGCTCCCGATTTCTGACTCCCGTACGAGGTGGAGTGTGCTACAGCACAGCACAGGCAACAGAAGCAAGGCAAAGGCACATTTGGCGTGACACGAGATGGAATTGGAGTAGACTGGGAGAGCCGGCGGTCGAACGAAAACTGCCAACATGTTGAAAAGCTGAAACAAATAGTAGTTGGAAACTTCTCATCTAATTTTTAGAGTGCTGAAAAGCTAATTTTTGATAAAATAAACTAAAAGTTGAAAAGCTCGCTGAGAGCTGTTTTTCTGACTTTTGACATACTAAAAAGCTTAATATATATTACAAAAGTCAACATTAAAAATCTAACAGCTAACTTTTCAGCTACTCAAATAGCTAGTTTTTCCAAAAACTCAAAAACAACAGTTCAAACAACTGTCCCTAACTCCCGACCTGCTCGTGCCGGGAAGTCCGCGGCGCCGCAGTCTGCGTGTGAGCTTCGAGCACGACCCTACCATAGACCAGACTTTTACTGCCAACAGTAGTGTTCATTGCTTCGGCGTGGCAAGCACTGTAACTGCCGTGCGTTGCGCATGCAGCAGCAGCAGCCATGCTGCTAGAGCTAGTGCCATACCCGCGCCCGCAGGCAGCGAGTAGTCGAGTACGTACAGTTACCGCAATGCAGCACGGTACAATCCTTCACAGTGAGAGCACCAGGGCTAGAGAAGGAGTAGAGGACGACCCCGAGGCCAGAGCAGCGCTACTCCTACTCTACGGATCCTGCTAGTAGTCTGATCTGCTACCTGTAGAGCCGCAGTCTACGGCTGGCCAAGCCTCCAGGCTCCAGCTTTCCAAGGTCCTGCTTTCTGTATCTCTGGCTCTGGCCCTCTGTGCGCGGGTCAGGGGTCCCGCACAATCCGCGTCACAGTTCAGACTTGAGAACGGGCAAGCACCGCCGCATCACAACACAAGCAGGGACCGACCGACGCAGCGGCGGATGCTAGCCCGTCCTCGTGCTCCTCTTGTGTCTTCGTTCGTGTCGCTGCAGAAGAGAACCGTTGTGTTTTTGCTGTCCCTGCGCCAATGCCATCACCGCCCCGTCCATGCCGGCACCCGCCGCACCAACTATACAATTTCTACTGCAGGCGCTTCACAATAATCGCAAGACAATTCCAGAACTAGTTCCTTCACGTCAGTTCAGACTGTTTCCAACAGATTTCTGATCGCAAATGTAATTACTGTAGTTACGAACAGGTTAGTTAATTTCCTGCCAGTAGTCCATTGGCAGCCCAAGACGCGAAGTCAAGGAAGAGCATCATAGCAAAATTTACTTGCTAAGTCACCAGAGCAAACCATCCGAAAGAAAGAGGTGGCTAACACACGCATATATCAACTTCCTGCAACACTGTCACATTGCAGAAAAAACAGGCCACTACTTACACAAAACGAAGAAGCTACCTGTATTACTACTATAGCTTACTACGCTCTTTCAGAATTCAGACTACTGTAATGTGGCTTGTCGCAAAAGCCACTGGATTCCGGCTTCCTCCCTCATCTTGATGAACATGAACAGAACAGAAGCACCAGAAAAAAAAGGGGGCAAAAGAGAGAACACACAGAAACTAGTCGTGGAACCTAACTACAAGTTTCTTCATGTTCTTCCGTTCCATCTGTCTGAACCTGAAAACTGTTAACTATAGGAGCATCAACACAAGGGACGATGTAGCCACCGCCATTTGCCGCCAAAATCCATTGGCATTGGCGTCAAACGAAGAAGAAGGGGTCATGAGGCTCGAGCTCGCCTCAGGCTTCCTCCCACCGGCCTTGTCCTTGGCGCCAACACTGGGCTCCTGCAAATCCTTGCACACCACCACGCCGGACGGGGCGTGCGCGGCGTCGACGGCGGCGAGGTTGTAGCACAATCCAGGGTTGTCCCACGACGCGAACCGCCGGCCCATCCTCTGGTAGAACCCCGGCGAGAACTCCAGCGTCCCGGTCAAGTTGTTGCCGTTCAGATACATCGCGCCGATGTTGGGCAGCTCGGCGAGCTTCGCGGGCACCTTCCCGGTCAGTCGGTTGTGATCAAGCGCCAGGAACCGCAGCCCGGTAAGCGTCGCCATGGACTCCGGTATGGTTCCGAGGAGGCCGATGTTGGACAAGTCCAGCGTGGCAAGGCTGGCCAGCTTCTCCCACCCAGACGGCGCCAGGCTCCCGCCCAACGGGTTGTTCGAGAGCAGCAGGTCTTGCAGCGACGCCATGCCCTGCACGAACTGCGGCATCCCGCCGGTGAGGCTGTTGTTCCTGAGGTCGAGCAGTGTCAGGCTCCTGATCCCGCCGAGCTCAGGCGGGATGCTCCCCTGAAGCTGGTTGTTGCTGAGGTCCAGCTTGAGCAGCCCTCTCAGAGCACCTAGCGATGGAGGCAGAGACCCGGTTAGTCGGTTCTTGCTCAGGTCCACGATCAGCAGCGCGTCGTAGCGGCGGCGGGCGTTATTATTACCGAGCGTCGCCGGGATAGGACCCGACAGCCCGTTCCCGGACAGGACCAGCCGTCTCAGCTTCAGCAGCGCGCCGAGCTCCGCCGGCACGGCGCCGGTGAGGTTGTTCTCCACGAGGACCAAAGACTGCAGGCTCGCCAGGCGGCCGAGCGACGCCGGGATGGCGCCGGCGAGGCCCGGGTTCGTGCGGAACTCGAGCGTCTCGAGGCTGCCGGCGAGCTTCTCCCAGCTGGTCGTCGGGATGGCCGTGGGGTTGCTCGCCGGGAAGCAGCTGTAGAAGGACAGGGACTTGAGGTGCCGCAGATCGAACAGCTGTGGGCTGAACTTGGCGTCTGGGGCGCACTGCAGCGAGTTGTCAAGAACTGGACCAATGCTGATCACTGTTGGGTACCACAAGCCATTGAAGATGTCACATGACACTCCCTGCAGGAATTTTGGGCATCCAAGAACCAGTTAATCCACGGAATTTGAATTTTACAGGCATGCACACTAAATGAGCTACGCAACAAATTTGAGTCCTCGAGTAGGATTTAGCTGTGTTACCACTAACAGACATCAAAAGTAACACATGCTCAACAGCAGTACTTGTTGGAGTAACTAACATGCATGGATGACCACAAGGTTACACAGAGATGGCGACATATCTTAATAAGGTCCAGCTACAACTTTGTACCCTTTTAACCCCCGTACTGACAATGGAACTGTAATTCCACTGCAATGTGAAGGTAAATAATGGGATTGCCACTATAGCAAATGTTTATCAGCTAATTCGGATGGGGATAGAAAAACAAGCATGTCTGCAGAGCAAAAGGAACTGGATACTACTGAAAGTAGATAGAGTACTGTATGAGATGCATTGTCAAAACTTGCCATTTCAAATCAGAGATTCTATTCATGGGAGGGGAAAGTTCCAGGCAAAAAAGAGCGAGCCAAGGCTCAAGGCAAGCGAAGGTCTCGTCCAACAGTACAGAGAATGTGCACAGCAAACAGTAATAGTACTACTACACTCTTCAAGCAACAGTTCAGAAACAGAGAACTTGGAAAATTTGGAATTTATTAAAAGGGGCTTGGGATCCAGACTGTTTGTTGCGTACAAGATTCACCCAATACAGTTAGGAGGACATGCTAATAATGCGATGAGCATCGAACAAATATAAGCATCCTCTAGTTCTACATTTTGCATCCCCAAGTAGGACACCAATTGTGGATAGCTACCTGAACATCCTTTCAGCAATGATTTGGATTAAAGCTCAAAGCAAAAGTTAGAATTATACTACAATACGGGATCTGTCCCCGAAAAGGATACAAACGATTTTTCAGTTTTGCACACACAAAATCTAAAGAATCAAGTGGGCGAAACAGAGCATTATAATAATCCGTGCCTCAAAATGAAAGTTTTGATTTCCGACACAAACAAGGAGGAACATGGGGATCCAAGAAACTATGGATCCAAGAAACTATAGTAACAACAATGGAAGGAACGGAGCAGCAAAAGATTGCAGCTTGGCGCATCCTCACTGGGACGGCAAGCCGGCAACGCACCTGGATGGGAGACCAGCCGCAAGGGTCGGGGTAGAGCCCGGAGCCGTTCCACCCCTTGCCGACGAAGCTCTCGATGGCGGCGAACAGCGCCAGCCTCTCCTTCTCGTCCATGGGCGCCGTCGCCGCCGAGCCGGACGAGCCGTCGTCCTCGTCCCCGCCTCCTCCTCCTTGCCCCGAGCAGCCATGGAGCAGCAGCGACAAGAGGAGCACGACGCCGAGAACCAGCCGCCAGCACTTCTTCATCGCCGAAAGCACGCCAAGCCTTCCGTCCGCTGCTCTGCTTCCCGACAGAGGCGTCCTCGCTATATACTGGCCGCCATTGCTCGCTCGCTCGCTCTGTGCGTGGTGCTGCTCGGGGAGGTGTGCCCTTTCTAGGTGGCAAATAAATGAGGCTTTGGTGGCGCAGAGACGGCTGCGAGGACCCGAGACATTCCCCTATGCGAAGAGCTGCGATGGGGATCCCAAGGCGGCCACGGTTGACAGGCAGGCAGCACCGCGGCAGCAGGGTGTGTTGTGTGCGGTGTGTTGTGTGTGAGAGAGAGAAACTTGCGGGCTTGGTTGCAGCGGCAGGGAAAGGAAGAGACAGAGAGGGACGAGCGGTAAAACGTGGAATTGCCGCAACGATGGCACCCGGTGAAAAGACGGCGAGGGCGCAGCGGAAAGCCCCGGTGGGCAATGCGGCGCGCCAGCTGGTACTGTGGCAGTGAACCAGGTCAGAAATGACGGCTGCCGCGGCAGTAGACACAAGGGCGGGATGTCTTGTCTCTACTCCCTCCCGCTCAATATGCCTCTCTCTCTCTCTCTCTCTCGACCAGAGGAGTACTCTATCCAGTGCTGTGCTCGACTACACTCTACAGCAAGATGGAGGAGACGGGGGTTCGAAATGACGGGCCGAGACGACAACACCAGTGAAAAGGCGTGGCAATGTCGTTTGCGTCCAACGTCTCGATGTAAAATCGGGCAAACTTGCATTTCGATGGTCTCGTTCATTTCGCGAGATCGATGTTTAGACTTTTGCAGAGAACGCGGATTTGCCAACGCACGCGTACTGTTTGCACATTGAGATGGGAGGCGTGGCACTTTGGCCTAGGCTTATTTACGCCTGTGTTTTATTTCAGCTGCTGTGCCCAAGAGAAAGAGCCCAAGAGAAAGAGGAGAAAGAAAGCAGGCGCAGCAGCAGAGCGGTTTTACTCCGTCCGTCCGCCTTTGCGGAAAGCAGAGAGAGAGAGGCCCAACCGTTGGCTTTTTCGTTAGGCTCGCGTGGCAGCCATCAATCGCGTCTCTCTTCTCTGCTCCGGCTAGCTGGGCTCCGGCTAGCTGGCTAGTGTGCGTGACGGAGACCGATGGCGACGGCCTACTCCTGCTCTGATCCTACTCCTATCCTACTTGGGACGCGCGGCTAGCTGGCTGGGCCACTGCCTACTAGGTCCCCCTAGGCAGCCACCTCGCCGCACAGCAGCGCCGCGGAACGAGAGATGCTACAGGAAGTGGCCTGACTCTGGACATGCACGGAACGGATCGGATGGAGCTGGAGGTACGGGCGCCGGCAAGCGTAGCCTTTTGGGCGGCGGTTGGGATGGATGGATAGATGGACGGACGGCTTGTTGGTGCTGCCTGCCAGTGCCAGGCCGGCGTGGCGTACTGGGTGCTCTGCCTGCGCCGCGGCGCGTGGGCGGCTGGGGCTGGGCGCACCGGCGTGGATGGGGCCGGGCGTCTCGTCTTCGCCTTGGCCCCGCGGCCGCGTACCACCGCCCGCGTGATGCGTGCGTACTATCCATGCTGCATGTTCCTTTGGAAAAGGTTGCACAGTGAGATACCTCGGCGCCTGCCGCGAGTTAACCGAACCGCTCCTACTGTTCCTCCTCCGACCCGGCGATCGACCCACGGTTAACCTTTCTTCTTTGCTCACTCACACTTACTAGCATACTTTTTTTTTTATCAAACATACCTGTATTTCATTCAAGGAAAACAACCATACATACGTAGACAGGTACATTATACAAGGATACGGACAGCTGTCCCACACAAAGTGCAAAGAGGCCCCTAGAACAAGCAAGATTTACAAACAGGCCCCTGGACCTCCAACACAACGAAGCCGACAAGATCCACAATCGCCGGCCACCGCCGGCGCCTGCTTCACCCGCCGCCGCCACAGATCCAACGCCGGGAGATGCTCCATCGCCCACAGGCTTCAACGAACCAGAAAAGACACTCACCGAAATCGGCAAGATGGGCAAGAGCTGAACGCGCACACGGTCGGGGCCACGCCCCAAGCACCTTCCGGCTTGACCCGCCGCTCGCCGACGGCGACGACTGCCGCCGCGGGATCCTCGAGCACGAGCCAACCACCCAGCTTTCCACAAGCCCCAGCCTCCGTCTCCTTGACGCAAAAGAGCAAGGCGTACCTCATCTTGCCGGAGAGGAAGACGCAGATCCGCCGCCGCCTGACTCCTAAAAAGGAGCTCTTCACCGAGAGCTCCACCCCCACACGCTTGCCGTCGACGCCGGAGAGGAGCGCCAACGGGGCACGGCCAAGCACGGAGGGACAAGATCGGACGATTGACCGCCGCCGCCGCCACCTCGCCGCCGGTCGCCGAAACCCTAACCCTAGATACTATACTAGGACCTAAACTACCACCAGCCGGCGAGGCACCAGTGGTCTCCGCCGCCTCGCGACGCCCCGGAGGGCACCGGAGGCCGAGGAGACCACCCACCTCGCCGGCGGGGACGGGATCCACTCGCGTCGCCTCTCTCAACTGTAGCTGGGGAGAGGCTTCGCGAGAGAAACGCCTACAGCCCCTTACTAGCATACTGTATTCAACCAGGATCACCAAGTTAATCTTTCCCAACTAACAAGTGCCGATTCAGCAGTGCTAGTTGTGTGTTCGTTACCGGATCCAGCTCCATGATTAAGGAAGAACAGTGAACAGTTGCCAGTGGGACGGCCGCAGAACAGAAGGCCTCCTGGAACGAGCGACTGTGCAGTTCTAGTGTTACGCCCGCCCGCCAGATCTCCAGCACTGCTGCTGGGTGTGCTGCAACAACCGGGGCTGGGAAATGAAGCTTGCAGCAACCGAAACGCTCGCATGCATGCAGGCAGGCAGGCCGAGGGCTTCATTGCTCAACAGTAGTGGCATCAACTACACTACTCCACGTACTATACTCTGCTAATGTGGCTGCCACGGTCGTACGAGTATTTTGTTTTTCAAAACAGAATATGAGCGGCCAGAGCATCCCGCCATATATAATCGCGGCTGAATTTACCCGCGAAACAATTCAAAATCTGACCTGGCGCGGCGCCGGAGAACGTTTTCCCAGTACGTACGGTGGGTGCCCTTTTACGCAGCGCTGTACTACTGTTGCTGCCAGAGCAGCTCTAGTACTGCTATACTACGAAATACAGTACTCGTGGTTGCATATGATTGACTCTTGATGATGCGATCGATACGATAACCATCGGTGCTGAGCTGGGAGTGGGGCACCGGCTCCATGGATTTGCTGCGTGTTTTTATTTTTCCTCTTGCTGCTCGGCAGGGACAGACAGAAAGATGAAACAAAGGAAGGAGGGGACGACGTTGGTCCAGACAGGCACAGACGGCGGCGCCCCACAGCCCCTTTACCACTTTCTGCGATACAACCAAAATGCAGAGGAAACGGCAACAAAAGGAAAATATAGAAAGAACTAGAGAGAGATCCCTCCTCCCCGGCTGTCAACAGCAGCCATAGCAGACGTCTTGTTCATCAATTTGCATGTAACTAAACCGGTTTGAGTTACCGTTCTGAAACGTCTGGTCGGTAACTAATTAGTGCTTCATGCGTGTTTCATTCGCACCGGTGGAAATGGACGAAACTGTCAGGCAGGCGCCTGCAGAGGGTCACCACCACTTGGATCATAGAAATGTGGCCGGCGCAGCGCTTTGTTCTTCGCTTGACAGTTTCGTCCACTGAACCCGATATCCGCAACTGTCAATGCCACCGACAACACCAACGCGTTGTACGCCGGGCAGGACGACGGCGCCGGATGGTTCCGAATTTTCGATCAATCATTCATGAAATCGTTCCCGAAAAGAAGAAAAATCATCTATGGAACCCGTGCTATGTCTGTCCGTACACCTGTACGCCGGCCATTCCGCTCCTCCTTTCCAACGGCAAAACAATTGAACAGAAACGGCGCAGGTGCAGTAACACTCGAAGTGAAGCTTGCCGGAAGTGTTTCCCTGTACAGCAACAAACCGAGACGACGCTGCGAGAAGCGGCCAGTTGCGTGCAAGGGGAAGATCGATCGACGCAGCAGCCGATCCAACGGTATTGATGGAGAAGGGGAAGGAATAAAAGAGCTGGAGCAGCGAGGACGGTCGGCGAAGGAGGCGGTTGATGGCGAGAGGAAATGCAAAGCGACGCCTCATCAGATCACATCGGATCGGATCGGATCGGGTATCATCAGATAGATAGATGCATGGCATGGCATGGCCGGGCGCTTTTGTTCCAGCGTAGTGGACGCCTGGGGCTGCGCCTACCGCCCTAGCTGCTAGATCAGCTCGTCGCGAGCAACGGGACCATCCATGGACCAACGGACGGACGGACGGACGGAGGCATGAGCGGCGCATGTGATTGGGGGAGTGAGGGCCCATGCCACCGCCACGTCCATGGACGCAGATCCAGTGTGGGCCTCCGGTTAATCATGAGTGGGGGACCTCCTCGATCGATCTGCGACGCGCGGCCCATTCCAATCGTTTTTCATTTAGAGCACAAAACGCAGTGAAGTGCAGTGATGGTATGGGGGTGGAGTAGCTCAAAGCTGCGTGGCCATCTCTCCTGCTAAAGTCTCAGCAGCAATACACTGCTTCTGCAACTGCTACGAGTATATGGCAATAATATCGGTACGTGTCCGGTTTTAGAACGTTCTATGCGCGGTGCCTCGCGCGCTTTACTGTGTGACCTACCGGCCCCATTCTCTCCCTTCGTCGGACTGGTAGGAGCTTGCTTGCCTGAGCGGCAGCTCGCTCGCCAGGTGACTTGTTTGCTTGCATGCAGAATGTGTGTTGTGTTTCGAAGCTACTCATTTCGAAAGGTTTCACACACAAAATAATGATAATTCGTGTAGTGTACGGGTCATTGAGTCTCAGGAGTTGTTAAGTTCAACACTTTGATTCATTCCGCCTAATAATACCTCATATAGCGTACGGACCATGAGATTCAGGAGTCGTTAAGTTCAACACTTTGATTCCGCGTAATTAACCTGAGGTTACCGGGCGCAGTACGTACGGCGGCCGTATATGTGCAGTACTACAAGCTTTAGCACATCACCGCTAGTTAACCAGTCTCTGGTGATGCTATTAAGATCGTCGCGGACTGGGCTTGATTAATCCGTCTGCCGTGAGCCAGTAGTATTGACCGTAACCGGAGCCAGCAGGTGGACGGCGGAGGATATACGAGTTTGGCATCCGACGATGATCCATTCATTCGGGTGTGGAGATGGTCATGGGATGGTAGTTCGTACGTAGCCATGCACACCGGTGTCAGCGTCCCACATGACTTGCCGACGGGCCCGTACGGGACGGACGACCCCAGGACGACACGGATGACTGGATGAGGATGAAGGGGGTACACAGAACACTTTTTTTGGACAAAGAGGGGCAAAACAGACTCATGCACTTCGGTCGACATTTCTGTTTAATAATTTAAGAAAAATAAATTCATGGTTGACGAAAGGTTTACGCATGCGCCAATTTGTTTTGTTTTTCTTTTGTTTTTTTTTAGAATCATGCGCCAATTTGTTAGTACCAACTTTTGTTGCCTCACGTTTAGAGATTTGCTAATTTCTGAAGAGAAAAATGTATAGTTGTACTGTACCAAATAGGCCAAGCTCAGAAAGCGGTTTACGTGGCAGCCTGCCTGGTTACAAATTAAAGGTGGCCCATTATCGCCCCGGGCCTTGCTCATGTGTACTAGTACCATCTACAAGACAGGCCCATGTATCAGCCCGGTGGGCCGAAGTTTGCAGACGTGGACCGGTCGAGTTTTTTATACCGCGAAAAAAATGAATTATTTCGTTTTTTTTAAAAAAATGGAATTATTTCGTTTTTGTTCTATATATGTGCGCTGAATCTTTACTCTTCCTTATTTTCCTTCTGACTCTGCGTGCGTCGCGCACGCGCGCGCCCCTCTTCTGCGAAATTGGGCGCCGACAGGTGGGCCCTCTTCTTATTCTCCGCTCCGCTCCACGCTCCGGTGGTCTCCGCTTCCCTCCCCGCCCTTGCGCTCGCAGCGCGCCCCCACCTCCTTCCCCAAGCAAAAGCAGCAGCCGAGGTTCTCGCCGCTGAGGTCGCCCGCCTCCCCGCCGTCCGCGCGCGGCTCCTGAGAGCGCGCTCAACGCCGAGCCCCGTGTTGCGGCGTCCTCCGGCGAGGACACGTCGGCCGACCCAGCTCCAAACCCTAGCTGAGGAAGGACCAGGCGACGCGGCGAGATCCGGCCGGAGCCGCCTCCTCTCCACGCTGCCGTCCCCGTCCCCCTCCTCGCCCTCCTGCTCCCCAATTCGTCCGCGCGCCCGTTCAGCTTCCTGCTCGCCCCTCCCAGATCCACGCCCTCCCTGCTCGATCTGCGCCTCCACCACCGCTCCACGCTCCGTGACGCCGGCGCCGGCGCAGGCAACTCATTCAAGGGCGGTCGTGCCGAGCTGCAAGGCGTGCAAGCAAGGGGCCACCTCCGTCGAGTTGCTTCTGTGGGGCGGCAGGGAGCTCCAGGCCCGTCGTGCCGAGCTGCGGGCCGTGTCCTGGTCGAGTAGGAGCGTGGCCTCTCCTGCTCCAAGGCTGTTCGTCGCCGGAGCAGCTTGCTGGCGTCGGCAATGTGAGTCATCCTCCGTTCGGCCATGGATTCTTTGTTTGGTATCAGCATTTAGCTAGCAGTGTGTGTCTCTGTGGAACATTTGATGAATAGACAAATGGTTCCTATTGTCCACATATGGTTTGGGAATGCATCATCATAGATTGAATACTGAAATGTCTCCCACAACGAAGCCCATCTGTGTACGACATATTGAAACTGAACTCTGTTGCAGGAACCTGGCTAAACTCAGAATATATAGATAGATCCACACACTGACATGTCTCCCACAGTGGATATTGTTCAGAAATGCAGGACATCAAAGCAAAGCCCAGCTGCGTACAACATGTTGAAACACAGTTCTGATACCCACTTCTGAAAGACAGACAATTAACCAGACAACACAGGGATGCATGTGATGTTGCATGATCAGTTTAAACACAGTTCCATGATCAGAAAGAGTCTGCTGGAAGCTGCAATTCTTGAGGCGAA
The DNA here is from genome assembly GCA_012490785.1 of Eragrostis nindensis. NCBI lineage: Eukaryota > Viridiplantae > Streptophyta > Magnoliopsida > Poales > Poaceae > Eragrostis > Eragrostis nindensis. The sequence continues at coordinate 4,361,791 of JAAXCT010000001.1, read as the reverse complement.
TTGAATTTAACGTTTTCCTTGTTGTTTCTGTTTTTTTCAGTTGTTTGAGCAGTTGCCGACCTGAATCCAGTGGCTCAGTTCGCCCTAACCTCTGAAAGCATCAAGTTGGTTCTAGATGAGGTGCGCCCGTACCTTATGGCAGATGGAGGCAATGTTGCCTTGCATGAGATCCACAGGAATGTTGTGAGGTTGACGCTGTAGGGAGCGTGCGATTCATGCCCGAGCTCAGTGACGACAATGAAAATAGGAATTCAGCGGCACAAATACGATGAGATGCTAGGGTCATGTAGGACGCCTATGTGTTTGAAGATACAAAAATACGATGGTAAGTTTATGGAACTAATGTATTTCTGCTATACATTAATTCATGGTGTTTGTTCCATGTCAACAAACTAACATTGTCATTTGAGATTCCATATCTTTGATAGACAAGATGCTATTGTCTACTGACATTTCTAGATTTTTGATTTTTAGACCCGAAAACCAGTAAAGATTGTTACATTCATTCCTAATCATGTGCTGAGATAACTATACAATGAAGCCTATAGATAATGTCTTAAGCGAATAGCAATCAAATCTATCAATGTCACTACATTGCTATGAGCCAGATACAATTACATAAGAATGCTTCGTTCAGTTGTTTACTGAATATGTATACTGTTAGAAAATTCAGCATAAAGTTATTGTGCCAACTTACACACAATCTGTGCAACAACACTTTCCTCATTGAATGTTGTTGATAAATCCATATAAAAAATTGTACATTGACTTAAAGTGCAAGCTATCCTGCTGAAGCGGTTGCGGAATATTTACGTTACAAAGCATAAAAAAAAATTCTATGTTGTAACAGACACTGAGCACCAGTATTTCTTTGGCAGTTCAGCATACAGCAACGCATGTCTCTATCGATGCAGGACTGCCTTTCTTGTAACGGTGCACAGAAATCGGCTTCATTGAAAAAAGTATTGTGCCGAGAAACAACTATAGCCTAAAATACCTCCTCACACCTCAAGGCATTGGTTGCCAATTGTGCTGCTGTTGTTTGATTGGTCTTTTTATGGCAAGCTACCCTAAATCTACAGTGTTCCTCACTTTGCCTCTTAAATTCTTTATGATCAACACTATTCTAAAGTCACAGCAGCAGTACCCATTAATCTGATAGCACTTCGCTACTTAATAAAGTTAATCTGATATCAGTTTTAATTTTCTGTAGTTTCTAGGATACTTTTTATTGGATGCGCCTTGTATCTAAGTTATTACATCAATATAAGGCCAGCAGCTACTTTATAAAGTTAATCTGATATCAGTTTTAATTTCTATAGTTTCTAGGATACTTTTTATTGGATGCGCCTTGGATCAATGTTGTTACATCAATAAAAGGCCAGCAAGGTGTCTGGAAACAAACTTTTAAGTGTGAGGTTGAAATCCTCATCTATTAATTATAATTAATTTACCTGATTCATTAATCAAGTGCACACTTTTGTAGGTCAGCAGGCAGCCTTCCATAGGAACTGACGGTTTGTACAGGTTAGTTTTTTTTTTGTGCCCTTGCTTTGTTTGGGCTTCTGATCTCTCACTTTTGGATAGTGTTTGAGTATCGATAGGATCATGTTATGATGCCTAACGATGCTTGCATACATGGCAAGTCAAAATTTTCATTGCTTTCGTGCATCATTTTCAATGGCCATCACTCTAAACATTTATACATTAAACAGCTTTTCAGAGTGCTGTTCTTTAAGAGATGATTTTCATGCTTTGACTGAAAAGGAATGCACGAAAGCCTCAATGTTTCCCTGAACAAGCAGCTGCTGGCTTTGATGTAGCACACTCTTCTTTCATATTTTTGTTTATTCTCACGTTTGTAGTGTGGCTCTTAAAATGACAAGTATGGGACAGAGCTTTCACTACACTCCACATATATCTGTAGTCTTGCATATACTGTATCTTTCATTTTTTTCTTTTAAATCCTATGTGAGATTAAGCACATAATGTTTGCACTTAAATTTTTTTTCATTGCTTTCAGAGTTCAGTGATCAATGGCCAGTGCCCAGAATTTTGTGTTGCAATAGTTGTGTTACAGGCTCCATAGACAGTGCTAGGTCATATGAGACTTAACAGTGTCATTGCTTAACAGTTTAAACCCCTCATTTCTTTCAGGCTTCATTTTCAGAGGCCAATACTCTGAACTTTTCAACACAAAACTTCGGAACTGAAAGACAGTTAATACTGACACATTCTGATAGAGGTTGGTCCACTCCCATCTCATAAATATTTGATTTACTTTCTCTCCGAACATGAGTCTGAATTTCTTGAAGTGCCACACTCTTCACATTCTTTGATAAATTATGTAGAGTGTGGTTCAGGAGCATGCATGTTTATGTACAACCTCCTTTACTTTAATGCTATCTAAAATAGAAAAAAAAGTTGCGCTTCTGCTGCTCAAATATAGAAGTTCCTTCTCCAAATATTCTCGTCAAGTTTCTGTCCACCTTCAGGCAATCAGGATGCTGGACGTGGCAGGCACAATATCAACGACATGGAGGGTCTGTAGTTTATGAACCGGCTGCTGACTATGCTTTCTATAGTTGGCTCATCCAAATTTGGATGCTCCACTGAAGCTGTTGAAGCGCATGAACACTACTGCATTTGCTTTTCAAAAGATATGGGGACAGCTGCATTGTAGCTGCAACTTGCTTATAGAATTGTAAATGGATGATATTTTAGATGAGATGCCCATGGACTATTTTCACAAGGATCATAATACTCTGCAGATTGTGTTGTTTCACGAAGCAAAGTTTGGTATAATTGTGTAACTGTCAAAATTCTGTTATCTTTAGAATATTTTTGAATTCTACGAAGTTTTGCTGTCATCATGCCATTGAAATATGTCAAAATGTTTGATGTCGAAAGAGATGTACAATTTGAAGGTCCTAACAAATGTTTGGTTAAATTGGCAAGAGAATGTGTTTTCTTTTTTCACATCTCAGTTTACATGGTAAGTGATGTATGATTATCATATCTAGCGTTTGTAGTGACAAATGCTCCCACTGACGTGTTATTTCAACGCCTGTAGCAACGCATAGCACTCTCCTAGACAATTTTCCACTACTCGTACGCCAGTACGCCACCTCGAAACCGGTTCTTGTACAAAGTTTAATTTGATATATATCATATTTTCTCTACTTATTATTTGTCTTGTGAGTTCACTTCAATTTAAAGCAATAGAGTTCAAAATAATCTTATTATTTGTGCTTGTTGTGCATTTTGTTGGCAACAGCTTAATTAGCATGTTATGTTTTAACTGTGACCTACTCTAATTTCATTGTTAATTATGATATAGGGATTGGCTCAGCACCAAGAGGCCCATGTTGCTTTACCTCTTGGAAGTGGTCAACCAGTAATTTCATTTCGAGCTCTACAGTCAGCTCAGACCTGCAGTCTCATCGTACAGAACCAATGTTAATGACTATTTTTTAGCCTAACTCTTTGTCTCCATGTGTTTTTAGAATTCCTTGTTAGTTTGCACCCTAATGACTTTTTATATACATTGTTAAATCTATTAAAACAATATCAAAGCTTTTTTTTTTCGACCAGCCCGTGGCAACGCACGGGCACTTTTGCTAGTTACATATAAGTTGAGCAGAGCCCTTTCTTTCCTTGCTTCCCTTTTCTTAGCCATATGCCATAGTTGTACAACCGCCCAAGTTATCCTCTTTAATTCCTATTAGGTTACATGACGCGTTATTTCTAAATATAGCGCCTTTAATCTTCGTTTTGATTACAAATTACTAATTTTGCAAGATCTTGGGATCTTGAGATGCAACATGTTCGTGCGCTCGGGTTTCTATACGAACAATCTTGTGCCATATTTATACACCCAGTACCGGTGATGGCTGCATCTACAATCTAGGAGTACAGGAGTATTCGCGCACGTGGTACGTTCAAAACACAGAGAACAATGGCAGGCACCGGTGATCAACTCCACGGCGCGGCGGCTCTTCTGCTTCTCCTGATGGTCTCCCTCCCCGGCGCCGCCCTCGCCGACGCCAACTTCGTCGCCAGCACGTGCAACAACACCTCGAACCCGGGCAACTGCCGGTCGCTGCTGGGCCGCGACCGGCGGAGCGTGAACGCGACGACGGTGCTGGCGCTCGCCAACATCGGCCTCGACGTCGCCGCCGCCTACGCCCGGGACAGCGCGGGCACCCTGAACCAGCTGTCGGAGCAGAAGTACGCGGGCGAGACGGAGGGGGAGGCGCTGCTGCAGTGCACGCAGGTGTACGGCAACGCCGTGGAGGACCTCGACGAGGCGCGGGACCCGCTCAACTCCGGGGACCTCAACGAGGCGTCGTGGCTCGTGTCGTCGGCGGAGGACGCCGGCGACGCCTGCGAGCGCGCGTTCGCCGACCGCGGCGTGGGCTCCGTCGTGTCCGGCGTGGACCGCAGGATGAAGGAGCAGTGCGGCGTGGTGGGGGACCTCATCGACCTGCTCAGCGGCTAGTTTGCCGTACGCGTCTGATGACCACCCCCGTCTTCATGTACCGAGAGCGTATATGCACGCAAGCTGGCTAGTAGTGTCATCACTATTGTTCAGATCGTTCCATTGGCATGGTTTATTACTTTGACCTCCCGAACAGATGTATTAGTGGCCAACTGCTTGTTGCTGTGGAGGATATATATGAACAGATTGGGTGATTAATTGATTGTTGCATGTCTTGCAGTAAGCTATACGTGATTTGATCCAAAAGTAACCTATATAACTTCAAAATCGTGATCTAACATATTGATTAGACATGTAGACAAATGTTTTCACAGTTTTAAAAGTTAAATATAATTGATTTAACTTTGGATTGACCCTGATAATAAAAGTCAAACTACGGTGGACATGTGCCCCTATGCTCATAAAAACCACTCTATTACACATAAAGATAATTGTGTACTTTAGCTCTCTTTTTGTATGACAACAAGCAACAAAAGTTAGCCATATATGTTTGATTTTGGAATGCTAAGTAAATTGATATAGCTGCAACTGTATTTTTTCCCTTATCAGTGCTCTGATCACTAGCCCGCTCTTCCCTGTGGGATTAGAGAATATTAATCGTGGCCTAGGTTGAAGAAGACAAATAGTTGTTGTTTGGCGTACTAGGTAAAGCAAAATAATGCTCTCTGAAAGCAAAATTGAGAATGAATAAGAGATATGCAGGATGAGTGTAGTGACTAGCCTTAATTATGACAATTTGGATCTACCAACCAAAAATGTTTTACACGTCTATATTCAAATGTCATAAGTGCATATATAGTGTGTCTACTCTTTTTAAATAGCAATTTTCTTTGGCATTTGCATGTGTACCACATTTGTACCAAGTTTCTTCATTGATTGTGTTAGAGTATAAGTGAATTGTCCATTTTTGCCTTATTAGATTAGGTTTTTAGGTGAGTTGGTTTGTGCATGCGACTCAATATGGTATCAGAGCCGTATGTTTTGAGTTTGAATCTTGACTGACATGATTTATTAAATAAACAATGCGCACTAATATTTCATGTTTGCAGGCTGAAAGAACCTACACGCGAGGAGGAGTGTTGGACTATAAATGAACTGATTTCTATATATCAGGCAGTCTTGTGTAATATTTGTTGGAGTCGATCTCGGCTAATCCCGAGTTGACTTGGCGCCTAAGCCTAATCCACCTGGGCCCACGTGTTCTATTAACCAACGTGATTAACAAGTTAGAACTCTGATCGGTGGTAGAATCCTTGTCTACAAGGACGACCCCGATCTCTACAACGCATATATAAGGAGAGGTACCCCTGCTGTTCCAATCACCCCAATTCACGAGATCAATCTCTGAGTCCTTAGAAATCCGATCGATTAGGCGCTGGAGGAGAGCGACAACCGTCGTACCGTTCGTGGTCACTGTCGTTGGCGTCCAGAAGGCCGTCGCTACCCTGTACGAATCCCTGGTCACACTACAACAAATCATGTGATTCATGACGTCTAAATTTTGTCATGGATCGCTTAAAAACCGTCATAATGCAACATCCGTGACGGTTTCAAATATGGTCATGTATTGAGAGTCACGGATTAACCTGCGTGACGTTTCTACTAAACCGTCACGGATTAACTCAATCCGTGACATTTCTTGACCGTCATAGAACAACTTTAGGCCCCCTCAGCCAAGCCCACATTTCTATTAAACCGTCACGGATTAACTCAATCTGTGACATTTTTGACCGTCATAGAACACTGTCAGGCCCGCCCCGACTCTACCCAAGCCCATAGTTAGTGACGAAGTAAAACCGTCATAGATCAGCCAGCACATGGTCATGGCCCAATCAATTTTTATTTCAAATTGTGGCCTGTTTAGCACAACACCATAACAGACTTGGCCCACTAACACTGTAGGCTTAGCCCATACTTTTCTGATCCATTTTCAATGCATGATCCATTTAACTTTGTGGGCTTAGGGCATAATTTTTTTCATCTGGTCCATTTCCAATGATTTTCGAATTTATATTTTAGGCCCAGCCTCCACATTTCAGCCACCACAGATAAAAAGGCCATGTACACAATACGTTATGTCTGCAGATTAATATCCCGTGTAGCATTACAGAAAACGAGTGATGGAATACATTTTACCATCTCATCACATTACATAATATGTCCTCACTTGCAATAAGATGCAGATAAAATGAGTGATAACACCCAAGAATCTCGATCATCAGTACATGTTCAAAACCAAATGACATTGACAAGGAAATAACTCAAAGGTAACACCAGGAATTCAAAACAGACAACAAGTATTTCTGCCCCTCCCTGTTCGCAAACACAACCTTGCTGCCCCCTCTGTATCCCTGAAACTGTATTTTCCTGGAAACAAAAAAGAAAGGTGTGTCACTACAAGCTGCAGAATTATTTCTAGACTATTATGCACTCTGAATGTATGTGGATGTACAGTTCACTGCATAAAACTGAAGCAGGTGGTCTGGTAGCTGAAACAAGTGGCACGCGATCCAGTACTTGTTGCAAACAACAAGATCAAGTGTTTAATAACCTAGCTATATCAACAGTGTATAGTCTAGTTAGGAACAAACAATACAGCTCTAAACTGAAATCAGAAAATTCAGGAGCTAGTTTCTTCATCAACTATTTTATCGTAGCAAAAAAGTTCGAATATATGCATCAATATTGCAAAGGGTGAACCCATAATCCTGACTTTTGTACCTCATGCGTGTAACTTGCTGTCATGTATTTATACAGCATTAACAAAGCACAGTAATGATACATTAACAAAGCAATAATACTCAAGAAATATATTGACCATGCACTATTAGTCTTCACCTTTCTACTCCATTAATAATTAGAACATCACATATATATAACGATTCCAGCTCTAACAAAAAGAAAAGATTTTTTTTCTATTCCAGAAAGCAAAGAATAACCATATTATAGAACGGGTCATATTAGCAAGCGTGACGTGCCGGACTGACCCAGCACATCTTTCTTTCCTAGAAACAGAAGATGCACAAAGTGGTTTCAGTAGCACTACCAAGTTCGCATCAGCGATTTTCTCACCAAACAAGCAATGAGAACTCTTCACAACTCAAATAAGGCCAAAATGTGTTTATACATACCCTAAGGTGGTTGCATCTTAGAGAGCAGAAGCTCAAATTTCGCCTCCAAATCATCATACTTCTTTGTCATCTCCTCTCGGTCTCTAAGTCTTCCTTGTTCTGTCTCCTGGACTTGGTTTGACAGCACCTTCACTTGTCTTGCCAGCTCATTCTTTTCCCTCTTCTCTGCTTCCAGTTGTGCTTCAAGGTCTTGTGCACTGGATCTAGGACGGGTCGTTTGAATCCCTGTACTCCTGCCGGCGACTCCTACAGTTTGATCTACATCAACACCGACGTCCTCTACCGTTCGAGAAGCACTGATGGCGTCCTCAAGCTCTGGTATAAGTCCCATCTAATCCGCATTAGTGTGTGTGATCATGTACTACTAGTCTATTGTAATCCTGTGGATCAGTTAATCTAAGTTATTTGCCCATCAGTTAAATCTAACAATATTCGGTCCGCTTTTGCAGCCTAATCTCATTCAACAAAGAAGAACACTGGGGAGCACGAGTGAACTGTACGGCGTGGCGCTACAACTCATTCAACAAAGTTCATGAGTTTCGTGCACTACAACCGGTCGCGCTGGCTCAGGAGATCATTGATGAAGCGTACCTTTGAGCTTCGGCTAGGTTCACCAAGATTAGGGCGCTGCTTTTCCCGCGGCAGCTGCTGTAGTTGTTTTAGCCTCGTTCTTGTCGTCTTGTTTTCCTTCCGTCTTTTCTTTTCGTTGGCCTTCGGGTCTTGTATCGTACTTTGTATCTTTCTTCTCTTCTTAATGAAATACGTGCTTCGCACGTTTTTTAAAAAAAAAGCTGCTGCTGCTCTCCCTCCCCACCAGCTCGTCGACGCCAGCTTCGTCTCGACCTATGCGAGACGCTGCTCGGCGGCGACCCGCGGAGCCTGGACGCCACCACTTTGCTCGAGCTCGCCGACAGATCGCGCTGGTACGCGGGCACGGCGGAGGTGTTGGAGACGCGGTGCTTGATGCTGCAGGACAACGCCGTAGGGAGACTCGCTTACGACGACGCGGTGAAGCTCGTGGATGCCGCGGAGAAAGCTGGGGACGACTGCGAGGCGGCGTTCGCCGAGCGAGGCGTGGGCTCCGTCGCGACGGAGGTGAACCAGAGGACGGTGCAGCGGTGCAGCGTGGTCGCGCTGTGCAATGTCGCACGCAACGGTACACGTCTGATGTCCTGACGTACGTGCCGGGTACCGTACCACCCTTGTTCCTTTTGTTCCGTTCTTCAAGTTACGGTAGATCGACTTGAAAAGTTGTGAAGGGAGTCGCGTGATATCTTGACCAAAACGAACCAGAATTTTTCCCAATACATTAACGTTTTACGGGACTGAATGATGCCACGCATCTTAATTTTGATGTGCGTTACATGTTTAAGCAACATCCTCCGGAAACTCCCTTGTTCTCTTGATGATCCGTTGTCAGCTCAATTGCCATTATGATAAATGCTCTACTTTAACTTCGATGAACAGCTACCGACCCGTTGCGATCAGGTACCACTATATAGCATGGCACGATGGACACACATTAGCATTAGACAAGCAAGCGAGTCCCGAATCAATTGTCAAACTCCAACTCTCCCACAATGGTGTTGCCAGTGGCAAGCAGGGCCTCGCCAGCTTATCTGACGGTCTTCTTCGCAGTTGTGCTCTGCGCCGCCGCGTCCTTCCTGCCTCGGTCATCCGCCGACGCGTCCCTCATCGCGCAGACCTGCCACCGCACGCCGCAAGAGAGCCTCTGCGTCTCCGTCCTCGGGTCCATCAACGGGACCAACACCGCGGCAACGGTGCAGGACCTCGCCGTGGCCGCGCTGCTGGGCGCGAGGCGGGCGGCGCTCCGGGCGAAGCTGCGGTCGCTGGACCTGGGCAAGTACGGCCCCGAGAAGGGGACGGCCGTCGGGGACGTGCTCGCGCGGTGCGACGCGATCTACACGGAATGCCTCCGCGCCGGGTCCCAGGTAGTGGGGATGGTGTCCACGGGGAGCTACGGCGGCGCCGCCGACGCCGCGGGCGCGCTGCGCCTGTGCCCGGCGCGGTGCGAGGGCCTCTTCCAGGCGCGGAGGATCGCGTCGCCGATGGAGGCGGCGGACAGGGAGTTGGCGGACAAGTCTGAGGTGGCGTACCAGATCGTTCGCTTGCTACCTTATTAGGGGTGTTCGATGCACTGTACGAGTCACTGATGACACACGCCGCCGTGTAACCGGAGGAAAATAATGAATTTATACACCGCGCGATGCAATTCTTGCCACACGCATGAAAAATGAATTTATTCTGATGATGGGTCTCTCCACTCAGTTTCTTGTGAACGGAGGAAAAATGAAGGTAAAAGAACAGGGGGACACACAAAGCAGCTCGTCCACACAAGCAGCTCGTCTCCTTGCTTGCGCTACTGAGTTGAGTTAAGCACGCCGCAGTTGGTGACCAGGATCTTGGTGTACGGGCTGTTGAAGCCTCACTCCACAACCACTGCTCTCTTGTCACCGATCAGCTTGGCCACTCTGCAACACAAGCACACAAAGCACAGAGGCAAATGTGGTTAACTCGCTAGCTCAGCGACTACTGATTCTGGCCTGGAACTAAACGGGACAGATCGATCACCTGAAGTAGGGCGAGCCGGCGTTGTCCTTGACGGTGGGCACGGCGGCGATCTTGTCGACGACGTCCGACCGCGGCGTGGGCTCCGTCGTGTCCGGCGTGGACCGCAGGATGAAGTTTCATGTCCTTAGACTGTCTCCAACGGCCGACCATTTCCCACATAATACCGAAAATAGGTCAGCAAACCCTGAAAATCCTTCTCCAACGGAGGACCTAAAAGCGACACCCATTTTTCTCCTTCCCCCCTTCGCCACCCACAATTGCGTCCATCCTCCGCGCGACCCATCCACCGAATCGTTTTTTTTCTTCGTTTTCCTCGTTCTCTCTCAGCTCTCGCTCTCTCTCCGCTCTCTCTCTCTCTGATCTCAATCGCGGGCCGCGGCGGGACGGCGGGGAGGGGCCTCGGCGGGCCGGCGTGGGCGCGGCAGCGGCGGCGCAGCGCGGGGGCTGCAGCGCGGCGTGGGAGGGGGCGCGGAAGGCGGCGGCGTGGGAGGGGGCCATGACGGCGGCAGCACGGGAGGGGGCGGCGGTTGATCATGATGTCGATTGGGGGCGGCGGCGGCTCCATGGCAGGTCGATTCGACTGCTGCGGGCGATGGCGACTGGCGGGGCAAGCCGGCGGAGCGGATGCGGCCTCCTCCCCTTCCTCCGCGGCGGCATTCGAGCGAGCTGAGCGCGATGAGGGCGCGGCGGCGGCTTGCGGCGTTGGCCTGCTGCTCCGCGCGCAGGGGTCGCGGCGGCCTTCTGCTCCGCGAGCGGCCGACGGCGACCGCGCGCGGCCTGCTCCGGCCCCCTCCCTCGCCTGTCCTCTGCCGCCGCCCCGGCGGATTCCCTCCCCCTCCTCCATGCACCGCCCGAGCGGGCCGCGTTCCTCTACCCCGAGCTCATCCGCCTCCAGCCTCACGGTCGCCGCCGCCCTGACGCCTCCCCTCCCCTCCCTTCCTCTGCCGCATGGCGCACAGCACGGGGCAGCGCGGCGCGGAGCTCGTCCGCGGGTGGAGCAGCACGGCGCGGGGGCGCGGCGGCGACGCGGCGCGGGGGCGGGTGGAGCAGGGGACGGCGACGTGGGGGCACGGTGGGAGCCGGAGGAAGAAGGTTTCGCTGATTTGTGTCTCACTGTTGGAGATTGAACTCGTTGGGTGTTGTATGTTGAGCACTGTTCATACGCAATTTGGATATGGGTCACTATGAACCGTTGGAGATAGCCTTAAGGAACAGTGTGGCGTGGCGGGGGATCTCATCTACCTGGTCAGCGGCGAGTTCGCCGCGCGCGTCTAATGACCACCCGTCTTCATGTACCGATCGCGTATAGCTAGTAGTGTCATCGATATTGTTCGGTTCGTTCCATCGGCATGGTTTACTTTGACCTCCGTGCAGATGTATTAATTAGTCATGTATGACATTTATCTTTCACGACAGTTTTCATTCAGGTGGTCTACCGTTCTAATCTTTCTATTGTTTTTCTTATGAATGGCTGACAGTTTCTTCTATAAAATGTTGCCTTTCCAACAGTTTTAACAATTTACTAACAATGATATTTCCTACAAACTTATTAGCTACAGTTCTTGTGAATACTTAACCAAATGCACTACTAACTGTTGGCCACTTGCTAAGCACTACGGGGAAAAATTGCAAATCTTGTATTGTATGTAGGTCAACTGTTTAGGGGTGTTCGTTTCTTGGGGCTAAACCTTAATTTAGCTCTCACATCAAAAAAATCTTAGCCTCATTAGGAGTATAAAATAAAGTCTAATTACAAAACTAATTGCAGAACCCCTAGGCTAATTCGCGAGACGAATCTAATGAGGATAATTAAGCTATCATTAGAAGATGGTTACTGTAGTATCATTGTACCAAAATATAGATTAATTAGCCTCATTAGATTTCTTGCAAATTAGCATCCATCTGTCAAAAAATTATTATTAGACTAATTGAAATATTATTAAATAGCAAAATTCTATTTGATGTGACAGGGCTAAACTTTAGCTCAAAAAGAATTAACACCCCCTTAAAGCTGTGGAGGAGGATGAACATATTGGGTCTCTATTATTGCATGTTTTGCAGTAAGCTCTACGTGATTTGATCCAAATTAACATACTCCCTCAGTCTATTACTATATATAGAGCGTTTTGGGGTTTGATATTTGTCCTCAAATATAAGACGTCATGAGAATAAGACAAACTTTGAAATTGGTAGGAGGATAGGTGGAGATGTGGGTTCCTTTAAAAATGAGACAATGTTTTTTTTTGACTCACAGACTATTTATGTGTTTGAATGCCAGAAAACCTTATATTTAAGGACGAAGGTAGTATATGTATATTATATCTTGGTGGTTAGACATGTAGAAAAATATTTTGACATTTTCTAATAATTAAATGTAATTGATTTTACTTGTGGATTGACCTTAAAAATAAAAGTCAAACTGGAGTGGGCATGTGCCCCTATGCTCATAAAAATCACTCTCTTACAGATAAGGGTAATTGTGTACTTTAGCCTTTTTTGGGTGGCAACATGCCACGTCACAATGAGTTAGCCCTGTACTCCCTCCGATAACGAAATAGAGGTCGTTTTGGACAATGCTTAGCATACCAAGACGTGATTAATTAAGGGGTAATTTTCTCTGTATGCTCTTATTAAATAGAGTATCGGGTCCACTTCATTCACTCGCCTCTCCCATTCCTTAACTGATTGTTGTCGCTGAGCTCGAGGCTGAGCGTCGCGAGTTCAACGCCCTTCGGCCGCAAGTTTTTGCTCGGCTATGCATTTTTGCATGGGACTGCTTTTCAGCTGCTGTTACTAATCCAAACAATTTGCGCGTTAGCTGATTTTCGGCCACAAAATTTCACTCGCGCCCCTTTTTTCCGCCGCGGCCGCGCAAGATTCGTTTCGCCGTGATGCCAAAACTTGCTCGTGCCAGCGCGTTCTCTTTATTTTTTTCGCTGGCGCCTGGTTCGTTTCGCTCGTGACCTTAACTTTGTGTGGGATTGGTTCATCTTCACGCTCGCGACCATGGCGGACGACGGCGCGACGGTCTTCGCGCTCGCGTCCATGGCGGGTGCCGGCGCCGCGAGCCGGCGCTCTAGCACCCATGGAAGTGCTAGCGTCCATGGCAGCAGTGCGAGCGACGAGCAGCGGTGCGAGCAGACGAGAGAGAGTAGCGAGAGCACTGAGAGCGAAAGAAGAAGAGCAGCGCCTTGCGTCTGTTGGGATGCCGCGCCTGTTAATGCAGTGCCTCGAAACATGATGCAATGGAGTCTCGGGAACAGACGTACTCAGGGGCAAAAACGTCCGCGAGCGAGCGAACGATGTAGGGCGACTTATTTTGTGAAACTGGGCAGAAACGTAGAACGACCTCTAATACGTTACCGGAGAGAGTATTAACTTTGGAATGCCAAATAATTTGATGTAGAGCCAACGGACGCCGGGTCAAGTGGCTAGCAGCGCACGGTCGCTGCTGGCCGACCCGGGTTCGAGCGGCACCAGGGGATGGTGGCCTGAACTGGTGTTCCTCGCGCCACCTCCCCAGCCGGCGATGTGCTGGCGCCGGTGGGCCCCTCTGTTGGCCCACCTCTGAAAAAAAATAATTTGATGTAGAAGACCTTTTCTTCTCCAGGTTTTCGCACTCAGGGTCCGTTTGGATGAGTGAATCGTTTCTGATTCTGAGTAGAATCAGTTGGAGCGGCTCCAAACGGTGAAATTTCGAAACGATTCCTAGGTGAATCACTTTGGAGCGATTCTCAATTTTGGCCTACGAGTGAGAAACGGCTGATAAGGTGTTCCACGGCGATTCGCTCCGATTCACTCTCCTGATTACTCGTTTACCCTTCCGCCGTCGACCTCGTTCCTCCGTCATCGCCACCGGCCGGAGCCTCGCCCTAAGTTCTGCTTTAAATCCAACCTCAAAAATGGGTTGCTCTTGATCCGTAGATCATTTCCCCCAATATTTCTCCTTCGATTAGTCGCTGAAGCAACGCTAATCGCATGCCTCTTCTTTCTCTCTCCTCCCTGTACTCTCTGCTTTATGCGTTCAAGTCGTGCCTGGAGGAAGAAGATGAGCAGTACAACGTGCTGGTGGGCTTGTGGGCTGTATGGGCCTAGCAATACAACGTAAGTGCTGGTGGGCTGGCCGGGCCTAGTGAGCCTATCAAATACAATTCCTTTTCCTTTTATCTTTTGAATTAATTATGACATGTATTTTGCAATGATACTTATTCTAAACTAAGGGTAAATGAGTCATTTCGATTATTTTCCACTCTTCGTTGAAACTGAAACCAGACAACTAGCCAAACGGTTTCTGAAGTGATTCTGTTTCAAGTTGAGAAACGTTTCTGGGTTGAAACTGAAACGTTTCTGATTCTCGATGAATCTAGAACCGTACCAAACGCACCCTCAAACCCGATGCAACGCTTGCTCGAGAAGTTCAAAATTGAGCTAATGTGCATCATATAAAAAAGAACTAAGGGAGTAGCTGATCCGGTCACTAGCCCGCCATTCTCTCTGTGGGTGTAGAGAATATTAACCACTTTTATGAAGCAAATCATCAATAGCCCCCAGGTCGCCAATGTTGAAGAAGACAAATACTCCAGTTGTGGTTTGGCGTGGTATGTAAAGCAAAATGTTCTCTTTGGAGCAAAATCGAGGACGAAAAAGAGACAGAGGATGAGAACAATCAATGTTGTCCGACTCTCGTGGGAGATGACGGCTGAGTGAGCGCGGTGACTAACCTGGGTCGTTCGTTTTTTTTCGCTAAATTTTAAAGGTCACATTAAAAAGAATCTTACTATTTAGAAGTAATAAACAAAGTCAAATTACAAAACTAACTTCAGAACCCCTCTCTAATTCACGAGACGAATCTAATGAGGGTAATTATGAGGCGATTAGAAGATGGTTACTGTAGTATTACTGTAGCAAAACATAGATTAATTAGGCTAATTAGATTCGTCTCGCAAATTAGTACCCAGCTGTCAAATAGGTTTTGTCATTAAACTAATAAAAAAAGTTTAAATGTAAAGATTCTCTTTGATGCGACGGGTCTAAATTTAGAGGAGAGGAAATGAACACTACCTTAGTTATGACAATTTGCGACTACCAACCGAAGATGTATGACATCATCTTTTTAAAACGAGCTCAAATATAGTGTGTGTACTCTTTTAAAATACTCCCTTTGTCCTCAAATGACCGTCGCTGTTGGTTTTTGTCTGTTCAAGTAGATAATTCTGATTCGGATGAGGATGATCGTCTAATCGGACCCGCCCCTTCCTTTTTCTTTGTCGCTATTGCGAATCCGAGGATAGAACCTTTTTATCGAAGTAGAGATGGGGCGCAATCGAAGTTGC
This sequence comes from Eragrostis nindensis, assembly GCA_012490785.1. Lineage (NCBI taxonomy): Eukaryota > Viridiplantae > Streptophyta > Magnoliopsida > Poales > Poaceae > Eragrostis > Eragrostis nindensis. The sequence goes on along the minus strand of JAAXCT010000001.1, from coordinate 4,346,234 downwards.
CGTTGAAAACCTTACCATTGTAGGATCTACTGCCGGCTACTACTATACGAGACATCACGTTTGACCATTTATCTTATTCAAATTTTTTAGGCAAATAGTATTTATTTTTTATGCCTTGTTTTTTGATTAAAGATACTTTAATCATGACATATTTGTTTTGATATTCGTATAAAAAATTTGAATAAGACAAGCGGTCAAACATAGTGTCCAAAAGTCAGCAGCGATAGTCTTTTAGAAGAGGGATGGAGTAGCATTTTTGTTTTTACACTTGTATTACCTTTGTACCAAGCTATCTTCATTGATTGCAAAGATACATAGGCTTTGCCACCCCACACCATGCGTCTTTCTTTAATCTTTTTTCTAGTGATTAAGGCTGTAAATAGGTGGCCCTAAGGGTAACCTCCGACCTTTTTAGTTCAATCAAATGAACTAGATTTTCAAAATAAAAGTTAATTTTGGAAATCTAGTTTATTTAGTTGAACTAACGAGGGTCGAAGATGACCCTAAAGATCACTAGTTTTCACCCCTACTAGTGATGATCAATAATTAAGAACAATGGCGAGCACGAGTGAACTGCTCAGCGTGGCGGCGGCGCTGCTAGTACCGCTGCTGCTCTCCCTCCCCGCCTCCCTCGCCGAGGCCGGCTTCGTCACTGGCGTGCAATAAAGCCGAGCACTCAGGCCTATGCGAGTAGCTGCTAGGCGGTTGCGACCCACGGAGCCTCGACGACGCCACGTATTTGCGCCTGGACTCGCTTACGACGACGCGGCGAAGCTCGTGGTCGCCGGCGGAGAAAGCCGGGGATGCGAGGCGGCGCTCAGGGTCTGTATGGTTGATGCCATGGCAAACCTGCCTGCGTCAGGCATCACGCTCAGGCGTTCGATTTCGGGCGCCTGAGGCTGTGATGGGTGCCTAACGGGCGACGTGCCTGGCAGGGCACAATCCAAACACGCCCTCACTGACCGGGGCGTGGGCTACGTCGTGACGGACGTGGACCAGGACGGTGCAGCGGTGTGGCGTGGTCGAGCTGTGGAATGTCGCACGCAGCGGTACACGTCTGATCCTGTCCTGACGTACGTGCCCAGGTTCTCAATACACGGATGCAGAGATGCGCGTTGCTAGTACATGTTAACCAACCTCCTTCGGAAACTCCCTTGTTCTCTTGATGATCCGTTATTAGCTCGTTGCCATGATCAATGCTCCCTTAAACTTCGATGAACACCGATCCGTTTCGATCAGGTAGGAGTACTATATAGCGTGGCACGATGGACGCTTATTGTAGCATTTCACAAGCGGGTCCCGAATCAATTGTCAAATCCAACTCTCCAACAATGGCGTTGCCAGCGGCGAGCAGGGCCACCCCGGCTTATACAGCCGTCCTCATCGTCGCTCTGCTCTGCGCCGCCGCTTCCGTCCTTCCCCGATCATCCGCCGACGCGTCCCTCATCGCGCAGACCTGCCACCGCACGCCGCAAGAGAGTCTCTGCGTCTCCGTCCTCCAGTCCATCAACGGGACCAACACCGCGGCAACGGTGCAGAACCTCGCCGTCGCCGCGCTGCTTGGCGCGAGGCGGGCGGCGCTCCGGGCGAAGCTGCGGTCGCTGGACCTGGGCAAGTACGGCCCCGAGAAGGGGACGGCCGTCGGGGACGTGCTCGCACGGTGCGACGCGATCTACACGGACTGCCTCCGCGCCGGGTCCCGGGTGGTGGGGATGGTGTCCACGGGGAGCTACGGCGGCGCCGCCGACGCCGCAGGCGCCCTGCGCCTGTGCCCGGCGCGGTGCGAGGGGCTCTTCCAGGCGCGGAGGTTCGCGTCGCCGATGGAGGCGGCGGACAGGGAGTTGGCGGACAAGTCTGAGGTGGCGTACCAGATCGTTCGCTTGCTGCCTCATTAGGAGGATCGTTCGTGCCTGCCCGTGTGGTCGATGCACTGTAGTGAGTCACTGATGACACACGCCGCCGTAATAACCGGGGGAAAATAATGGATTCATTTACCGCGCGATGCATTCTTTGCCACGCGCATGGAACATTCACGCGACGCGAACGGCGCCCGGCGCGCGCGCATCTATCTCATGTTCGTATGCGTACGCAGTAGAAACGAAAGAGCCTTCCAGCACAGTGGCAAGGGCAACGGCGAGTGCTGGTGCCATGGCAGCTCCCTCGTCGTGTTTATGATCCCTGGTGGGGGTGGTGCTCTTGCCATTGCTAGCTCTGGCCCGGCTTCACCACCGCTGGCAGGTTCAAGTTCAACTCTGCAAAGAACGCGGACCAGTGCTGGCGGCCGTGTCAAACAGGTGGCGCTCACTGAGCGCCGAGCCGCGGAGCAGCGCAAAGCCTCGGCGGCGGTGCCGGCCTGCCGGGGATGTCAGATGAACTAGGCATGCCCTGTCAACGGTTCTCCAACCTGGCCAGCATTTTGAATTCCGTTCTTGCTTCAGGAGATCACAACCACGTGCGAAAAATGAAACTGTGCGCGAACATGTTGCATCCGCGGGGATCGTCGTCTGAAAACACTCTTAGTCACAAAACAATTCAGAAAATAAGACAGCTGGTCGTCTCCATGCCATCCAGTTCGTTATTCTGATGAGGGTCTCTCCATTCAGTTTCTTGTGAACGGAGGAAAAATGAAGGAAAAAAGAACAGGAACACACAAAGCAGCTCGTCTCCTTGCTTGCTCTACTGACTTCAGTTAAGCACGCCGCAGTTGGTGACCAGGATCTTGGTGTACGGGCGGTTGAAGCCTCGCTCGGCAACCACTGCCCGCTTGTCACCGATCAGCTTGGCCACTCTGCAACACACGCACACCAAGCACAGAGACAAATGTGGTTAACTTAGCTATAGCTCAGCGACTACTGATTGTGACCAGAAACTAAACGGGACAGGATCGATCACCTGAAGTAGGGCGACCCGGCGTTGTCCTTGACGGTGGGCACGGCGGCGATCTTGTCGACGACGTCCATGCCGTCGAGCACCCTGCCGACCAGCACCGCGGACTCGTCCAGCTCGGGGGCCTCCCCGGTGGTGATCACGAACTCGGTGCCGTTGGGAGCCACGCCCACCTGCTCCTCCTCCACCACCAGCTTCCCGCCCCGGGCCACCAGCTTCGGCTTCGGCGGCGGCAGGGTGGGGTCCCTCACCACGATCGACACCGCGCCCGCCGCGGCGTGCACCCCGCCGCCGCAGCGCGCCCGCAGGGCGTCCGCCTCCGCCGCCAGCGGGTCCGTCGCCGCGGGGACGGCCGGGTACGACACCACGCCGCCGTGCTGCACGTAGCCCGGCACGATCTCGACGAACTCCTTGCGCCGGTACCCCACGCCGGTGACGAGCGACAGGAACCGGGACGCGCCCGCCGGGGCCGCGTCGCCGAACAAGCCCACCGTGATGCGGCCCGCTGGCTCGCCGCCGATGGACACGTCCAGGAACGCCTTCGCGGTGACGGGCAGCTCCGCGACGCAGGGGCCCGGCGCGGTGGCGGCCGCCGCCGCGGCAGCGGCAGTGGCTTCGTCGGCTTCCTCCGCCTTGGACGACGCTGGCGAGACGCTCAGGAGCGCCGGCGCGGCCGCGATGGCGATCGCCATGGCAGCGGCGCGGCGGCTCAGCTTAGGCGGCGCCTGTGGCGGCGGGGAGGCATGGTGGCGCGGAGATGATGACGGCGGCTGCCTCGGCTTGGCGGTGTTGAGGATTCGCTGCGACATTGTTGCCGTGACGTGAGGTGTACGAGCGTTTGCTTAGGACGTCACGTCACGCCGCGTCATTGTTGCTTTGCCGAGGCTGCCATGGCATGCCGCGCATTTGCATAGTGTGGTGACGAGGCCAATGGTTGGATAAGGTGGCCGATTCGATTGGTTGGCTGGGTCTTGCGATTTTCTGCAGCCGGCCTGTGTTGAGGGCAGTACCTGCTCATACAACTCCCTCCATTCATAGAAGTATTTGTGGACAGAAAGAGTTAACTATTTAGAGTAAAGTAGTGCAACTAAAATGCTCTATTTACATTGCAAAACTGCATGGTCGACAAAAGCATGTTGTTTTAATGTAGCGACTACATTTGGTCCTCTTAGCTCCTAATAAGATGGTGCTATCCTCTCGATGAAGCTTTTCAATGAAGTTTTTCCACCAAAGTCCAAGATTTCCCACCAAATTGGGAGTCCTGACGGGTCCAACCGATGAATCTTCATCCGTTACGCTATTTTGAGTTTGGGAGCCAGGGCTCCTAATGTTTACCAATCGACAAAACTTAGGTTTATTTTTCTAAGAAAATAACTCCGGGATAATGATGTGCTAGCGCCGCCTAACTCCACTCAGTAAGTCTCTTGGCTTGGACATGCATGAGTTTTCTACCCTTCTCAATGAAGGTTTTCACCAAAATTCAAGTTTTTTCACCAAAATTCTGGGACTCCCAGCGCTCTACAAAAGTGAGACCGTTACGTTACCCTATTTCGAGTCACCTGGTAGCCTTGAATGGGAAGCTCAAGCATCGAAAATCAAATATCCTACTTTTCAATGAGTGGGGATTTTATTTTATTTTATATTTTTTTGCGGGAGGGGCACTCATGGCCGTGCCGAGTTTAGAGGAGGCTTCAAGGGTGGCAGGGGGGCGTTGGAGGAGGCGGGAGAGACGACGGCCAATGGGAGACCCATAGGTGGGCATGGCAATGGTGGAGGAGCTCGCTTTGATGGGTTAGCGTAGCATAGGAAAAAAAACATGAACCCGACGACGAAGATGTCGCCTGGGATGGCTAAAGGGGGTAGGGGAGGCGGGTGCACTTGACGAGGCTACAGTTAGTGGAGAGACTTGTGAGATAGAGGAAGAAAACAATTTTGTTTTGCGGGCAAGGAAGAAGACAATCTATAGATGCTCGGATCACGGTCTAAAGGTTTACATTTGTCGGCCGAGTTCACTCTCCGTAGCCAACATACTTTTATTAAAATAAATAATGAATAGATATTGCACCTTTTTTTTTGTAAAACATGGTGTTTTGAAATAGAGAAAATGGTAACAAAATTGATTGTTTGACTCGAATATGTAGAAAAGAAAATCATACCACAAATTGTTATTTTACCCAAAAAAAATCAAGAGTGTCACATTGGTGTAATTTTGGTATAAAAGAAAAGCAACACTTGCATTAAAGTATGTAATTATATTAGTGTATTGTAGTTACAAAATTCTTGATGAATTACTTCTACACAGCCAAGAAATAAGTAAAGCGTCGCGGATGGTATGTTTATGTGGCATGTGTGCGTTTATGTTACTAGTATCCATCTATTCTTCCCCCACAACACACCACACCACACATGGAAATTCAAAATCCATCTAAAGTTAGACTATAGAATTGAAACTCTTAACGTCTAATTTGGTAATTGCTTCTTTAGCTGTAAGCATACAGAGTTTTGTGTAGGATTTTTATTTTGCGAACATTTTCTTTGAGACCTTGCGAACATTGCCTATGAAAGCTTTAATGTGCCTAAAATGACTCGTGAATTTAAGGTTCACTTGATTGATGCCAATATGCATTTGAATGCCATCTACTTATTGTCAACCTCGTGTCCAACAGCGTCTCACTAGTAACGTCTTTATTGCCAACATCATGCGACATCAAAGGCGAAAGATTCCATCGTCATATTTTATGGGCCCGTGACTTTGCACGACACGTGCGGACATCGATCAAATAGCCGATCAACTAGCCTTCGGTTTCTTCCTGGCGCTTTGTAGAATGAAAATGGCAAACACCATTTTGGTGGGAGAGAACGTATTTTTGCATTGTTGAAATTATAATTTAATTATGGTTGTCTGAGATCTTGATGTCATGATTGAATTTAAGCAAAAAGAAAACTGAAACCACCATGTTGTTTGATTATTTGTACCACCATTGTTCCACTCAAGAAAACATTTTTTTTTTGTTTGAGAACTTCCACTCAAGAAAACTGAAACCACTAGAGTATGCATCATCTACTTCTCCAGTTCGGACCGACGCAATGGATCTGATCTGCACTTTGGCGTGTAAGAAATTGCCGATCTGGGCCTAATCCGGTCGGACGCAAACAAACCGCCCATTCATCACTCCACATCACCCATATCCATCTCTCCATCCGAGCCCGATTAATAGAGAGCAAAGGAGAGCGAGCACGCGAACGGATCTGTGTCATCTGACGCGTCTGTTAGGGTTTCATCATCCTCCCCCCTTCCTCTCGCCCCGCACCACCCCGCATCCCTAGCCCTAGCCCCGCTCACCTCGAATCCCGCGGCGGCCATGGCGGCGGAAGCGCCTCCGTCGTCGTCGTCGGCCGCGCGCCCGGCGGCGGCGGCGTCCGGCTCCGGCTCTGGCGGCGCGGCGGCGTCCCCGGAGTCGTACATCGGGAGCCTCATCAGCCTGACCTCCAAGAGCGAGATCAGGTATGAGGGCGTCCTCTACAACATCAACACGGAGGAGTCCAGCATCGGCTTGCGCAATGGTAATTGCTTTCGTCCTCAAAACGCTTCCTCCGCATCGTCTGATGCCATTTTCTCAGATGCGCTTGTTTTAGCCCTAGATTTGGCGCCCTCCTTGTGCGCCCGGTGAGGCGAATCGTAGCCAGTTATCAGGCCTCGTGTATAGATTGAGGGGAATTTGTAGAATTTGGGATGTCGTGATGACAGAACAGCGTTTATACCCTTGCTAGTCCCTACCTTGATTCACTAGTAGTTATGATTGCACCTGGTGTGCCCTCTCATGCCCATGCAGCTATAATTTTTGAACCCAGATGCGATCCCTCGTACCTCAGATATTGCTGCTGTGATTTACACCTGTCAATCCATTGTTTTGTAGTGCGCTCTTTTGGAACGGAAGGGCGGAAGAAAGACGGAATGCAAATTCCTGCTAGCGACAAAGTTTATGAGTACATCCTCTTTCGGGGAAGTGATATCAAGGTATATGGAACCGTCCTGGGGTGCTCCCGCTCCTGATGTAACATTTAAACTGCGAGGACCTGCTTTTTATGCTTGTCGTTAGCGTTCTGGTGCACTCGTTCTTTTATTGCATACTTCTAATGATTTCTTTACGTTACTGATACGTGGTCTCTGCTTAGTGGCCCCATGCATGGATTGTAGAGTATCGTATATGGGTCACCCATGCATGTCCATAAATGCAGGGGGCACGGGAGTATGCATCAAGTTACTCTACACCATATTAAGCCAGACGCGCACATGTTGCTCATGCTTTGCGTATTACGTTACTGGCCACGCCTCCTGTCGGAGTGTTAACATTATTGCTGATAATTCACTAAACACATGATGCTAGAGGCACCTTGACAGCAATAAGATACCACACAAGAACACCGTCAAGTGCCATTTCCCCTGTTTTTAATGTCACATCTTAATCTGGCCTACCCCAACTTGCTTGAGAAAAGTTTTGTTGTTCATTGTTTCCTGTTTCGTATCTATCCCATTCAATGCAGTCAGCTAATAAGTACTCTGATATTAGCAATGCAGTCAATTGGCTATGCATATTTTACCTTGATTGATACATATTTGATGCATGAATGCATTTGACGCACTGTTTGAAATTCATATCAGTAGTATTTCCTTCATTGTCTGTTATCCACTGATTATTGTTGCCTGATATGTTTTCATTCTTTAGATGCACTTATTTGTGAACTTTCCCATTTATTATTTAATATCATAGTTTACCTGTGTCTAAATACTTAACACCTGCAGGATTTGCAAGTGAAATCGTCTCCGCCACCGCCACAACCAGCTTCCCTGCACAACGATCCTGCCATAATTCAGGTACCACTATTATAAAGCAAAAGGCTGTTCCGTATTCCTTTGGGGCTGCTTGGCTCACACAATTCTGCTATGCAGTCACATTATTCTCAGCCAGCATCAACTTCTTCAAGTTTGCCTACAGCTGGGGGTGCAGTTTTACCAGACCTCAGCTCTCAGGCAGCTCAATATGGGATTCAGAGGCCAAGTTTTCAGAGTAACCTGCCTCTATATCAACCGGGGAGTGCTCCTTGGGGATCTCCGGCAGCGCCTCCTGGTGGAAATGCTTCAACGCTTTCAGTTCCGTCAATGTACTGGCAAGGATATTATCCACCTACAAGTGGGCTTCCACCTCATATGCAGCAACCTCCTTTTCTTCAGCCTCCATCAGGATTATCGGCTCCCCAGAATCTCCAGTATCCAGGACTTGGTCCTTTACCATCTGGGCTGCAAAAACTGTCAGAACTCCAACCCTCGTTGATGCAACCACCAGTTTCTAGTCAAGGTCCTTCGTCTGGTATCCTGCCTGCTTCAACAGCTCCTGCTTCTGCTGCCTTATTAACTCCAGAAAATTCGAAGCCTCTGCTGCCAAATATGGGACCTTTGTTTACTCCTCCTGTGACATCTCTTGGTGCCACTTCTCCTTTTGCGAGCCATCCAGCTTCGATGGCTGAATCTAGTGCAACAGCGTCGCAGAACTTTACTTCTCTTGGTAGCAGCAAGGCTGCTGCTCTCCCAGGCTCAGCACTGGCATACCAATCAGTTTCTCAGCCAGCTTCTTCGACTGTTCCCACATCTAGCTCAGCCCAGGTGGAGATGCCTGTACCTTTGTTGAGTCAATCAGGTCAACTGTTGCAGAACACGGCATCCTTGCTTTCATCCTCACTCTCCATGGAGGCACCTTTACAGATGGGCAGCAAAGAAGTCAAGCCTCTTGAGCCCAAGGCAAAGGTTACAGAACCACTGCTACCTGACCCTCTGCTGCCTGATCCACCATCACGTGCTCTGCCTGACAATAAGGAGCCTATATTACCATTGCCGAAACAAACACCTCAAAAGGTATTCTGGCATTTCTATTCTTGTTTTAAAGCTTATGGAGACAAAAGAGTTTTATTGTTTTTTATCATTCTTTTGGATCTGCTATTTTTGACTCATGTTTCGGTACATGTTTGACTATGGATTTTTTTTGATGAATCTTGACTTGACAAAGCTACAATCATGATGAAAACAGTAACCTAATGGAGCTCTTGTGTTTGATAAAATGGTATGAATGTTTTTCTTACTGTATGGACCAACAGACAGTTAATATAATAATAAACACGCACCATTAATCATTATGCTTATTAATGCCTGATAATGAGTTCCCTTGTATTCTCACTCCTTTTCTTATAACAATCCTTCGGAATGCCATTTGGTGGAATTAACACTCAGCTTTTGCCTCACTTTGTTTTCAGTACAATGGACCTGGTCCGCACAACCAGCACAACCATCACAGCTTCAGGGGCCGCGGAAGGGGCAGAGGGAGTGCGGTATGTTGACACAGTCCATTTTTTTATTCATACAGAATGATATTCTAATCCTGAATTGTGTTCTGCATATTTGTTGTACGTTGAACTGTGGTTTTTTTTTTCTGCTTGCGTATGCTAATTGCTACATGTCTTAGTAGAATAATTCAATTTAACTTATAGAAGAGAGATTATTCAATTATGGTGTTTTTACGAACCGCATCAAGCATGGAATTTGACAAACACCTTAAATGTAATCATTTTGTAGATTTGGGTTAGAAAGTTGTTAACATGGCTGCACTCCTTGGGATTCAACAGAACACCCATGGATATTTCTCGAATGACACATACTCTGTTTTTTTAATGTACTCTGTCTGGTTTTTAATTGATGATGTTAGGGCAACATCCTTAGCTGAAAATGAACCAATAAAAGTTGTCCTTACATCATCAGTTAACACCCAGGAGTATGCCGTACAACTGTGAATGGGCAATTGCTTTGTTAGGCGCTCTTTGTTGATCTCTTCTTTGACTTATGGTTTCGGTTCTACCATCTGCCCCTCGAGGCTACCTCCTGCAGAATATAAGCAAGCTCCTAAAATGACATTTCCAAATCACCTAGTTTGTCGACCATAGTCGAAGGATGTCTTTGGCCTATCAACTGCATACTGATTTTTCTGCTCACTTTTATTTTTCTGTGCTTTGATAGACTGTAAACTGAAGCTATGCTTTTGGATTAATTTCCTTTTTATCTGTTCAAGAGTCTCTTTCATCATATCATCAAATTTACACCTTTTTGTTTGATATACCTTAGAAATAATGCTTATTGAAGTAAGTTTTTTTTGGTATCATGCAGAGCCTATTTAACTTGCTTGTATTTTCTTGCTTTGCAGTTTTCACAGTCTGTAACATCATTTACTGAAGAATTTGATTTCACGGCGATGAATGAGAAGTTTAACAAAGATGAAGTCTGGGGCCATCTTGGTAAGAAATCCCAGTCAAGGGACAAAGATGGTGAGCTGGGAGATGATGTGTTTGATGAAGACCTGGAGGTCGAGGAAACAGGCAACCCAGAGTTGGCTGCCAAGGTTTGATCCTCGTTTAGCCTTGTGTCAGACATCGACTGTGTGTTCTTTGCTGCAGGAAACTTAACCTGTCTTTCCTGGACGACCTTTATGCAGCCTGTTTATGTCAAGGACGACTTTTTTGATTCGCTCTCTAGCGGATCATTTGGACGTGGGGGGCCAAACGGGAGGGGCAGATTTTCGGAACGTAGGAGAGTGGACACAGAGGTACAATGCTCAGCTTCTTTATTGAATTTCCCTTATTGCTGTTTTACTCAATACTCGTGGTGTGCAGACATTTGGTGATTTTCCAAGGCACCGGCAGCCCTATCGTGGTGGCGCCCGTGGTTACCGTGGTGGCGGTCGTTCCCGTGGTTCATACTACGGTGGCAGAGGCTATGGAAACATGGGGATGGGTGCTCCTGGAAATGCTTATCCTCACCGTGGATCGTATGGGAGAGATTGATGGGCATGTTGTCAACCATACTTGTGGTGTTGTAGTCTTTACCATATGGGTAATGCATCTTTTTTACAAATAAAAAGTGAACTTACCGAGTCAGCTTGCATGCGCCTTGTCTAGACAGGGCCTGTAGCTTTTGGTCATTGATGCGGTTTATACCCTGTGTTCTGTAGGAGAGTTACCTGTAGATGAGCAGCTGATGCTTCATAGGTATAAGCTTGTGGCCCTTGGATGTGTACCATGCGTTTGAGTTTTAGTTGTATAGGCCGATCTCAATCCTGGTGCGCGTAGCTGGGCCTGACTCAGTAACTTTTCTCTTCCAGGTTAGCTGTGTACCGGTGTTGTCTGTTCTGTAATGGTGACAGTGTAACTGTTTTGCTTTGACTGTTTATCAGAACTTATAAATGTGTCCCGAACCGAATTATTGTTACTGTTGCATTCTTCTGAAGCTTTTCGAAATGCTCATGAGCAGACTAGGTTGTACTTACTGAACAAGGCGGCGCTTTAAACCTGTTTCCGTTTGAGGCGATGTTTTACTCAGCTGTATGGTTGGAGACGGGATGATGTCGAATTTGGTTTGAACACTGGTGTGAGGGCCTCAGCTTTCCCCTGGTCTTCTCGCTTGGCATTAGATAAGGCTACCGGTATACTACTTGTTAGGCAGCAGATGAGAGTGGGTCTGAATCAGGAGCCTAATAAAGATCCTGGAGGAGATAAGTTCCTTCACGGAAAGAGTACTGTTGCCTTTGCCCTTTTGTGAGAATGGTTCCACGGTGCACAACATGCTGTAGCTTGAGCTCTGGGCGGGTGGCACATTTGCCAAACGTCAGCGCTGCTGGTCGAGACGAGATGAGGTAGAATTCTCCCTCGGTGCCGAAATGAGGTGGGCAGGCAGCCGACGTTTGCCATCGCGGCATCGCCGAAAGGTAGCAGCACACGTGCTCCTGCTCTGGACACGAGAAAGCAAAGCGACGCGTATGCAACAGAAATGTTTTGATCATCCTTTCTCCTCGGTACCATACTGTAGTATTTTTTTTCCTTCGCTTTCAGGGTGTCGAACTTCACATCTCTGTCAGCCTCAGCTCCAAACAAACGAAAGCCTCGAAAATGGCAAATGTAGGAGCAAAAAGCGAGAACACACATAATAAAGCGTAAAAGCGATGAAACGGAAGTGGATCCGGTACTACCGTATAATGCCGGAGCAACAGGAACTTCTGGATGGAGCCGGCAGCTCGCTACAGCGGAATGTGTTCCAGCAGAGAGGAACGAGTGGCGCACACCAAGGCACGGGTTTGGTCGGTCGCTGGTCCAGCCATGATGCGGATGACACTGACGCCGGTGTCCTAATCAGTCGCGGTAAACACACTCGCACGTGCGGGGTAGGACAACGGCAGCAACAAAAACCTGAGCGTTCCGAGAGGCAACAAAGCTGTATGTAGGCCGTGTGCCCCCTTTTGTTGCTACCTCCGCTGTGGAGTAGAATTGGATCGGAGTGGAGGTGGAAGACCCTCCTGCGCCTGACCGGAATTCTGTAGAACTAATTGCCCGCGCTACTACTTGGTCAGTTTCTCGACCAATCAAGCACACATTTCACATTGACCTCCGAATGCAACCCGGCAGGAGCTGACCCTGAAACAGCTTCTTCTAAGCAGTCACCGATCAGGCGATCATTTGGTGGACAGCATATTACTTTTTGCTGCTGTTGTTGTTTTGAAAGACAGCAGCATATTACATGAATACGAGCGCCCTTCAATCCAAAATACCAAGCATACGAACAGTGATTGCCTGCAGAATAAACATTGACACTACCGCATGCAGTTCGTGTTGGTGGCACATGTTGCATTGCATCCACGATTGATGGGTGCACAGTGATCCTTGGTTGCTCAACAAGGACATCGAACTGAACTGAAAAACCAATCAAAGTTATTATCCTTTCAACCAAAACTAGTCGAGAAGTTGCAGCGCGCGCGTATGACATGATCCACTACCGTCTCGGGGCGATTTTGTAAGAGATTCCACCTAATGAACCAACTGCTCCGCTAGCTAAGGTGACATAAGTCCACCCGTAAACTAATTGTTCAGTGAACACGAAGCTGACGACACAGAACCCTACCCGGTCCCATGTATCCCATCTGACGCAACGTGTTCTCTTCTCACGCTAAAGAAGTGTTTGTACGCTACGGGTTCGCACTTATTATTTTTTCCGCTAAGAAATCGCTCGATCCGCGAAGGAATCATGAAAAGTTCCGTGCATATTCTTTTCTGCAAAAGAGACCCCTGTTAGCATGAACCGCCGGTTGTTAAGCCCACGGCGAGCAAAAAGGACACCATGCAACAACGCACACGCCTACGCCACACATACACCGGTGAACAGAGACAACAGGACTCGAGTTAAGACGAAAAGCAAAATGATAAGCATCCAAGAAGCAACAGCCAAGCAATAAGTTATACGCTTGTCATGACACATGCACGGCGGCAAGGTGACCATTCAATTTCAATTCAATCGTAGGAGGAGCAGCGAGGATTAGGAGCAGTATCAATCAGTAAGTTAACCCAGACAGGGCGGGGACCCAGCATCCAATCCTTCTCCCCTGTGCTTTCTCCATCACCTCTTCTTCTTCTTGCTCTTGCTTGCTCTGGTCCCAGACGATTCCATGCCATGCCATGCCCACCTCATCATGGTTTCTTAACTCTTAGCTAGCTACGGCTCCTGTCTTCTACTACCCCAGTCCTCCATCAGTGTCTCCATTTAGCTGCCCCAATCAGCTACTCACACATAGTTATTGCTACTAGTAGCTAGCTGTACTAGTCTAGTGTGCACGCCTAGTTGTTCATCCCGCCGGGCATAACAACAAGTGCAGAGCAAGGAGGAGGTCAAGAAAGGCTCGAGCTATTTTCATGGTAGATAGACAGACTGTTAACACGAGCCATGGAATTGGGATGGGTGATCAGCCGGCTGAACTAGTTGCTGTTAATTAGGTGTGAGGTTGTTGTTGGCGCCAAGTCTTGAGGCGCCTTGGCAGAGGAGGAGGAGGAAAAGGGAAGGAGGCGCTCGTTGGATGGAGAGCCAGCGCGTGGTGGTGGTGGTGGAGGACGTGGCCGCCGCCCGCGCCGCGCTGCGGTGGGCCGTGGGCAACTTCATCCGCGGCGGCGACTGCATCACGCTGCTCCACGTGTGCCCGCCGGCGCGGTCGCGGCGGAGGCGCCGCAGCCTCCGGCTCGGCGGGTTCCAGCTCGCGCTCGCGTTCAAGGACCTCTGCTGCAGCGGCATCGCCGAGGTGCGTAGCGTATTCATCGAGTTGGTTGGTTGGTTAGCTTGCTTGTAGTTGGCTGGCGCCGAACGCCATCAAGAAGAATCCGCGTGACGTTGCTGTTGCGCTGTCAATTGCGATCGTTATCTTTCATCTTTGGTGTCACCCATGCGATGGCGATCGCCGGTATGTCATGTGCAGGCCAAGGTGGAAATCGTGGTGACGGAGGGGGAGCTCGGGGAGACCGTGGTGGCCACGGTGAACAAGCTCGGCGCCACAACGCTCGTCGTCGGCCTCCACGACAAGAGCTTCCTCTACAGGTGACTCGCTCGGTCGGAGCATGCAGCCATTCCATTCGTTTTCTTTTCTGAATTCGATTCAGAGCTCAGGCGCTCGAGTGGTTAATTTGATTCTGAACCTTTTTTTTTCCTTCTTGCTCGCGCTTCTTGCAGGGCGCCGAGCCCGTACGCGCGGGTGCGGAGCCTTGGGTGCAGGGTGCTCGCCGTCCGGCAGCACGCCACGGCGCGGGGCGGCTTCTTGAACGCCGAGCTCACCCAGATCGAGACCGTAAGCTTGCAGTGAGTATCTCTTCCTTCCTTAACACTGAACATCGCAAATGCTGTAGCTGCTTTTTGGTTTTTATGTTTTGGTTGGCAATTTGGCATCAGATTCTTTGATTGTAACTGAAACTGAAAACTGTGGGCGGGCAATGGGTTGGTTGAGTTTGAACACCCTTGGATTCGTCGGTTCTGATCGAGATTAGGTAACTCGAACGCCGTGCTCCCGGAATAGATTAAGCTAACCTTTTGTTAGGCGCTTCCGGAATCCAAATGGCCGCCCTGGCGATTCGCATGCAACTCAAGCAGCAGTCTTCGGAGAACCCGCTTCACGTTTTGCAGTGAGCATGAACAGTTCAGGCCGGTGGCTTTGCTGCCTGGCGATTTGAACCTTTTCGTGCGTCCTTATGCTGATAGTATAGTAGTATAAGACGACCCGTCCTACTGATTCAAATTTAACAGCTTTCGTGCTGGACCTTTCAGAAAAAGGAATTCAAAGAAAAATATAAAGTAGCCCATGTTGACACTGACAGGGTTAGATTTGTTCTAGCTCCTGCATCGCGCATTGCCCTGTGATTGACTTGGTTGATCATCTCTTTGAATTTTTTGCAGCATACCGCCACCCAAAATCCCGTTCCCAATGTTCACGCTTCCGCTGGGCGTGATATGGAGACGAGGATCGAATTCGAAGCGGAGAAAGTGACATGCGTGGAGGTGGCGTGCAAGCATGGCAGGCGTGGAGCTGGATTAATCTGGACAGTGACGGAGTCGAAGAGCAGAATGATGCAGCTTGACGGACGGGTAGATGCATACAGACGTACACTACCAACAGGTCAAGGGGTGCATCATCAGTTGCTGATTGACTGATCAATTGTAATGATAGCAGCCGGGGGGCACAGATGTAGAAAGCTGTATACTCCAATCTATAGTGATGAATCGACAGATGAATTGAGAAAATTATAGGGCACTTCTGCGTTTATTGTTTTCTTCCTCGTGTGTCTCTGGGATTAAAGTTCTCCGGTGTTTTCATTTGTGCACGTTGTCAGAGTAAAACAATTGTTGGAGATGTTAAAAACTGGGAAGTTCTTTCAAAAGATCTTCAGACTTTTAAAGCTAATGGCATACTCCCTCCATACTCACAATTGTGGGCGTTTAGGACATGGTTTAGCATACCAAGATGGAATTGATATGAGTCTAATCTTCCATCCTTGCCCTCATTAAATAGACCTCGGTGCTGCTACCCAGTAACTATCCCTCTCCTTCCAACTGGACAGTGCGGGTGGGTTTCAATGCCGATGTCGCGGGTTCGATTCTTGCATTGCGCTGGCGTGCATCCCTTTTTTTTTTTTTTACGAATTCTCTTGCGTGTGCATGCGCTGTTGGCGCTTTTTTTTTTTTCGTTCGCGCCGTTGTTGGACGTCTGAATTTTTCACTCGCGACGTGAGCCCGGTTGGCAAGTGATGCATGACCTCCTTTCCTTGTGTTATTTTGAACAGCAGAAGCACCTTGCCTCTTAACAAGAGCTCCCTCCAGGCCGGTTGCCAAAGTGGCAAGATGAACTCGATGGCCGAGTTTGATCCCGGCATAGCTAGAGGTATTGTTCCTCGTACAAGTATACTCTTTCTGTCATTGCAACCATACTCTTTCCTACAAATATTTGTTTCTTTTTTTCGGTTTGAATAGGTTTTGATTTGAACCTGGCACCACCTAGTGATGAATTGAGCTCGAACCATCAACCACAAGCGCCTGCTGCTCGTAAGATATCCTGAACTTGTGTGTCTTTGTTCACAGAGGCACATGACGATGGTCGACGGCGACGAGCTTTGCTGGATTGACGGACGACGGCGGCACGCGAGCCACGGCGCCGGCGAGCCCGCGAGAGCGGCGCGGAGCGAGCGAGCGAGCGAGCGAGCGAGGTCCGCCGGGCTGCAAGCGCAGAGCGGCGCCGGCGAGCGAGCCTTGGCGGAGCGCGAGCCATGCAGGCACTCGTTGCCGGCGAGCGAGAGGCTGTGCTACGCGAGCGAGAGGCGTGCGATCGAGTAATTTGTTGCGTTGGGGTCCGACGCAATTTTAATCCTCTCACGGAAGCCAAAGCGCAGCGTTTTAATTCTCTGGGGAGCGTGCGACGACGCTGGGGGCAAAATCGGAAGGAACCGACCCAAAACGCCAGAACGACCACAAATATGAAACTGCTTCCTTCACCCAGAACGAACAGAAATACGAGTATGGAGGGAGTATAAGTTTTTTTCTTTTTGAATTTCCTTGTATGCCACTTAAAAAAGTTTTAATACCTCATATGTCATAGTTGTCTCAATGACAAATAGAAACGGTTGTGTCAATCGCATGTTTTTTTTTTTTAGGGGATGTCAATCTTCTTCTTCTTCTTCTTCTTCTTCTTCTTCTTCTTTTTTTTTTTTGAGAATCTTCGCATGGGGGACAAGATGACATATAATTTTTTTTTTGTCCCTACGAAAATCTGTTACGCAGCTAGAGAGCTACGGCCTACGAAGCCCAGCCCAGCCCAAGCTGATAAAACAGAGCACGAGGAAGCCGGCTGGCTCGCGTCCGCCCGCCGAGCCGCTCCGCCACCCGCCCGACTCGAACCACAAGGACTCGGGCTCAAGCTCGGGCCCGGATCCAATTGGTCAAACCCTAGCAGCTCGCTCGCTCGGTCGGCGCCGTCCCCGGCTCGCCATCCGCGGCTCCGCCTCCGCCTCCGCCTCCTCGGCTCTTCCTCCCCTCCCGCACGAACGCCTCCACTCCCGCCACCCACCAGGGCGGCTCGGCTCCCGCTCCTCGCCGGCGCCGCGCTTCAGGAGTTCAGGTACCCGCCAGCCCCCGCCGCCCCTCCCCTATTCTCCTGTCTGCTGCGTCCCCGCGATCTGTTGGGTTCAGAGCCGCAAGCACGAGGCAAAGCTCAAATCCTTTTTACGGCTTTGCCGCGCTCGAGCCGCACCGCCGCTGGAGCAGTCTTCGTCGCGGAGGCCGTAGATGATTGCAGGTTCCAGCTTCTGGATGTTGATGGAAGGGTTTGACTAGCTGAAGGCTCGCAGCTCCCGAATGTTACAGATTGTGTGAATGATTCATTCAGCCTTGCTGTTAGGTTGGACTGGGGTCAATGCTATCAATCTGAAACATAAGGATCCCGAGTCTAATGCGCTTCCGTTTTAACTTGGTCTTCTGTGCTTTTGCAAAAATGATTAGGCGTACAAGATGGTTCACCACAATTTTGAGCCGTAAAAATCCACTTCTAGTTCAACGCATATCAATGATATCATTCATTCCGTTTCTGAAAAACGCTGCACGTATACTAAATGATGCACAATGGGCTAGTTTGGTTTGAGCCCTGCCGAATCTGCCTGGCTCAGGCCACGATGCATGCCTGACGGGCGAGCTGCCTGACAGGGCAATAGGGCATGAACCAAACTAGCTCAATCTGCGGCTTACCCGTGCACGAATTCCCCACATTACCAATGTTATAGTAGTGCTGCTTATGTTTCATCTGTAATGGCTGGTGCTGACATTTTCCTTGCGATTGGCACAGATCGATATGGGGAACACTAGTCTCAATGACATGACCCTTCTGCCGGGGGTAGAGCCGATGGCGGATGTGGCCGCCACCTCGTCCCCGGGCGGTGAGACCAAGGCCAAGAAGAAGCCCATGAAGTCCCTTTACCTCACGTTCTTCGAGACGGCTCCTGACGGCAAGTCCCGAATCTGCCGGCTCTGCAGGAAGAGCTACTGCATGACCACTGCCACTGGTAAGGTGTCACAACATGCCATGAAACCTTCACTTGAATGCCTTGGCAGGCCCTGCTCTGTTGCTGAATTCATTGCTTGTTCATTCTGTTTACATGCTTTCATCTCTATGGTCGAATTCATGGTAGTTTGTAGTTGTACCTGAGTGCCTCTTTTGCGTGAGAGAATGGGAGGCGGTGATTACTCAGGAACATTCATCCATCTATTGTTTCTTGAAAACATATGAGCCAAGAAAACATGTGTAGTTTATATGATGAAGCACCAATGGGATCTTTGTTTTTAGTTATTGGTTACTGTTAGATGCAACTTGAAGTCCATCAAATGGATAAGTCTGTGTTACTTTTCATCCAGTGAACTGTGGACGTCCACTAATATGCTTCATGGTTGTGTTCAGGGAATCTTGGAAAACATCTTAATAATCGCCACCCTGGTTATCATCAACTTCCTGAGGGCATCAGCTTCAGCGCTCAGAATAACATTCAGGCAACCATGCTTTCTAGAAACAAGAAACCTCATGTTCCAGTGCGAGCTCGGGCCCAAGCCCAGGCAAAATCCCAAGTTCAAGATCAAGCTCAAGCTCAAGCTATAGTTCTTGCTCAACCCAAGGCAAAACCGGGGATCGATGTTGATCATGTCAACTGGTTACTTCTTAGGTGGCTGATCAGCTCCTCCCTTCCACCTTCCATCCTGGAAGATAATATGCTTATTGACAGTTGCAAGTACCTGAACGCATCTGTCAGGCTTTGGCCAAAAGAAAGGGCTCAAGAAGTTATCCTAGAAGTGTTCAGAAGTATGAAGGAGGATGTCAAAGCGTCCTTGCAGTGTATCAATTCTCGGCTTTCAGTTACCCTGGACTTTTGGACTTCTTACGAGCAAATTGTGTACATGTCTGTGAAGTGCCATTGGATTGATGAAAACTGGGTCTCGCATAAAGTTCTGCTTGATGTGTGCCGTGTCCCATACCCATGCACCGGCTCCGAGATTTTGCAAGTTCTAATGAATGTCTTGCAGGCGTTTAGCATTGATTCAAAAATTCTTGCTTGCACACACAATAACAATGAGCATGCAATACATGCTTGTAATGAGCTCAGACAGGAGCTTGAGTCCCGTAACCTCCCCTTCTGTTACATCCCCTGTGCTGCTCGGACACTCAAGACTATCATTGAAGATGGCCTGGCAAATGTCAAACCAATATTGTCCAAGATCCGTGAGTTTATTTTTGAAATTAATTCAAACCCAGAGGTGATGGAGGATTTTAAGCATTGGACTGAAGTTTATCAAGAAGGCTCATGGAAACTCCCTTTTGGCCATTCATCAAACTGGAATGACGATTACAATATGCTTGATGTAATAAAGAAGGTGCCTCACATTCCAGTACATTTTTTATCATGGTTGGTCCTCTGCAGATTTACTATTCAATTCTTATATAACTGTTTTTCTTTAGGCCCCTAACGCAATGGATAACACCGTCAAGAAGATTGAAGAGAGCTTTGGACCAAAGAATTGGGTTCTGAGTACAGCAGAGAAGTCAGTGATCAATTCGTTGCACTCGTACCTTGAACCATTCTACAAAACTACTACCAACCTTTGTAATTGCAAATTACCGACTGTTGGGCTGGTCTTCTTCTTCATGGACCATGTCTTCGAGTTGATCAATTTATGCCATGACAGCAGCCATCAAGAATGGCTCAAGAGCATTGCCAGTGATATGTCCAAGACTGCTAATAGCTTCATATCTCAAGCCTACAACATTTACACCTTCACAGCTGCAATTCTTGACCCCAGGATCAAGGGAGAGCTCATCCCTGAAACCCTGAACTCCACAAGCAACTTGGAAGATGCAAGGAATAATTTCGTCAGGGACTACAGCAGCACCTTTCAAGCTGTTGGAAATGGTCAAGGTACACAGGTTACCATGGAGGATCCAGGCGCATTCTCTTTTGCTGAAGAGATTGTTCGTAAACGGCGTCGAGTGAGCTTGAGCACTGCTGCTGACGAGCTCACTCAGTATCTTGCAGAGCCCCCTGCACCGATTTCCACTGATGCTCTTGAATGGTGGAGGGGGCATTCCTGCCGCTACCCACGGCTCTCCATGATGGCTCGAGATTTTTTGGCTATTCAGGGGACTTCCTTGGATCCTGAAGAGTTGTTCACAAGCAAAGGGGATAACATCCAAAAGCAGCAGTACTGCCTTCCTCTTAGTAACATGCAGCCCACAATGTGCATAAAATCATGGATGCAAAGTGGGTATCACTTCCATTTTCAGTCAGCAATCATAGATTTCGAGAGATTAGTTGAATCGGCTACTGCTTCTGATGATATTCATGGTTCTAGCTTTCTTCATAACTAATTGTTCAGCAACTAAGAATGCTAGAATAGATGTACAGTTTATTTTTATGATGCGCTATTCAGACGCTCTTGTAGATAGTGCCCTGAACATATGAAAGTCAGCTTCTAGTAAACTCTTGCAAAATCTCGCAGCAAGAGCTATGGCAAGAATTTTGTGCTTCCATGATGACCATAGTTCAGAATAATGATTTAAGTGGAACTGTGAACTACCCCGCACCTGCAGATTGTGTTTGTTTCTTCTGAAGATGTGATGTCTATATACCAAAAGGTAAGTCTTCTTTGCTTATGTGATCGGGTGATTAATCTAGGCAACTCCAATTTTGCTGCACAATTAGTTCGACCAGACAGTTCGGTTCTGTTTCCATATTCTCATGTTAACACTGCAGTGGGTGTGCCCGAAGTAGCTTTAGAAACTCGACCAGTGATTATTTCTAGAATACACGAATATGCTATGAGTGAAGATGTGTACAATTTCTTTTGCGTTTAGATCCCTTGCTACCCCGATGATAACTTCAGCTGCAGGAAAATATGGGAATCTGAGTCAAGAAAGGCCAAAAGCTGGCATTTTCACAAGTATATGCATTAAATTGATATTCTCCTGTCAAAAAAGAAAAGGTTGATATTCTCTTTTTTTTACCCTTCAAGAAAGGAGAAAGCAAATTGAACTTTGGGAGGCAAGTAGTGCTCCTCACGTCCTTGTTTACTTTAATCCAATTTCTAATGACAATGGATGCCATGAATGCGTTAGTGGTTTTATTTTAGGGGTTGTACTCAAGAATCACATGGGTTTGAAAATGGGAAATGAGAAAAGATTACAATACCAGATGATGTGGAGGAATCCGTAGATTTTATTCTGCTGGAACGATGTCCCAAAGAACAGACTGCGTTGCTCTCACATAGACAGACGCACATGGTACACCCCATGTTTACTGATTCCTTTGGATTCACTGCTATCACATTATTAGGCATATAAACTTCGAAAGTACAATATTACGAGAACTCGTCTTTTCTTTCAAGATGAATGCATGAAATATTCAAGAATGATATCTTATTGTTTCAATTTCGAGAAACTGATCTTGAAGATTTCTAGCCAGGATCATTAACCGCTGTATTCATATCTTGATCCTGATTTGTTTTACTTCTAAAATTTATCTCATTGTTCTCCAATTTTGAACGACTAAAGAAATGGATTTTTCACATGATCTACTCTTGATGGATTTTTGGTTTTGAATGATTGTAGCTAGAAGCTTTTGATCCTAGGACCACACTATTATTTCCACGCCCCTACTACGAAAAATAGGACTGTGCATTAGACACCGACCATTTGTATGGCACAGCTAAGATCTCTCACATTTCATAGTCATCGTCTCATTAATGATGGATTATAGTAGCATCTATACAGCATTGTTTACGGTATTCCCATTAATGAGGATGCAGATGACAGTCAATTCCACATGTCAAGCATCTGATGATGTATCATCATGCAGGGTGATGCATGGGCGGCTATAATTTTTTCTCTTGAAGAATATCCCTGGAATATCTCATATACCATCCCGTATTCCATATGGGATTCAGTTTTTTAATTTGCTCACATTTTCTTCTGTTCAGTACCTAGGGAAAAATGCTTTTTTATGAAGCATTTAGGATATTTTGATAATTCAAGAAAGGGAACGATTGTGGAACTTCCATAGCTTCTGAGTTTTTTTGGATTCCATGTTTGTGTATTAAAAAAAGGCACTTCTTCCATTTTTGACATCGTTGACTTTTTTGTTGAATTACCAGCAATATATATTTAAGTAATTAGTTACCTAGCATGAAATGAATATCATTTGATTTATCATCAAAACTATTTTAAAGTTAACTTATACATTTAGCTATTTGCGTAAAATCAAGTAGACAAGTATACCCGATAACTTGAAACATAATATCCATTCTATTGAGCCCCAACAACGTCCCGAATTTAGCAAAGTTGCTATAGTTGTTTCTCATAAGCATATTACTGAAGCACATCTAACTGATTATCCCACTTTCCATACATGAGCTTGTATTCAACATTGCTGATAACATACTGAGTTGTATTTCAAGAAAAGGGAATGTATTCTACATCATTGAGCATCAGTGTCGTCACATTGTCATCTAATCGCGCACAAATTGCCAATCCAGTTGCATTACAAAATTGTTTGACCTTGGAGAAAAACACACAGTTACGTGGATATGACCCCCCCCCCCCCCCCCCCCCCCCCTTCATATGCCACAGTATCAATGTTGTAACAGAAAATCACTAGTGGCAGAATACATGGTCTTGTAATCTACTCCCTCCGTTTTTGAATATATGACACCGTTGACTTTTTCGTTGAACTTTGACCAACAATATAGATTTAAATAATTATTTTCAAATGTGAAATGAATATCATTGGATTCATCGTCAAAAGTACTTTAAGATTAACCTATACACTTAGCTATTTACACAAATATTTTGAATAAGACGAACGATCAAACGAAAAAAGTCAATAGCGTCATACAATTAAAAACGGAGGGAGTATCATGCATGTCCCCCAATTAAGACATCTGACAACCGGTCGTGGGATTTTTTTTTTAGGAGCCCAGTTCGTGCAGATCAGGTAGAGGTCAATCTACATCTCCGTGTGAAAAGCGAATCGTTTTATTTTCAATGTCATGCATGCATGCTTTTGATCGATCTCAGGAAGCTTCCTATCTCGTCAATTAGGATGATTCGGTTAAGAGTTACTAACTTGCGTACGATCATGAGATGTGAAGTATTTTTATTTAGTTGCTCGATATTTCCTACGAGCCTGTGCCTAGATGCGCAGCAATGGAGATTGCTGCATTGGAGCTTTATGCCTCTCACGGATGGAGATTTAATAATAGACTCGGTCCTTCATAGTTTGCTTTACTATTTGTTTAAGCTCCTCTTGTCAATCTGGAGATTTGACACCATTTTTGTAATAAATAGACAAAAAAGAAACAAATACCGGGCTGCGTGCTGTGCAGAGGCCGGGAACTTTTGAACAGTTTTCATTATCTAAAAAAATTTCTTCTGAACCTGCTGAAAGTGTGATTCATCCGGAATAGCATGGTTGCAGAAAAACACGAGAAGAAAGCACAAACAAATGTTGACATGACCAAAGCGCTTCACTAAATCTACCAAACATGCTCGTTCTCCATGGTTGATTGTTTGGACTTACGACGAGTCAAGAATTTAGCATTTGATAGGAACCTTTTGGATGTAAATTGTTTGGCCAAGCAATATGAACTGAAGTTAATACTGTTAGTTAAGCGCTAGCGGTGATATTTCGATCTTGAAAAAAAAAAGAGTGAAAGAAACAAGATCCGTATACAACTGGTTTCACCGCTAAACTCCAAGTAATAACTTTCTTCGGAGCTTGCGCTCTACTACTTTCTTTGCTGGTCTGTTCTTCAGTGATACAAGCATAGATCTCCTAACTTTCCCACCATTTTCACCTTCCAAAAATCAACAAGAACCCTCATTCGTTACTGTGCTGCGACGATAATATGGCGTCCAAGGCGTCCTTCACTTGAGAGAGCTCCGGTGCCTTCCCCCCTTGTGCAGGCCAGAATTCATCGGCAGCCAACACCTGGATGCATCATATATATTTGTATGAATCAGATAAACGTAGTTGTATATCATGCATGAGCTATGGAAACGCAAATCAGACTAGAATAAGTTATTCGGCCGATCGGTTGTCACTTACCTTCACTTGCAGCTGGAGGAATTTGACATAGGTGATCGCCTTCTCTAGCATGGTGACCAAGTCCACCTATATATGACACAAACGAGCCATTGCCATCGATCAAAACCAGCGACTAGATTATCTTAGTTAGGACCACAACATCAGTGAATGGTCGATGCAAAGTTTGTACCTTTGTGCCGTTGGGCACAAGTTCTTGCAGGATTTTGAGCTTCTCGGCGATCCGTTCCCTTCGGACCTACACACATATATGCATATACGTGTTAATTTGATCCATTCAAAACGGTAACACTACATTTGTTGTTGCACAGGAATAATTCAAGAAGAACAGTAGCAGGAGCGGTGTTGCACCTTTGCAGCGACACTTTGAGGGTCCTTGGTAGGAGCTGGAGCAGCCTTGGCCTTGCTCTTCCTGCCGCCGCCGCTGCCACACTGCTTCTTCCCTGCCGGCGCAGCTTGCACCTCAGCACCCTGCTGCTTCACACACAATTAATATCATCATGTTACTCACTTTTAATCCAGTGCTACAATTTCATGACTGCTTGATGGGTACAGCTAGCAGTCCCAACAAGTAACCATATGCAAAGCATGCATCATAATTGTGAGATGATAAACTAGCAAGAAGTGAATAATTACCGGACGTGCACGCTTCTGCGCTGCCTTGGCCGGCGGCTGGACGCAGCCCAGCTCCTGAATTTCTCGACCGGCGGCATGATCAGCCGCGCCGCCTGAACTCACGAACCCGAAGCTATGGTCGACCATGCCGGCGGCCGCGTCCATCCACATCGCGCAGTCGTCGTCGCCGGCGCCGGTGTGGTATGCCAGGTGCCGTCCGCCGCTGCCGGCCTGCTCGAAGCTGAGCACCGACGAGCTGGAGCTGGAGCTGGAGCTTGCGCCCGAACCGCTGCCGCCGCCGTAGCCGGCCCAGCTGTAGTAGTTGGCTTGGCCGCACCCGCCGCTCTTGAAGTTGTCGTCGAAGGCGAGCTGCAGGCCGGGGAGCGTCGCGCCGGCGTCGACGTCGTGGTCACCGTCCACGACGACGCCGTGGTGGTAGCCGAAGAGCTCGAGGGACATGGAGGAGGGCTCGTCGTCGTACATCACCGGCCGGAGCTGCGGCTCCCGTGGCGCCACCGCCGCCGCAGTGGCTCGCTTGCTCGCCTGAGCCATGTGTGTGTAATCAGTGGACAGATTATTACCGTGCTAATTAAGCTAGCACTGTAAGAGTGCTGATGGTTGTGGCAAGCTAGAATATCAGTGAGAAAGTATAGCTAGGTTGCTAGCTAGGGTTTCTGTTCTTGGTTGCTATAGCTGCCAATGCATGAACGTGTAGGCCGGCCGGCAGCCACTTATATAGAAGGGTTCTTCAGACAGCTTAGCAGTAGGGGTTGTATGCAGAGCTTAAGACAGCAAGTTGATCTAAGACTCTACCAGCGAGGACTTGAGCTGGCACGTCGAAGTAAATACGGTGTTAGCTAAGAGGAAGACAGCGATGGAAAGCATGACGCAATGCTGCCGGTTAGGGTTACAGAAGCGTATAATTATCCGGCCTGATCAGCTGATTAAGGCAAGCAGCAGTAATTGGCGGAAGCCAGAGAGACGCCGCGGCATTCGGGCGCCCACATGTTCCAGTGCAAGAGAGGCTCATATATTTTACACTCCTTGACATCGATCCACTTCACGTGGCATTGAAGGCTGGTTGGCCAGTTCGTGCTTGTGTGCATTTCATTAATGAAGCAACGAAGAACAGCGTTAAAAAAAAGGCGTGTGTGATGTGCCTAACGCCAGTGCACGCACGACGTATTAGAAGTATAGTTGAAACAAAGCAGAGAAGAACCTCAACTTGCATTCCCATAGCTGATTCAGTCCACGTGCCTCACCAGAAAAAATCCTGTAATGCGGCGGGTGAAACACTATGAATACGGTGATCAGGGTATGTTATTTGTACTGTACCAGTATTTATTAGCCGAAAATGACTGCATAATGGTATGTACTCTGTACTAGCTTAGCCAAGTGCATAAGCCGGCCTCCCAGTGGCAATAGACAATATCAATCAGGCCCCAAAAGTACTCTCCTGAACATTATGGATCGACCACAAAAGGACCAACTAGGGGCGTGATTGGTTTCCATCTCACTAGAGCAGGTGATTGGTTTCCATCTCACTAGAGCAGACGCGTACGTAGGGAGCCAGGCCACCGCTGGCCAGCATCGCTCCAGCCAGGCTCTGCAGAAACGGGATTTGTTTTCGTTCTTGGCGAGCCAGGCTGAGGGCCTCGCGTTGCATCCAGACATACGAGTCAGACGAATAGAAGAGCAACCAATCACTCGAGCGCTGCATGCGCTGAGCCCGGTCGGTGTGGTGCAGGCAGCCAATCACTCCTGCCTTGCATCCCACGGGCCTGGTTGGGTCATATGCACCCAACCAATCACCAATCACCCCCTAAATGGTTGCAGAAAGATGCCCATACTTGACAAATCAACCATGGACAACCCATGTTAATTGATCTTCTGCATATACAATTGTATAAACTAATACTGGATGATCAGTACAACCACCAACTTGCATCCAGCTAAACTGGAGCACTGGTAGTACACTGGACGGCTATATATTACCCACGTTAGAAATCAGTACGTACCTTTAGCAAATATAAGCTGTACTACGACGTACAGGAATGATAACCTTCATGGGCATCTTTCTTCACTAGGCGGATCGGTCTTAGCATCAGCTACAGCTTCGACGTGCCCTCACGACATATTGGAAAGCCTTTGTGTCAGTGCAAATTAGCCAAGCTTGATTGGACTTGCAGTGGCCGTCCTTTCAAAGCTTCACATGGCCTGAAGGAAAAGCTATGTCGAGCGCAAGTGTCACACTTGCTGCAAGAGTGTTTAAACAATGTTTCCTCCGGCCTCGAGTTAGCTTCAGCCGTGATAAATCCAGGCCGGCAATCTCTAAGCGGAGAAGACAAATGGACGTGCGACGCAGTGGCGCAGCACGTAGGCACCCCCCACCCCATCAACCTACTAGGCTCCGTGCATCTTGCAATAGAAAAACAAATAATTAGCATCGGAATTCAGAAAGTAGAATGTACCAGTATACATTAAGACACCTCCCAAGACTGGACCCAAAGCTACTCACTGGTTTTAGTAAACAACAGCTCGTGCATGCCTGTACTATTCGTTGTTGATGAGATGGAAATATTAGGGATAATTGCCTCGGCAGATCTGAATTAATATGGATATCATTTATTGTAAATGTGGCTTTGTTCCCTAATTGAGTTGGGTGATCTAATATAATGGATATACAACTGTGTTACGATATGATGCTTTGTGCTGACACATCACGCGCAACCACCCACCATTCTATAGTTTCAGCTTTCTCACAGACAGGAGGTTGATATAGCAGTATCATTGAATGATGTGGAAATGAGTAACACATGTCAACTGGGCAGGCAGTGACGGAGCTTCAACCAAAATCTAGGGAGAGGGGCTTAGTAATTTTGCCTCAAAAATTGATAAACAGTACGAATTACTGTTTGTTTAGTGGAGTTTGAGCTGTGGCGGAGGGGCATGGCCACCCTTGGCCAGAAGGAAGCTCCGCCAGTGTGGGCAGGCATTACTGACATGGGGGGACGCCGTATCTCAGGCCTCACTACAAGCCAGTGCTTACTAGCTCGAGCATTTCAACTTCACATGAAAGTGTGGCGACTAGCGGCAGTGGAAAGAAAATATTACTATCGATGACATGATACGTGAATGCAAACCAGATCAGAAAAGGTTAATTACCTCATGGAACCAACAAAATAAGTCTCTGGATTCGTTACTTGCTGTCACATGTACAATGTATCCACAGTGCTTTAAGCTCCGATCTTGTGATATATAAGACAAAATCTTAAGTCTTGACCCTGTCAAGAATAATAAGTTCAGTAACTATGTACTTAACCATTAAGACAAAATTAGCTCTCATTTGCAACAGTATGTATTAAGACATCTCAAAAACTGGACTGAAGCTATTCGACCGGTTTTAGTAAACTATGGCTTTGTCACTGGTCAGATGATTAAATGTAAGTGTTGGTTTGTGCCGTGATTCAGTTTAGTTCCCTGATAATGGCTGTACAACTATGTGTGATGGCAAGAGTGTTTCAGCTGACTCGCCATGCGCAACCACCCAACATCCTGTAATTTCAGCTGATAGAATACCAGACTGCTGCCTGGCTGGCGCAGCAATAGCAATATAGCATCGAGGTGGCAACTGGAGAGGCATTGCTAACAGGGGAGGACCTCCATATCACTGCCCAGCCCTCACTGCACTAGGCAACCAGTACGTCATGAGTAATATGAGCATTTGCAACTTTGCATGGATGCATGGTGATGAGTAACAATGAAGGACAATAATACTCACGTTATGTTACCTCACAGAATAATGAAACCAAGCATCTAAATCTGCTACCTTCTTGTTATCCACTCTGGTTCAAGTTCCTGCATGCAGTATAAAAAAAAAAGTCGACTCGGCCAAGAATGCAATTAAGCAATCATAAACTTAATCATCATATAGAAGTTACTTGTCACACACCTTGAAACTTGCTGCTTCTTTCATCTGCTCACCTATCACCAACTATGGGATACAGCTCATCATACCCTAAACCACCAAATCCAAGTAGGTAATAAATGACTAGTCACTGATGAAAATTGCATGCCAAGTGCCCTCAAGCCACTGTCATTGAACAAGCCAGCCTTACTATGATTTATTATCAGACAACAATATGATGCAATCATAGCAGTGAAATGCAAAAAGATTGATCATGTTCGGTAAAGCTTCTAATGTTAATACTAGCAAAAAGATTGCTCCACCAATCCAACATTTAAGAATATGCATTTGAGTGCAGATCCATAGGCTAGGTTGCTGTGCAAGTATTAACAGATAAATATAGTGATATAATGTAAAATGCATTTGGTGTTTATACTTATTTTGAATAGTTAGTACTTGAAAACAGTCCACAAAATATTATGTTAATCTGAAGATAATTCAGTCCAACAACTCTTCTGTCATTCAGTAATCTGGTCTGAAAATGCTATACTGCACTTGCACCTTGAGCTGCATTAATACTAAAAGTACCTATCATAGTTCACAGAACATGACATCAACCCAAAACTGAGAATTAGACCACCAATTTGGAGCACATGTATACACGACATTAACCCAAAACTAAAAACATGACATCAACCCAAAACAGCTTCAGCCTTACTGAGTAGAGCAGCATATTACGTCAATAAGAATAGGCCCAACAGACCACTATAAACACAGGGCGAACAAGGTTGACACAGTTAATTTACTCATCTGAGGTTCATTAGGGGGAAAACAGAATTGAACTAAGGATGTTAGCAGTATTTATTTCAACTCTCAGGTTTCAAAGGAAACTAGCTCTGAAAAACATGCAAGAAAGATGAGGAAAGTTTTCAAGAAATTCATTGCATCTGAGCAAAAAGACAACAAACTTCACCATACATTACCACAAGCACTGATAATCAGCTCACAGTTACAAAGAAGCATGTGGTCATAATGCTATAAACTGCTACATGATTGCCACACATTGGTGGATGAGAATATAGGAGGCAATTCCGATATAATAACCTAGCACTTTATATCCTAGCACTGTAGAGGTAGCTGAAAAGAAACAACAGAACACTTGCAAGGGATCTCATAACAATCTTAAGAACAGCAGGTGACTGCTAGTATGTGGCAGATAAAAGGTTATCAGCATCAGCACCAGTCACCTGAAGTTGTAAACCAACTGGATTCTTCATAAATATTTTTTCTGATATGTAATTATGAGTCATCATCAATTGAATTCATCTGTCTGCCGAGCTCTTCATCAGCCTTCCTCAGGAAAACATCCCAGCCACTCCCCTCCCCCCAATCCAGCATGTCATACGGCACCGCGGTCATCAATCCTGGCCTCACTGCACCCTGCTGCATCACCACTCTAAACTCCAGCTCCTGGTCTTCCCTCTTCTCCTCAAGCTCCTCCCATGTAAACAGCAGGGGTAAGGTATAGCCACCCCATGGATTGAAATCTATCAGCTTGACCCGCCCATCTGCTCTCACATAAACATCAAATGTATAATTATCTGAAGCAAACTGTGGCTCGATCACTTCTTCAAAGAAAGTCTCAATCTTTGGTTGAACCTCAGCACTCCACCCGGGGAGTGATGGGTAGTAAGCTGATGCGTCTCTCTGCGATATAGCAATCAGCCTCTTCTCTTGGACGAAGCATCGGAACTCTGATTCAGGGCGGAGACCGGGGTACCATTTGCGGAGCGCAAGATAGTACTGGAACCCATCATCCACCCATGTCTCCGAATTACTTCCTTGTTCATCTTCTGTTGCATCTTCCACATCACCATCTGCAGCAATTTGCTTGCCTTCCTCATCACCCTTCTCCGTGGGGTCACTTGGGGCAATGCCACTCCCTTGACTGTTTGGTTGGACGCCTTCGTTGCCAACAGTTTCGTTGGCATTTGGTCGAGCACCTTCTTCCTCCGCACCAGCACTACCCGCTTGGGCATTGTGTCGAACACTCCGCGGGCGCACAAAGTCCTCGCAGGATGGCCGCGCGGATGCAAGGTCGTGTGCGACACAGTCGGACGCGCGTAGCAACAAAGCGACCTCGGCAAAGCATGTGCAGCGGACGGTGCCATCCGCCGACATGAAGGTGGCGTCCTTGGGCGCACTCCAGTTGAGCTTGGGGAGGGCGGCGCCTCCGAGCTCGGCGATGGCGGCGTCGATGGCCGCCTCGAGCTCCGGGAAGGCGGGCCGGAGCGGGTGTTCGGCGTCGGGGTCGTAGACGTCGTCGTCGCCGGAGCCGAAGAAGTAGTCGGA
Organism: Eragrostis nindensis; assembly: GCA_012490785.1. Classification (NCBI taxonomy): domain Eukaryota; kingdom Viridiplantae; phylum Streptophyta; class Magnoliopsida; order Poales; family Poaceae; genus Eragrostis; species Eragrostis nindensis. The sequence goes on along the minus strand of JAAXCT010000001.1, from coordinate 4,314,949 downwards.
GTCGCGGTCGAGCTGGGAGACGGGGTCGGGGTAATGCGTGTGGAGGGGCGCGAAGGGCTGGCGCCCGGAGACTACCTCCGGGAGGAGGAACGGGAGAGGCCCGTCGGCGTCGGCGTCTTCGGGTTCCGGGTACGCGCGCTGGCCGGCGAGGTAGCGGAGGAAGGCGGCGGGGAGCGGGATGATGACGGTGGGGATGGTGTGGCGGCGGAAGGCCGGGTACCACTCCTGGATCTGGCACCGGAGCAGCTCCTCCAGAAGCATCTTCGAATAGGGTTATTCGCGTCGCGTGGCTTCTCTGTGGCTCGCCGACTCGCCGCCGCCGTCTGCTTCGCCTCCGCCGAAACCCTCGCCGCCGGCAGCGCGTGGTATCTCTCTTGTTCTTCTCTGGTTGGGCCAAGGTTGCGGAACGAGACGGGCTTTAGTAAGTTAGTATGGTTTTGGTTACGAGGCCCACTCGATACTATACGGGCCTTTTTTGAGTTGTGAACGCATTAGGCCTGCTCCTCTTAAAAAGGTCAGGCCGGGCCCCTCTTTACATGGGCTGCAAGAAAATCAGATGGAAATGGGGTAGTTTTCCATGACGGCACACTGCAGATGCTGCAGTAACGGTTAGATCGGAGCTCAAAAAAAAAAAGTAACGGTTAGATCAGCACTGAGCATCATGCAGATCAGCTGAACCCATTCATCCTATTCTCAAAAAAGAACCCATTCATCCTGATATGGATGGATAAACAGATAGATTCGCACAATGTAGACGCATTCGCATATCTAGACGGTCCAGATCATCAGCGTACACGTGGCGCGCGCTGCTTCCTGACGGTACAGCTTTCAACCTACGTGTCGCCGCCGCCGGGCCCCTGCCCTGCATGGTGCCAATAATCCAAGTCCCATGACACAAAACCCAACCTTTTGTGATCGATGCATGATGATGTGCGCCCTGGCCGGGCCTGCATGTGTATGCTCGTCTCGACTCCGAGAGCGTTACTGGTTGTATATACGTCACCACGTACGTCGCTAGGCACCAGAAGTCACAATATCTCTCGCAAGCCTGCAGCAGAGAAGTGTGCACAAAAACTGACGCAGTGACGCTTCACACACGCAGAAGAAAACTGCTTAGTGTCTCACCGTGTGTGACAGAAGAGAGCTAGAGGAAGAGAAGAGAAAATTAAGATGGCCCGGTTCGTGGATCCTCTGGTGGTGGGGCGTGTGATCGGTGAGGTGGTGGACCTGTTCGTTCCCTCCATCTCCATGAGCGTCGCCTACGGCCCCAGCAAGGACATCAGCAACGGCTGCCTCATCAAGCCCTCCGCCACGGCGGCGCCGCCGCTGGTCCGCATCTCCGGCCGCCGCAACGACCTCTACACGCTGGTACGAGCGCACCCGTCTCTATCTTGTGTGCTGCATGCTAGATCTGCGCGCGGCACAATATATATCTACCTGCATGTCTTCAACAAGCTAGCGTTTGCAGAGCGCCGCAATACATACGATATGATATGATAAACAACTTGTTGTATGTGTGTGCGCTACTGCAGATCATGACGGACCCAGATGCGCCAAGCCCCAGCGACCCGACCATGAGGGAGTACCTCCACTGGTACGTACGATTTGGCAAGCAAACAAGTGTCAATTCTACGACTCACCCCGGCCCAGGCCGCCCTTTCTTCTTCTGTGGCTGCAGCTTCACGCATGACTTAGAAGTCAGACTTGCTTTTCATGAGATGATATTGCTTCGTGCCAATTTTTATCTTTCCATTTGTACCAGTATATTTCCCTGCGCATTTATCAACGTAACGTCCTTTTTTTTTTCCTTTGTGTTCTCCCATGGCAGGATAGTGACCAACATACCAGGAGGAACGGATGCAAGTAAAGGCAAGTCATTCAGTTATACATAACACAATTGTTGATCATTTTGCCTCTGCTTCAATTTCATGCTCTCCCTGCATAATGTTTGGTAACTATATATTTCCTACTGTTCAATGCAATCGGTTCAATGGAGAGAGTGCACCGGTAGTGATCAATAGTAACGGGCGCGAATGTACCTAAAAAACTTGCCTCGGCCAGAGCATGACACTTGTAATAATATTTTTCTCCTTAATGAAATGACACGCAGCTCTCCTGCGCGTTCGAGAAAAAAAAATGCTACCACTAGCTAGGATGAGCAGCCCTGAGCATGAGTAGCTTCTCTTTATGTTTAACATGATCGATGTTCATAACCATGGCACATGTTAATTCGTTCGTTATTATCTTCGCATGCTTAGTGTTGCGCCATGGCATTATACGTACAACTGCTCGTTTTCACTAATTAACATGACGTTTTTAATTAGCTAGGACAAAAAGTTTACAACATCGGAATGGAGGTAATTAACGTGTATCATCTCATATATATCCCACCACCTTGCTTAATTAGGGCTGCATCAGACAGGGACGGACACCCTGCAGTCTATTAAATTAAACAACAGTTAATCTATGCTTTGTCTTCAGCCATTTTTAACCTTCCATTTGCTCTAAGCCATGTTTTTTTTTCCATTCAGCCTAGCCGGTAGCACCCCCTTAGCAAAGTTTCTAGCTCCGCCACTGGTATCGGACGTGGTACTTTTGTCGTGTACTGCACACATACCATATCCGCACGCGGTACACGGAATTTCTCCAGAGGGTTGGTTTTTTCACTTTGCCGCGTTGCAACAAAACTACGCACGCATGGCGCACCACACTATCGGATTGATTTGTCTGTCACTGGGCACACATGCGCCGTGCGCAATGGCATGGCACAGACCATGACGCGAAGCAACAAGTAGTGCAAGCCGCCATCGCGCCGCGCGCGCACCGCGAGGCGGCAAGCCGCGGCGCGCCCACGTGTCAGCGGCGGCTCCGGCGCCCGCCACCTGACCCGCACGACACGTGTCCGGTGCCGTCACGTACCGCACGCGTGATGAGTGATGACCTCACCTAGTATGCTATTGCTGCTGCTTGTGACAACGGAACGTGTTGCATGCAGGCGACGAGGTGGTGGCGTACATGGGTCCGAAGCCGGCGGTGGGCATCCACCGTTACGTGCTGGTGCTGTTCGAGCAGAAGACGCGCGTGCACGTCGGCGGCTTGGAGGAGCGCGCCAACTTCAACACGCGCGCCTTCGCGGCGCGCCACGAGCTCGGCCTCCCCACCGCCGTCGTCTACTTCAACGCCCAGAGGGAGCCCGCCGCCAGCCGCCGCCGCTAGCTAGCTAGCTCCGGCTGCATGCATGCATGCGCCGTCCGGTCCGGCCGGCCGGCGGTGAATAAAAGACCGACGACTGAAACCTGCAAACTATATGTATACATACACTCTTCTCTGTTTCCTATGTTCGTGTGCGCGGCCATCTATAAGTATGTCTGGCCTCGCGCGTCTTCTCTGGCTGGGTAATAACAGCAGCTGGCGCTTTGATTTGGACCAACCCTCGTTTAATCGGCGGGAACATTTTACTACAAACGTCGTGTACTAAACTTGAAGTGTGGACATTATTGACGCATGTGGGAGAGATGCAGTTCTGAACAAAGCAGATATACTGCGTCTCATGTCCGAGGGCATTATTGATTGATTATGCGCCGATGAACAAAAACAGCACAAATACACACATCAAATGATCATCACTCATCAGACAATCTCAGCACGCCGTTGGCAACCCAAAATCTGTGGACACGTACGTCGTGATACACTTGATCCCAAGTTAATTACTATAACGGCATGCTCTCCCGTGCCAGATGACGCGCCAAACAGGCGACCTCACAGCGCCTCGCAAGTAAGCTTCGTGCTTTACGTGCACACAAACGTACGCTAGCGTGGAGCCGTCGATGTTATTTAACGGTCCGCAGCAGCAGCATCGTCGACTGGTGAGGTGCTCCTCTCGATCATCGATTCCGCCTCCGGCGGCGGCGGCGGCGGAGGCGGATTAGGCTGCGGCAGCCGGTTGCCGTCGGAGTCGTAGGCGATGTGGCCGGAGAACTCGAGCGGGCGGCACTTGTCGCCCATGATGATGGTCTTCTTCCACAGCGCCTCCTCCTCGTCCTCCTCCTCGTCCTCACCGGTGGCTACTCCGACGACGACCGCCGCGGCGTCTTGGTCGCTGCTCCAGTCGTCGTCGTCGTCGTCCCCCGCCCGCCGCGACCGCCTGTGCCACGACACCATCTTGGCCACCGCCGCCGCCTTCCCGCCGATGCCGCTTAGGCTGGCGAGCAGCTGCTTCTTGCTGCCGCTGCCGATGCCGCTAAGGCTGGCCAGCAGCTGCTTCTTGCCGCTGACGCCGATGCCGCTGAGGCTGGCGAGCAGCTGCTTCTTGCCGCTTACGCCGCCGCTCTGCTCCTCCTCCAGCGGCTGCGGCGCGGGTGGCGAGGACGCGCGCCGCTGCTTCCACGGCTTGGCGTTCTTGCTGCTGGTGCAGAGGGAGACGACGACCGTCGCGACCGCGGCGGCGGCAACGAGCAGAAGCAGGAGTGTCGCCGGCGCTCCGGCGTGGGACGAGGAGGTGGTGGCGCGGTCGGCGTTGGCCAGCTGGAGGATGAGTGGCCTCGCCATGTCTGCTGCTGCTGCTGCTTGTGCGCGCGCGATGCACGGCTGTGCTTTTCGTTGGGGCCAGTAGTCCACCCGGTATTTGGTTGCAAGCTTAGCTTATAAGCCTGGGAAGTGGGAAGAAGAAATATACTGGAAAACAGAGTGCGACGTCCATCTATCTATCTATTTCGACGTGCTACAGGATCGACTTAGCTTATAAGCCCATGAAGAAGAAATAGCCTGGAAAACAGAGTGCAGCGTCCATCTTCTTCTACGTACAGGATCGACACAACTTCTCGCCGTGCGAGACACTTCACGATGGCCGGCCACGATCGACGACGACGACAGGTCAGGGTCGTCGCGTCTCACCCGACTAGCTAGCCATGGAGACCGCCAAGTCAATCAGTCAGTCTACGCTGATCCGGACGCGCACCCAAGTTCGACCGCCTCGTGTGCATGGGCCCACGATCGCAACGAACAGAAACGCTCCACGTGGCTGTCGAGTCCACTCTCTTCTTTGACTTGGAAAAAGAGGAGAAAAACAGTGCCGTGCTTGAGCGGGTGAAGCAAGGCGTTCGTAGGTTTGCGACATGATATCACACGCCACTGGAGCCGTTTCAATCGATTATTTTTCGGTTTCATTCATCATGAGAAATGTTGGAAGCCATCGGCACCTCGGCAGCCACCTGCTTCTACGCCAAGCAGGATTAGCGCATCTCTATCATCCTGTGGGACAACCGCACCTCAATAAACGAAATCGTTGATTCACTTTAAAAAACTGAAAGGAAAGGGGAAAAGAAGAAGCCGTTCGTTGTGTTGGATTTTTTTTTCCCCACGTATACCACCAAAATGACGATGATAGGCAGAGTGGGCTGCGGCGTTGTTGGGCGTTATTGGGCTCGACCTTATCTCGCGCTGACGCCATTGGGCTTCAATATATACGGGCTCTACTGAGCTGGGCCCTGAGGGTTACAGGTTCATTGTCCATGGGCCTTTTTCACCCTGACATAAATTACTGAATTCGTCAGTAGATTCTCACTTCTTCAGCATGCACGATGCGACACACAATCCACAGTACTTGAGGTTTTATCGGGGAAAAAGATTGCACGACCCACTATAAACACGTCCACCGTAGTCTCAAAAGAAAAAACACTCAACCGTTTCTCTATCTCAGTAAGTACTCTGGAATCTCTGAATGCTATAAAACTTTGGGGTGGTCCTTCTCTGTGGTGTTCTTTTTCCCTTTCAATCGAAACAAAAGCTTGTGTTTCTAGTCTAAAAAAAAGAAGCTTGTGTTTCTTATCGCTTTTCTGCAGAAGAGCTTCATGCCTGAACCCCCGCGTTCTCAAGTTCAGAATATACTCGAACGTTTATGTACTTTATTTTTTACAGTCAACAGGAATTCCCATCTGAATTTCTATTAATTATAATGGTGGCCAAAGCCGGCCCGATAAATGTTACAGCAAGGATAGGACAACAGGATAACAGAACATCAAGAATTACAAAGTACCATAGAGGCAAACAAAGAAAAAAATACAACTCTCGATCGACTAACAGACAAGCCCTAGCCTTGAACACAAAACTGACGAACAACCACCAATCGTCAGCAAAATGGCACCACCTAACGGCATACGTTTATGTACTTCGTTCTCGTGGTTATTCTCTGCTGAACTTTCCGAACCTTTGGCCCAATCTTTCCTGCATGCGACATGATACCGCAACCGATGGACAACCACCGCACTAGCAACAAACATCTGGAAAAGCGAGACCTCCAGAAATTTAGATACTTCGGTGAAAAAAAGCCTGAATGAGGAATGTGCATAGGATTCCATCCGCCAGGAAGAGTAAATAAAGTGCAGCAAGATACGGCCGTTCGGTCAAGAAACGACTTCAGGGGAAATAACTGACGGAAGACGCTCCAGGCTTCAAACTCTTTCGACTGATCATGGCACGTGATAGAATTGCGTGTGACCGTTCAACACTCTGGAAGTTAGACTGTCCCTTTCATGTTTCTCAGGCACTTAGTTACTCCAAAAACTTAAGACAAACAGAATTGGCAGCTATGATTCCTCTCCATATTCCTGTCATGTTCAGACCTCCATTCCATTCATATCCTCGTTGGCCACAAATTCGTGAAGGCGTCCAGCGAATTCATTGAACCGTGTATTGATAAGCACTGCTGCCGGCATACAAGGCCAAAATAGAAGAAGAGGAAACCTTGCTTGTTGTGACCAAAGATAAGGGACACACACCCACGCATCATCATACATGCCCCTGGCCTGGCCGGCTATCCTCCAGTGGAAGGATAGGGTAGGCGAGGATCACCAAATATTTTGCTTTGCTGCCTTTCCAGTGGAAGAGGTTGCTGTTGCCCACTTTGCTTTCCCAACCCGGCATTATCAAAGCCAAGTGCCCTCTTGGAACACTCCTTCCCCAGCCATATGTGCTCCAGAACAGCCAGCCTCTGTGTCTCTGTGTGTGTGTGTGTGTGTTGCTCACCATCCATCAGTGCTGCTGCTGGTAGCCAGTCCACATCCTAGGCCTGCTTTTCCTTGTACCGTTTTGCGAATGATCCAAAGTTTCTACTCTGTTTATTTGTTGACATCACAACCAAACAGTTCTTTCTGGTGTTAACAGGCCCTTGCTGAGTTGCAGTAACCTGATTTCTTGAGCTGTCATCTTCAGTAAACTTTGTTTTGGTCTCCTGAATGTCCACGATCAGAAAAGGGACTTTACTTTGAGGAGGACTGGATCGAGCTGCAGATGTGCAGTCAAGCAAAAACCAGCTCCTCTCGAACTGCCATGTCACCGACTACTGTATGTGTATGATTCAGAGTTTGTTGACTTGTCAGTTCCTTACCTGTGAAGTGATCTACGCAAGGAGTTCTTCTGTAGTACATCAGCTTTAATTCGCCATTTAGTAAGTGAAGACTACTAGTAGAAAGGATAGCTGCTTTTGTTTGCAGATCATTAACTGAAGCTACTAGCTCTCAGAGAAAAGGATGACTTGACGTTTGGTGGGGAGTCTGATTGCTGTTTCAGATTTTTAGTACTATACCCTGGTTTAATGCCTCAGCCATTTATACTTGATAGTGTGAATTTTCTTTATCTTGTTATCCAGATTCACTCAAGCCGATGAGCGTCGGTCTCAATTCGCATGGTCACTGTCAGTTAACATCGTCGAAAGTCCAAATCTTTCACCTGCATGCGAGGTCAATACCATTGCAACGAGACGCAGCACCGACACTCTGCTTGCTCGCATTCCATCGAACTAGTCGAAGCTTACGACAACAAGCTTACGAATCTCGATTCACCATCATAATTTTGCGCTTATTCTGACAAAAAAGAATACTCATGAACAGCCCTGCGCGATGTCAGTATCAGAGGCTTCGGTGCCCATCGGACGGTCACACGCGGCTCCGGCATCTTCATCTCCTCGCTTTTTAGCCGTTGTTGACACGCCGGAAGCAGGAGGGCGTCATCTGTACTGTAGAACTGTGCAACCTCAGCGACTGGAGCTCCCTGTAAAGTGAAGCAGAGAGACGGCAGCGGAGATGCCGTCCCTGAGGCCGATCCTGCTCGTCGCGGCCGTGGCTTTGTGGTCGGCCGCTTGCGTCGCGGCCGACGACACGTTCTTGCCGCCGGCGCCGCCGGGAACCGCCTCGCCGTTCCCGTTCTGCCCGGCGCGGCCGGCCGGGGTCTCGACGATGCCGTTCCCGTGGTCGCCGCCGACGCCGATGACGATTTACCCGCAAGATCCGGGGTTCTTCAATTTGGGGGTGTGCAGTGTTAGCAGGGGAGCAGCATGGCTTCCTCTGGCCGCTGTGCTTTCTGCTTTCTTTATCCTTTTGTAGAGAGCCTCACTCGCTCCTATGGATGTATCAATCATATTAAGATTCATTCCAATCTGTATGATTATGATTGCACTTTATCGATGTAGCTCTGAAAAATCTAGAAAAAGAGCTGCTTTTCCAGTACTAGAATCCCTGTTTCTTTGGTCAGAGAGAAATTTGTTCAGATGTATCTTTGTTGTTGGAGTGTAGCTTCATTCCTGCAATTCTGGCTTCATCAGATACGTAAATCTGAAACTTTGAATGTCTCCGCTTCTTAAGGATTATTTGAATATCTCCTTGTTACATGGTTTCAAACCTGTCATAGCTAGCATTGCCTGACACTGTCATTTCATAGTATCAGATACCTGTTCTGTCAAAAAAGACAGCATATCAAAGCTGTGTGTTTGCAACGACAGAAGCTGGAATTTAGCCAGGAGGAATGGGGGCACCGATACCATCCACCTGAGGGAAACTTTGTACTTTTGATGGAATAACATTGGAATTGCTGACAAACGCGATTAACCTTGTATGAAACCCTTTTCAAAAGAAAACAATAGTATACTTTAGGCTCCAGCTGCACAAACCAGAACTGAATTGAATTAAAAGAAGAAACCAATGCATCAATTATTGGTTGTTGTTCACTTATCTATCTTCGTGTTTGTCAGCAATTTCATTTCTTCCTTTTCTAGAAAAGGAAAAAAAAGTAGCTCCAACCATGTGTTTCACTAGTATTCCTCTAATCATGTCAAGAAATTAGGCAAACTCTTGAATTTTCATGAAGAAGGCTTGCTCGTAGTCCAATCTTTAATGTGAGTGGATGACTACAGACTGTTATACAAAGCTGGAATTTTCATGACAGCATATACAAAGCTGTGTTTGCAACGACAGAAGCTGGAATTTAACAAGAAGGAACGGGGGCACCATCCACCTGAGTTAAACATAGAAGTTTTGATGGAAGAACAATGGACTTGCTAAACGAATTTAACTGACCTTTGTATACTTCAGGCTCCACCTCCACAAACTAGAATTGAGTTGCATTGAAAGCAGAAACTAATGTCTGCAATTTATTGTTGGTTGTTCACTTACTCCCTCCGTCCACAAATATAGTGTCATTTAGTTTTGTGCTAAGTCAAACTTTTCATGCTTTGACTATCAATTATGGAAAAACCACAAATATTGACAACACAAAAATGATGTTACCAAATTCATCGTGAAATGGACTATCATAATTTGTAAGTCGGTTTGAAATAATATATATTTATTGATATTATTGGTCAAGGTTCAAAAGATTTGACTTCGGACAAACCTAAAAGACAGTATATATTGTGGACACAGGGAGTATGTTTTTATGTATCAGAAATTCTATCTCTTCCTTTTCTAAAAAAATAAAAAGTTGCTCTATCCATGTGTTTCATTAGCATTACTCTAACCATGTAAAAAATGAGGCAAACTCTTGAGTTTTCATGAGGAAGGCTAGGATGCTTGTAGTCCAATCTTCAATGGGAATGGATGAGTACAGAGACTGGTATGACGTCTTATGCTGGGCAGTGACCTACCATATCTTGTTTCAGCTCCCAGTATGCTAAACAATAATGGCCACTAACTCTGCAACAGTTGACGTCTATTATTCCTTTTCCCAATCGAAAGAAATGGTAGAAATGCATGCTTAAGTAGTATGTTTTCATTGTATCAACAAACTGCTGTTTTGAATGACAAAGACCTCTAACAACATAGTTTTCTCTCATATTAACAATAAATTCAGGCAGGCCTCTCGAGTTCCTTTCGATTTTTTTTTAACCAAATCAGCTCCAATTGTCAATTTGCACGGCATCCACGAGTTAATAAGGAGCGTTTCAGGAAGGACAACGCTAAAGAGCAACAGCTCATCAACTTCCATCACTATCACCGGGGGCAAACAATTTCAAAAACATAATGGTAGGCTCCAACGTTCTGCAAAGTACAATTTAAAAATAAAACGACCAACATGTTTAAATTTAATCTACATGCAACAAAGCTAGTGGCATCTAGCAGTTCTAAAATCCCACAACTTACAAATTCGTGACCTGTGGGGGTCCATCGAATTTGAGCTCAAACAAATCCTCCCAAGAGAAAAAATATTCCGATCACTTTCAGACACAGACCGGAGAGAGAAAGATGCAATAGCAAGGAGCTAAAAGATTTATAACACATCATAGCAAGAGTGCAAACGTTTAAATCACGTCACCTTTCCACACACAAAACACACTGGCCTTCCATGATGAGGCCATCGATCGCATATATAGATGCACTTAGCTTAGTGTCGCCGGAACAAATATATATGCTGCTTCGCTACTAGAAAACACACGCATAATCGCTTGGCACCAAACAAAGGAGGCCGACGACGACCGCCACTGCAAAAGCTTAAAGCCGACCATTATAACCACCCAAATTCGTCGCCAAAAAAAAGAAGAAGAAGCGAAGAGAGAAGCATATACCTGCACAAGAAGAACAACTCCTCCTGCAGGCACACAGAGCAGAGTGCCAAGAAAAAGTTTGTGTCGTCAGTGAAGGAGGGAGAAGCAGAGAGGTCGAGCAGCATGGCACGGCGGCCGCAGCCGTGCAGCCTTCTCCTGCTGGCGATCGCGCTCGTCGCCGCGGTGGCTGTCGTCGCCGACGACGAGAAGTGCGGCAGCCCGTGCGGCAACCCCTGCGGCGTGCCGTGCGTGTACACCAGCCCGCCGCCGCCGTCGCCGGAGTATTACCCGCCTCCGCCGCCGGTGTACTCGCCGCCGCCGCCGGAGTACTCGCCGCCGCCGCCGGAGTACTCGCCGCCGCCGCCGGAGTACTACCCGCCGCCGGAGACGCCAACGACCTACTGCCCGCCGCCGCCGTCGGGAGGGGGAGGAGGCTACGAGCCGACGCCGGGGTACACGCCCACGCCCGGCGGGTACAACCCGACGCCGTCCGGCGGGTGGTACTCGCCGCCGTACACGCCGACGTACAACACGCCGCCGGGGACGCTCTACCCGCAGGACCCCGGGTTCCGGCCGAACGACGCTGCCGGCCGCCGCGCCGCCTGGGGCGCGGTGCTCGTCGCGGCGGCGGCCGCGGCCGGAGTCCTGGCCTTGTGATCGTCGCCGCGGGGAACAACAGCTGCACCGACCGACCGGTGGAGGGAGCCATCATCAGCCATGGTAATCAAGTGATGCATGGCGCTTTAATTTTTCGTTCCGTGTCAATAATAAGAAGATTAGAGAAGGGAATTCGGTAAGAATTTTTTTTCCTTGGGTAATTCTTGTTCGTTCATGATGTTCTTGTTGTGGGTAAATTAATCGTTCGTGTCATGTACGTACGTATGTTGATCCATCTGTTTTAATTTTGTTCATAGAGCAAACGTGTTATCAGACTATGTGATACACATATGTGTCTCTGATCAAGCTGAAATGACATGTTTAATGTTCAAATTATCATTGGCTTCATGATGGTGCAATTCAGTCATTATTAAATCTTCTTTTTCTAATGCACTTTGTGCAAACTATTCTTGTTTGCCAGCAGTCCATTTCTTGTCTTGGAATAAAAGTCTTTATTTTTTGGAGGAAAATAAAGTTTCTAATTAGATAAACAATACACTTTGCATATATTCTATTGTCGTAAGCAGAGGCATAAACGTAAATATTATTTGAACAGGACATCTGTTCTGTTTTCTAATTTACGACCACAGATTGACTCATGCCGACGAAAGCTCATGTGGTTTTTTGGTTCGTTTCAATACGGAGTTAGCTCACTGGTTTTAAGGAGATAAATTCAAAATTGAAGAGACTGATCTTAAGTTGGAACCTAAAATGCATTTCCTTTATTCAGTTGTGCCAATTAGTGGATAGCACAACCCACAATGCATGACACGTGGCAAATTCGGCTTATTTGTGATCTCGCTTTAAGGATGGTGAGATGCCTTTCGGAAACGAAAATTCGCAGCCTCTCTCTCCCTCCTCTCTCGTCTTCCAAAACTATTCGAGTGATTCTCCACTAACCATTATAAAATGTACTTTCTTTTCCTTTCATCTTCACTATTGGCATATTATCACTAGCTGAAGCCTGGAGGGAAGTAGTAGGGCGTCCATGTACGCGTGCCTGCCCGAGTGGCCAGAAGGCAGGCGTCGATCAGACCGGGACCAAAAGTCACCAAATTAGCTTATCCGAGCTCGGCAATTTACACAGCGACGGGCATGTGCTCGAACGTGTGGTACGTGTCGATGTTCAAGAGCGAGAGAGGCCGTGGCGAGCGACGGAGCGGTCGCCGTCGACCGACGGGTTGGTGGTTGCGACGTTGCTCTCAGGGTACGTTCGAGTAGGAGCGGCTGCCCAAGCACTCAGGCTAGGTTTACTTATATTTCCTGTTTGCATCGAGTTAATTGCCACCTAATCATCCAAACGGTGCTCGCCGCTACAGGTGTCCAGTAGCCTGCTTTGTACTTTTCCATCGCCTTTGGACTTTCCTGAATAAAGAACAGGAGCAGGTCGATGTGAATTTCCTGCTCCGACAGTTTTGATTGCTCTTTCCAAAATGAAAAGGGGTTTTAGTTGTGCATTTCCTTTCTTTTTGACGAATAATATTTTTTTTGTTGTCCTTGTGAGGCACATTTTCTTCCTGCATGCCTCGATCTCACTTTTTGAAATGAACGAGTTGCTTCGTTGTTGACGGACCGACCTCCATCCAATCTTTGGTCTTTGGAGGGAGTTGGTGGGACAGGAAAGGGGTCGTGGTGCCTTTTGTGGCCTTTCTCTAACAGAAGCGAAGGAACCAACAAATGAGGAAAGAAGGGAATAATGTTAGGTACAAACAGAGCGGCGTAGGCCTCGCTGCAGATGCATTGTCGTCGAGAACACATTTCATCATGCCAGTGCGTACATATGCTTCGGATGCAAGCAGTAACCGATGTGTTGCAGGCCTTAACGCCCAATGAAGATATATAAGCGAGGGCATGTCAGCTGTGATCAGGCAGCCAGGCAGGTCGCATATGTTATGTCCGAAACTTTAGGTGCTATAGTTGCAGCTTCTGCGTGTGCATGTTCGCTAGGCGGCCAACGCAACGCAAGGCTGTTAGTGTTGTCACACACGTCTCCTAGTTTGGTCCGCTGCCCTAGTTTTCTGAAATTAGTGGTCTCTGGTCTGTTGCCTTGTGTGCTGCGGTCTACGAGTTTTCCTTGCTTCAGACTCTTTATTATCGCAAGTAACAGGGGACCTGGCCTAATGTCCTGCACCTGCATTATGAATGCATACAGCTGCCTGCAAGCAATGCATCCCTGGCCTGTTGCAAGCCTTGAGGAAACATGCACTGCTCGCAGATGAGCAACCCATCGGATCGTGCCTGTTCCAAGATCAAAAGCACAGCATGGCTCTGATCACCAAGGGCAGGGCCCAACGTGCATGGTGACCACCTAATGTGAAGGAAATTATTGGCCCTGCTAATCTTTGCTACATGGGCCTAACTAAATCTTTAATTTCCAGGCCACGCACTGCGAGTCTGAAGATTTGTGTGCCCGCATGCGTTGCAGTGCTTCAGGCTCGTGGACCGGCAGACGAACATGTGGGTAAGAAGAAATGTTCTTCTACGATTAGTGTACTTCCCATGGTCACCGATTTTGACCATGGTGCACTATACAACTACTGTCTGCCGACAGGATTGACTGACTGACTGACTGACTGTCGGTTCAGGCTTTAGAGAAGCTTCTCATTCTCTGACAGCCCGGCAAGAGTCAGGGGATCAAGTGGCAGGCCCCTGTCCTTTTGTAACCTTCCTTCCGTTCCATGATCATTGATCAGCGTACTGGTGGAATTGAGCTTGTGATAGCATTCCAAAATTAATATTGTACAACAGTGGACACTCGGCTAGCGCGCAGAGAACGGAGTTGGAGCGCCAGGCGGCGGCCGGCGCCGTTCATGAGTGCGTCGTCGTTAGCTCGCTATAGTAGTGTTTCATCATTGCACGCACCGACCTACCTAACGATGTGTAGTACCAGTGAACCGAGCAAATTGTTTCTTTCCTGATGGAGCTCGATGTCGTCTGATCGTCCTCTGTCTGCCACCCTGTGTTCCAAGTACTGTCGCCGCAACCTCCATTTCTCTTTGATTCCAGGCATGTCTCACGAGCTTGAAGAAAGCAAAACAAATAACAGTGTTCTGAATGCAGTACTGTTGAGGCGGCCGGATTGCTACAGGCTGGTGTGGCCTTCTTTCTTTACCCTTGCGGTGAAGGAACAGAAATGGGGGCACACATTCAGGGGTGGTACATACAGCTGCTCTGTTGCTCTTCTACGAGACGGCAACCGCGTTTGATTTACCGCACGCACGCACGTGCTGAACAAACACACACGAGTCAACCACCGCACGCGCATGCCGGCCGTGCAGCCCATCCGTTCCAGCGAGAAGAGAGCTGTACCGCAATCTCTTCAGGTCCTCCCCTCGTAGGAAAAGGCCCCTCTTTTCCAGCCCGAACGTAAAAAGCATCACAAAATCAGCCAGCCACTGAATTTGAATCGAGTTCTTCTTCATCCTCCAAAACGCACCCGTGTGTGCTTCTCGTGGATGTTCCAATGTATAATTGGTGAGCTAACATACATGTCAAGAGCATGGTTGGAGTCCACTGAAGCTCTGCAGCAGTATAGCACGTTGCGCGGATTCTGCTTTTTTTCCTGGTTTTCAGGTGTGCTCCTCAACTCTCTCGTCAGAGGATATAAGGATAACAAAAGAAAGAGTTGGTAGGAAATTGGGAATTGCAATTTTTTGTGCCGCATCTGGCTGCGGCTCCAGATGTTTGCGTATACGGCGGCACAGATCCGACGACCGCGCGATCAACGTGATGGTTCCAAAGGGCGTCGTCCATCGCAATCCTCTGTTTTTTTCTTTCTCCCCATGCACACGCACAAGTGCGCCACACCACATGCATGTTCGATTGATTCGGGCCTACTGCTGGACGCGACTCGGCGAGTGCATGCATGCAGTCATTGACTAGTCAACAGAGCGGCCCCACGAGCAGAGGCACAAGCTCCTCCAATCCCAAATATAATCGCACCTCCTCAGCAGCCTCACTAATCGCGATCAAACCGTTTGCTTCAGTCGGCTCCTTCCCCCGCGAACGCCTGCACCGTCACCTCGCGCTGCGCTGCGCCATCCTCTTCCTCCCTTATTTACACGCGCTCGCATACCACCTCTCGCATCCCTGCTCGCCACACCAGACCGCCGACTCCTCCTCTCTCGCCCGCGCGGCCTCCCGCGCTGCCACGAGCTCGCGCCACGGCAATGGCGCGCAGGTGCGGGCGCCTCGCCGTCGTCGTCTTCTCCGCGCTGCTGCTGATCAGCGCGCGCCCGTCCTACGCCGACACGGCCTACCCAGCCGACTGCGCCTACGGCTGCCTCACGCCGCCCGTGCCGCCCGTCACCACCAACTGCCCGCCGCCGCCATCCTCCTACCCGCCGCCGCCCCCGCCGTCGTCGTCCTACAACACGCCGCCGTCGTCGTACGGGGGCTACCCGCCGCCGCCGTCGGGCTACATTCCCAGCTACGAGCCTCCCAGCTCCGGCGGAAACGGCGGCGGTGGCGACGGGGGAGGTGGAGGGTTCGGGTTGGCGCCGCCGCCGCCGAACCCGATCCTGCCGTGGTACCCCTGGTACTACAAGACCCCGCCGTCGTCGTCGGCAAGGTGCTCTCCCGTTCACATCCTCGTCACGGCAGCCGGCGTGGTAGCTGCACGTCTGCTCATCATGTTCTAGCTAGCTAGCTCTACTTCCTTTCTCACCACCACTTCTTCCTCCCCTCCATCCTCTGTTTTTCTTTTCCATTTATTCTGCAGAATTCAGGATTACTATATAATGTCGAGTAAGCATTATTGTACTACTAGAATCAGCTTCATATTACTACTATATAGCTACATTTTTTTCTTTGATTATCTCTCAACTGTGCATAGTGGAGCAATTATTGTTAGTTCTCGATTGAAAGCATCGTAAATATGCATCCCTATAGCGAGTGACTACAAGAATCTGCTTTTGCCCTCAGTGCCTCTTCTTTCAGTTTTTTTTTTTAAGCCACTAGTGCCAGTTCCGTCCTTTCTACTTTTCTGCGAATACATTGTTAAAGAGCTGGTGTGGTGTTTGATTATTCGATGTTCTGTCAAAAAAGAAAAATCCGCTTTTTATGCACTAGCCACTGCTTTGTTGCTCTTGCTCCCAGTGAAGAAACAGACGAAGTGATGGTTGTAAGTTGTAAGAGATCTTCTCTACGCGTGATATATTGCGCACAGACCGTACGTACCTTGAACGAAAATATCTGATATAACTCAATAATACCAAATGTACCACGTTTGAAAATTGCGTTGGGTTTGCTGGTTTAATGAGTGAACTGAATGCAAACTTTGATTGCACTTTCCACGTAGCAGTACAACACATACGCACTTCAATTGTTGTCATGTTTGTCGAAAGAGTTTTGCAAACGTTGCTGGTGATGGAACGAACAACCAAAGGGTCGGTGGGAAATGGAGACGGGAGAGAAGTGTAGGAAAGTACACGCTTTGGGCTGATTTATAAAGAGGTTGCAAAAAGGTGGAGGAGCGCCGAGGACTTATTCCCCCCTATTTGGCGCTATCGTCTCCGCGTCACCCAAAGCGGCCGCCTGGTTCCTCAACGGCAACCAGAGTGTAGAAACTGAGCTACTACTACAAGCCGATCAAGTGTGTACGCAGCTGCTGTGTGATGCGCTGCTTCTTTCTTGGACCTTCTAGTTCAGTTAACGACAGAGTTGGTGTCACCGCATATTTTGGGGTCAAATTAGGCTTGCTTGCAGCGAGGGCTTGGGTATCGGGCATCCAAGGCGCGTCCCGGTTTGCTGTGCACATGAGCCGCCAATTCAGACGTCCGAGATGTTCGCCGTCGTCCAGATGATGATAAAAAGGCGAGGAAAATTTCCTGGTTGCTTGTTGATTTCGGCAAACCTAGCGGCGCAGGCGAGCATGGACGTGCAAGATGCAGTGTCTTTGCCGCGAAGCTTCGCGCGGAACAGAGCTGCACAGAGTAGCGCCTCTAGAGTCCTGACTGACCGGTGAGTGAAAGATAAAGAGGAATGCAGGATCACGGGCCGGGAGAAAGAAGGAATAAAGCCTCTATTTACAAAAGTTCATGTTCGGTAGGTGGCGCCAAAAGGTCCCTCCGGCAGTAGCATTGCCAACACAGCAAAATTAACCCTAAAAAAAATTATAAAAGGCTTGCAATGCAAAGAAGACATGATTGGATTCGCGAGGCACACGAAAAGGCTTCTTTTCCTCGTCATTCATGCGCAATGGAATTCCATGCGCTTTTTCTTGGGTCCCTGGGCAATTATCATGCTATCAGAACAGGGGCGCCTCTTCCAAATGGCCATGATCAGTGGACCAGTAATTTGGACCCTTTCGATCATGTTTTTTTTTTCCTGTAATGGAAGTCCAACTCTAAGATCATGAGCTCATGTGCACGTTGTTTCTGACTGGCGAGCCACGCACATTCTACTGCTGACTCCTGAACCTGCACAGAAAATAATGAAGCACCGACACACGTGTCGATGCGATCTCACCAGATCCGATGGGTACCTGATTCGTAGCTCTAGACTCTGCGCACTCCAAGGTGATCTTGGAAAATGCAGAGGAACCTGCCACCCACGAATGCCGCATTCCGTCCTCACATGGATGCACCGGTGCAGACTGCAGCAGACAACCAAAATTCTCTGGCATGGATGCACATTGCAGCGGCAGAACAAATTGTGAAATCTAAACATTTATCACTTGCACGGATGGAACAAACTCACTACTATCTTTTTCGCTAACGCTGATGCAGTGTGAGTTGGTGCCTCAAGAGTTTCCAGCCATGGCAGAAAACGTGGCAATACAATAGTGCAGAAATGCATAGAAAACGTGGCAATACAATAGTGCAGAAATGCATAGCATGCCTTTGTCTACGTTGCAAGGCATCACTTCGAAGCTAGGTTAACGAGGTAACCCTCGTGCTTCAGCATTTACTACGCTCATGATCCAACAAGGTACTACTCTCGTATCAATCAGTCAGTCACGAAAAAAGCAAGAACATGCCACTACAGCAAGCCAACTAGCAACAAACTTCTAACGAACGACGCATGCTCCATAACCAAGCAATGTGCTTTGCCTCTGTGACCGAAATCAGCCTCAGCTGATGAAACCAGCCGAACATAAACATCAGGATGCAATGTGCTTCATGTATGAACAGCAGCAAACTGATAAGAAAGGAAAGTACAGCATACCTCATCTCACAAAAAGAAACTTTTTCACATGCCGGGGACGGATTTGGAAGGGCATGGCACTGTGGTCTCCCTTTTGATTCTTCAAAGGAGATAGCTTTGGTTTAATTTTCTTTTTCCGAGCTCAGCTATCCATAGCTACAAGGGACGCAGATGAAGGCTGGTCCAGAGGTACTATGTTGTGTTTTCTGTCTTCTCTATCACGTGAATCCGAATAGGGTTGTTGCAATCAATCCACCTTTTCACACTTCAATGTAATAATACAACAATCTAAAACAAAACAACAATTCCGTATTGCACACATTCGCACAGCTGTGTGAATTTCAGCATAAAAGAAATGATGATCATGTGATAAGTTTAAACATCTTACCGGATTTTTTTATATACATCTATAATATCTAATAAGCACAGAAACACATTTTATACTAAAATGGAAATAGGGGAAAACTGGCTGATGGGGTGAACGACAAATAGGCTTATAGTCAGCCGTAAACTTGTCAAAAGCTTCCAGGAATGCAATTTACAGTGGCTAAAGAAATAGAAATAGATAAGACACTAGACCCTCGAATTTCATCAGTATGTGAACAAATAAAGTGAAGTCTGTAACATATAGGTCCAAGTGTGAGAAACCATAAAGCACGAGGACAAATGTCATGTCATGCCAGAATCTACTGAAAAAGATTAATTGTGTTTCATATTCCATACATTTCTCGCTAATCCTTCACCAAATTGGTTATCAACCGATGAGGAAAAACAAACAACTGAGCACCTAGAGACCTCAAAGATCATATGAACAAACAACTGAGCACAAGGTCAGGTTGAAGTGTGAACTGGTTTTCTGAAAAACCAGGCGGCTAAATTAGTGAGGACTGTAACAAAGATTCAAGTTGACCATCAAACATATGATGTCGGACATATTGAGCGAGGAACCATAACAGCATAGGCAAAAGATAATGTACATGGGGATATCTTTTTGGGCAAAGATTCAATGTGTGTTCAGTTTGTGATTGGGAAAAAGAAAAACTCTAGCCTGAAAAATCTTCCACACATTTGGATGGTTGAGAAACTTTTCTAAGCTCATGCCTCATTGATCAAATCCCAATTATTTCTTGCCAACCTTAGGCGAAATTGGTTATAGTCGTCGAGAAACACAACTCCAGAAAAGCAATCGGTGAAAAAAAAAAGCCACCATTGATCTTTAGAAAGTTCCTTCAAATATATTAACCAAACAATTGGGTGTGGGAATATTCAGGTTGACGAACAAGTGGCTCCTACCAAGAGGAACACGGCAAACTGTAATGTAAAATGTAAAATGAATGTTTCTTTGTGAATTAAAAAACAACTAGCTTATGAAAAAGGGTATCCATCTTCATCATCATTTTTTCAACAGTATTTCACAGCCCCTGGAAGAAGGGGAGCCTTGGCGCAGCGGTAAAGCTGTTGCCTTGTGACCATGAGGTCACGGGTTCGAGTCCTGGAAACAGCCTCTTGCAGAAATGTAGGGAAAGGCTGCGTACAATAGACCCAAAGTGGTCGGACCCTTCCCCGGAGTCCCGGACCCTGCGCAAGCGGGAGCTACGTGCACCGGGCTGCCCTTTTTATTTCACAGCCCCTGGAACTGGAAGGCAGACCATCCTAACTGTATTGACTACTGATATGGTTCACAAAATAGATGTGGAACCAATTAATTTCATTCTCATGAAATTTCAAGTTTTCAGAAGCATTTGACATCAATTTGATGCATAAGAACAATACTCACCAATCGTTACCGGCTAGGTAGCGCCGATACGGGATACGGATACGGCGATACGGCCACCGATACGCGATTTTCAAAACAAACCAAGGTAAACAAGGGTAAACACTGTTAGAGTATCGAAGTATCGGATACGGCCAATCTTGGCCACCGGCATATCGGCGCTACCTAGGTTACCGGGCTTAATCAAATTAGTTGTATTCAACAGAGGAAATTTAAAGAACATAAGCAGGGAACACTTGTGCCACAGGACTTTGGAAGAATGGAAATACAAATCACTTATGTCATCGCTGCTAAATCATGCACCATACAGAGTATTGAGAATTTTCTAGGGCATTGGATTGATATAGCATTGAGTCATCACATTAATTGCTACAAAATTCTAGGAGGATAATTGCTACCAAACATTAGATGATCTGGATACCTGGATTGTAAAATGCTAATATATCATATCAGGCATCAGTTCAACTAGCATAGCACAACATACGAAGTTACCAGCAATTATAGAATCACAACTCATAACACACCAGCTTCCCAAAACATGTATTGTAATACTTTAACATTCGACACTAGAATACTCACTGCAAAGCAGCAAGACGATCAAAATTTTCTCACATCAGCTTTAGAACAACAGAAAGTACATAGATTTGAGAGAAGATCATAATCTCTCACTTATCTTGCTTTAATCTGTGAAGCAAGTCCAGGACAGGCCCAGAAGCCTCGGCCTCCGCAGCCAGCTCCTTCATCATCGCATCCACAGCCCTCAAGTCATCGCGGACATCCGCATTCAACACGAGATGGGAGAAATGATTGTCCAGGAGCACTCCCAGCGCCCTGGCCACCGCTCCAAATGATGGCACACTGTCACACTGCTCCAATCCGAGCATACCCGCCGCGTCCGGGCACGCCTGAGCCTCTGGGAACCTCAGGTACTTCTCAATCCACTTGTTGAGGTACTTCATCATCCTGACCACCTCACCGCCATCGAGCTCGGCCACAGCCGCGCCAAGCACCACAGAGTCCGCATTGTCAGACGCAAGCAGGTAATGCAGGCACACCTCTGGGGAGGAGAAACCGTCGTGCCCCATCATGAGCAGCAGCGCGGCCTTCCTCGTCACGGCGTTGACCACCTTTCCCTCGCTGTTCTCCCGGTACCTATTGACCGCCAGCACCGCAGCGTCCTTCCACCGTTTCTTCACATCCATCATAGCGTCGTAGGCCTTCTCGGAGGCCGGCGAGAGGAAGCACCGCAGCCCCGCGAGGATCTCCGAGGAGCGGAGGTCCGAGGCCTGGCGGAGGACGGCGCAGACGAGGTCGGGGCGGTTGCTGTCGGAGAGCGTGGAGATGAGGTCCGGCGGCGGGTGTGGGAGGAGGCGGGACTCGACGAGCGCGAGGAGGACCTCGTACTCGGCGAGGCGCGCCGCGGTGGAGGCAACGACGGAGGCGATGGTGGCCGGGAGGTAGGCGGCGAGGGCCCCGATGGCCTCGGGGACGCTCGCGGGCGGGGTCGGGAGCGAGAGGGACTGGGCGAGCGTGGTGAGGAAGGAGCCGACGAGGGTGCGGAAGCGCGGGAGGGTGGAGCAGGAGGAGAGGGAGGCGACGAGGAAGGACGCGGCGGTGGCGAGGGCGGGGTCGGCGGGGGAGAGCGTCCAGGTGGACGGCGGGATCGGTGTGGGCACCGCGGAGGAGGTCGGCGGCGGCGGCGCGGCGCCCGGGGTGTACACGATGGGGTGGGAGCTCCCGCCGGCGGCGGGGGCATTAGAGGCGTTGCTGATGGCGGCGAGGAGGGCCATTGCGCCGGCGCCGACGAGAGAAAGGGAGGGGAAGCCGGGAAGAGGGGTTAGGGTTTAGGGGGTGAAGAGAGGAATGGGACTGGGTGATTTGCAGAGGAAGGCGATGGCTGTGGGCCGGGCATGTTATAGTCATGGGCCATCAGAGAATGACGCGTAGCAGCCCAACTCTGCCGAAAAAGCTACGGTCCAAAACGCTTGGTCTGGGCTGCACCACTGGTAAACCCGCAAAAGAAAGAAATGGATTCTTCAGAGTTCAGACTCGGAAAAAAGAAATTGATTCAGATTTCAGACTTCAGAGTACCTCAAAGCTGAAACAGCAACAATCTCATATGAGTCTCTCTCTTAAAAAAACAATCTCATATGTAAAGGAAAAACGTAGGCAACGCATATAGGCAGCCGCACCATGCAACATACTATACTAGTGGGTACACTGAAAGTTGAAGCGTGGATCCGCAGCTTTACAATTCGAACATATACTCGGTACTGTAACGCATGATCGTGCTAGTAGTGCTGCGACGCGACGACCGCACCAACAGCGCGCGGCGCGAGCGCCCGTTTGGCCCTGATTGTGGCCGCCGCGTCGCCGCCGCAGAGGAAGGCGAGGATGCCGTCGGAGCTCCGGACGAGGCGGTTGCAGAGCGCGCCGAGCATCATGCCGGCGACGGGCGCGACGAGGTAGATCCAGACGGAGTCGTAGCGGCCGAGCACGATGGCCGGGCCCAGCGTCCTCACCGGGTTCATGGACCCGCCGGACACCGGCCCGATGACGAGGCCCAGCGCGCCCACGGTGGCGCCGATCGCCAGCCCGCCCACCGCCTTGTTCTGCATTCGTTCGAGCAGTTTTCAGATTCGGATCAAATCATTTACGTACATGCAAATCGTTCTCGTAGGAAAAAAAAAAGATCCAGCACGCACGACGGAGCTCCTGGCGACAGTGGCGATGACGACCATGAGGACGGCGGAGGCGAGGAACTCGAGGAGGAAGGGCAGCCGGGTGTGGCCGGCGGCCATGGGGACGGTGCCGTAGAAGTGCTCGGCGCGCGGCTGCATGACGCCGTTGACCGCCAGGCAGGCCAGCACGGAGCCGGCCAGCTGGGCGAGCGCGTAGAGCGGCAGCTTGGGCCAGGGGAAGTAGCCGAAGGCGGCGAAGGTGGCGGTGACGGCGGGGTTGAAGTGGGCCGGGCCGATCCAGCCCAGCACGAACGCCACCGCCAGCGCCACCACCAGGCACACCAGCGGGAACGTCAGCGTGCCGTGCATCTCCTGCATCAGCGCCGCCGCGCACGACCAGAACACCACCACCAGCGACGACACCAACTCCACCAATAGCTGCGTGCATGCGGATCGATCGAGAGCATCATTTGGATCGGATTGGATCAGCAGTTAATTGATGAATTAAGCTGCATGTGTCGTTAGTTATGCCTTATTATTATTACCTCGCGGATCAGATGTCCGACGGCGAGGCCTCTGCTGACATGAACCTGCTGGTCGTCGCGGCTGTGCAGCTCCAGATCGTGTACGTTCACGGCGACACGCTCCTCGCCGTCGCCGGCGACGTCTTTCCCGGCAACATCCGTCGCCATTTCGCTACTGTTCTTCTGCCGGCCCGGCACTCGGATCAGTACGGATTTTGGC
Source organism: Eragrostis nindensis (assembly GCA_012490785.1). Taxonomy (NCBI): domain Eukaryota; kingdom Viridiplantae; phylum Streptophyta; class Magnoliopsida; order Poales; family Poaceae; genus Eragrostis; species Eragrostis nindensis. The sequence goes on along the minus strand of JAAXCT010000001.1, from coordinate 4,291,137 downwards.
CGCGCTAATATGTAGAGGAGAATAGTTTGGTTTTCAGTAACCGTGCCAACTGCTGCGTGAAACAACCAGCGCACACTCTTGGCATGTCAAAACAGAAAGACTGGCGGCGAACGCACGAGCTCTGTTCAAGCTTCACTTGCAGCCACTAGCTACCACCGAATGATCTGCGCCTCCTTGGCGAATGCTTCGAGCTGGATCAGCTGACCACCGTGCACTCGCTTTGTGTGCTGCCCCGAATTCTTGATCCGTCTAAGCGAAGCTGTTGATTGGTTAAGGTTTTATCATGGATATTGTTTGAAATTTGGTTTAGGTTGTTGAGGAGAGATCAGCCAAGTTGATTTTTATGTAAAAGGTCTAGCGTTGTTAATAGGTCGAGGTTTCATCAGCTTATTTTGTGTGTGCATCAGTGCATGCATGCATCATCCTATCCATGGTGGGTGGCAAATGAAGAAGTAAACTTCATTTTACATCGAGGTGTAAAGTTGGTGCTTAGCCTTAGCCGGCATACGTTGTAAGCTTGAAACCGATAATCGGTTGTGTAGTTCTATTTCCTAGATGGTCTCCTTACCTTCTTGCTCATTGAGTCCCTCTGTTGTCCACCAAATATGCTATATCGGATCACTTAAACTATTGGAGCGATCATGTCAAGCAGTGTAAAGAAAAAAGATCTACCAGAGCACTTCTCATGAATAAATACTGGTACCAAATATTAGGAACCGTGCAAATAATTATGAACAGCAACAAGTCGCCGGGTTCTGTTGAGAAAGAGCTTTTGTTTCTTTATAGTTGAGAGGTCCGGCATTCTTCCTTCTGAAGCCGTCTGTCACATTGCTGTCGGACGCTCGGATATTCTTCCAAAGAAAAATGCAGTCAAGACGGCTAAATCTATTGAGCCACAAGATGCGATGCGAAACGGAAGGTCCGCGCACGCAAAAGCTCTTTCGGGCGTCTGATAACGTGATAAAGAGATGCACGCTGCATTATCAAGACATGATCAAACAGAGACACCTTCCCTTTGAGACGAAAAGCAAAGCAGAGATGTCTGTCGATCTCTCGTGTCGTCAATTAGTCATCATCACATAAGGGAAAAAAAAACAAAACAACTAAAAAGGGCAGCCAGTGAGACAAGAAGCCTTTCACATACAAAGAATACGACCCTTGCTAGAATTATTGCCGTGCTTTGGAAGTTGAAATTGCACTGTCTGAAGCAGTATCTAAAGACACATGAAAGATTCATCTAGTGATCAGAGTACCACATATTATTCAGTGAGCTGCAACAAGGCCATCCAGTGCACCACAATTGAGTCTGGAAACAGGCATTACGATAAGAGTAGCATGTCTAATCAGAAATGTGTAAATACAAGTCAGAAGCAGATCGGTCTTAAAACAGGGGAGTGATTTGGTTGTCAGGATTCAGGCTAAAAAGAAACAAGTAATCAGTAGACAGGAAAGTGTGGTCAGGAATCAACATAGAGGTCAAAACACCAGCTTTCAGACATGAGGAATGGGTTCTTTACTTTATATACAATCCATTCCTCAAGGGAAATGTCTTTTCTTTTTCTCTCTTTTCTTTTTTTAATCTCTTCTTTTGATACATGCACAAAACCTTGGAAACGGAAAATTACAACGAGTAGAAAATTTTGTCCTCTCTTTAGAACGACACACAAGCTTGGCAACTGGAACGGAAAATGAACTACGTCAACGGTTTCAAGTATAGGAGGGGCTTAGACCAGTCACTCGGTCTTGTCGAGGCCTGGACCGGCATCACCAGCAATATCATTATTCCACTATTTTCTATTTCCATTGCAAAATAAAGGCAGTCACCTGGAGCCGCTTCATGCAAAGGAAGCCCGGCGCTGCAAATGCCTCAGGCTCTGCTCCATGCTCACCTTCACCATCTCAGCAAGCATCTTCTTAGCTTTCCCACCACGGTCTTCACCGTCTATCTGAGAAGCGATGTTGCTTACGATGTTTTCAAGCGTGTCTGCCTGCAACCTTGATCTTGAGTACGGTGAGTTGCGCAGCAAGTCCAGAAGAACATGAGCCTTAACTCTAGACTTGGGTGTACCATGGACTGTGAGTTCAAGAAGGCCAGGAATTGCTCCTTCATTGAGAATGAGGTCTCTATATTTACTGCGATCACTTTCGCACATTGTTAAGAGTGCTCCTACAGCATGCTCTCTACCCTGAAGGGAGCCTTCCTCGAGCACCTCCACAATGGTGAGCACTCCACCTTCCTCTGATGTTAAGGCCACTCGACCTTGCTCAAATGCAAGCAATGATTCCAGAAGGGCACAACATTTGTCCGCTGTTTTGGAGGACCTCTTGCCACTCTTTAGTAACCCTATCAAAGGGGGTATGGGTTGAACAGAAAGGATGGATTGAAGGTTGTCAGTAATTGTGGAGAGGTTGTAAAGAGCCATCACTGCATCATTCTTGGCCTGTGGATTCCCTTCCTTGAGAACCTTTACCAGTAGCGGGATTGCTCCAGAAGCACTTATAATAGGTTTATTCGTGGACGAGGCTGAGAGCGTGAGGAAGGCAGCAGTTGCATACTCTTGTAGATTTGGATCACTTGATTGCAAGTAACCAAGAAGCGGCTCAAGTGCACCAGAATCCACAATCTTGATCTTATTCCTGCAAAGATGGAAGGACCATAAGTTTCAGAACAAACTGCATAACGAAATTGTCCTCAAAAAGCTAAATACAAATTCATGCAACAAATTATTTAGAATTTGAATATTTTAAGCAAATAAATGTGTCCAGATCCTCTCAATCGAGAAAACATCACTCTTGCATCATCGACTTAGAAGACACAAAATGCTGATCTAAGTCAAGGCAAAAACGCATAAACGATTGAAGGAACTAAATGCAGATTAACACTCATGTAATGCTACATGACTTATCACTGGCACAAACAATACAAGCATCATAGTTAAACTATGGCAGAGGTGAACTGCGAGGAAGGATATTGCCCACAACCAGTACCAGAACGACCCACACTCGACAGCTAAATTTAAGGCTTTGCAACCACTTGGATGGTTCGTCAAAGGTCATCCAAGGATATTTTGGGAAGATTTTATAAATGCAACCGAATGATCATTGCTTTTCTAAGTCCACTTTCATGCTCTGAAGGAGTACCATAAATGTGAGATATGGGCACCTAAACTATGTAACGGGCAACACATGGTCCAGGGATGGGGAACTAGAGGACTTTTAAATATCTAATGGCTTAACATACCTTATCCTATCTGCGCTATCCCGGAAAGAGAAACAAAGTCTAAAAAGAATGTACCATATACGTCCGATCACATAGACAGGAACTAGATTCTCCAACTATAGGAGCAGTTGATTCCACTATCACCAGTCCATAGAGCCATCAGATTCAAGAGAATGGATTACATGAACAGAACAGTGGTAGTACTTTGTTTACCATTTGTCTACCTAGTTTTGATTTAATACTGCACAGAAGAAAGGAGTAATAGGAACGCAAGGGTTCTGCTACATGGCACCATACTAGTCGGACTTCACCTTTACCACCGGTCACACAGGTTGGTACAAAGCCCACCAAGAAACATGAGGTCAACATGTTTGGATATGTACCAAGACAATTAGGTACGGCATGGGCACTGAATTTCTAAAAGAAGAACTGAATAACTGTATCTTGACCATGGCTATTGGAAACATGGAAGAGGTATTAGGCAGCCGAAGAAAACTTTTGTGGATAAAACATTTTTCCAACTTAGATTTTTTTCTTGGAAACAGATAACCAGGGCAGGGTGGTTGGCAGCTTCTGGTCAGCTTCAAAATCAGACCAACTGCTTCTTGCAAAATCTAAGGCCGGTCGTTTTCTTAACTTTCCTCTTTCTGGCCATTTTCAAGAAATTTGCGTCACACGATAGGAATCCCAAATCAGTTAAGGGGTCACCAGAATAAAATCTCTGTGCTACCAGCGAATACACAGCGAGCAACAGGATACCGTACCTGTTAGATGGTGATGACACAGGTTACAAATCCATTGCAAAGTTATCCTCTACGAATATGCTTTGGAATATATATCTCTGCGATCACTAAGTTGCTATCGGAAGGACCTATCTTCAGGTTGCGGTTGCATCATGGCAAAATCGACTGGATAAGGTGTTGCTAGTTCAGAACTACTGCTACTGATGAATACAGGATCGAGCTTTATCAAGCAGGCACAGGTGGAGCGCAACACAAGGAAGAGTTTGATCGATCTTCCGCTCCTTTTGTTTTATTTTTTGACCGGCAGAAGCCCAAAACAAATCGGGGGGATAAGCCGCCGCGACTAAATTATTGAGGCGATCCATAAAAAAAAGATGAGTGCAGCAGCAGGCGACAACACAATTCCGCGCGCCTATGTTGAACAAAACGATAAAACCTGCAACTTTTCCTAGGATTCAGCGTGCGCGCGCCAAAACACCCCGTGATTTGGACCGAATTTGGTGCAAAAAGGATCGAACTTTCGAAAATTTCAACAAAGCGGTTCGCCCCGAAAGCAGCAAAGTTTACCCGATTTATCCACGGGCTCCGTCACAGACAATTAATTTTGGGTTCCTTTTTCCTCAGAGAAACAAAATCACAATCGTACAGTACAGAGGGCAAAACGGACAGAAGGACCGCGGGATGGGTTCGGCGACGCACCTCTCGTCCCTGACGGCGAGGTTGAGCAGCGCGAGGAGCGCGGCCTCCCCGGCATCGGGGGCCGCGGCGCGGAGCATGGCGACGAGCGGCTCGACGGCGGCGGCCAGCTTGCGTCGGTGCCTGGCGGACGCCCTGGTGAGGCGGCGCACCTCCCGCGCGGCGTCCACCTCCCCGGCGCGCACCCGGTCGACGAGCGCCCGCAGCGCCGCCGCCTCCGACGGCCGCTCCGCCGCCACCGGCGAGGTGACCGGCGACGCCTCGCTCGACGAGCCCGACTCCGGCGACTCCATCTCCGTTGTTGTTGTTGTTGTTGCGCGGGGGCCCGCCGTTGCCTTGCCGCGCCTCTCTCCCTCCCTCTCTGTGTCTGCGTTGGTAGCTCGGCGCGGGGCGTGGGGCGAGAGCGAGAGAGAAGAGAGACGGGGAGAGGAGGTGGGTCAAGCCGTCCGCCTCTTATTGGGAGGGAGCTCCGGAGCTGACGGCGACGGCGACGGCCGTTAGCTGCGCTCTCCGTCCCGTCCCGTTCCGTTCCGCGCCGTGCCGTGCCGTTTGCTCATCTAGTCCTCTTTCCTTGCCTTTCACGGCTCCTGTTCCGGTGTTGCTTCACTTTCAGGCAGCCGTAATCCATGGACATGGAAGCTGCAACGGATTAATCTTCGATCCAGTAATTAATCGAGTACCTGATTGCGATTGGACAATCTAATCGTACTGTACATGGCCGGTCTATTAGAAGGCGATTGGCCAAACCGTACGATAAAGGAAAGCAGACAACGTGGATAGATAGGATCGTTTTGTATCATCATGCGGTGCATGACCAAGACGGCAGGCAAGTCGACACTCGACAACGAGCAACCAGCCAATGAACTCGTGGTAGTAGTAACAAGGATTACTACCGTTTTGGTAAGCAGCCATGCATTCAACGTTGATAGCTAGGATCATCACCATTATGCATGCGGCGGCGGTGCATGAACCAAGACGGCCGGTAATCCTTGACGAAGAGTAACCGACCAATGAACTGGTGGTAACAAGGATTAGTACCAAAACAAAAGAATCTCGACCCGCGGCGGGAAGGATCATGGATGAGTACGCCCGTCACGACGCACTACTCCGACCGGCCGGCGACTCGATCGAACATCCCTCTCTCTCCGCCGTCGCCGTCACCTCACTGTGCTTACGCATACGTGATCGCCGACCAGCCGTACGTGTATGTGGCTGGTGGCCCGAGCTCGGCGCCACGTCGACGGGTGACAGCGAGGCCGCGCTCCCGGGCGGCGAGACACGTCGGAGCATGTAGGCCTGCGGGTCACGTACGGCAGCTCCACCGGTCGGCGTCAGCGGCGCGCGCGATGGTTCATCAGGTACGGGTGGACTCGGTCCGGCCCGCCCGGTCGGTCGGTTACGGATCGCTGTTTAATTTGGCGATGGCGACGCGGTTAATTAACCGTCGTTGTTGTACGTTGTACTACTTACTAGCTGATGAGTGTGGGGGGGTTAGTTACCGTGCTGATGCCGCTGGATGCATGTAACGTACATGCTGCCGCGGGGCTGGTTCACAGCCACGCAACTGCGTGCTTCTTCCTTGCCTGCACCCCAAGCTGCCAATTGTGTCATGAGACGACGGGTCGGTATACATCGTGCCTGCAGCGTGCTTCAACAGCTAGCCATACAGAGTGGATCGATCGGGCCGGGGAATCGAGATGCATGGACAATCAGGGTAGCATATCCAGCTAAGCTCTCCAGGGTTAAGCAAAGTCCACCAGACCGTTACAGTTGTAATTAGCACTGCAGAATTAAGCGCGCATTCATCACTGGCTGATTAGTACTGTAGTTATTCATTCGCTTGTCCCGTGCTTAGTCGACGTGGTAGACGGGAAGGTGGGAGGAAGGCAGCGGCGTCATGGAGGCGACATGCACCCCAACAGCGCGCGCGCATCGGCCACCGGGCCAAGCTGCAGCAAGATTCAGGAGAGGCAGTGTTGGGAATTCTTCATTGTAGCAACAAAGAATCCCGACACGGACTATCAAATCACACTCAGGGAACAACGGAGCAGCATTTCATTTCAAGGGTGTAATCTCTTCTGTTCCGTCCCGTCCCACGGAGCCCGGGGGCGGGTATTTATAGGGAAGGCCAAGGGTTATTTTGGCATGACCGAATTACCCTTGGCCACCCACTATATTCGTGGAATATTCTGTACAACATTGTCATAAGGGTACAAATGACATTTCCGTTTAATGACGGAAACCCTAACTAGGTGACGTCATTCGCCGGCCTGACTCCCGGACGCCATCGTGCCGGGATTCACCTCCTTCAGGGATTGCCGTCATTCTTGGTCGTCGCCATTTCGTCGCCGACTCCAACAATGTCGGCAACCCGACGTTGCAGCTCCTCTGTCTGCCGCCGATTCTGGGCCGGAGCACGTAATGTCGACAGCGAGGTCGCCTGCAGCCAAAAAACCAAAGGCAAAAAAGGGGGTGTCGTTATTATCGTAAATACCGATCCCTAACAGTAGCCCCTCGCGGTCGAGGGCCAACTTTGATGGGCAGAAACCGCGACACAGGATGGGAAATTTGCGAACGTCACCCCAACGTCACCCCCCTCGAAGTTTCCCGAGGAAAGTTTTTTTTTTCACGAGAGTCGAGGCAATGCCATAAGTGCGGCGCCGAGGCCTATATATATGGAGATAGAGGGGCCGGAGAGCCCCGTGCTTCCGTTTGTTCGAGTCGAATTGCTGCCGCGTTTTCTGCTGAAAACTTTGCGCCGCATTTCTTGCCTTCCGGAATTTTTGTCGAGCTGCAGCGAGTATTTTGTTGTCGCTGATTCGGCTCGTCGCACTTTCCCTGCTGAAGGGTGAGTTCGTCTATGTGCCTTCAGCTATGAATCTGTTTTCGTGATTGATTGTAACATCATAGTTTGCATTTTAGATGGCTCGCGTTAAGCAGACCGCTCATCTTGTTGAATCTGACGAGGAGTTCCTTGCCGACTCGCCTGCCGCTAATGTTGAGGGAGACGCCGACCTTGGCGGGGCGAGCAAACCGGTTGAGGTTGACTCTGATGCTGTCGCGACTCCCAAGGGTTCCCAGGAAGAGGCCAACCCCGCCGCAGATCTGGAGGTTTTGGCGGCAGCTGCCTCCAAAGCAGCTGGAACTTCGGGCGCCAGCGGAGGTACTAAATCTGCCGCTTTTTTAGGTAAGGGTTTGGGGGAGTCGTGTTATTTTCTTGCATATTGTGAGTATGCTCTTGCTGGGTCTGCAGCCAAAAGAGTGAGAGGCACAGTAGATACTGGCTCTAGCGAAAAGGAAACCTTTGCTGATATCGACGACGAAGGCGAGGATCTTTCTGGAGTGCCGGCCTCTCCTAGTGAGCTGGTAGCGGAAGACTCCTGGGAGAAAAGCGGCATCGAGCCAACTTTTCGGTTTGGGCCGTCAAAAGTTACTCCCGCAGATATCGAGAGGTTTGTTGCCTTGGGGTATTTTGAATCCGGAAAGGCTCGTGCTCCTGGCGGAGAGCAGATTCCTCGGCCCGAGAACAATGAAGCTATAGTTTATGGTGACTTCTATGAAGCTGGCCTTAGGCTGCCGTCATTTGGTTTTCTAGCCCGTGTACTGGAAAGATATGGACTGGATCTGCACCACTTGACTCCCAACGCCGTCGCGACGGTGTCGAAGTTTATATGGGCTGTTCGCAGTTATGGCTCGGCTCTTCATTCTGACGCCTTCTGCCGCTATTATGATCTGAGGCATGATGTGAAACCCGTGAGTTTCGATGGGGTGCAGTATTATCCCCAGTATGGATGTTGCAGCTTTCAGCCTCGCACTTTCGTGAAGAAATCCAAGTATGAGAATGTGGAGCTTGTTGGTGGTCGCCGGAATAAATGGCCTGGAGATTGGCGGAACCATTGGTTTATGCAGAGGTTCCCGAGGAGAAGAAAGACGACGGCAGCTCGTACTTTCCTCTATTTAGTCGCTCTTGTGCCCTACGACCGGTGCTGTCGCCGGAATTCGTGGAATCGGAAGGTTTCACGAAATGCTGTGGCGCTTTTGAGACCGCGATCAAGATGAGTAGCGCAAGGGATTTGGTGGAGGAGTTTGTGGCCTGCTGCATTTGGCCCATTCGGAAGGGTTGGAGCCCGCGGAGAATGAAGAACAAGCGGCTTGCCAGGCCGAACCTTAGTTACCAGGTGCCGTCTTTTGGTGTTAAAAACCCGAAGGGATATGGGATAAGGACTTCGTTCGTTACGTTGAGCTGACTGCCGCAGTTATTTGCGGGCCTTATACCGTGTTGGAAAAGCAAGAGTGCGAGACCATGCTGATTTTCCCCCAGCGAGTGAATCGTGTTTTTGACGAAATGCAAGTGAAATACGGTCGTCGTGCTGTGATGTCCGTCAAGAAAGGGCGGCGAAAGAAAGGCGAGCTTGTTATTGGAGCGACGTTCGTTGAGAAACGTGGCTGGGAAGCAGGCTCCTCCCACTACTATATACCAGATGCGCCAGCCCCAACAGCTGCGGTCGGCTCTTCAGCCGCGGCTGCTGCCAAGGGATCTGCGGCAGCCCCATCTAAGGGTGCCGCAAAAAAATCTGCGGCGTCCAGCAAGGCTACCGGGACAATGAAGGCGCCGGCTGGGACTTCGAAAGCTGCTGAGAAGGCTAAACGCCAAAGTCTACGGAAGATGCCTGCTTCTCGGGCTGCTGTCGTGTCGCCGGCCAGTGCCGCTGTAAAACGGCGGCGGGAAGACATAGAGCCGGTCACTGTTGCTGAGCAGATGGAGACTGGTTCCAGCGCGGCGGGTGCCGCTGATTTGGCTGGAGAGGTGTCAGTGCGGGAGGAGTGCAAACGACGCCGAAAATTACTAGCTTCAGCAGTTGGCGATTCTGATGATGAATTTCTTGACGACGAGTCTGAAGAGCATGACTCGGGGAATACACGGGAGCAGCCTTCGCCATTACATGAAGCTGAAGTTGATAGTACTGCTGCTCCCTCTGGTGGATTTGATTTGCCACGGAGCCCCGCTGAGACTGCTACGCCGATGAGGCGGAGGCCGCTTCTGCCGGCTTTATCAGATGATGAAGAAATGGAGCTGCTGGACGACTCCGTGGATTCACGCGCCGAGCTTGGACATGAGCTAGATGCCGCGTTTGCGGAAATAAGTGGCTCTGATGAAGGTGCCGACCTTTCCTTTTCCACGAAAGACACTGCGGCAGCTTCCTCTCCTTTGACTGGAGTCGATGATAATATTTCTAGTTCATCGGTTAACGGGAGTACGTCTAGCGATTCTTCTGAGACTAGCTCCTCTGACGCAGGTAAAAAATGTTCTGGTGCGGGGATGCAAGACGGCGAGGCCGGCAATCCTTCATTGGCCGTTTTTGTCGAAATGACGAAGGCGGTGGATCCCCAAGGTACTTTGTCCTTGCCGCCATTTCTCCTGTGTTTAAAACTTGACAATCGGTCTGACTTCGTTTAATTTGCAGAGCTTTATGACTTCTTGGCCAGGGCCGATAATGCTTCGGCCGCCGAAGTTTTGGGCAAAAATGCGACAATGGTAATTTTTGCCTGTGCTGGTGTCGCTTTTTATTGCAACTTTGAATGATTTTGACGCTAACGCGTGATTTCTCTGCTCTTGAGCAGACGCTTGCGGCGGCTCGCGCTCTGAGCCGGCGCTTTTACGGGTCCGAAGCCGCCTCTTCGTCCGGTGATGAATTGCAACTGCGGCGCACTCTCAAGGAGGAACGCGCGTCTTTCGACGCCGTTAAGGCTGATCTCAATGATCAGATAAAAAAGAAAGACGAAGCGTTGGGGGTGCTCCAGGATGTTATCCAAAGCAACGAGGATGAAATTGCCCGCTTGAAGCGTGAACTGAAAAATGCGGGAGAGAAAATTACTACGGCGGAGGCAAGTGCCAAGAGTGCCAAGGAAACTGCCCGCAAGTTTGCTCGCAGTTTTTCCAGCGGCGCTAGTAGTGCACACGCTTCTTTCGGAGCAGCCCTAGCTACAATTGGCGGTGAGCCTAATCCTCTTCCGGTCACACAAGGTTCGCTGACACCGGAAGTGTATTTCAATTTCCTGAAAGGGGAGTTTGGCGACCTTCCTGAGGCCTTTGAGCGGTTCGGTCAATTTGCGGCTCGCACGGCGTGCTCTGCGCTTCTGGACCTGCTTGAAAAGCTGGATTGCAAGCACTTTAGTGCTTTGGCGCGCACTACCTACCCTGATTCTAATTTTGATGAGGCCAACGCGGCGAGCGAAAGCAAAGGCGTTCGTTTGGCTGTGAAGCGCTTCGCGAAAAGGTATTGGGGGGCGCACGGAATGGAGGCTTGCCGCCGATATGCGAAGAGCAAGCTTGAGGAGGTAAAACATATTTTTGTTTCATCGGGGACTTTTTATCTTATGAAAAATGATTTACTAAACTCTTGTTTGCTTTAGATGAAGGCGGCGACTGGCGCCGAAACTGCGGCGGAGGGCTCAAAGAAGCGAGCGGCTACTCCTGCTAGTGAGACGCCGCCGGCGAAGGTTGCCCGCGTCGAAGATGTTGCGGGAACTGAGAAGACTGCCGCTAAAGCTGATGCGCCTGCCGCGGTTGAAGCTCCTGCACCCACCGCGGCTACCGCGACTGCTTCGTCTTCTGCGGCGGCCGAACCGGAAAATGCGACGGGTACCGCCGCTCCTGGTGCTGCGTCTGCCGCTGCTGCTGCGCCGCCAATTGAAGAGGTTTAGATTCTTAGGCGTGAGGAAGAGCGTTTCAAACTTGGTTTGTAATAATATACGTTCTGGTACGCTTTGTGCGCAGGATTGTTTTCGCGGCGCCGCGTTGAACATTGCGCCTTTGAAGTATGAACGTGACGGCTTACGCGTTTCTGGCGAAGCGCACTTGTGTTATGTTTCACGATATCCACGTGATGATTTCGGGCATTTCTGGAGGGCAATGATGGCTCAGTACTTTCAAGGGCGGGAGTGCTTAATTCGATGCTTTCACTGCCGACCTTCTTCTTCCGTAGCGGCCGTGAAGGCCGAAAGCGTTGAAGATCTTAGTTTTGATCCTTATTTGGATCGTTTTAGGTGTGTGTACGATAGAGCAGGCCCTGAATGCGGTCCCGGGTTTGTAATAGAAGTTGACTTTGATTTGTAGTTGGGGAGTCGAACTGACAGTGCTCCCGGATATAACGTTGTGCTTTTTGATTTGCGAAGGTGGGTTTGGCGATACTGTCAATTTTCTTCAAGCCTCCTTTGCGTTTTCGCTTAGTAGGAAGCGCGCGCCGTTGCTCGGTCGTCGGAATAGAACGAACGTCACCCCCCTGGCGATCGAGGGACGGGGGGCGCGCAAAAATAGCGACACACAATTAATATGGCGTTCTTTCGTATGAATCGAGAAAGAAGCGCACGTTGCCGCTATTTTGGTTGGCTCTGGTTCTTGTCGGGTGTTTGTTAGCTGTCGCTATTGTTAGCTTAGAAAACGTCGTTTGACGATATGGGTCCTTGGTGCCCTTATTTTTTACAAGTTAAAAGGGTTTTCGTTTTTTGTTTGGTGTACGGCGCTCATCGTGGCTCGATTGATTGCATGACACGAACGTCACCCCCCTCCCCCTAGCAATCGAGGGATGAGGAGCGCGTAAAAATTGGGAGATGTCTCACGCGCAATTATTTTTGGAGAAAATTACGAGTGGTCCATAAGGTTTGCCGCAATTGTTAGGTTCTCTCCGAAATCTGTCGGATATTGAACATTTGCCGCTATTCTTGCCGAAAAGGCGACACTTGAGAATTTGCAAGATCATGCTACCTCCATGGTCTTGAGTCCCGTCCTTGGATGGGTGTTTATATTGAGTCCCTTAAGACTTCGATCTTGATTTTCTATTTTCGTTATGTCGGATTTTGTCCGGAGCCCCTTGGGGGTTAAGATATATCTTCCACTTTCCTTTAAGGAAATGTGTGACTGAGCCCTTGGGCTGGTTGCGTTCCGAACTTTCTCAATTTTTTGAGAAAGATTGAAGAGATGGCCCCTTGAGGCGCTTTTTCTCTACCGCCGCCGTTCTTTCTCGATTTTATGAGAGAGATTGGAGATGTGGCCCCTTGGGGCGCTTTTTTCTCTGAGTGCTTTATAGAGAAGGAAGCCTGGGAGAAAGGGGCTAAAATTTTTTGCTTCCTTTCGAGTGGCTTTGGCTCAGGGGTCAAATCCTCCTGCGTCGATGTGGCGATATTTTTGCGAATATAGCATCGACTACTTTAAGAGATGAAGAGTTTTGTTTTTCTGGGGAAAATAGCATTATATTGAATTGCAAGGGTTACAAAAGGTCCCACCTCGTTAAAAACCTCACCCCCGATGTGGGGTTCCCCTGTGAGGAAAAGAGTATGGGCCTTAAAAAAGGAAAGAAAAGTTACAAAACTGCCGACTAAGAGCGCCGCTTATAACAACGCGTCGCTATTAGCCTTTACACTTTAGGTGAAGTACCTCTTGAGGTTGTCCACATTCCAGGCATGTGGGAGCTCGTTGCCTTCGTTGTCTGCCAAATGGTAAGATCCCGAGCGATTGCTCCTGACGACAATAAAAGGGCCCTGCCACTTGGAGTTGAGTTTTCCAGTGTTCTCTGTTTTTGGGCTTCGCAGGAGAACAAGGTCGCCGGCTTTAAATGCTCTTTGCACCACTCTGGCGTCCCGCCATTTTCTTGTTTCTTCCTGATACCTCTCCAAGTTAAGGATTGCTTGGTCTTTGTCTAATTCCGACATGTCCTTTGAAACGGCGTCAAACTCGTGGCAATTTCGTCCGAGAGTTGCCCTCAAGCTTCTATGCTTTATCTCTTCTGGTGTCATGGCCTCTTCGCCATATAAGAGCCTGAAAGGTGTGAATTTGGTAGTTCTTGATACTGTTGTGTTATGCGACCAGATCACTTTATGCAACTCATCCATCCACTTTCCTTTTCTCTGGCCCTCCAGGCACTTCTTGACGCCCTCAAAGATTTGCTTGTTCGCGTTTTCGACGGCACCATTTGACTCTGGATGATAAACAGATGCAAAATTCACTTTGGTTCCTATAGAATGACAGAATTCGCGGAACTCTTGGTTGTCAAACTGTTTTCCGTTGTCCACGGTAATTTCGGCAGGGACTCCGAATCTGCACACTATGTTTTGCCAGAAGAATTTCTTGATTGCTGGGCCAGTGATATTGATCAGTGGCTTCGCCTCTATCCATTTGGTGAAATAGTCGAGAGCAACTACGGCGTGCGTGTAATTTCCGGCAGCCGTGGGTAGAGGGCCGACAATGTCGACTCCCCATCGCTGAAGTGGCCATACTGGCTGAATGAGCTGAGTGAGCTGAGCTGGGTTGTTGATTTTTCTTGAGAATTTCTGACATGCTTCGCATGTTTTGACAAGGAGTTGGGCGTCCTGCAATGCAGAGGGCCAGTAAAAACCTTGTCGGATAGCCTTGCCGGCTAAAGCTCTGCTGGATATATGAGAGCCGCAGATTCCCTGGTGAATCTCGCTAAGGAGCTTTTTCCCTTCTTCTTGATCTATACATCTCAAGAATGGAGTGGATGTGCCGAATTTGTATAGGAAGTCATCTACAAATGCGTAGTTTCTTGCTCTCTGCTTAATGCGCTTGGCTTCTATTTCCGACTCAGGCTCATAAAAATCTCGGAGATATGCCATGATAGGGGCACGCCAATCTTCACTTGAGATGGCATGTATCATCTTGGGTTCTTTCTCTGCCGCTTTTATGGATGGAGAACTCAGTGTTTCAAAAAAGACGTCTGGTGGTAGAGGATCTTTCCTAGCTGCCGCTTTTGCTAGCTGATCTGCTTCACTATTCAGGTTTCTGTCGATATATTGACAAGTGAAACCCTTGAAGTACTTTTCCAAGCCCCGTACATGTTCCAGATATTTGGCCAATAGTTCATCTCTGGCTTTATAAGTTTTATCAACATGCCCGGCAATGACCTGAGAGTCTGTTTTGACGATGAAGCTTTTGACACCTAATGCTCTTAGCTTTCTTATGGCGAGCAAAAGGCCCTCATATTCTGCAACATTGTTTGTGCATTTGTCGGTGTCATGGTTGAACTGCAACCTGATTGCGTACCGCAATTTGATACCAGACGATGAGGTCAAAATTGCGGCAGCTCCTGCTCCGAGATGGCACCATGCGCCGTCGCAATGGATCTCCCATGGGACTTCAAAGACTGGACCCTCGGTGTACGATGAAGGCTCAGTCCAATCTGCGATAAAATCCGCCAGCACCTGAGAATTTACAGCACTTCTTGACTCGAAGTCAACAACGTGTTCTGATAATTCCGAAGCCCATTTGGTGATTCTTCCAGATGCTTCTCTATTTCTGAACATGTCATTCAGTGGTTGATTTGTCAGCACTCGGATGGTGTGAGCTTCAAAGTAATGCCTCAATTTTCTTGATGCCATTAAGACTGCATAGGCTATCTTTTCTAGTTCGGAATAGAATCTTTTTGATCCTGAAAGAGCTTCAGATACATAGTATACTGGCACTTGAACTTTCATCACTTTGCCCTTCTTCTCAATTTGCTGTTCTTGCACAAGTGCGGCACATACTGCTGAGTGCGATGCTGATACATACATTAACAGAGTTTCATTTTGTTTGGGACTTGCGAAGGCAATCATTTCCTTGAGATACTCTTTCAATTCTGCAAAAGCTTTTTTCTGCTCTTGGCCCCATTGAAAGTTATTTGCATTTCTGAGGACTTTGAAAAAAGGAAGGCTTCTTTCGGCTGATCTGGAAATAAACCTGTTGAGTGCCGCGATTCTTCCGGTGAGCTTCTGCACATCTTTGAGGCATTGGGGTTCTCGCATATTGATGAGTGCACTTATCTTGTCAGGATTGGCTTCGATGCCTTTGATTGACACTAAGCATCCCAAAACCTTTCCCTTGCGAATTCCGAAAACACATTTTTCAGGGTTGAGCTTAAGGTTTGCCTTTCTGAGGTTTGCAAATGTTTTGGCCAAGTCAGAAATATGATCTTCTTTCTTGCCACTTTTTACCACTATGTCGTCGACATAGGCTGACAAGTTCTTGCCTAACTGATTCTCAAAGGCGATAGATGTCATTCTGCAGAAAGTAGGTCCCGCATTTTTTAGGCCTTCCGGCATTCTGACAAAACAATAAGTTCCGAAAGGGGTGATGAAACTTGTTTTCTCTTCGTCCTCTTTGTACATGAAGATTTGGTGATATCTGGAGAAACAATCCAGCAGTGATAGGAGTTCTGAGCACGCCGTTGCATCGACAATCTTGTCGATTCTGGGCAGTGGGAAATCGTCTTTGGGACAGGCCTTGTTGAGATCAGTGAAATCAATGCACATTCGCCACTTTCCATTCTTCTTCTTTACTGGTACTGTGTTTGCCAGCCAGGTTGGATATTTCACCTCCCTGATAACATTTGCGTCAAGCAACCTCTGTACCTCAGCCTTGACTGCTTCGACCCGGTCGTCGGACATTTTTCGGAGTTTCTGCTTCTTTGGTCTGATATTTTTATCGATTCGCAACTTGTGCTCTATGATATCTCGGCTGACGCCTTTTAGGTCACTTGCAGACCAGGCAAAAACATCCTTGTTTTTGCGAAGGAACTGGACGAAAGCTTTTTCCATGTCCTTCGGCATACCTGCCGCAATTATCACTTCCTGTCCTAAGACATGCTTGTCCAGTGGAACTCTCTTTGTTTCCTCGTTAGCCGCAATTGCTGTTTCTTCCTTGTCCATTTCTTTTTCCAACTGGAGGACTTCTTTCCCTGGCTTTTTTCTTGCCGGGTACAAGACGTGCACATTCGGGTGAGCATACAAAAAGTGAACATTCTTCTGGCCGGGAGCTGCCGCCCTTTCAATATTTCTGGCTTCTTGCTGATCGCCAAAAACTGAGATGACCTCTTTGTGTGCCGGTATTTTCATACAGAGATAAGAGCTGTGCAAAACTGCTTCAAATGCATTGAGGACTCCTCGTCCAAAGATTGCGTTGTAAGGGTAAGGCATATCGACCACATCAAATGTGATGTGCTCAGTTCTTGCATTGTCGAGGGTACCAAAGGATACTGGTAGGCTTATTTTGCCGAGGGCACGGACTTCTCTCCCGCCAAAACCATACAGGGGATATTCAGAAGGCTGAAGTAGAGATGAATCAAGGTTGAGCTGGTCAAATGTTCTCTTAAAGAGGATGTCTGCCGAACTTCCATTGTCAACAAGGATTTTGGTAAC
This sequence comes from Eragrostis nindensis, assembly GCA_012490785.1. Taxonomy (NCBI): domain Eukaryota; kingdom Viridiplantae; phylum Streptophyta; class Magnoliopsida; order Poales; family Poaceae; genus Eragrostis; species Eragrostis nindensis. The sequence continues at coordinate 4,274,289 of JAAXCT010000001.1, read as the reverse complement.
TGACCAACCATAGGTGTTCGCCTGGATGACCATGGCATCTGTGTGAGGGTAGCTGCGGAGGTTTAGATCAGCTTCTGTGAATGTGATTGTAATGTGCGACCACCGTGATTTCACCACGGGTCCGTTGCGCACAGCATTGACGGCTCGGAAGTAATTTTTCTTTTGTTTCTTACTTTCAAATTCGGATGAAGATCCATCGGTGATTGGCAGGATGACTCCATAAGTTGGAAGGCTCTGAGAAGAATTGTTTTGGTTTGACTGTTTTGGAAATGGCGGTGGAGGAGGTAAATGCGGCTCCTCCAAGGCAGTAATTCTAGGAATTTGCGGCTGGGGCACGTGTGAACTTGTTTGGGAAGTCGCCAAATGCTGAATCTGCGGCGAGGGTGGTGGATGCGGTTGGTATGGGCTTTGAAAGTGGTGGTGAGGGTTGTAAGAATTCTGGAAGTATTGGAATGGGTAGGAAGCACCGAAAGGTGAGTTGTTCCAAGAATTGGCGGCAGACGTGTGATTGACACTTCTCTGTGTTTCGCTTCTTCGCTTCTTGGCTTTCATTCTTTCCATGGCATCTTTTGTTTCTGGGCATTCCTTGGAGGTGTGACCCTTGTCAAGTCCGTGAAACAGACAGTATGGCTTTTTTGGCTCCTGGTTTCGCGAGTTGTGCGAATTGCCGCGACCCCTTCCTCGAGAGCGATTGTTTCTTCCTCCTCTGTGCTGAAAATTGCCGGCAGAGCTGCTTGTGTCGGTTTTTTCTTCTTGGTTGTCGATATGATTGACTAGGTTGGAGTTCTGGCTCTGATTGTTGTTGCCACCTCTCCTAGTCGAATTCCAATCCTGCTGCCTTTGGCTCGATTGGTTTTTCTTCGCCTGGCGCAGCGCGCTCTGCTGCTCTAATCTTCTTCTGTGGTCATTGTCGGCTCTACAGAACTGATCGACCGTTGAGAAGAGCTCTTCGAGTGTTGAAGGGCGGTGCATGGAAAAATGAGTGGCGCAAGGGCCGGCTCGCAGCCCCCCAATTGCGGCATCAATGACAATTTGATCTGGAATGTCATCCGTTCGGGCTTTGAGCTTGACAAATCTCTGGAAATAGTCTTGCAGGGGCTCTTTTTCTTGCTGAACACATGCTCTGAGTTCATCTGCAGATATAGATGTTCTGTGAAAACCTTGAAAATTTGTTGTCAATTTGTCCCTTAGGTTCTCCCATGAATATATTGATCCGGGCTTCAGCCTTGAGTACCACTCGAGGGCTTGATGCTCAATTGCGGTGACAAAGGTCTTGGCCAATACAGTATCATCTCCTCCAGCAGACGCTACAGCAGCTTCAAATGACATCAAAAATTGCCTTGGGTCAGTTGAGCCATTGTACTTTGATAAGGAGATAGGCTTGTATTTTGCTGGCCATGGGGTCAACTGAAGGCCTTCTGACAAGGGAGAGTTCTTGTCGAATTTACTCACGAAAGGTACATATTGGCGGTATACATTCCGAGGCCTATGATGGCCTTCGCCATTGTTGTTTGTTTCAAAGTCGGGAGTCACCCGGTAATGCTCTCTCTTTGCTTCGCTGTTTTGCCCTGTCGCGCTTGTCATCTCATCGAGCTCTTTTTGCAGTTCGGCGACTGCCGCCTTTGCTTGTTCGATCTGCAGCCGGAGCCTTTCTCTCTCTCTGGCCCTCTCCTCGGAGATTATCTTCTCCTTTGTTAGCTTGAGTCTTTTTCCAAGTTGTTGCAAGTTGGAGAGCTGACGTATTTGCTTGTCAACTTCATCTTCCTCTGGATCACTTTCTTCTGGGTTGATTGTCGACGGTGGTTCCGCCCATTGCTTGCCGGCTTTTACCTTCTTCGACTTTTCTGCTTCTTCATTGAGAGTGAGGTCGATAGAGCTTTTGGCGGCGATGTCCTCGTCACTTGGCCGAATTCCGGCGGCTAAGCTTGCTTTCGCCGCGTCGGAAATCTTGTTGGCCTCGTCGGCCATTTGCCTTGCTTGAATGAATGCCCAACGAATTTCTTCTTCCGAGAATGCCGGGTTGGGAGGGAGGATTTCTTCCTCTAAGTCCGGCGGGTGGGAGCTGATGGTGGTTTTTGGACTAGGTGCTTTTTTCTTCCTCTGTGGCATCACGGGTGGTATTTTCGAGCAACACAAACGGTAGGCGCCAATGTTGGGAATTCTTCATTGTAGCAACAAAGAATCCCGACACGGACTATCAAATCACACTCAGGGAACAACGGAGCAGCATTTCATTTCAAGGGTGTAATCTCTTCTGTTCCGTCCCGTCCCACGGAGCCCGGGGGCGGGTATTTATAGGGAAGGCCAAGGGTTATTTTGGCATGACCGAATTACCCTTGGCCACCCACTATATTCGTGGAATATTCTGTACAACATTGTCATAACGGTACAAATGACATTTCCATTTAATGACGGAAACCCTAACTAGGTGACGTCATTCGCCGGCCTGACTCCCGGACGCCATCGTGCCGGGATTCACCTCCTTCAGGGATTGCCGTCATTCTTGGTCGTCGCCATTTCGTCGCCGGCTCTAACAATGTCGGCAACCCGACGTTGCAGCTCCTCTGTCTGCCGCCGATTCTGGGCCGGAGCACGTAATGTCGACAGCGAGGTCGCCTGCAGCCAAAAAACCAAAGGCAAAAAAAGAGGTGTCGTTATTATCGTAAATACCGATCCCCAACAGGCAGCCAGCCAGCGAGCGCGCGTGCACGCACGCCGATGCATGTGCCCTCAACAGCGACCGAGCACTGCTGCACTCCACCACGTCAGCAGCGTAGTAACTGCTGCCATGGCCCATGGCCTCTGGCCCGGATGGCCGGCCCTGTAGAACAAAAACGAACGATGGACAGCTAGATGATGACTATAGTGAATAGTGATACGCTTCGATCCAGGCCAAAGGGTGCTGATGAACCAGACAAACTGCGTAACTCGATCTGTTGGATGTTCACGTACGGCTAGAGCAATTCGAAAAAAAAACACACGTACGGCCAGAGGAAGAAGAGGAAAAAAAAAGGAAATGCAGTTTTTCCACAAATAATCTCCAAGCCTGATCGATCGACGCCGAGTGTGAGAGCGACAACGGAGTTAACTGGTTTAATGAGTCAGTTGACGGGCAGGCTCGCTAGCTGCTGCCTTCTAGTTCCATTCAGATGGTTGTACTAATTATACATCTCAAGTCCGATGGACGGATCACCAACCTGAACCTGACGTCTATGCTGCCACTGAGATCGAATGCTACGATTTGCATGCTGCTATTTTGGCTACAAACCCTACTCCCTCCATTCCTTTATGTAAGGGATTCTAGACTTCTAAATTTGTCCCAAATATAAGAGATTGTAGAGATAAGACAAAATTTTAGCAATCAATTTGATGGTGGATGGTTGGTGGGCTAGTTCAAAATGATTGGTAAAATGGTAACTCACTTCTTTGACTATTTTGAAATTTAAATGCTTCAATCCCTTATATAAAGGGATAGAGAGAGTACCCCACAGGCCGATCAACCGCAAGGACAACTGTTCCTAAAAAAAAGAACAACAGAAATATGATCTGAGTACAACTTGCACGTATCATCGCCTCTTCGAGCTTTTCCTTTCTTTTTGTCCATATTATTCAACAAAAGCAGAGTGTGGCGTCACGAGAAGATCTTCAGCAGATGCAGCCACGCCTGCGCATGCCTGGTTGTTGGAATGAAAAACTTTATGCATGTATTGTAATTAATTTACTCCATCCAAAATTAAAAGTAGCTTTACCTAATTAATCTTTATCGATCGATCATCAGGGGTATGTAATGTAACCAGACAAACCAAGCCGTACTGCTTCGCGTATGCAACATGGTGTTGTCGGTTGAAGAGTAGCACTAGCATATTGTAGGAGTACTTGCCATGCAGCATGCATATGAGCATGCATCGCTCCAAAAATATCAGCGCGAAAGAAAGCGACGTGCTGCGGCATGTAGGTAGGTAGCACGTGTCACCAAGGATTACATGCATTTTGCCGATCTCGCACGTTCGTTTTCGCCGAACGGTGTGGTACCGCGGATTCACAGGAACGTGATGCGATGCATGGTCTTCAATTCATTCCAACAATGCATTCAAACATTCTTCTTCTACGCATAGGAACTTTCATTAGGTAATTATAAACCAGTGCTATTAGGTGCAGGTAACGCATGTTCGTCATGTGACGTGCTGCTGCATCCTATACCTGTTTAATTAGTACTACTGGTAGACTGTAGTTATGAGATCGAGTACGTTGCCAGAAGGGAAGGGATGCGTTTCTCTTTTGTGTTTTCCATTCGCTATTGGTCAGTTAGGTATCGTGCATACGACATTGCCAACAAATTGAGAATAAAGAACTCAACGCGCATGCATGATATATTCTTGCTGATCCTGCAAGATTAGTAGATGGCACTGCGTGTACCCGTGCAGCAGGATTTGTTCCCATCCCTTCACCCAAATGATATTCCTTCGCTTTAAGTAAACTATGCATGGGCCACGAGCCTCTCGTTACGTAAGCATGATGATATGATCATGCATGGCTGGTACAACAGGATATTTTTCCTAATTTTGTGATTCAATCTATGCACTATAGCTTTGTTTTCTCCTAGCTGCGTGTACGTACGTATGTGTACGATGTGCCCACTTGACTGGCGATCGTCATGATATACGCAAAAAAAATATACGCTGATGTAAGATTCAAGAATCTTGCAGATTACTTTAATAGTGTCGTCGATGGGATTCACTGATGCCCATCATTTTCTTAAAACGACGAATGGTTCGGAAGATACCCAAAGACGCGGCTACTACAACTTAATAAATTTGACTGGTCTGTAGATAAATATGTGCTGCTTCTCGGAGAGCTAATTAAGTACACCACATGAGTATAAACTTTTGTTACAAGACGAGCATGAGTTCATGAGTGACGAGTAGTATCAGTACACTAGCTAGTCTTAGTAGTCTAGTAGCTACTGCGGAGTAATATTCTGGGGATTAGTTTACTAGTACATGACCTCGGCCAGCTAACGATAGCAATTAAAGAAGTTAACAATGGCTGTGAATGAATAATCAAGTGCTCAGTTCCGGCATTTGAAATGGCTAGCAGTCTTGTGGCTGTCGATTGTCTGCTCGGAGCTGTATATATATGTATACGTACGGCGTTGTAACTGTATCTAAGAATTGGAACCACATGTATTCATTAATGGTGACATAGTGATTAAGACTTCCTTACACTATCACTGTATATGACGCAGCCGGTAGTCAGTAGCTTAATCGGCTAGAGCTTTCGGTTTTTTTTTTCTATTGGCGAGCGGGCTAGAGCTTTGAGCAAGTGAACACCTTACTTAAAAAAAAAAAGTTGTCATTGGTTAGTAGTATGCATGTTGAAACACCAGTACTACCAAAAAGAACCCAATAGTAATTAATCAGTACTGTAACAAGCAATTCTCAGTGTATTGCTACGCAAATGTTTACCTCCATTAAAAAAAAAATCGTCTGCGTGGTCGGCCTAGTTGGAGCTGATCATGCGTAAATATTCTGTCCCCATCCACCGCGTCAGGACGCAAGACGTCACATTCCCTGATGATTAACTACTAATCACCCCCTCCCTCGTTGGTGTTCGTACTAATTTGACTGCAATTAAACAATATTAACTGCATGCCAGAATCGCACCACCAGATTAACCCGCCCATCGCAGTAAAACAGAGAGGAGGACTCTGCAACGGAAACCGTCGGCGACGACGACAGCGTTAACGGGGTCGGGAGTCCCGTCAGGCCGGTTAACGGAACGGCGATGGATCGATCTGCCGTTTACGTCGTTGAGCTAGGCTGCTAGAGGTTTTGGCTCGCGTGGTCGTTAAGCCAAAGAGAGGAAAAGCTGATATGCCTTCCCTTGGCTTTAGAGCGATCCATCCATCCGTCACATGATGCCTCATCAGACTCCAGAGACGAAATTATAATATGCTCTCAGTTGGATCAATGGCTGCTTATCCGATGCAAGTCTTGATTTGTTAATCAAGGCCTTTTCTTTCTTTCTTTTTGTCTGTCTGTCTTTCTTCCTTTCCAGGCATGTATATATGCATGCTGCACAGGGAGTTTTGGTGTTTGTTTCTGATGGCTATATATTTTTTGAAGAGAATTTGATAACTATATATGTTGGCTGACAATCATCTATTGAAAATGTCATGCTGTTTTATTCTGGAAAACAAAAGGAGCAGATAATAACGTGACATGTGATTGATGTTTCTTCTTCTTCTTTTTTGGCGAAGGGGGTGACTGATGCTCCTAGCCTGAATGGAAATCGAACCATGGTGGCAGAATTATGGCAATTGCCACACAAACACCTTGTTAGTCATAGTCCAGGTCAAGATGAGTAGAAGTTTAAATAGAGACCACAAGTTGTTTTTTTTTTGAAAGGAAATAGAGACTACAAGATGTTATGTTAGTAGAACACTAGCTACTGATCATTGGGCCGGTGAGAAAAGAAGAATTATCAGTTGTTATCTTTTGTAGAGAGCTAGTACCTAGTACTAGCTTGGATCCTATGGTCCGTACAATGGACATTCGGCTATAATAATCCATCTACCTACCTAACCAGTATATGCATCAACCCTTTGAAATCGACGCTGAACAGTTGAAACGTGAAACAAGTCAGAGTTGTACCTAATTTACCTAACCTTATTACGACGTCAACCGCGGAGTGAGTTAACAAAACTGGCCGGGCAATTCTTCAGATTAATATTTGCAACGTTGAGCCGTCCCTGGATCAGGGTTCACAATTTCAGAAAAACCGCCAAAACCGATCCTCAAAAAACCAGTCCGGTAAACCGGGAAAACCGGACGGTTTCCTGTTCCCTCCGAAACACAGTTTAAATTTTTCCGAAAACGTTCGGTTTTACTAACCGGACCGGACTGGTTTTCCCGGTTTTCGCCCGGTTTGCCGGTTTTCGCTCGGGTTTTGCGAACCCTGCCCTGGATAGGCTTGTAAAATGCCGTCGGAAAGTTGATTTCTTATCTGCGAGTGCTGTCGATCGAGAAGTTACTCATCACTTGCTAACGAGCCATGTCGGCTTTCCACTTTCGGCGAGGCCATCAGCATAACCGGCTAGCGAGGGAACACAGCAATCTGGTTCTTTCTCGTGCGGGTACTAGAAACATGCAGAAAAACAATAGCAGGATTACGAATTTCAACGTGAAAATGCTTCACACGTCGATTGCTTTGAAAATGCATGAAAAACATGATGGAAAAAGATCTAAGAGACAGAGAAAGAAAAAGAGGAAATGAAAGAAGGGGAAAAAAGGCATGAAAAAACAAAGGTGACCGCGCAGAGGTAAAGCGGCAGAACGGCCAGGAATAAAGGAAGCGTAGGCGTTCGTTCGTTACGTCGGGAGGCCGTAACCTCCATCGAGTGGATGGATGGAGTGGACGACGCTTTGCTTACGTGAGACACCTGCGGGGCCCCACCATCTCGCGACACGTGGCCCCCGGGTACGTGCGATCCACGGCTCGCATGCCGTGAAGCTGGGCCCCCAGCCCGGCCCACGCTGCTGTGGTGCTCCGAAAACCAGAGTTGGCTGGTGCACCAGCGGCCGACGTGGATCGTCTCCGTCGCAGTCTCACCTGGATTCGGTTCGATGCTTCCGGCCGGCCTCCAGATGCGCAGTGACTCCCTGTGCAGTTCCTTTTTCTGAGACAGACATCTCGGTTAATTATTCGTTGTGCTTTACTACCACGGTTCAGTTACTACTATCCATTTTCCATTTCTTCTCTTTAGCCATCGCCAAATTCTAGTACGCCACAAGAGCTAGATAGGGTATGCTACAAGTACATTAAATATTGTCTTGCCCTTGCATAAAAAACAGAGCAGCTTTTGGACCGAACAAATCGGAGGCACTGCATATTTGCGGCGCATATCCAACGGGACATGCAGGTGTGAAACTTATCCGGAAGCCTTTATTTGGCTTTTTTTTTCGTTGATTAATAAGAGAACTTGCGGCGTCGCCAAATTCTCTGTTGGCCTAACTTTTGGCAAACTTTCTTTTTGGGAGTTTGATTAGTGGTGGTTTGCTAGCTTGCTCTTCCTCTCCAGCAGCCCCTCGTTCGGTCGATTCTTCTGGCGTTTATTATCCTCCCCGTGACTTCTCCTCATGAGAGGCAAAAGCACTTCAAATATAAAACTCGAGGTTAGTTTTAGTGAGCTCCCGTTGCTTATCGTGCAAGGATCAGGATCGATGCCTCAAAATAGTAGGCTAGCAGCTAGCACTGTCATCGACCACCAGTGCAATTGCAAGGTGAGCATGCATCTATGTCGTGCGGTGTCGTTCTCGGCCAAAAGCGAAATGAGCAAGGCAGCGATTCAAAAGAAAAAAAAAAGCAGCAGAGAAGCCCAACTTAATGAGCAACTTAACGATGCTTGAAAGGAGAGTTTGCGGTGCACCTACATTTCAATTCTCAGCAAGGTGCACCCGATCCCCCATGCTTGTATATTTTTTCGTACACGTGCTTGAGGCGTACGGGCGCGCGAGAAGTTATATGTGGATATCTTCGCAGCTTCGCTGCTGTCGGCGACGCATGGACACGCCGGCGCGCTGTTGAGCCGGAGCATGTATGCACGTGAAGCTAGCGAGGCCAAAACACGCGGCGCGACGCGAGCTCTACCCGCGGCCGCGTTGTTGGTCTAGTAATTGTACAAATCGATCCGGCTCGAGATATATATGCGGCGAGTAACTATTCCACGCTGCTAAATCATCGTGAGCCATGCATGCCACGCAACCGGCCGGCGCACGGGAAAGTCGTGCCTGCGTGATTTGGGCCTTTTGTTTGGTCGTACGTCGCATCCCATATCGTCGCATAGCATAGACACGTGAGGCTTGACGATTATGGCCGCTTAATTGCTGTGACATGATCGTTCATGAATAGTGTGCGTATAGTGCTAGTGGTACTACACGTGTACGGTATAGCTACAGCATAAAAGTGGCCAAAAAGTAATACAATACCAGACAACGGTTCGTTTTCGAGACGCATAAGCTGGCACGGAGGATCGACCGTAGGACTTTGTAGAAGCAGAGGATTCAATTTAATGCAGTTTACTTTCTCCAATTTAAAAGGGAAAATATAGCAGCACAGTGAGCGTGACATATTGATACATATATTTTTTGTTTTAGGAACACATATTGATATAGCTAAGGGGCCGAATGGGTTTAAGGCCCACAAAATTAGCAGAGCAGCAGCCGAGCCCAACTATGCAGCCCACTTAGCACAGCCCACCAACGCGTAAATTTCTTTGCTCGCATGTTGCCGTGTCCGTGTGATTCCTTATTTTCACGACTCCAATCAAATGAAACGACCTCTCAACGGGTCAGTCAAACGCGTTGGGTGTAATTGGGATCTCAGCTTTCAAGTCAGAGGATCTGTGCCGTTCCTTTGCCATCCACGGCTTAGAGAATCCATGGTGCTGCTCACATGCTCACGCGGTCTCCAGTGACGAGAGGATAGGAAGACACCAATGCTAAACGAGTCAAGTGGGAGGGAGGCTCCTGGGTCCTCACGGCAGGTGGATAGGGTCAGGAGTAGGTGCGTGCGTGTCGCAGGACGTCTCTGGTTTGACTAGAATGGCTTAATTTGGCCTTTTCCCGCAGTTTTCATTGCTTCCAAAGGGCCTGTTCGGCATGGCTGGTGGCTGAAAGTACTGTAGCAGCTGATTGAATAGTGTTTTGTGAGAGGATTCAAGCACTGTAGCGACTGATTAGGTACTGTAACGGCTGGTTACTGTAGCGGCTGGTGGCTGTATAGACCCAGGTACCCGTCTTCGAAAATAATACGAGGTTACTGTACTGTAGCTACAGTAACCAGCCCAGCCATGCCGAACAGGCTGAAAGAAGCAAGCCCATCCAGAACAATCTGCTCGAGGCCGTCGGGAAGCAGAAGAATATTGGAGTAAGCGATTAGGATGACGAAGTCGTTGGGAGACTTTATTAGTACCCACACGACGAAGCTGCTGCACACTGTTACTTACCTGAAGGGCTGAAACCATGAAGATTAGCTGTTGCTCCTCTTGTGTTCCTTCTTCCATGAAGGCCATGTGCACCGTGGCGATCGTCCTGGCCGTCCTCGTCTCGTGCTTCGTCGTCGACTGCTCCGAGGTCGTAGCAGGTTCGTACTGTAAAATTGAGTGCCTGCTTATCACTGTACGTTGTGCATCGATGATGAATCGATGGTGATGGCATGCAAAGCAGATGCAGGGGCTCGTCCGGACGGAGGCCGAGAGGGTTGGTCGCCGCCGGCGCCACGACCCGGCACCGTGCAGCACAGGTGCCCCGACCTCGAGCCGGAGTGCAGCAGACATGCCGGCACTCCACCGCCGGCAACGGCGCCGCCGCACCGGAAGATCCAGCCGGGTTGGAAGGAAGGACGATACTGACTGACTGAGTGGTAGCAGTTCGATGCCGATCGATCCTTTGTGTCACGTATGTTAGATAGGGTCGACCATGGTGTTTGTACCGCATCCTTGGCTGAGACACTGCTAATCTTTGCTTTGCAGTCGACATTCTCCATTAAAGAAGTTATTGAGGCTTTGCTTTTCCTGTCATTACGGTGCGCGCATGCTGCTGTGCTTTGTGTCTGTCGCATGTGTTCATCGTGCCAAATGCCTCATTCTAACGCCACCGCGTCTTCTTCCACGCCGCGCGGCCGCTCATCCCCTGCGTCGTCTCTCCCTCGCGCCGCCTCGTCTTTCTTCCCTGGCCGCGTCCGTTTCTCCCCTGCTTTCTTCTTCCTTCGCGCCGCCCCGCCTCGTATAATTCCACGCGCATGATTTCCTTTTTTTTAAAAAAAAAATGGGGCGGAGCTCCAGTCCATCATTGCATTGAAATGTCAAGACCGAGTTTACGTCGTCATTTGGCATTTAAGCACAGCTACAGACGCACCCCGGCGCCAGTTAATAATTGTTCCGGCCGTTGAAGTAATTGTTCTGGCCACAAAGATGAATTGTTCCGGCCGTCGGAACTAGAAAAATTGTTCAAGCTCCGGCGAGCTCGCGTGAAGCCATTTGCTCGCCACGCCAGGGGAGGAGGTGCTCGCGAGCGTGGCAATGCGTGGCGCGGCAGCGCGGGCTCGGCGAGAGGGCGAGAGGAGAGGGTGCTGGCTTCGTAGGTCGGCGTTGGGCTTGGTTCAAGAAGGAAGATGAACTGCACCACGCCGTAGATACTGCCAACAGCGCGCGGTGTCCGGCGTCGATTCGCCCGATTCCCAGCCTCCGGTGGCCTCTCCGGCACCGGTGTGCGTGTGGGGCGGGTTGAATCGACGTCCGGAATTGTTTTATAGCTACTAGTTTTAGACTATAGATAGCTATTATGTCTTGCTTTGCTTGCAGTCTGTGACGGCGGCGGAGCTTAGTTTTCCGGCGATGGCGGAGATGCTATTCCGGCGAATAATGGGCTTCCAGTTTTTTTTCTGACGACGTCGGCGTTGATGTGCCGTCGGATTCGGTGAGGAAGCTGTGAGGTTTTTGTTTCCTTTACCTCGACTCCTCCGGCAACTCCATGGATTCTCAACGCCAGTGCGAGCCTCTTCCACTTCGTTCCGTCTTCGGTGCGTCTGTAGGGGCCGTGGATGCGGTGGCGCTTGTCTCTGCTTCCATGGTGACCGGGGGCGATGGAGCTGGCGATGATGGCTGTGGAGTTTCTCATATCTCCGGTGGCAGAGGTACAAGGTTTTGTATTTTTCTTCTCTTTGGTGAAAGGGAAGAAGTCCTAGTTTCCAGGAGGCGACGTTGAGGCGGTGGCGATGTCGTCTTCAAAGCATAATGTCTTCCGAGCTCTTCTCCGTCTCGATGGCGTTTTCTCCTCTAACGCCGGCGACGAGCTCGTGGGGTTGCGGTCCGATGTGGTCGGATCCTGCTTTGGAGGATGTGTTGGTCCAGATGCTCTTGCTGGGCTTCAATCTTTAGGTACCTCACTCGCGCGTGGAGACATAAAGAGAGTGCGATGTCCCTCGTCGCGTATCGGATCCAGGTGATCCTGATGATTTTTCGACTTTCTATAGTTTGTGTATAGATGTAGGTTTAGTCGTGTGCGTACGTGTGTGTTGAAGAGTTTATGAAGTGTTTGTATGTGCACGAACAGATAATTTGTACTCAGAGTTGAGAGGGTAAAAAAAAAAACAGCGCGCGGTGTCGGTAGCGCCCCCTGGGACCCGCCTCTTCCGGCTGGACCGGCTCGGTGGCGGGCGGTTTGCGCTCGCACGCAAATACGCAATCGCGCCACACACGTTTCTTTTCACGAAGTGTCCGTGGGCCGGACCGCCGGAGTCTCACGATTTGGATGCCATGGCCCATGGATAAACCGCCGCAGCTCGGTCGGGGCTCATCTTGTGCTGTGATCATGTGAATGAACACCGACACTCCGGATCTTGCAGGCAGGCCACTTGCCTAATGTCACACGGTTTTACCAGGAAACTGGTAGAGCGCACGTCATCCCCTTGCACATCCCCTGGACTCAATGAAGATTTTCTTGATCAACCGTAGACCAAGCTAGGCATGCGTCTAGACACTGTGACAGCAGCGTAACTGGACACAGGCGCCAGCAGTACACACAGTTCCACACTTGACTGACTTTTCTTAGTTCAAAGGTCACTGATCATGCTTTATTAATTGAAAGCAAAAATACACTTGGTAGACGTTGTGTACGTAGCTAATTAACCCAGCTGGTCCGGGGCGCGCGACCTAGCTAGCGATAAGAGGAAGCCGAAACCATGTAGGTATTATGCATCGATCATCATCTGATAGTTCTGCTGGTCGATCGAGTGCGAAGTACTTTACGGACGAACAGTGAGACGAGGCAGCTGAAACTGAAGGGCGCGCGTCGTGCTCCCTCCTCCTCCCTGATGGCGTGCTCGGCGATCCTCGCAGCTGCGCTGCTCCTCTGCGCTCTGCATGTCGAGCCAGCCCAAGGTACATGCATATTACTTTTTCGTTGAACTTTGACTAACAATATAAATTTAAATAATTACTTCTCGAATGTAAAATGAATATTATTAGATTCATCATCAAAAACAGTTTAAAGGTAACTTATACACTTAGCTATTTACACAAATATTTTATATAAGATGAACGGTCAAACATAACGAAAAAAGTCAACGGCGTCATATATTAAAAAACGGAGGGAGTAGATGGTGATTTGCACCCGTATGCATAATTATACATGCTGTTAATTCCCTCGCAAAAAATACATGCTGTTAATTAGATTTTTTTGGGGCATTGTTCTCGTGCCGACGTCTGATAGTACTGTACTCCCTCCGTCTCAAAATAATTATCGTTTTAGCTCTCGGCACGTAGATTAAGGGAAGTTGTTATAAGTAGTTGCACAAAAAAGAGGAGGAGAGAGATAGAGATAGAGGTGTATTGGGAAGAGAGAAATTTGCATCGGGAAGTGAGAATGACAATTATTTTGGAAAAACTAGATGAGGATAGAATGCCAAGTAAATTGAGACGGAGGGAGTACGAGTTTCCAATTCCCAATTTTTACAATGGTCTGCGTGCAGTGCGGCGGCCACGGAACCCGCCTCCGGCTCCACTGGCAGATCAACCTAAGGGGCAGCCCCGGCGGGCGCCGCCAAAGACCCCGCCACCAGCGGCAGCAACGACGGACGGCGTGCCGCTGCCTCCTCCTCCTCGGCCGGCAGCAGCGGCGGCGGCAGACGATGTACCATACCGCCTCCTGCACTGAGTCTCTAAAACTAGTAGCTGCGCGTGCATGTGCGCGTCGACGGGCGCGGCAAGCTTTGCAGCACCGGAATGCCGCGCGCAGGCGTAAGAATTTGGGATTGGACCTCGTCGATTAGTGGGCTAGCTATATTTGGATCAGGGGCACAGACATAGATTGCTGTCCCACACGCCCTTTCAGAATTGTTCTGTTTCAGTACTTCTTGCTTGAATGATACAAATGCAGCAATGGAATTATAAACGGATTATCCTAGTCACGTCGATTCACGCTGCTTCAATATATTTATGTATTATAGCACACATTGCTCCAGTTTATTTCTTTTTCCATTTTATAATCTATGCAGCCTTGAGATTCAAACTTTTTTGCCTCTCAATGCATATCTCTTTCCTCATTCTTACTTCCTAGAGGCATAACTGCATATATTACGAAACAAAAGGAGTATTTGCTCCTCCCTGGCCACGCTTACCATTTCACGCAGCAAGGCAGAAATCAGGCGAGTCCGAGAAACATTTTTACTCTCTAAAATACCGACTATAAGTTATAATTTGACTTTACGACCGCATTGCATTGTTCATTGAATTAACTTTACAAAATAATTATATTAATAATTCAACTTTCTGAAAAAACTAATTACTAATTTACCATTTTATCTCTTTTATTTTTGATATTATCCAGTAAATTTTTTATATCCGATTTACACAATCTGATCAAACTACTGGTAATAGTTTTTTAAAAAAAATACTTATTATTATTTTGTGATAGTAAAACTAAGACCACGACCAACATGTCGCCGCCCCGTCCTCCCATATCCATTCTGCTGCGTCTATGCGGTTTCCAAGCTCTGCCGCCACAGCTACATCACCTAGCTTTGCCGGTGTTGGGTATTCTTCATTGTCGCAACAAAGAATCCCGACACGGACAATCAACTGACACTCAAGGAACAACGGAGCAGCATCTCATTACAAGGGTGTAATCTCTCCTCGATCAATGTCGGCAACCCGATGATGCAGCTACCGGGGCTGTCGCCAATTCTCGGCCGGGAGTTCAAAACGTCGGCAGTTAGGTTACCTGCAGTCAAAATCCCAAGACAAAAAAGGGGTGTCGTTATTATCGCAAATACCGATCCCCAACAGTAGCCCCTCGCGGTCGAGGGCCAACTTTGATGGGCAGAAACCGCGACACAGGATGAGGAATTTGAGAACGTCACCCAACGTCACCCCCCTCGAAGTTTCCCGAGGAAAGTTTTTTTTTTTTACGGGGATCGAGGCGACCTCGAAAAATGCGGCGCCGAGGCCTATATATACGGAGGGAGAGGGGGGCCGGAAAGCTTCGTGCGTTCGTTGATCGAGTGGAATTGCTGCCGCATTTTCTGCTGAAAACTTTGCGTCGCAATTGTTGCCTTCCGGATTTTTTGTTGATCTGCAGCGAGTTCTTTGTTGTCGCTGATTCGGCTCGTCGCACTTTCTCTGCTGAAAGGTTAGTTCGTCTATGTGCCCTCAGCTATCTGTGTTTCGCGATTGATTGTAACATCATAGTTTGCATTCTAGATGGCTCGCGTTAAGGAGACCGCTCATCTTGTTGAGTCTGACGAGGAGTTCCTTGCCGACTCGCCTGCCGCTAATGTTGAGGGAGACGCCGACCTTGGCGGTGCGAGCAAACCGGTTGAGGTTGACTCAGATGCTGCCGCGACTCCCAAGGGCTCCCAGGAGGAGGCCAACCCCGCCGCAGATCTGGAGGTTTTGGCGGCAGCTGCCTCCAAAGCAGCTGGTACTTCGGGCACCCGCGGAGGTACTAAATCTGCCGCTTTTTTAGGTAAGGGTTTGGGGGAGTCGTGTTTTTTTTTTCCTGCATATCGTGAGTATACTCTTGCTGGGTGTGCAGCCAAAAGAGTGAGAGGCGCAGTAGATACTGGCTCTAGCGAAAGGGAAACCCTTGCTAACACCGACGACGAAGGCGAGGATCTTTCTGGTGTGCCGGCCTCTCCTAGTGAGCTGGTAGGGGAAGACTCCTGGGAGAAAAGCGGCATTGAGCCAACTTTTCGATTTGGGCCTTCTAAAGTCACTCCCGCAGATATCGAGAGGTTTGTTGCCCTGGGTTATTTTGAATCCGGAAAAGCTCGTGCTCCTGGCGGAGAGCAGATTCCTCGGCCCGAGAACAATGAGGCTATAGTTTATCGTGACTTCTATGAAGCTGGCCTTAGGCTGCCGTGTTTTGGCTTTTTAGTCCGTGTACTGGACAGGTATGGACTGGATCTGCACCACTTAACTCCCAACGCCGTCGCGACGGTGTCGAAGTTTATATGGGCTGTCCGCAGTTATGGCTCGGCTCTACACTCTGATGCTTTCTGCCGCTATTACGATCTAAGGCATGATGTGAAACCCGTGAGTTTCGATGGGGTGAAGTATTATCCCCAGTATGGCTGTTGCAGCTTTCAGCCCCGCACTTTCGTGAAGAAATCTAAGTATGAAAATGTTGAGCTTGTTGGTGGTCGCCGGAATAAATGGCCTGGGGATTGGCGGAACCATTGGTTCTATGCAGAGGTTCCCGAAGAGAAGAAAGACGACGGTAGCTCGCACTTTCCTCTATTCAGTCGCTCTTGTGCCCTACGGCCGGTGCTATCGCCGGAGTTCGTGGAATCGGAAGGTTTTAAGAAGTGCTGCGACGCATTTGAGACCGCGGTCAAGATGAGCAGCGCTAGAGATTTGGTGGAGGAGTTCATAGCCTGCCGCATTTGGCCCATTCGAAAAGGTTGGAGTCCGCTGAAGATGAAGAATAAGCGGATTTCCAAACTAAACCTTAACTACCAGGCGCCGACTTTTGGAGTGAAGAAGCCTGAAGATTTATCAGATAAGGACTTTGTTCGCTACGTTGAGCTGACTGCCGCAGTTATTTGCGGACCTTATACTGTGCTGGAAAAGCAAGAGTGCGAGACCATGCTGATTTTCTCCCAGCGAGTGAATCGCATTTTTGACGAGATGCAAGTGAAATACGGTCGTCGAGCTGTGATGTCCGTCAAGAAAGGGCGGCGGAAGAAAGGCGAGCTTGTTTATGGTGCGGCATTCGTTGAGAAACGCGGCTGGGATACAGCTAACGCCCATTATTACATACCTGATGCGCCAGCCACTACAGCTGCGGTCGGCTCTTCAGCCATGGCTGTCGCCAAGGGATCTGCGGCAGCCCCAAAAACGGCAGCTGGTTCCTCATCTAAGGGTGCCGCCAAGAAATCTGCGGCGTCCGGCAAGGCAGCCGGGAAAGTGAAGGCGCCTGCTGGGACTTCGAGGGCTGCTGAGAAAGCTAAACGCCTGAGTTTGCGGAAGATGCCTGCCTCTCGAGCTGCTGTTGTGCAGCAGGCCAGTGCCGCTATAAAACGGCGACGGGAAAACATAGAGCCGGTCACTGCTGCTGAGCAGATGGAGACTGGTTCCAGCGCGGCAGGTGCCGCTGATTTTGCTGAAGAGGTGTCAGTGCGGGAGGAGTGCAAACGACGCCGGAAATTACTAGCTTCAGCACCTGGCGATTCTGATGATGAATTTCTAGACGACGAGTCTGAAGAGCATGACTCGGGGAATGCACGGGAGCAGCCTTCGCCGTTACATGAAGCTGAAGTTGAAAGTACTGCTGCTCCCACTGGTGGATTTGATTTGCCACGAAGCCCCGTTGAGACTGCTACGCCGATGACGGGAAGCCGCTCCTGCCGGCTATATCAGATGATGAAATTGAGTTGTTAGACGACTCCGAAGATTCACGCGCTAAGCTTGGCCATGAGCTTGACGCTGCATTTGCTGGGATGAGTGGCTCCGATGAAGGTGCCGACTATTCCTTAAGCAAGACAGAATCTGCGGCAGCTTCCTCTCTCTTGACTAGAATCGATGATAATATTTCTAATTCATCGGTTAACGGGAGTGCGTCTAGCAGTTCTTCTGAGACTAGCTCCTCTGACGCAGGTGAAAAATCTGCTGGCGCGGGGATGCAAGAAGGCGAGGCCGGCAATCCTTCATTGGCCGTTTTTGTCGAAATGACGAAGGCGGTGGATCCCCAAGGTACCTAGAACTGCCGCCATTTCTTCTTTGCATAAAACTTGACAACCGGTCTGACTTCGTTTTATTTGCAGAACTTTATGACTTCTTGGCCAGAGCCGATAATGCTTCGGCCGCCGAAGGTTTAGACAAAAATGCGACAATGGTAATTTTTGCCTGTGCTAGTGTCGCTTTTTATTGCAACTTTGAATGATTTTGACGCTGATGCGTGATTTCTCTGCTCTTGAGCAGACGCTTGCGGCGGCTCGCGCTCTGAGCCGGCGCTTTTACGGGTCCGAAGCTGCCTCTTCGTCCGGTGATGAATTGCAACTGCGGCGCACTCTCAAGGAGGAACGCGCGTCTTTCGACGCCGTTAAGGCTGATCTCAATGATCAGATTAAAAAGAAAGACGAAGCGTTAGGAGTGCTCCAGGATGTTATCCAGAGCCATGAGGATGAAATTGCCCGCTTGAAGCTTGAACTGAAAAATACGGGACAAAAAATTACTGCGGCGGAGGCAACTGCTAAGAGTGCCAAGGAGACTGCCCGCAAGTTTGCCCGCAATTTTTCCAGCGGCGCTAGTAGTGCACACGCTTCTTTCGGAGCAGCCCTAGCTACAATTGGCGGTGAGCCTAATCCTCTTCCGGCCACAGAAGGTTCGCTGACACCGGAAGTGTATTTCAATTTCCTAAAAGGGGAGTTTGGCGACCTTCCTGAGGCCTTTGAACGGTTCGGTCAATTTGCGGCTCGCACGGCGTGCTCTGCGCTTCTGGACCTACTTGAGAAGCTGGAGTGCAAGCACTTCAGTGCCTTGGCGCGCACTACCTACCCTGATTCTAACTTTGATGAAGCCAACGCGGCGAGCGAAAGCAAAAGCGTTCGTTTGGCTATGAAGCGCTTCGCGAAAAGGTATTGGAGGGCGCACGGAATGGAAGCTTGCCGCCGATATGCGAAGAGCAAGCTTGAGGAGGTAAAGCATAGTTTTGTTTCATCGGGGACTTTTGTGAGAAATGATTTACTAAGCTTTTGTTTGCTATAGATGAAGGCGGCGGCTGGCGCCGAGACTGCGGCGGAGAGCTCAAAGAAGCGAGCGGCTACTCCTGCCAGTGAGACGCCGCCGGCGAAGGTTGCCCGCGTCGAAGTTGTTGCGGGAGCCGAGAAGACTGCCGCTAAAGCTGGTGTGCCTGCCGCGATTGAAGCTCCTGCACCCACCGCGGCTACCGCGGCTGCTGCGCCTTCTGCGGCGGCCGAACCGGAAAGTACGACGGGTGCCGCCGTTCCTGGTGCTGCCACTGCCACTGCTTCTGCTGCTGCGCCGACAATTGAAGAGGTTTAGACTCTTAGGCGTGAGAGAGAGTGTTGCAAACTTGGCCTGTAATAATATGCGTTCTGGTACGCTTTGTGCGCAGGATTGTTTTCGCGGCGCCGCGTTGAACATTGCGCCTTTGAAGTATGAACGTGACGGGTTACGCGTTTCTGGCGAAGCGCACTTGTGTTATGTTTCACGATATCCGCGTGATAATTTTGGGCGTTTCTGGAGGGAAATGATGGCTCAGTACTTTCAAGGGCGGGAGTGCTTAATTCGATGTTTTCACCGCCGGCATTCTTCTTCCGTCGCGGTCGTGAAAACCGAAAGCGTTGAAGACATTAGTTTTGATCCTTATTTGGATCGTTTTAGGTGTGTGTACGATAGAGCAGGCCCTGAAAGCGGTCCCGGATTTGTTGTAGAAGTTGACTTTGATTTGTAGCTGGGGTGTCGACTTTTTGACGAAGTACGCCCGAATAATACGGCGTGTTTTTTGATTCGCGAAAGATGTTTCAGCGATAACTCTTGTCAATTTTTACAAGTTGAATCCTCTTCCACTTTTTTTGTTTGATGGAAAGCGCTTGCCGTTACTCGGTCGTCGGAATTAAACGAACGTCACCCCCCCCTGGCGATCGAGGGACGGAAGGCGCGCCGAAACTGCGACGCACGGTTTATACGACGCGTATTTGCGTAAATTGCTGAAGGCCACAGATCGTATTGCGTTCGTTTATGAAAAATCGCGGAGCGTGCACCAGGTGCCGCTATTGTTGGTTGGCTCTTGTGCCTGTCAGATGTTTCGTGGTTGCCGTTAATTTGGCTTAAAAGATGTCGTTTGACGACATGGGTCCTTGGTTGCCGTTAAAATCATTTTCGCTTTTTGTTTATTTCACGGCGCTCGTCGAGACTCGATTGTTTGAGCGAACGAACGTCACCCCCCTCCCCTAGCAATCGAGGGATGAGGAGCGCGTTGAAATTGCGAGGCGCGGCTCGCGCGCCATTATTTTTAGAGAATTGCGGATGGAGCGTGTGGTTGCCGCAATTATTTGGTTCTCTCCGAAATTTGTCGGATGTTGAACATTTGTCGCTATTCTTGCAGAAAGAGCGGCATTTGAGAATATGTTGCCTTTTGGCCTCTCGCTTTTGCTTTTGCAATATTATGCTACCATCATGGTTTTGAGTCCCGTCCTTGGATGGGTGTTTGTATTGAGTCCCTTAAGACTTCGATCTTAATGATCTATTTTTGATGTGTCGGATTTTGTCCGAAGCCCCTTGGGGGTTGAAGTCTATTTCCTTTAAGGAAATGGATGACTGAGCCCTTGGGCCGTTAGCGTTTCACACTTTCTCAATTTTATGAGAAAGATTGAAGAGATGGCCCCTTGAGGCGCTTTTTTCTCAAACGCCGCCGTTTCTCAGTTTAATGAGAAGGATTCTATAGATGGCCCCTTGGGGCGCTTTTTTCTCAAAGTGCTTAAAGGAGAATGAAGCCTGGGAGAAAGGAGCAGAATTTTTTCTTCCTTTCGAGTGGCTTTGGCTCAGGAGTCAATTCCTCCTGCGTCGATGTGGCGATATTTTTGAGAATATAGCATCGACTACTTAAGAGATGAAGAATTTAGTTTTTCTGGGGAATATAGCGTTATATTGAACTGCAAGGGTTACAAAGGTCCCACCTCGTTAAAAACCTCACCCCCGATGCGGGGTTCTCCTGTGAGGAAAAGAGTATGGGCCTTGAAGGCTAAGAAGGAAAAATTACAACTTAGGTGCCGACTAAAGGCTCCGCTTATAACAGCGCGTCGCCATTAGCCCTTACATTTTAGGTGAAGTACCTCTTGAGGTTGTCCACATTCCAGGCATGTGGGAGCTCGTTGCCTTCACTGTCTGCCAAGTGATAAGATCCCGAACGATTGCTCCTGACGACAATGAAAGGGCCCTGCCACTTGGAGTTTAGTTTACCAGTGCTTTCTGTTTTTGGGCTTCGCAGGAGGACAAGGTCGCCGGCCTTAAATGCTCTTGGCACCACTCTGGCGTCCCGCCATTTTCTTGTTTCTTCCTGATACCTCTCCAGGTTGAGGATGGCTTGGTCTTTGTCTAATTCCGACATGTCCTTTGAAACGGCGTCAAACTCATGGCAATTTCGCCCGAGAGTTGCCCTCATGCTGCGGTATTTTATCTCCTCGGGAGACATTGCTTCTTCGCCGTACAAGAGCCTGAAGGGCGTGAACTTGGTGGTTCTTGAAACTGTGGTGTTATGCGACCAGATCACTTTATGCAACTCATCCATCCATTTTCCTTTTTTCTGGCCTTCTAGGCATTTCTTGATGCCTTCGAAGATTTGCTTGTTCGCATTCTCGACGGCGCCATTAGACTCTGGATGATAAACAGATGCAAAATTCACTTTGGTGCCTATGGAGTGACAGAATTCGCGGAACTCTTGGTTGTCAAACTGTTTTCCATTGTCCACCGTAATTTCGGCAGGTACTCCGAATCTGCATACTATGTTCTGCCAGAAAAATTTCTTGATTGCTGGGCCAGTGATCAATGGCTTAGCCTCTATCCATTTGGTGAAATAATCGAGAGCAACGACGGCATGTGTGTAATTTCCGGCAGCCGTAGGTAGGGGTCCGACTATGTCAATTCCCCACCGCTGAAGTGGCCACACTGGCTGAATGAGCTGTGTGAGCTGAGCTGGGTTGTTGATTTTCTTTGAGAATTTCTGACATGCTTCGCATGTTTTGACAAGGTGTTGGGCGTCCTGAGGTGCGGAGGGCCAATAAAAACCTTGCCGAAAGGCTTTGCCGACTAAAGCTCTGCTGGATATATGAGAGCCGCAGATTCCCTCGTGGATGTCGCTGAGGAGCTTTTTCCCTTCTTCTTGATCAATGCATCTCAAGAATGGAGTGGATGTGCCGAATTTGTAAAGGAACTCATCGACAAACGCGTAGTTTCTTGCTCTTTGTTTCATGCGCTTGGCTTCTAATTCCGACTCTGGCTCATAAAAATCTCGGAGATACGCCATGATGGGGGCGCGCCAATCTTCGCTTGAGATGGCGTGTATCATCTTGGGTTCTTTCTCTGCCGCTTTTATGGAGGGCGAACTCAGTGTTTCAAAAAAGACGTCAGGTGGCAAAGGATCTTTTCTAGCTGCCGCTTTTGCTAGCTGATCTGCTTCACTATTCAGGTTTCTGTCGATATATTGACAAGTGAAACCCTTGAAGTACTTTTCCAAGCCCCGTACATGTTCCAGATATCTGGCCAATAGTTCATCTCTGGCTTTATAAGTTTTATCAACATGCCCGGCAATGACCTGAGAGTCCGTCTTGACAATGAAGTTTTTCACACCTAATGCTCGTAACTTTCTTATGGCTAGCAAAAGGCCCTCATACTCTGCAACATTGTTTGTGCACTTGTCAGTGTCATGATTGAACTGCAATCTGATTGCGTACCGCAATTTGATACCAGACGGTGAGGTCAGAATTGCGGCAGCTCCAGCACCGAGATGGCACCACGCGCCATCGCAATTGATCTCCCATGGGACTTCGAAGACTGGACCCTCAGTCACGATGAAGGCTCAGTCCAATCTGCGATAAAATCCGCCAGCACCTGAGAATTTGCGGCACTTCTTGACTCGAAGTCAACAACGTGTTCTGATAATTCCGAAGCCCATTTGATGATTCTTCCAGAAGCTTCTCTATTTCTGAACATGTCATTTAGTGGTTGATTTGTCAGCACTCGGATGGTGTGAGCTTCAAAGTAATGCCTCAATTTTCTTGATGCCATTAAGACTGCATAGGCTATCTTTTCCAGTTCGGAATAGAATCTTTTTGATCCTGAGAGGGCTTCAGACACATAATATACTGGCACTTGAACTTTCAACACTTTGCCCTTCTTCTCAATTTGCTGCTCTTGCACAAGTGCGGCACATACTGCTGAGTGCGATGCTGATACATACATTAGCAGAGTTTCATTTTGTTTTGGGCTTGCGAAGGCAGTCATTTCCTTGAGATACTCTTTCAATTCTGCAAAAGCTTTTTTCTGCTCTTGGCCCCATTGAAAGTTGCTTGCATTTCTGAGGACTTTGAAGAAAGGAAGGCTTCTTTCGGCTGATGTGGAAATAAACCTGTTGAGTGCCGCAATTCTACCGGTGAGCTTCTGCACATCTTTGAGGCATTGGGGCTCTCGCATATTGATAAGTGCACTTATCTTGTCAGGATTGGCTTCGATGCCTTTGATTGACACAAGGCATCCCAAAACCTTTCCCTTGCGAATTCCAAAGACACATTTCTCAGGGTTGAGCTTGAGGTTTGCCTTCCTGAGGTTTGCAAATGTTTCGGCCAAGTCAGAGATATGATCTTCTTTCTTGCCGCTTTTTACCACTATGTCGTCGACATAGGCTGACAAGTTCTTGCCTAACTGATTCTCAAAGGCGATAGATGTCATTCTGTAGAAAGTAGGTCCCGCATTTTTTAGGCCTTCCGGCATTCTGACAAAACAATAGGTTCCGAACGGGGTGATGAAGCTTGTTTTCTCTTCATCCTCTTTGTACATGAAGATTTGGTGGTATCCAGAGAAACAATCCAGCAGTGATAGAAGTTCTGAGCACGCCGCTGCGTCGACAATTTTGTCGATTCTGGGCAACGGGATATCGTCTTTGGGACAGGCCTTGTTGAGATCAGTGAAATCGATGCACATTCGCCATTTTCCATTCTTCTTCTTCACTGGTACTGTGTTTGCCAGCCAAGTTGGATATTTCACCTCCCTGATAACATTTGCATCAAGCAATCTCTGTACCTCAGCCTTGACTGCTTCGACCCGGTCGTCGGACATTTTTCGGAGTTTTTGCTTCTTTGGTCTGACATTTTTATCGATTCGCAACTTGTGCTCTATGACATCCCTGCTGACGCCTTTAAGGTCACTTGCAGACCAGGCAAAAACATCCTTGTTTTTGCGAAGGAACTGGACAAAAGCTTTTTCCATGTCCTTCGGCATACCTGCCGCAATTATCACTTCCTGTCCTAAGACATGCTTGTCCAATGGAACTCTCTTTGTTTCCTCGTTGGCCGCAATTGCTGGTTCTTCCTTGTCCATTTCTTTTTCCAACTGGAGAACCTCTTTCCCTGGCTTTTTTCCTGCCGGGTACAAGACGTGCACATTCGGGTGAGCATACAAAAAGTGAACATTCTTCTGGCCGGGGGCCGCTGCCCTTTCGATATTTCTGGCTTCTTGCTGATCGCCAAAAACTGAGATGACCTCCTTGTGTGCCGGTATTTTCATACAGAGATAAGAGCTGTGCAAAACTGCTTCAAATGCATTGAGGACTCCTCGTCCAAAGATTGCGTTGTAAGGGTAAGGCATATCGAACACATCAAATGTGATGTGCTCAGTTCTTGCATTGTCAAGAGTACCAAAGGATACTGGTAGGCTTATCTTGCCGAGGGCACGGACTTCTCTGCCGCCAAAACCATACAAAGGATACTCAGAAGGCTGAAGTAGAGATAAATCAATGTTGAGCTGGTCAAATGTTCTCTTGAAGAGGATGTCCGCCGAACTTCCATTGTCAACAAGTATTTTGGTAATTGACCAACCATAGGTGTTTGCCTGGATGACCATGGCATCTGTATGAGGGTAGCAGCGGAGGTTTAGATCGGCTTCAGTGAACATGATTGGGATATGCGACCACCGTGATTTCACCACGGGTCCGTTACACACCGCATTGACGGCTCGGAAGTAATTTTTCTTTTGCTTCTTACTTTCAAACTCGGATGAAGATCCCCCAGTAATTGGTAGGATGACTCCATAAGTGGGAAGGCTCTGAGAGGAATTATTTTGGTTTGACTGTTTTGGAAATGGCGGCGGAGGAGGTAAAGGCGGCTCCTCCGAGGCAGTGATTCTAGGAAATTGCGGCTGGGGCACGTGTGAACTTGTTTGGGAGGTCGCCAAATGCTGAATCTGCGGCGAGGGTGGTGGATGTGGTTGGTATGGGCTTTGGAAATGGTGATGGGGGTTGTAAGAATTCTGGAAGTATTGGAACGGGTAGGAAGCACCGAAAGGTGAGTTGTTCCAAGAATTGGCGGCAGACGTGTGATTGACACTTCTCTGTGCTTCGCTTCTTTGCTCCTTGGCTCTCATTCTTTCCATGGCATCTTTTGTTTCTGGGCATTCCTTGGAGGTGTGACCCTTGTCAAGTCCGTGAAACAGACAGTATGGCTTTTTCGGCTCTTGGTTTCGCGAGTTGTGCGAATTGCCGCGACCACTTCCTCGAGAGCGATTGTTTCTTCCTCCTCTGTGCTGAAAATTGCCGGCAGAGCTGCTTGTGTCGGCTTTTTCTTCTTGGTTGTCGATATGATTGACAAGGTTGGAGTTCTGGCTCTGATTGTTGTTGCCACCTCTCCTAGACGAATTCCAATCCTGTTGCCTCTGGTTCGATTGGTTTTTCTTCGCCTGGCGCAGCGCGTTCTGCTGCTCTAATCTTCTTCTATGGTCATTGTCGGCTCTACAGAACTGATCGACCGTTGAGAAGAGCTCTTCGAGTGTTGAAGGGCGGTGCATGGAAAAATGAGTGGCACAAGGGCCGGCTCGCAACCCTCCAATTGCGGCATCAATGACAATTTGGTCTGAAATATCATCTGTTCGGGCTTTGAGCTTGACAAATCTCTGAAAATAGTCTTGCAAGGGCTCTTTTTCTTGCTGAACACATGCTCTCAGTTCATCTGCAGATATAGATGTTCTGTGAAAACCTTGAAAGTTTGTCGTCAATTTGTCCCTTAGGTTCTCCCATGAATATATTGATCCGGGCTTCAGCCTAGAGTACCACTCGAGGGCTTGATGCTCAATTGCGGTGACAAAGGTCTTGGCCAATACAGTATCATCTCCTCCGGCAGACGCTACTGCAGCTTCAAATGACATCAAAAATTGTCTTGGGTCGGTTGAGCCATTGTACTTTGATAGAGAGATAGGCTTGTATTTTGCTGGCCATGGGGTCAACTGGAGGCCTTCTGACAAGGGGGAGTTCTTGTCGAATTTGCTCACGAAAGGTACGTATTGGCGGTATACATTCTGAGGCCTATGATGGCCTTCGCCATTGTTGTTTGTTTCAAAGTCGGGAGTTACTTGATAGTGCTTTCTTTTTGCTTCGCTATTTTGCTCTGTCGCGCTTGTCAACTCATTGAGCTCTTTTTGTAGTTATGCAACTGCCGCCTTTGCTTGTTCAATCTGTAGCCGGAGCCTTTCCTTCTCTCTGGCCCTCTCTTCGGAGATAATCTTCTCCTTTGTTAGCTTGAGCCTTTTTCCAAGTTGTTGCCAGTTGGAAAGTCGACGTATTTGCTTGTCAACTTCATCTTCCTCTGGATCACTTTCTTCAGGGTTGATTGTCGACGGTGGTTCCGCCCATTGCTTGCCGGCTTTTGCTTGCTTCGACTTTTCTGCTTCTTCATTGAGAGTGAGGTCGATAGAGTTTTTGGCGGCGATGTCCCCATCAGTTGGCCGAATTCCGGCGGCTAAGCTTGCTTTCGCCGCGTCGGAAATTCGGTTGGCCTCGTCGGCCATTTGCCTTGCTTGAATGAATGCCCAACGAATTTCTTCTTCCGAGAATGCCGGGTTGGGAGGGAGAATTTCTTCCTCTAAATCCGGCGGGTGGGAGCAGATGGCGGTTTTTGGACTAGGTGCTTTTTTCTTTCTTTGTGGCATCACGGGTGGTATCTACGAGCAAAACAAACGGTGGGCGCCAATGTTGGGTATTCTTCATTGTCGCAACAAAGAATCCCGACACGGACAATCAACTGACACTCAAAGAACAACGGAGCAGCATCTCATTACAAGGGTGTAATCTCTCCTCGATCAATGTCGGCAACCCGATGATGTAGCTACCGGGGCTGTCGCCAATTCTCGGCCGGGAGTTCAAAACGTCGGCAGTTAGGTTACCTGCAGTCAAAATCCCAAGACAAAAAAGGAGTGTCGTTATTATCGCAAATACCGATCCCAACAGCCGGCCATCACGTTATCTTATTATCTCAGTCATAAGATGGACCGTTCACAACTATTTCGAGATACGATGAGATTGATACACGTATTGTACAAGGTAAAATACAACTATTATTAGACTCTCTTGAAGCAGAGCATTGCATGGTGCGGCTAACTTGCTCACACGTTCCCCGCCTATCGAGCAGAGGAAGACACGAGGGCTCGTGACTCATGGCAGCAGGTGGATAGGGTCAGGAGTAGGTGTGGTGTGTGCATGAAGAGGAAGAAGTCACTGGATTTTGCCTCTTGCTCTCATATTGCTTGCTTCCAAAGAAGCGAAGCCCCCATCCTGAACTGAATAATATGCTCGGAAACTACAGTTCACTGAAACCGCGAAGAGCAGGCGCTCCTCTCGTCTTCCTTCTTCCCCGCAGCCTCTGCACGCGATGGCGATCATCCTGGCCGTCCTCGTCTCGTGCTCAGTCGTCGCCGACTACTGCTCCGTGGTCCGTAGCAGCCGCCCAATCTGAGAACATACTAGTCACGGCACGCTGTGCAACGATGAATCAATCCATGGTGATGGTGGAGCACATGCACGCATGTTTGCAGATCGATGCAGGTGGTCAACCGGACGGCGGCCGTGAGGGCAGGGCACCGCCGGCGCCGGTACCCGGCTCCTTGCACCCCAGGTGGTGCCCCAAGCCTGGGTGCTGGCCATGGCGCCCTGTAACCCGCCGCGGTACCGGATGATGCAGCCGGGTTGGAAGGAAGGACGATACTGATGTGATGACTGAGTAGGTGCAGTTCGATGACGATCCGACACAAAATGTATATTTGGGTCGACAATGGTGTTTGTACTGCACGCTTGGTCAGGCACTGCTTATCTTTGTTTCGTAGTCTACGTTCACCATGAAGGAAGTAGTGTCAGCCTTGTAGCTAGTTAAGGCTTCGCCGCCGCCTCTTGCTCGCAATTCTTCAGAGTGTTCTGTTTCCGGTTTTTTTTTTTTTGGAGATCTTCTGTTTCCGGTGGTGGCGATAACCATTCTTTCACGAAACGTGCCTCGGGAACTAAGCCCAATCACCACGACCCGAAACAAACCGACAGTTTTTGGGCCACGTAAACTAAAGCCCAGCAAGCCTTATTTGGAGGATGCCATGGCCCACATAAACTGCAGCCCGGTCGGTGTTCGACATGTGATGTGAACGCCATTACGCCAACGCCACCCCAGCCTTGTTGCAGGCCACTTGCCTAGTCTTGCCCCGGTTTGATCGAAACTAGCATATCCTCGAGTCAATGCGTATTCTTGAACGAGGCGGACCAAACTAGGGATGCATTCAAACACTAACACAGCGCTAGTTGTACACACTTGCGAGCGCGTTCGTCCTCGTCGCCAACATGTGCCTTGAGGTTGAGGATCTATAGCTAGCCCCGGACCCGCGGCCTATAAAAGGAAGACGAACCATGCATGTGAGTATGCATCTTCATCAACTCGATCATCATCCACGGATCTATCTGACAGTTCTGCTGATCGAATAGCCACGCCCAAATTTACTGAACGACCTGAGGCAAGGTAAGCTGAAATGAAGGGAGCGCGAAGTGCCTCCTCCTCCTCCTCCTCCTTGGTCATGTTCTCTACCATCGTCGCAGTTGCGCTGCTCCTCTGCGCCCTTCACGTCGAGCCTGCGCAAGGTACTTACTATACAATATAACTGAGCTAGGCTCCATCTACGTATCTCTGTACCCTGTGTGTGAAGCTGCTAGTATTATACATGGTGATTTTGACGCGTGTAATGCATGGTGTTTAATTTTCAGCAGGGCGGAGCAACCCGAACTCACCTCCAGCTCCGCATGCACATCGGGCGTTCAATACTTGGGTCCCACCTCCTCCTCCACCATCTCCTCCACAGGGAGACAGCACGCTGCCTCCTGCACGGAGACGCTTGCTGCGGCTTGCTCGCCATTATTGACGCTTCCAACCAGAGAAATGAGCTAGGACTGCGATGGCCTCTCGGCACGGCGTCAATTTTAACACAACCAACGGAGTAGGTCGTACGGTCGTACAATCGTTGGATAGAGTGGCGTCACTCCGGCTGCAGGACAAACTACCAATTAGTCGGATTGTCACTACTTTGACGTGAAAAAAAAAATCGAAGAGTATATAAGCATGCGTAGCGTGCTGATCTAGCGGCTAGCTTCCCAAAAGTGTCAAACTCATGTTCAGTCAAAATCAGTTGCGGAGGACATGCTTTAGAACAATGTCGATTTGATACGTTCCTACTTGTGTGAAACTGAACTGTTACAGTACAACCATGCGACCCGAGCCAAACACACTACTCCTGAAGGCTGAATGCAGACAAGTATTGTTCTCTCTCAAGAAAGAGCACCCAAATATCTCTACGAGATGCACTAGATCTCGCTAGACTAGCTAGATCCAACTTAGAGTCCCCACAGAAAGTACTTATTTTAGCCCCGAAAGAGGGGTAACAAATGATTGACAGTTGTCAGGCAGCCGGATCATCACGCAACTCTGTCTGCTGATATTCTTCTATTTCTTTTTCTTTTTATCAAAGAAAATGAGCGTATTTGATTCCTAGTTTGGTCGTTGAGGACTTCTTCGCGAAGATCCCACGCAGGACTTAGAGAGCTGATAAATCAAGTGACAAGTGGGGAGTGGTATCAACGGTGAAATACTTCTGGAATAACGAAACAGTTGAATGGGGATCATACACATATGGATCAAAATTAAAGGGTTACAGGCAACCATAACCAATCTATTACACTTTTATTGCCACTCAAAATTAATCCCTGAAAAGTGAGTAAATCAGAGTAAATAGTGAACTGCGAGCTACTGTCCATGTACAGTAATGAGCTGGTAGCTTGCAAGCCCCAACAAGCGCCTCCATGCGGGAGAGGGCGTGCCGTCTTCCTGAAGAGGAGGAGGGGGGACCGAAGCGAGGACCGCATCATTCTGTTCTGGAGCCGGCGGGGATGGTGAGTGCCGGTGCCAGTGCCTCCGCCCTGCAAAAAATGATGCGTTATATTACACGCGTGCATGTATAGCACCAGCAGCTTACACACGCGCTTAATTAACGACATGGATAGACGATCATCAGCCCATTAGCTTAGTTACTACTCCCTCCGTTTTTATTTATATGACACCTTTGATTTTTTCGTTGAACTTTGACCAACAATATAGATTTAAATAATTACTTTTCGAATGTGAAATGAATATTATTGAATTCATCATCAAAAACACTTTAAGTTAACTTATACACTTAGCTATTTATATAAATATTTTGAATAAGATGAACGGTTAAACGTAACGAAAAAAGTCAACAAAGTCGTATATTAAAAAACGGAGGGAGTAGTATGAAGTAAATACCTTCGGCAGGCTCGACGTGCATG
Source organism: Eragrostis nindensis (assembly GCA_012490785.1). NCBI lineage: Eukaryota > Viridiplantae > Streptophyta > Magnoliopsida > Poales > Poaceae > Eragrostis > Eragrostis nindensis. The sequence goes on along the minus strand of JAAXCT010000001.1, from coordinate 4,243,897 downwards.
GCGCAGAGAAGCATCGCAACTGCGAGGATCGCCATCAGGGAGGAGGTGGAGGAGGCACGACGCGCACCCAGGGCCGGCTCTATGATTTGAAGGGCCCTGGGGCAAACTAAACATGATGAGCCTTAACTGCTGCTACTAGGTAAATATATGCTTTCATTTTGCGATAATATTCAACAAATCATTCATGCTACAGAAAATGCAAGAAAGAAATAGAAAATTGATACTGAATTATCTCTAAAGGTCCTAATGCAAGCATATATTGAGCTACTAATATTGTACATGCATATATATGTACACAGGGCTGGGGCCCTTGCCCGGGCTGGGCCCTAGGCCGTCGCCCTCAGTGCCCTACCCCCTAAGACGGCCCTGCGCGCACCCATCGCAACTGCTGTCAGATACGTAGATATGCGTGGATGACTAGTCAATATGTGAAGATACATACATAGCTCGTCTACCTTTTATATATAGGCCGCGGTCCGGGGACGGCGCGCTGGTTGTGTGTGTTCTGCTCCGTCGTAGTGTGCGATGTTGGACGCGTTCCTAGCTTGATCTACTTCTATTCTACTAGCTACTACTCCTACCTTCGATCGACTCGAGAGTCATAGTTGACTTGACCGCAAACCCCCGGCAGCGCCCGTGAACGTCGGCGATGTTCTAGTGTATAACGTGCGATAATCGATCTCATGGTATAAAACCGTGTGACACTAGGCAAGTGGAATGCCTTTCTTTTTCAGCGACTGACTCCGCAACAGGCTGCGGTTAATTATGAGCATCCTAATTTATGGATCGTGAGGAGAAGAGATGAATAGGGCAGCAGGCCACAGTCCAATCAATCGTGAACCTCGATGGGCAAAGGAAAGGGTCTGCCTGCCATGCAGAAGTGTCGTGTCAAGTACCGTTCTTAGGCTTTCCGCACTCATGTTCGTCTATTTTCTTCCTCTAAATGGAATATTTTGTTCTGGTCATCGAGATTCTTTCCTCTATACTAATTTCTTCCGCACTCATCGTTCCTCTATATCCTTCTTCTATCCCAACTAACTAATATTTTATTCACCCATCTCCAACTACCATCATCTTTTTCTCTCTTCCTCTTTCTTTTTTCTTTTCTTTTTCTTCCTCTCTCTCTCCTGCTTCTCTCCTCCCCACGCGCGCCCCTCCTCCACCTCCCACGCGCGCCGCGCCGCCGGCCTCCCCCACGCGCGCCGCCGCCCTCCTCCTCCTCCCCTGCGACGCCGCCGCCGGGCTCTCCTCCCTCGCGCGCGCCGCCACGCCCCTCCTCCGCCTCCCACGCGCGCCGCTGCCGTCGGCCTCCCCAGGCGGAGCGTGGATGCGGCGCGCGTAGGCGGCAGCGAAGCTGCGGCGGCGGCGGAAGGGGCAGGCCAGCACGGGAGGAGCCGCGGCAACCGAGGCCGGAGCCGGCAGGAGAGGGGGCGGGGCGGGCGCGAGAGGCGGAGAGCAGATGCGGCGGTACGCAGTGGGGCAAGGCGCGGTGGGGGAAGGACTGCTGGGTGGCCGCGGAGGGCTGGGCGGCGACGGACTGGGCGGGAGGGCCACGGACCGGGCGCGGATGAGGAGGCCTGGGGCGGCGGGAGACGGCAGGGAGGCCCTGGAGGCGGGGTGGCGATGGACTGGGCGGTGGCGGAATGCGCGGGCGACGGACCGGACGACAGGCGACGGACGGCGGCCGCGGCAGCTGCCGACAGCGGCGGTTGGCCGCGAGGTGGGCCCGGCGTGGAGCCAAGATGCCTTTGGCGTAGTCCCTCGAAGCCCTCTACGAATAGAGGAAACCAATCGTTCCGTTTCTTTAGCGTGTTGCTCACAGGAGACCGGTGCAGCTCCTCTCTCCTGTAAACGTTACTGAAGGAACCTTTGCAGTAAACCAGTGGGGAGAGCCTTATACGCAGCTCCGGCCGCTCTTCCGGAAGAGATCGCGAACAGGCGACCGTGCTGCACTAAACACGACGAATAATCCCATCGCTCGTTTGCCGTAGCACGATTAGTCGCCTTGACTTCTCCACAGAAAGAAGCAAGAAGCAAGAGAACGTATCTGGTGTTACCACCTCTTTAGGTGTTACCGTGTTACCGATCACTATAGCGCCTCAAATATGCAACAAAAAATTGCAACAAAAATATGAATGGATAGCTCATGCAACGATCTACAATTCATATTTTTGGTCGAGGTGCAACCGAAGCTCGTACAAGGAGATACAAAAAAGAGAAATCAGACTGTGAATAGTGCGGGTTGCAACTGTTCATCGGTAACACGGTAACCTCCAAGAAGGCTGTCTTTTCTAATCTAAATCGTGAAGAATTCTTGACCTGACGTCATTCCACATCATCAATTAGCGTGACGATCGTCCAATTGAAATAAGAATGAACCTGAACCGTTGGATAAAGGTTAGAAAAATTGGGTTGACGTCGGTACGATTCGGCCAGAATCTGGAGCCTTCGCCTCTCTGCCTTCTTTCAGCTCCGCCATCATCACCGCGTGCGCAGCCTAAATCTTTTGATCTATTGCTATGGCCATGACACTAAGCCAGCGAAATAATTAATGAAGTTCTTAAATATGTGAATTCTATTTGAATAATGCCAACCTGCAGATTCGGATTACAACACATTTACATGATATTGCTACTCGCCAAGATGCTAAACCAATTGGCTTTACACTTGGTCCATATGAGGTTGGGAGAAAATGCTAGTGAGTGGAAATCTTCAGACCACTCATACTTGACAGCAAGGATGCTACTCTTTCTGAAAGTCCGGAGAGTTTCTGAACTTCTGTCAAGCTCTGAAGTTATTGAGTTTCGGCTGTGTGCAATATGAGATCCAAGTGTTGTCAATGGAAATACTATTGCACTCCTGAATATAAAGAAGCTTCACTTGAAGTATGCCGCATTTCAATTGATAGCTTCTCAACCGACCCATAAGACTGGGCTCCTAAAATTTGATTGAGACATAAGCCAATAAGATTGTACCTGAGGCATTTGGTCGAGCATCTGGAGTGCAGCAAATGGAGGGCGAGCAAAGCATTAGTTATTATGTCCTACCAATATCAGAGCATTTGCTTATGTTCCTGCAAAATTATGCCAATAAGGCAGTAACCTAACTTGTCAATTACCATGCCATTACCTAGGCAATGAACATACTGGTAAAAGTGCTAGAAAGTTTGCGTTTCCTTATGTTCATGCAAAATTATGCTAGTAACCTAACTTGTCAGTTAGCATGCCATTACCTAGGCAATGAACATACTGGTAGAAGTGCTAGAAACTGCTAAAGCTCCCTCACAGCATATTTGTGGGTGAAAAAGGTATTACATATATTTACTCAAATACACAGCCTTCGTTTTTTTCTTACTTAGGTGAGGATACTAAAGCAAAGGTCATGAAATTTGAAAACCTGTCCTAGAGATGCAATGTATACTAAGTTCTTGATGAAATGCCTGCCAAAATGCAATTATTCAGTGTTGGTGCTAGCTTGATCAGATGAGATTTAGTAGTGCATCTATTGGATTGTCAAAGTATCTTCTTTTGATTTACATGCAATGTAATATGGGTCGCAATAGGGTGCGCCAAATGGCGCAGCATTTTTTTAGTTAGTTTTTCCAAGGTTGCATGCAGTTCGCTTGCCTCATCATGTCAAACGGTTTCTTTCCACGAAACTAGAGCACGTGTTATACACTTTGGTTGCCGTGCCTATAGCTATTGTCAGACGGTTTTATTTCACGAAACTCGGGAGCTAGCTGGCCGCCCGGGCTGTCGATCGAGTCAGTCAACGATGATTCTTGATATATACTAGAAGGTACTAGTAATACTACAGTAAAAGGAAGGTAGAGTACATAGGCCCCGTTCGCATGCAAACTTTAAAAGGCTCTAAAGTACTGTAGCTGTCACATCAATAATGCCGGCACGATTTATGTGTACTAAACAAAGTCAAATCACAAAACTAAGTCCAGGATCCCCCCTCTATTTCGCGAGACGAACGTAATGAGGGTAATTAAGCGGCGATTAGACGATGGTTACTGTAGCATCACTGTGTCAAAACATTGATTAATTAGGCTCGTTAGATTCGTCTCGAAAAATAACGCCCATCTGCAGAAAGGTTTTGTAATTAAATTTTATTTAGTATACTTAAATAGTAAGATTCTTTTTACTTTAGAGGGTATAACTTTAGAGGGCACTTTAGAGGGTGCATCCGAACGGCACCATAGTCATTTGCTCATGCTGTAATGCCGCATTGCATGGTGTTTTCTGCAGGGCGCAGGCACCCGTGCGCACGTCCATCTCCAATTGGACATCCGCCGTACAGGCCGGGCTGGCACGGTCAGCCGCCATTTCCCCCTTCTCCTCCTCATCATCACGAATACGGCGCGTCCCCTCCTGCGTGGAGGCGCTTGCTGGGGCTGGACTGCTAGCTGCTTGTACCGCCCAACTGATCGATTACTTTGGCGGAGTCACATGCCACCATTTAGTCTGATTCACTTATCTTTTCTCGTTCGTTTTGTTTATGCAATAAAAATGTACTAATCACATTATTCCTTGTAGCTTCTACCAACTGTCTCGTGGTATCCCAGCACTTTTGCTTTATCTTGTACTAAGCTGGTATATATCCCCAGCACTTAGTATGTTCGGTTGGTTTGTACGAATGGTTAATTGCTTGTAATAAAAGCAGGCCAAAAGCTACTCGATCTGTTTTTAAATATGACATCATCGACCTTTTTTAAAATACATTTGATCAATAATATATATTTAAATAATTAGTTAACTAGAGTGAATTGAGTATCAATACATATGTCACCAAAAATACTTTAAACTTAACTTATGTATTTATCTATTTGCATAAATATTTTTAAAAATAATCAAATTGATAAAAAAAAGTCAACGGTTTCAAATATATTTAAGAACAAATGGAGTATTTTCTATTAGAAAAAAAAACCAGTTTGGTGGTTCCGGAATGATTTCATCATCGATCCTAGTTAACTTATCGTCACTGCTACCTGGGAATATGAACTTGAGAAAGACATCGATTCAACCTATAACTGCCAATATACTATAGGAATCAAAGATGCAGACCACGCCCCTCGCAAATAAATAAATAAATATGCAGACCGCATCGTGTGTTTGATTGGTTGACACTTGGGTGCGTTGATCCGGCGGCCTCGAGTCAAACCATTTTGTTAGGCCTCCGCAAAATAAGTGACATTAACCGAGCTCCTAGGTCAGTTCCGTTGTTACCTAAAAAGAAAATATTGCTAAACTACACTCAGATATTTGAGAGAGCTCTGGAACCCAAATGTTTTTTGCAACCGCTATTCCTCCTTTGATCCTTCTTCTCCAACTCCGACGAGGGCCTTCTCCGACTCCGGCGACCTTTCTGAAGGGTTAGTGTTGGGAATTGAGGTTAGGGTTTTTTCTTCCTCAGCCCACTAGATAGCAACCAAGGCCAATCAACATTTTGAATTGGAACAAAAATTTCAGCTGTTGAAATAATTTAGATTCATTGCTGATACAATTGTTCCAAAAATGCTGCAACAATTGTTCCAAAAATGCTGAAACAATTGTTTTGAGGTCGTGGACAATTGTTCCAGCAGTTAGAACAAGTGGAGGCTTGCTCACTGAGGCGTTGCGGCGGGCGGGGAAGCGGCGGGCACCGCTAGGACGGCACGGGGCGGCGCTTGTGGGCGCTCGCCGTCGTGCTGCGGAGGTAGTACTAGATGATGGTGGAGACCGCTTTGGCGTGGTCGTCGAGCATGTGGTGGTAGAGCAGCAGGCCGTGGTAGGCGCAGCCGTCGACGAGGCACCCGTACGGCGCGCGCGGGCAGCAGGAGTCCTCCTCTGCGCGTGACTACCGCACGGCCTTCGCCGCAGCCGTGCGCGCGGAACCTGCAAATGCGTGCTCGATCATCTCGGCGAGGAGGTTCTCCAGCGGCCGGCACTGCACGTCGCCGATCGAGCGGCTCGTTGCACCACCAGCACTTGCGGTTGATTCGAATGCAGCATCGATCGCGAGCACGCGGCGTGCCCGTTGGTGCACTGGAGAGATCAACAACATGGTCACAATGCTGGAGCGGCAAAACTAGATAGGAAAGTAATCGACCCAGATTTTTTAGAGAAATGATGGTTGTTTTACCTAAACGACGTTTTGGATTGGAACAAAAATTTCAGCTGTTGAAACAATACTTATTGCCACTTTCGCCGGCAACGGAACTGAAAATAGTTTTTTTTCAGTGATTCAGATATGAAAAATGTTTTTAAAAAGGTCAAAAATGGATGTTGCACTTTCTTTCTTGAGATGTGACAACCTCTTTTTTTTTTTCCTTCCTTTTTTCTTTTTTGCGAGAAACAGGCTCAGCTAGTTGCCCTAGGAGAACATCATGAGTAGCAAGGAGCGAAGCAGGAGCGGAGCGAAGCAGGAGCGAAGCTCGTAATCGCCTCGCACAGCGGGGTCAGTCAGCAGTAGGCTAGTACTAGAGCCTAAAGACGCTGCAATGTCAGTCTGTTCTGTGCAAGTGCGGCACTGTAGTGTGGGAAAGATCGCGAGTACTGCACCACGCAACTTGATTCAACGAGACGACGGTAATGATGCATGCACTGATGTGGTCAGGTTAAGGGAACTCATCTCTGACCGTACACGACGGTAATGATGCAAAGCTGTGTGTGAACATACTGAGCGTAGACTTGAGTCCAGTAGGCGCATTCGCACGTCCTCGTGCTGCATTCGATCTGACTGCATTCGATCTGATATCGAGTTTTTCGGACGAAGAAGCCTAAAATGACCCAAAGGAATGTCCAACGGAATGTCTATAATGGGACTTACATAGAATTTGAGATGTAAAATGTAAAAATTAGTCTCCATCAGATGACCCAAAGGAGTCACCTTTTTTTGGAGTCCACCAATTCGATACCCACAAATCCGTCACCTCCTCCTGCGAGGCCGCGACCCAGACGAGCCGCGCGTCTCCTCTCTTCTTCCCCGCCGCGACACGCCTCCTCTCCCCTCACTCGCCGCCTCCGCTCCCGGTCCGCGCCTCCCCTCACTCACCGCCTCCGCTCCAGCACCGCGACCGAGCTCCCGCCCCCTCCTGCCCGCACAACGACGGCGAGCACCCCCGCGACGCGCCTCCCCTCCCGGTCCGCGCCGCCTTGGTGGGGCTCTCCCTCCCCCGGCCTGGCCTTCCTCCTCCCCGGTGCGCCGCCCCCGCCCGAGCCCCGTCGTGCCGCCGCGAGCGGGCTAGCACGCCGCCGGACCTCCCTCGCCAACTGACTGACTGAATGGGCTACTAGGTGAGGTAGAGCTGCATCTCGGACCGGTTCTCCTGTTCGATGACCTCGAGGAAGACAAGGTCGACGGCGATGTGGCTGTTGATGCGGACGGAGAAGCGTCGGGACCATAGTCGGAAGACGGCGGCCTCGTCGGCGATCTCGACCGCGGCGTCCAGCTCCATGTGGCGGCGCGCGCCGTCGGCGAGGATGTCGCACGCGTGGTGCGCGAGCTCGACCCCGTGGAGGCGGGCGGGGAGGTGGAGCAGGCGGCAGGAGGTGGGCGGCAGCTCGCCGGCGTCGAGGCGCGCGGTGCCGAGACTGGCGCCGGCGTAGAGGATGGAGAGGCGCCGTAGCGGAGGGGCACCACGTTGGGGTGAGGCCCAGGCCCAGTGACGCCGGCGGGCGGTAGTGGAAGGTGGACATGCCGATGGAGATGAGCTCAAAGCTCGGGTCCCGCGGCCGGCACACCACCACGGCGTGGGCGCGGCACCGCGGCGTGGGGGCGACGGCATGGCGGGACCCGAGGAGGAAGAAGGTTGGGTTGTTTTGGGTCCTCTGTTAGAGATGAGTGTTTTTGAGTTAGCTATTTTGAAGAAAATTAACTTCTATTTTGAATTTAGGTCACCTCCAATCGTTAGAGATAGCCTAAAGAGAGGCGTCGAGGCGTCGACACTCTCAAGTCTTTTTGGTCGCGTGAAAGTTTTGAAAGAAGCGTAACAGTGTCTGTAGCTGCTGCTTCGGTGCAGGCTAGTAGGAACTTATCAGCGCACTCACCCATCCCATCCCACGCGTTGTTCCTCGAAACAATCGTCCGAGACCACACTTTTCCAGCAGAAAAAAAATTGAAATACGGGCTAATACAACCTCTCCTCCACCGTTGATGGAAATCCAACTGTTATTATGGAAGGTACAACTAGTACAAGGTACATAATATATCTTTTGAGTAGGAACTTTTTTTTGAAAGACTTTTGAGTAGGAACTCATGCATGATGTTCTCTTCTCCTAGGGGCTATGGCAAACAGTAGCTGAGGAAACTGTCAACTCGCAAGAAAAGGTGTGAAACCTTACGTCCATCCGATCCATTCGCTGCTGGCTAGCCCTCGTTTCTGCTCTCCGTTTCTGTTTCTGCTCTCCGTTTCTGCTCTCTCGTCTCTGACCATCACCACGCCTCTGCACCGCAGCGCTACTGCAGACACCAAGCCCCCATCAAATCAGCCCATCAAATCAGCCGGCTCCGTCTCTCTCTCCGTCGGCAAGCAAGAAACCTTCCTGGACCACTTCACGCTCTACAGAAGTGTCATCCCTCGGTTGCTCAAACTTGAAGCTTTCAAGAGCCGGAGAACACCACCTCACCACGAGATCCGATCAACTGCGGGGGAGGGGGTTGCTTGGCCGGGAGACCGCCCAGCTTCCGGTGTTACTAGTACTCCTACTTCTTTCACCCGCTCTCTTGCTACACAATCATTTCTTCTTCACATGTCATAGATGAATGTTGCTGTTCCACATTGTCGATTAGCACGAGTCTTGCATACTGATCACTAGTTTAGTCTTGTGATCCATCCAGATCCTGGGAACATAGAGATGACGGGGAAGAGGGCTGCGGAGCAAGGCGCCGCACCGGCGCCCGCGTCGACGCCTAGGCCTCGCACGGAGGAGGCCGATGACGGTGACGAAGAAGAGACGCCGATGCACTTCTGGATTGAACCGGACGCGCGTTCCTTGGACTGCGCCATCTGCCTCATGCCTTTCGAGGCTGAGGTCTACATGGTAAATCAACGACCGTTTGTTTTCTCTGAAGGAAATCTTGGTCGATTACTTTCCTATCTCGTGTTGTCCCTCTAGCATTGTGACCATGTTTGTTTATATACATCTCCAGTGCACCAACGGTCACGCGGCGTGCGCGCGGTGCTGCCTCCGCATCAACCGCAAGTGCTGGTGCTGCGGCGAGCCGATCGGCGACGTGCGGTGCCGGCCGCTGGAGAACCTCCTCGCGGACATGACCACGCACTGCAAGTTCCGCAAGTACGGCTGCTGCGAGAGCGTGCGGTTCACGGAGCTGCGCGCCCACGAGGAGGCCTGCCCGCGCGCGCCGTACGCCTGCCCGGTCGGCGGCGGCTGCGGCTACCACGGCCTGCTTCTGTACCAGCACCTCGTCGACGACCACGCCGACGCGGTCTCCCACCTCCGGACCACCAGCGGGAGCGGGAGCGCCAAGGTGATCGTCCAGGTCCACAAGCGCGCGCCGTTCCGCGTGCTGGTGCAGCCCGGCCGGTGCCGCGTCTACCTGCTGCTCAACGGCGGCGACGTCCTGGGCGGCCGGTCGCTGTCGCTCGTCTACCTCGGCCCGCGCCCGGAGGGGGACGCCGCGGCGGAGATCAGCTACAAGATGGAGGTGCGCGGCGGCGAGCCGGGCGCGCTCTCGCTGTCCGGCACCGCGCCGTGCGTCCGCAACCTCGACGGGTTCCAGGCGAAGAAGTTCATCTTCGTCCCCGACGCGGACTGGGGGCCTTCCGGCTGCGTCTCCGTCGGCGTTCGTGTTGGTTGACACGGAAGTCTTGATGCTCCATCCTGCATCCGGCTCGCCTCTCTTTTGCATGTCGCTGGATGTCACGGCGGTGGCTGCTTGCCTTTTGCGTGTCTAGTGATGCTTGCTAGCTTAGTACTCGGGTATGTCTGTGTTGTTCGTCGTGTGTAAGCATGGTGGCCTTCAGTCGCTGAGGCTTTGGTGTCGAGGAATTCTAGTGCTACAGTATATCCTTCCTTCCTAGGTCTGTCTTCTAGCCGGACTATTTTCTGGTGCAACTTAATTGTTTAGTTTGTGTTTCTGTTTGCAATCGCTTCCGTATTCTCTTGATATGGATGTCGAAGAAGATGGCCTTGACGCGGAACTAGAGTGCAGCCAATTGACTCCCCCGTATCCGCGCTTCGCCTGTCGCGGCCGCACCGGAATAGTGGCCGGATATGGGGTAGGAACGGCTGTGGACGGCTTCTGGCAGGTAGACGATGCGTTCGTGGGCCGAAATGTCCGTACAGGAGGGCATGGCCCCTAGAATTTTTTTTTTATTTTTAATCTAATTTTTTATTATATTTTTATTAATAGTCGCACGATTTCAAAAATTGCAAGACTAGTCGCCCAATCGCCCGTCCATAGGGCGATTAGGGCTTGTCGCCCTGTAATCGGGCGAGAAGGACGGCAACCCGGCGCGGTGGGGCCCAGTCACCCCGCGGGCGGGCGACAAGCTCCAATAACCCGCTGGCCGGGCGACGAGGTGCCAGTCGCTCAACAGTAGGGCAACAACGTCCCAGTCGCCCAAACGGCGGGCGACAAGGCGACGGTGCTTATGTAGCTGTTCTGAACAGCAGGACAGCACATGGCCCTTGGAACTTGAAGTACAGCAGTTTTTGCCGATGCTACTACTCTGGCTTGAAGTTGCATCGGCACCGTCGATCTGTCTACTACGGTGCCAGCAGCTAATCCCCACACCAAGTCTCGAGAAGCTGCCTCATCGATCAGATCAACTCAGCGTCACAGGCTCGGTCGGCGACTCGTCGTGTCTACGTGCAAGACAGAGTACGAAGCTAGTACATGTTCCCGTACGTCTAGTCGGCGGCTCGGGAGTACAAGGCAACACGGAGTCCAAGTCGATTTCGGTCCAAATCCCAGCCGAACACGAGTTTTTTCCATCGGCAAAAACTGCTGTCCTTGAAGCGGAAAATCGTTCTGGTACCCGGCAACCGCGGCCCTTCGTTAATTTGTCTTGGGATGGTCGCGCCCTCAAAGTATTTCTATCGTATGTGATCTTTTTTTGCGTCAACTCAAAAAAAAATTTGCATGTATTGTTGTCAGAGGACTTTCTTTGCACAGCATTTGGCAATGTGCTTAATGTAGCCTTTGCAGGTCATTCAATGAGCCGAGACAAGCCGGGGAGGAGAGGAGGGAGCACTTATTGGCTGGGTGATTAATGAAGGTCCTGGATTTGTGCGATAGTCTAGGAAATATTTTAGTGCACACAAAAGTGAACAAAATAAAATTGATAGTCCATAGAACAAAATTTTTTTAATCAATAGTTCAGTGTCTTTACATTTTTATAAGTGAACTGTGACGATGAACATGTATTTCACCCGTCAACTTGTAACACAACTGTAAAATTTTTCCGCCGACTAGACGTACGGGAACATGTACTAGCTTCGTACTCTGTCTTGCACGTAGACACGACGAGTCGCCGACCGAGCCTGTGACGCTGAGTTGATCTGATCGATGAGGCAGCTTCTCGAGACTTGGTGTGGGGATTAGCTGCTGGCACCGTAGTAGACAGATCGATGGTGCCGATGCAACTTCAAGCCAGAGTAGTAGCATCGGCAAAAACTGCTGTACTTCAAGTTCTAAGGGCCATGTGCTGTCCTGCTGTTCAGAACAGCTACATAAGCACCGTCGCCTTGTCGCCCGCCGTTTGGGCGACTGGGATCGTTGTCGCCCGCTCGTTGGGCGACTGGGCCCACACCTCCGCGCTCCGTCCCTTGTCGCCCAGTCAAAGGATTATTGGGTGTCTTGTCGCCCGCCCGCGGGGCGACTGGGTCCCACCGCGCCGGATTGCCGTCCTTCTCGCCCGATCATGGGGCGACAAGCCCTAATCGCCTCATGGACGGGCGATTGGGCGACTAGTCTTGCAAATTTTGAAATCGTACGACTATTAATAAAAATATAATAAAAAATTAGATTAAAAATAAAAAAAATTCTGGCCCCTAGGGCCGAAACAGTCGAAAGTTACTTCTTCTCCACCAGATCTTGTCCACAACAGCCCCGGAACTGTATTTTCTTTTTTTTTGGTTGTTGGTGATGGCTAAATGGGCGGCCCCGCACGGCACGGCTTGGGCCCGAAAAGGCACAACCCCGTTAATTTCGTGCTGGGCCAGATCGGCCCCATGGGCTGCTTTCTCGGTCATGGCACGGCAGGCAATAGAGTAATCGTGTCGGGCCGGTCTGTTAAGTCCGAAGCCCGTTTTAAATGTCAGCCCAAGAAAGAATTTTGCGTTAAATGATGGAAAAATAGGTGCAGGTATGGAGAATTGAACCTAGAATCTCGATGATAAAAAGGAACAAACTTACTACTAAACTAAGGCTACTAGTTGTATACTTATAAATTAAAAATATATTTAATAAACTTAACCGTGCTATGCCGTGCCGTGCCGCCCATTGGGCCGCATCCTCGGCCCACGGCACGGTTCGAGCCTGAAATTGCGTGCTCGGGTCGGGCCAAAAATTGCATGCTTCGTATCCGCCCGTTTTATACACTCTTGTGCATCGTCGACCTTGACGGGGCTAGGGGTGAAAACGGATCGGATACGGACGGATAGTTCTCGTCCCATATCCTATCCTATATTTTTTCACTCGGATTCAGAGTCGGAGCGGATACCACCGAATAATTATTTTTACATCTCATACCCTGTCCTATATTCTTTGTTCGGATTCGGAGCCGGACACGGATATCATCATATAGTTTGTAAAGATGAAAAATCAAAAGACAGAGAAGCAATTAAAGCTAGAAGAGACATACTAACCATTGATATACATGATCAAGATCATTTTAACTCTGATTTAAGCTAATCACTCGATTTTGCACCATATTGTTTGGTCTACAATAGTTATAAACTTCCTCAGATCACGTGATATTCGGATTCGGGACGGACACCCCTCATCCCGTATCCTATCCCGCTATTATTTTTCGGACTCAGATTCGGTACGGATAGCATCGGATAATTATTTATGCATTCTGTATTTGCCCATATTATCTTTTTCAGATTCGGCGGTCGGTCGGTCGGATATTATCTGTCCTATTTTCACTCCTAGACGGGTCCAACGTTCCGGACGGTGGAGTCAACAACGATTCTTGATTCAAAATGCACCAAGCTAGCCGTGCGTCCATACATGCAAAATGCCATCACCAGACACAGTTGCATTGTACCCACATTTACAGACTCCCAACTGAGCTGGATCTCAGGAACAAGCATATGTTAACTAGCAAGCCCCGGCCACGGCCGCGACCTATAAAAGGAAGACGAACCATGTACTCCATTATGCATCACCATCAACTCAGCATCTACGCATCCGTCTGACAATTCTGGTCAAGTAGCTACACCCAAAAGTAAGGACGAGCTGAGACGAGGCAGCTGAAATGATGCCCGCGCACCATTCCTAACTCCTTAGTCGCATGCTCGGCGATCCTCGCAGCCGCGTTGCTTATCTGCGCCCCAGTGGCGGAGCCAGCAACAAATCAAAAGAGGGGCCGAGCAAACAAGACTAGGCACTCCCCACAACTTAAGCCCTGTTTGGTGCCGGCTCCTTAGTGACTTCTGCTCTTTGCGCACGTACTGTTCACAGGAACCGTTCTGCACTATTCACAAGAGTTAGAAGGAAAATGAAGTGGGGAGTCAGAGGAGCCATATCTTTAGGCTCCTCTACGGTCGCTACAATAGTGGAGCCAGATCATAGTGACAAGTTCGAGATCGCAGTCCAGCGCGGCAACCATGAAAGTCGCACAATGGATGAGCATACAACAATGCACGCATGTTAGAATTGGCGGCACTGAGCGAGAGCCGGAAGGTTGAGTTAACAGTGTACGAGGGACCCATACTAGAATTTGCAAATAAAAATAACAAGCAACGACGGATCATACTAGACGAGAGAGTTGAGCGTGTAGCTACTGCTACCAATGAAGTGAACCACTGAGAAGGACCAGTGAAATCAGTGATGGATTCTTGCGTACAGTTTTTTAATCAGGCTCAAGCACCAGCCCCTTTGCTCCCTCTCTTGCTCGTTCTATCTACCAACTAAACAACTAGTTCAGCCGACGGACAACTAGTTCAGCAATACTTCTCAACGTTCGGTTTTGGAAAAATTGCCTGCACCAAGGGGGTCCAGGGCCCCGGCTGGCCCTGGTGTGGCTCCGCCAGTGCTGCGCCCTGCATGTCTGTGCAAGGTACTCACTACTTAATTACTGTATAGTAACGTACCCCTCTGTGTGTCAAGCTGAAGCCATTGTATGTACATGGTGATTTGGTGGAGCTTTTACACCCGACTCGCACTATGGGTGTGTTCGTTACATGGGGTCTAAACTTTAAAAGGTTTCTGTAACGAATATTGTAATTACAAATAAAGTTAAAGTACAAAACTAATTTCAGGACTCCGCTCGAATTCGCGAGACGAATCTAATGAGGGTAATTAAGGTGTGATTAGAAGATAGTTACTGTAGTATCACTGTAGCGAAACATAGATTAACTAGGCTCATTAGATTCGTCTCGTGATTTAGAGGGGAGGTCGTGACATAGGTTTTGTCATTAAATGAATAAAAATATTCTTAAATAGTAAGATTCTCTTTGATGTGACAGGTCTAAATTTTAGAGGGGATGCAACGAACGCGCCCTATATTTAGTTGCTGTAGTGTAGATACGGTAATTTCAATGTTTGAGTTGCTGATCCACTGACCAAAAGACGTTGTGGACTTGCTCCTCTCCGTTGTTGACGTGAGGCTTGTGAGCTGCCGACCTAGGAGTCAAAGTCAAATTATTATGATCAGAGATGCCAAGCCAGGGCAGCGTTCAACGATCACGAATTGCTTAACAGGACGCGTGGATCAATTGATCTTGTTAGTTGCACACCTGCGATTTGCAAATCATCGCCCCCTGAAACACGGCAGGCATGCGTCCAAATTAACATTGCAAACTAAAGAAGACATACTACGTAGTTTGTACACGCTCGCGAGCGAGCAGGCATCGGGGATTTGGGAACAAGTACGATGGGAACAAGTACTAGGACCTATAAAAGGAGGAGAAGAACACGGTTGTCAATTTATCATGAGTGCAGCGCATCTGATAATTCTACTAGCCCATCGAGTAGCCACAAACAAAATTAGCGACGAGCCAACGAGCTGACACTGTCTGCACCTGCGTTCGGTACCGGCTCCTGCAGTACACGATAGAGGACGGAAGGGCTGCAGCGGGGTGCGGTACAAGCTCCGCCAAAGCACCGGACTAGGGGTGTCAACGAGCCGAGCTCGAGCGAGCTCCGGGCACCTAGGCTCGAGATCGACAAAACCGCGAGCCGAGCTCGAGCGAGCCTACTGTAGCCACCAAGCTTCGTTGCAGGATCGAAATCGGCTCGGTGGAAGCTCGATGAAGCTCGTGTTCGGCTCATCCAAGCTCGCCAATTCGCAGGTTGACAGCAACTCGATAAGACAGTCACAGCATCCCTACGACAAGATCGACCCTGCCCTCGCACGCAAAAACGACAGGCGCCTCATTGCATGCCCCAACAATTGGAGGACTCGGATGGGGAACCGACGACTCCGAATTACGCCGTCGGAACTGCAGGTGAGGCTCTTGAGGAGGAGGAAGCCGCATAAATCAGATGGATGCACCGTTCTGCTAGTGAATATCTGATGGAGCTTTGCGAGTTGCGAGATTCTGGGGACCTGCAGAAGTCGATGGGAGAGAGAGAGAGAGAGACGACGCTGATTTGGGGGACGGGGAAAGAAACAGTGCAGGCCGGCCATGGATGTTGGCTTCGTGATGCCTGATGCCTCTCCGCGAGACTAAGACAGGAGTGGGACCTTTGCACATGGGTCATGTGGGCTCTAGCTCAGCTTCATCTCTGTTCTTTCTTGGATAAACAATCACAAGCGAAGGCGGTCGTGGAGAATTTGGAGCGGCACGGCAGAAGGTCCGAGCCTTATCGAATAGCTCGAGTTCGGCTCGTTTGAGTTCACGAGCTTCAAAGTAAACTCGAGTTTGGCTCGTTTTCTTGTCGAATCGAGCTCGAATCGAGTTTTTAGCGAGTAGAGCTCGAGCGACTCACGAGCTTCGAACTATTTTGACAGCCCTACACCGGACGCACATCCATACGCTATTGGTAGCGTGTGTAGCGTTGGTCCAGTGAAGCAAGGATCAAGCAGCAGTCGCACGTGAAAGAGAGAGAAAGTAGATTAAAAAAAGAAAATAGTGAGGAGAGAGGAGATGGTAGTTAGAGATGTGTAGTAGTAAAATATAGGATAGTTAATATAGAGTATGAGATATAAAGGATGATGGGTGCGAAAGAAATAAATATAGGGGAGAGAATATCGATGACCAAACTAAAATATTCTATTTAGAGGATGGAAATAGAGTACGACCGACAGTCTGAGACGAGACAGCTGAAATGAAGGGCACTCGTCGTGTCTCCTGCTCCCTGGTCGCTTGCTCGGCGATACTCGCAGCTGCACTGCTCCTCTGTGCCCTGCATGTCGAGCCTGCGCAAGGTACTCTTTAATTTGATTAACCAGTAACTTCGCTTATTTGCTCCTCATCGTCTATCTGCATCATAATGGTTTCTCAGTTTTTGCCGAAGGGCCCCACAGATCTACTGTTCCAAACCGTTTTCTGTTTTACTGTAGCACTGTAGCAGATCGTGCTGGCCGTCGGATCCCAGATCAAGCCGTCCGTTCCTTCAATTGTGGCTGCGCCCCTGCGGACCTCCTTCTATCCTTCCCCATCGGACTTCCCGAACTTTCTCCCCTTCTTCCCCTCCGCACCCCCGCGCCGCCATATCTGTACGGAGGTCCCCAGATCCCGGCGACCGCGGCGATCCCAGCGGCGCCGCCCCTTCTTCCAGCGCCGCCCCTTCTTCCTTCTCACCCACACCACCAAACCACTGCGACGGCTGCCCCATCTCAGCGACCATCCACCAGCCGCCGGTTGTCCTTGATCCGAACGACGACGGCTCCGATTGACTCCCACCCCGGCGACCATCCACCGACCATCCGCGTGCCTGACGGCAATTGAAACCATGGAGTTTCCACTGAGGATGGATGAAGCGCTTCTCAACCCAGCTTCCCCTGTCCCTGTCCCGGCTGCATCGAGGACCCTACCGGCACCGGCAGCACGTTCGCGATAGCCTACACAGATTCGTCCCAATTTCTTCTTCAACTGCGATTCCAAGGTGAGAGATAGAAGAATCCTCCCTGTACCTCCAAATCCAGGCTAGAGCTTGTGCCTTTGTGCTATTGACGGAGAAGAGACATCCCCGTGTGTCGATCTGTTCCCGATGTGGATTTTATCTATGATTAAAATAAAGATTAGATTCCTTCAGGCATACAAATTAGTTAGCTGTTATTTCTCTTATAGCATGATGCTATTTTAGGTGATTTTTTGGATCGGATTTACCAGTGTTTGATTTCTTTTTTAGAGATAGGTAGGTTGATCGCTGTTTAAATATGTTGCTGTCTATTATGATTCCTCCGAATATTTGTTAGGACGCACGACAACCCAGTATATGTGTACTGTTGGGGAAAATGCATGTTCAGATGCTTGGATGTTGTTCTCCCTCCGGATTGAAATCCTGCACCTTCTTCTTTCTGAAAAATGCAAGTTCTATTTGAAACTTGGATGTTGTTCTCCCTCCAAACTGAAATCCTGCACCATCTACCTTCTGATACTTAATTTTCTGAGTTCTCGGTCTGACAGGACAGTGTAAAGGTAGCAAATAAAATGTTTAGTATTCCGATTTACAAAGAGATAACCTATTTGGAAAAGAACCAGTGAGACTCAACCCCAACGATATTTTTGTATGTCAAACTTGTCAATGCGGTATGTGCTGCATATAGGACCAGTGGTTGCTACCACATAGCTTCTACTTAAAAAGAAAAATGCCTTACCTTCAACATTTAACTCTTATTTTGATGCCATGCTTTGAATATCTGCTTGTAAAATGAAAACCCTAAAAAACTCAGGCTGACCATTCATGTAGAATTAAGTATGTGTACATCCACATAAAACTGCCCTTACATCAGTTATATCTCAAATGAATTTTTGGTTGCGCTTAGTTGTGTCATGCATTTTGGCCACAGAGCTATAGCCATGTCCAGTATTTTAACATGGCCAACTGTATGTTGCATTCTCGCGGGTAACGTTTCTAGAAGGTAGTTGTGTGTTGATCCTGATTTTTGAGAGGCGCTAGGCGCTAGGCGGGCGGTGACCCTCCGCCTAGAGCTTAGGCGAGCTTAAGCGTTTTTAGGCGCGCCTAGGTGTTTTGTACTGTAGCAAAGTTTTTTCTAAAAATCGCAAAATTATAGAAGTTTATACATCACTAGTCTCATGAAACATTCATAAAATACAAGTACTCAATCCAGGCGTCCAGCCCCCTCAATCTTCCATAAGGTCCTTCCACAAAATCCTCTTCTTCAGACTCGAATTCCTCTTCTACATAAAGATATCTCATTCTTGCACTTCGATTCAGCTCAAATCGATGGAGGCCACAACTCACATGCTGTGAATTAGTCCTGTATCACTATGGTCGACACAGTACACGAACCAGAGAAGTGAGGAGAAGGATCAGAGAAGAAAGGAGATGATCTCACTTGCTTGCCGGACAGGAAGCGGGGAGACGCCTGAGATGCAGGAAAACAACGAGCAGCTGGGAGGTGCAGATGCGCAGGAACGGCGCAGAGCAGGGGATGGAGGAGCTCGACCTCAGGTCCGGTGGCGGCGACGGCCCGAACTCCGGCGACGCGACCGAGATTCAGCGGCAACTTCAGGTTGGTCTCCACCGGACCCCAGGCAGAGGGGCTCCCTTTTAGTTGGCTCCCGCCGTGAATCGAGCTCCCGCCGGCGCCAAACCTATCTTCCGCCAAGTTCCAAATCGATCTTTCGCCGAGCGATATCGGGCGCCTCGCGCCGCCTCAGCGCCGTTTTTCTCCGCCTCGCCCGTGTACACGCGCCTGCGCGACGCTTTTTGCCGCCGAGACGTTCTCAACGCGTAACGCCCGCGTAACCCGCGAGGCGAGGCGTTTCCGTCGCGCCTAGCGCATAGGCGCGCCGAGGCGTACGCGGAATAACGCCTTCCAAAACGTGGGTTTTGATTGAGAATAACCCCTATGAACATGCAAATAGCACCCACAATGTTGCATGTACTGAAATCTGGCTGGATGGAAAATTCTGTTTTGCAAAAGTTTATTCAGATATATTTTCATCGTAATTATCTCGGTTTTACTATTCTTTATCTAACTTTTATTGAGTCCATAGTATTATGCATTTTACCTCCTCTCTACATCTTATTATATATTTCTATTTACATGATTAATTATCGGATCCAGCTGTAGCAGTATACCATTTTGTTTTCTTCATCTATTCTAATAGAATTCGCCATGCCTTTCATACGTTGCAGCCTTCATATATAATATATTCACATCAGTTCATTAGCTTTCTGGACCAACGTTACAAATGTTGTCAAATTTAATTCTGGATGTTCTCTACTACAAGGTTTGATGCTTGCCTTCCCCCCTCATGCACAGTTTCCTTACATATTCCTGTTTATTTTGTTAATTTACCTTATTTCTTATACCTTAAAGCCAGGCTTCCATACATAAAGATTTATGATCGTAAAAGAATAATAAATATCCTGTTTTTCATCTTCACAATAAGATGCCAAATAAATGTACGGTCAATAAAATGTACGGTCCGTAAAATGTATGATCATAAAAGAATAATAAATATCCCGTTTTTCATCTTGTACCATACCCATTATAAAAAGCTGAGTAGCAATCCACATTTTATTTCGTTGAATCTATGGGAAGAATCCTAAATGGAGATTATGGCATATTTCAAAGTTATTGAATCACAATTTGGATGTGAACTATTTACAAAATACATATAGATCCAGGACACCTGACCAAAGCGAAATATTCATAAATCCGTGAAGATGTAGATTTCTTGCATTCTAAATCTGAATAATTGTTGCACAACATCTTTCTAATTGTCTTCTTCTGCATGGTCCCTTTTCGTACCTTCAAGTATTTTTAATTCTACTCTCCATTATATGATTAATGCTTTTTCAGGTTCGTAAATTGCTGGAAATTGGCAACCCTATAGTGAAGACCCTGCATATTTGTAGTACTTCACAACCATATTATGTGCCTACTAGGTACTCATAGCCCAATATAGTTTTTTCTATTAAGAAACAACTATTTTTTTAGCTCCATAAGCTATATATTGTATATAATTTGCTACCAACCACTTCTTTCCATATTGGTGTTATCCATCCCTGAGTGTTTTTAAATCTACCCGCAGCAACGCGCGCGGTATTTGCTAGTTCTTATTAATCTTGCTTGCGTTTAACTGTGTGTACTGTAAAAGGGAGCAGAGCCCAGCTATAGTGCGTGTGTCAACGTTATTAGGCGTAGGTTTGACACCACAGCTAACATGTCGTTTGAATTTCACATCATTTTTAGACGAGCGCGAACTGTGCTATTGTGCCGCCATGGAGGGGGTGTGACGGCAACGAAGTGTTCTTGCCACAGTAGCCCTGAATGTGGTCAACTTTTTGTTGACTGACCATGATGATAGAAGTGGAACGTCCACACATTACCCTAGTGCCTCCGACGCGTGAGTCATCGATACTCAACGTTCAACGATCGCGACTTGTGTACCGCTGCAAGGGTCTTCCACACATTACTCCAGGAGCTGCCGGCCTGAGAGTCTAATTGAGTCAAATTATTCTGATCGGAGACATTGACCAGGCCAGGCAGGGCAGCGTTCAACGATCGCGAATAGCGTAACAGGACGCAAGGACCAGATCACCTTGTCGGTTGCACACCTGCGATCTGCAAATCATCATCCGCCGTGCAGGCTGAAAGCTATATAAACGTCAGCTTAATCAGAAATTCAGAACCACGGTCTCGTCTTACGGCGGAGCTGCGTAACAAGCGATCTGAGATGAAAGCGGCGCCTCCCTCGCCCCTGATCGCTCGCTCGGCGACGATCCTCGTCACCGCATTCATCCTTTGCGCCCTGCGGCAGGCTGAGCCCGTGCAAGGTTTGTTGTACTGTACTACATCAGTTTGGAAAGAGGTTTGGGATACAGGAAGCAAACATATAATCCTTTCAGAATGAAACGCTTTTCATTTAATTGTACCCCATCAGTTTGCATTCTGCTTTCTGTATGTAGGGTGGAGGCTCCCGCCGTCTCCTCCATCTCCTCGTGGACATGGACCCGTCAGGTCCGGCCATTGGTTCCCTCCTCCTCCTCCTCCTCCTCCTCCTCAGGAAGACGGCGCCGGCGTGCCGCCTCCAGCGCGGAGACGCTTGCTGGATAGCTAGTACCTGCCTGCCATGCCGTCGCTCACACGACAACAGTACTCCGGCGGCACAATTTAATATGGTTTCTTAGAAATGTCAATTGAATGGATTCTTACCTTTTCTTTCAGATTTATAGTAAAAATGTAAACTGTTCGCCCTCTGTCCATGCCTATATTTCTGGTAACAATTTGCTTAAGTCGTTGAATTTATTAAGCTGGCACCAGAAGAATTTGTTGTTCCGAAAGGATTTCATGTCATCCCCAGTCGTCGACAAAACCCCAACATTCAAATGCCGATCATTCTGTTGACTCGGAAAAATCAGAAAAAAAAATATGCCATTTATTTGCTCGGCCCAATTACTTGTAGGCCGGAGATGCAGATTTGGCCCAGTTATTAAGACCCAGGCCTGTGCTCTAGTGTGAATGCATGAGTACACTCTCCCTTCTGTGCTCAAAAAAAAAAAAAAGAGTACACACCCTTCTAGGAATGCAGTATTTTTAAGTTTAATAGTTTAATCAAAGATAAAAGTTTCTTTTTTAAATTTGACCGATAATCAAAAGTCACGTATTATAATAGCCGGTCTCGATGAATCTCGCAGTATCATTGTCTCATTGAGAGATGTTTTTTTTTGAAGGAAGAACGACCCGAAGGGTCTCGAAAGCTCATTAATTCCTGGGGACACAGTACATAGCAGCCACCATTTTTACAGAAAAACCCACACAAAACAGAAAATTACAAGCGAATCCTTGGTAGTTTCTGCAACAGATCGAGGAGGAAGACGACTGGTGCTTCCTCAACAGCGTCGGATCTCGCCGATAGGGGTCAAATCCACATTGCTCGTCGACCAGCCACCGTCGAGTGGATGAAGAGGGCGCCAACTCACTGATTTGGCAACGGAAATTACCGATTGGTTGACATCATTGCCGGATTTTGGGGCCTCCACCTTGGAGGTAGAAGAAATCATGGCCAGGAATGATCTCCATCGACGATAACAAGTCGTCGCATAAGTTGCCGACCATTAGGTAGTCTCCAGCTTCATGGATAAGATATTCACTCATGTGGGCAGCTGCAACCAAAGGTACCAAGACAATGAGCACGAGGAACAAATGAAAACACTGCACACCGGGGAGGAAGCCGGTGGCAGAAACAAAAGGCATCACGCCTACAACCACAAGGGAAACCATAGGGAGGAATCACTAACCAGCTCAGATAGGAACAAATCGCCACCATAGGACGGCGATGAACGGCGAAGCTGGGAAGAAGACCTCCAAGCTAACTAAGCTACTCCTAGATGGCTAGATCCTAAGACTACTGCTGTACATGGAGGGACCCTCACCCTACACGACGCCGGCAACACGCCGGAGAAGGAGGGGAGGGACCGGATTAGGCCCTCCGATGGGGAGCAGGCAAGGTCACTGTTGAGAGGAGAGCTTTCGAGAGAGGAGGGGGTAACAAACACTTCATGTGGAACATGAGAGATGTTGATGTTGGTGGTCCACTTACTAAAAGACGTTGTGGACTGCTCGTCTCCATCGGTGACGGGAGCTGCCGACCGGTTGAGTCAAGTCAAATTATTCTGATCAGAGTCATAGACCAAGGCCAGGGCAGCGTTCAACGATGGCGAATTGCGTACGTTCCAGCCACCAATTGATCTTGTTCGTTGCACACTGGCCTGCGATTTGCAAATCATTGCCCCGGAAACACGCCAGGCATCATCCGTGCCGGCGTTAAGCTATAAAAACGGCAGCGTCATCAGAACTGTCGTCGCTCGAATAATCGAGAGAACGGCAAATATTTGGTTCGGGGAACAACGATCAATCGAGGTATCGATCTAGGGCACACAGAGAGTTTTTATACTGGTTCGGGCCTCCCGAAGGATAATAACCCTACGTCCAGTGTATGTCGTGTTGAATATAGTGGTGTGTATGATCTATGATCTCCCCCCCCCCCCCCCCCTCATCGGAGGGTTACATGTATATTTGTAGTCCTGTTACCGCCTCTAGGAGTCCTTGCCTTGTTCTACAAGACTTCCGATCTGTAGTAACAGATTCGGAGTCTATCTGCAAGTTTCCTTTCGTGCGATACAAGTCTTCGGAAAATACCAAACTAAGTCTTCAGGAATATCTGAAAATATGGGTTACGACATAAGCCCCCGAACATGTCACTTGACTGATTCGTCTTTGATATTAAGAGATCTTCATCTTCATGCGAACTTCTGACAAGGGATATGTTCTTCACTGAGCACACATACTTCAGATATTCTTGTCTTCAATCCTTGAGTCATCGGAACAGTTCACCGAACCTAGTCTTCGGAACAACCGTACGCACAGGTCTTCGGAACAACTGGCTGAACCGAGCCTTCGGAATAACTGTCTGAACCAGGTCTTCGGAACAACTGAACAAATCGGGTCTTCGGAATAACTAGGCCGAGCGATCGGAATACCTTCCTCCAAGTAGCCTTGTCAACACCAGGTCTTTAAGAGAACCGTCAATCCAGAGAGCCTAGAAGAAATATTAATCAATTCCCATCCTTATCTCTTTCTCTTGGTCCGGTCATAGCATTGACTCCGCTTCAGAGTTGAAAAGACTTTGACACGACCCTTCAATTCTTGTCCTTATTCTCCAAACCAGGCCCACCAGGGTATCCTCTTGATTCACCGCGTCGCCACACGGTTCCCCAGAAAGAAACATAAAAAAAATCCACTTTGCACTTGACCTTTCGGTTTCCAAAGGGCCACCTTTTGTCTATAAATGATTAGGACGGCGGAGCCCCCAAGTATAACTTTCGCATCCACCATTCATCATGAGCAAGAAAAGAACCACCACCTCACGATTCATGAAGTGGTTCGACGACGAGCTCGCCGGCGGGTCGGGATCTTCCTCCGCGCATCCCGCTGGCGCTCCACCGCCTGTAACTGCTGTCCCTCCTCCGCTCTCCGCGGAAGATTACGGGCTTCCTCCTCCAAGTCCTCCTCCAGATCCATCTCAGGTCCTAGACCTAGAGGCGGACACGGCGGGAGATGAAGAGTTCGCGCGCCGCCTCCACATCGCCCTGAACAAGGGGCCACGCGGGATTCCGGCGAACGCCAAACCCATCCTGCTCAGCGACTCCGACGACGACGACGACGACGACGACGACAACAGTAACGACGACGAGCCGAGCAAGAAGAAAGCCATGGTCCTGTACAATTCTGGTTGGGCTCCTTGGACGAGCGCTCAAGCCAAATCCAGTCAGGCGGGTGGCTCCATTCCCGTCGCCGCAGAAGATCCTCTTCTTCCTACTGGGGTCATCAACCCGGTCATGGCATTGAACGAGGGTTCTACCCTCTCCACCACCGAGTCGCCCCTCCCGCTTATCACTCTGAGTGTGGGCGGCGTAGGTGCAGGCTCTGCTGCTGCTGCTGCCGAAGCCTCCTCTCCCCTCATCACATATGAGGAGGACGAGGTTGATGCTGATGCTGCTGTTGCAGCCCCTGAGGACGCCGATAATCGGCGGAACTAGGGATAAGGGGATGGCTATCATACCACTCTCCTTATAGTAGCCTAGGTTTCCTTATTTTTTCTTCTTCTCCTGTTTTATTCTTCTGTCAAGCAGGTCGGAGAGTAGAACCTAGATAATTTTCTGCACGTCTTGCTTGTAATATCTTTTGACTACCTCCCGGTAGGCCTTCTTGAGGTCGTCCTGGGACGCGTCCTTGGACACATCAAGAGCCGCCTTCAATCCAAGATTATAATTTCTGAATGATATTGCATCTGTGATGTTGGCTCTTCTTTTTTCTCTTGACAATGTGTTTCACATGAGTCTTCGAGATATCTGAGCTTAGCTTCTCCGATGTGTCTTGATGAAATAAGTCTTCGTAACAACTAACAGATCACTTGGTCGAGAACTCTTCGGGAGTAGTACTCAACACGTTTTTCACGCACCGAAGGCTCTTTCCGATCCGGATCGTTAATCGAACATTGTTAATTATTCGGGGCAATTGATCCCAAAAAATATTCCAACTTCTTACCTCACAACCAGGTAGTTATCCTTCCAAAAACCGAGCGCAAATCCAAACGCATTATTTTAATAACAGAAAAGAGCATCACCTCGGTATATTCCGCACGTAACCTAAGGAAGAGAAATCCCGCATTTACGGGGAGGCGAACCGTCACGCCGGGTTTTACTTAAGCCCTTCACGCCGTATTCTTTTTCCTCCATCCTTTAGTCTGCACTCTTTTCCATTTCCTCAAACCCTAAACATTTCACATGGCCGCCGCATCCTCGTCCGCCACAATCTCCGGCAATCCCAACGAGAATCAATCCTCCGACTCCCACGACTCCAACATTTCTCTTACCCAGGCGCAGCAGAAGATGAAGAAGGGAGAAATCCCAAATCTCCAGGAGTACTGGAAGAAATCCTCTCTTTTCCTGGAATATTTGGATGAACTGGAGAGAAGGGGGATGATCTCGGCTTTCCTGACTCGACGAAACACCGGCGAAGAGGAGTACCATCATTGCAACACCACAGAACTCCCGGTATTTGAGGCTCATCTCATGTGTGGTTTCAATCTTCCGCCCTCCAAATTTCTTGAGCAGATCTGTAGATTTTACCATATCGAGCTTGTTCAACTCAAACCCAATGATGTGATGATGCTTAGCATGTTTGCCATCTTGTGTGAATGTTGGTTGGGCGTAGCCCCCTGTTTGAATCTGTGGCGCCATTATCACCAGCCCCGGTACTACAAGGGTCAGATGATGGTGTTTTCAGTAGGCTTCGTACTTAGGAACAAAGCTGAGTTCATCCCGTATCAGTACAAGTCTTCCTGGAGCGGATATGTTGGCGATTTCTAGCATACCATTTTATATGCTAACTGCGCCTTATTTAGAGCATAAATGTCATCATTATAGGCCATTAACCCTTGATAATAGCACCATATTTGTATATATGTCGTTCTGGAGCTTTATTATAGAAACAGACGAAAAGGACGACATTCTGGACATTGTGGCTGATCTGGACCTGAAGAGAAGAGAACCAGTAGAAAAGGCCCACTGTGCCGATCGGCACAGCCATGTGCCGACCGGCACATGGGACTCCAAGGCCATCGAAGCTGGCCCACCACTCAGTTTATTCTAGAAGGAAGTTATCCGAGCCAATCTTGGGAGATATCCGTCACGAAGAGATAAAAGATACTCGAAGATTTGAAAGAGCAACACAAGACTTGATCTCGAAGAAAACTGATTGGAAGGCCCACATGGAAGCTACCTAGGACTTCGGAACCGACTTAGGGAGGAACCCGAGCTGGACACGAGGTGTGCCGATCGGCACAACCCCTGTGCCGATCGGCACAAGGACTCTTTTCCCGAGAATCCTTTCCTTCCTGATGTACAGCCCTATATAAACTTGTAAAAGCCCTAGAGTTTCGGGATCCGCCGCCAGAGGGACAACACAGCTAGTAAGTTTAGAGCCACCGGGGCTTTGCCCCGTTCTTCATGTTCTCTAGTTGTTGATCAAGAACCATTGGTGCTAAAGACGTGATCCATCGAGGTAGGCCTACTAGATGGTGATGTATCTTGCACCATGTATTATCGAAGTATGGTTGAATATGTGGATGAATGGTTTTGATTATTGATTGCCTGGATTTTATGGTCTTTACATGCACTTGTTCCTACGCTTAGTGACGACTAAGTATTAGATGTTACCTTAATTGTGGTGGCAAAAAGAGGTGAGAGGTTCAATCTCTCACTATCTCCATTGTGGTTAAGGTAGCATTGGGATCTTGTAATGCGCCATAATTGCACGTTGTCTCTGTACCCCCACAGCCGCTAATGCATACGCGATGATCCTTGAGATGATGTGTAGAGTAGGAAGAGGTCAGCGACTAAGGCGATTGGTCGTGACAGGGCTCGTCGGAAAGGGGCCTTGACCTACCGATCTTCGGTTATCAATAATTGAGTAATCCCGTTTATGATGCTATTTGATTAAGCTTCTTGGTTACGATCTCAACTAGCAGACTTGGCTAACTTACCCCATGATCTAATCTGTTCCTAGGCTTTTCGGACAACACTTCGGACAACTTCACCTTGGTGCCGACCGGCACATCCCCTGTGCCGATCGGCACAACACCCTGTTTTCCTGAAACCCACGCTCACGCTCACTAGAAAGCTTGGCTAACTCTTTTACTGATGATTTTGCTTAATTCCCATAGGTCTCTGTGGTTCGATTAAACCTTGTAATACTCTTCTAGGGGAAAAAGACTACAACTGTACACAGTGCTCTTGCGGTATATAAGTGGGTGCGTAGATACGACCAACAAGCTGTCTTTTTCTGGCGCCGTTGCCGGGGACCTTTGTTCGAATTAGGCATTGTTTGAAGTTTGAGAAATTGGTCACTGTGCCGATCGGCACACCTATGTGCCGACCGGCACGGAGCTTTCTTTCTTTGATTTCTCTGTCTTTTCCAGTATATATGTCCTGTTTTATTTAACAGACAGGTATGGACGGCGCTAAGTCGAATAAACCCTTTAATTACCTCGATGATCCAGAAATTCTCTTTCGCAAGCGTAAGGCGGAAAAGAAAAGCAAGTCAGTGGGAGACATAGAAGACAACCGCGAGCCACTCAGCCCGAAGGCATTGTTTGCAGCTTTGGAAGAAGACAAGGTAGAAGAAGTTCCTGAAGAAGAAGACATGGGAGACGCAACACCAATTGCTAATCGTCTCAAGCCTGCCTTGGACAATGTTACCAAGACTGAATTCACTGCACAAGCGAGACCCTTTCGGCTGGAGCGCTACATGTCTTTGGTTGGTCAGCAACCGTTCACAGGTTCTGAAGATCCTAATATGCATTTGCAACATTTTCTTGAAATCTGCGGTACCTTTCAATTGGAACATATGAATGACAATGAAGCCAAGGTGCGATTGTTCCCTCTATCTCTTATTGGGCGTCCTAAACAGTGGTACCATGGACTACCTACTGCGACCAAGGTTAGTTGGGATCTACTTTCTGCAGAATTTTTGGCAAAATACTTCCCTCCAGGCAAGACTCAAGCTTTGAAAAACAAGATCCTTAGATTCACTCAACTTGCTGATGAGAGCGTTGGAGAAGTATAGAATCGATTCAATGAGTACAAGGATGCTTGTCCGCACAATGGTCTTGCTGAATGGGAGCTAGTGGAGAGGTTCTACACGGGTTTGAATCTTTTGTCCTGACAACACTTAGATGCTTCGGCTGGAGGATCGTTTTTGGACAAGACACCCGCTCAAGCCACGGCTTTGATCAAGAAGATAGAGCAAAATCAATCATGGGTTGGTGAGAGAGAAAGTAGAAGCCTCTAACTTTCCACGGGAAAGATGAAGAGTGTGGTGGAAAGAGCTTATGATGAATTGCTTATGGACAAGCTTGACACCATACAAAGGAGATTGGACAAGATTGATCATATTCCCAAGAAAGAGACCGTCAAGCTAGCGGAAGCCCGTTCCACATGTGAAGAATGTGGAGAACTTGGTCATGTGAGCAAGGATTGCCCCGAAGATGTGAAAATGCTCAATTATGTCAAGAGTCAAGGATGGAAGACTCCATATCAGCAACAAAGGAGTAGCTTCACCCCGTCATCGTCTATGCAAAATGCCATCCCTCTTCGTATTCAATGCCAAGAGTTCTTTCAAGCTCAAGAGAAGGTCAACAAGGACACTCAAGCCAAATTCAAGGAAGTTGATCGTGTGCTTGAGACAATCAATGACAAGGTCATAGCAGTGGGGAGTTCTAATCAGGAAATCCTCCAATTCATGAAGATGATGGAGAAACAAATGGCCCAATTAGCGAGTCGGTAAAAAGCGAGAAAGGAGCTCTTCCTGGTAATACCCGCTCTGCAGAACAGCTGAAATCCATCGAGACGAGGTCTGGGAAGCAAACTGAAGATCCGAAGTTTGCAGCTGGAGCAAGACGACCCCGTGCCGACCGGCACGACGCTGGTGCCGATCGGCACGCTACAGTTGAAGGTGCCGACCAGCACGGAGATGGTGCCGATCGGCACACAGAAGAAATTGACCTCTCGGGTCTGAAAAAGGGAACTGATAACAAGGAACATGGTCCTGCTACCTTTCTGGATA
Organism: Eragrostis nindensis; assembly: GCA_012490785.1. NCBI lineage: Eukaryota > Viridiplantae > Streptophyta > Magnoliopsida > Poales > Poaceae > Eragrostis > Eragrostis nindensis. The sequence continues at coordinate 4,214,445 of JAAXCT010000001.1, read as the reverse complement.
CGCAGCTGTTGACCAAGACAGAAAGGATTCGACATCATGATGAACAATTCTCCAGGTTTGTCGATATTATGAAGAAGTTATATATCAATGTCCCGTTCCTTGATGCTCTTCAAGTGCCTACCTATGCTAAGTACATAAAGGATATTATGCAAAGCAAGAAGTCCTTAGCATCGGAAGAAGTAGTGAAGATGACAAGAGAGTGCACTGCAGCTATTAATGACATTATACCAGAAAAGAAGCCCGACCCCGGATCTCCTAGTATCCGGTGTTTGATTGGAGCTCAAATCTTTGAAGGGGCTTTATGCGATCTTGGAGCAAGTGTAAGTGTCATGCCTCGCTATGTCTTTGCAAGTTTGAATTTGCCAGAGTTGGAGCCTACGGCCATGTGTTTGGAGTTGGCCGATCAATCGGTTCGCTATCCCGATGGAATTGCTGAAGATGTGCCTGTCCAAATTGGTGATCATATTGTTCCTGTGGATTTCATTGTGCTTGATATGGATATAAGGACAAAGACTTCATTGATTTTAGGCCGGCCATTCTTGAGGACAGCGAAGGCGAACATTGATGTGGGGAGTGGAAAGATAAGTTTCGACATAAGTGGAGCCTCCTACACATTTAATTTTCGCCCTAAGGGAGAAGAAGGCCGTACCGTATCCAAATGGGTTGAGAAATATAAGTCTCCGCACCATAAAGCAATCGAGGGTAATTGGAGGAAGGATATGTCCTATCACTGAAGGAGAAGAGACATGAGAACCTTGTAGTGTCGCAACTTTTTCCCGTAAAGCGACGCTAAGAAAGTGGTTTATGCGGGGAGGTCAAGCTCTACGACCTTTTTAAAACTAAGAGCGTTTTTTGGGAGGCAACCCAAAATTCGGGAGCGAGTCATAGGGTGAGTCTTTGTGTGTTAGTGCTTTCGGGAGGGCAACCCGTGAATTAGAGATTTAGTGCTAACCGGGAGGGCAACCCGGCCTTTAAATTGTTTGCTTGTAATCCACAATAATGCTCCCGGAATAAAATTTGTTAGTCCAAGTGTTTGTTTTAACTTTTGTGTGAACACCTACGCTGTCTGTTTACTTTCTGCAGTTTTTTGTTTTTGTATTTTGCTTGTTCGCTAACAGCGCAGGAAGAAAAGAAACAAAAAGAGGAAATTCTGGAATGTGCCGACCGGCACAGGCTGTGCCGATCGGCACAGCAGCAAGCACGCCAAATCGTGCCCTGGACGTTACCCCGAACTGAAGGTGAAAATTAATATGGGGTAAAGAGAAGAAAATATGCGGAATATTTGATGAAGGAAAATTTGGAAAGGTAAGTACAACAATTGTTCCAAGAATATTTCCGTGCTTTTGGTATTTTTCTGTGTCGCAGGAATATGCTGGATGATCTTTGCGAAAGAAGGAGGCACTGGCGGAAATTTGGCACAGTTGCCGGCCGGCACGCCTCAGTGCCGAGCGGCACAGCATGGACACGCCACCTCCAAGAATCTCGACGCTACAGGAAGTCTGACATCCGCAAAAAAATTTGAAATTTTGGCGACACAAAGCAACGAAGTTTGAATCGGGCGCGGACTACACAGTGCCGACCGGCACGCTGCTGTGCCGACCGGCACACTGACCAAGAATTCGAATCGGATCATCAAAGTCTGCGCACATTGGAAGGAGGAAAGATCACTGACACCCATGCGGCTGCCGAGCACAGGGGAGACACCGAGCACCCAGCCTCGGGATGGAGCAAAGGAGCCGACCGGCACGGCACCCGTGCCGATCGGCACCACCTGAAAAATTCAAATTTCGAACGTGCTCCCCTGTCTCCCGACATGCGACACTGTATCAAGCATGGGGAAGAGGAAAAGAAGTTGCTGAAGCCAAGGTACGTGCGAATCTGTGCAAATTTGAATCGTGCCGACCGGCACGGTCTCCGTGCCAATCGGCACACCATGGGAAAGCTAATCTTTTGTAGATGCGCCCCTGTTCCCCGACATCCGACACTGTACAAGTCATAAGGAAGAGGAAAAGAAGGCGTGGCAGCCGAGGTACGACGGAATCCTCGAAATTTTGAACCGTGCCGATCGGCACGGCACTGTGCCGAGCGGCGCGCGCAGGGAATTTGAACCGGCACGGGTTCCTTCCCTTGGACGCCATGGAGAGCTATAAGAGGGGGCATTACCTCCTCCATTTTCACCACAACTTCCTGGTAACTCTCTCCACTCCTCCACTTCCTCCATTTGCGCGATTCGTTTCCATTCTTTCGCAGGAAATGAAGGGGTTTAGTTCCACGCTCAAGAGCGCCGGCAAGAAGATTCGCCGGGGGTTCAGCTCCGGCGGGTCGCACCACTCCGGTGGATCACACCACACCGGTGGATCACACCACTCCGGCGGGTCGCACCAAGCCGGCGACAACAACTCCGACAGCGACTCCAGCTCCTTCACCTGGGCGCGAAGGGCAAGTTCGGCGGGCTATGACAGCCCCGAGCTCTCCGTCGAGATGACACCGCCACGAGGGCGGGATGACTTCTTCATCGGCCACCGCGACATCGGCATCCCTCGAGGACCGAGGCCGCGCACGAGGAGCGCGACCGCCGCCGCCGCCGCCGCCGCCGCGGCGAGCGGACCGTCAATGGAGGCCGAGCCGAGCGAGCCGGCATATGTACCGCGCGCGGTTCGGGAGGGGTTCACCCTCACGAGCCGTGAGGAGGAGTTCTACTACACCAACATCCGCGGCCGCATCTTCCCCAACATCGACATGGATGAGGAGTTCCTCTCCAAAGTCGGGGTATGGCCGGACCTCCAACAATGCCTCCTCAACCTTGGATGGGAGACCCTCCACGATCAAGCGAGCAGCTTCGACATCGAGCTCATCACCGAGTTCATCACCACCATGAGCCGTGAGGTGGACGAGCAAGGAGACGACAAGATCAAGTTCCGTGTGCGGGACGAGCCTTACTCCATCACGATTGAGGGCATCTCCGATGCTCTCGGTTTTGATAGGGAGGCCCCCGTATACGGCGCGGCGACTACGGAGATGCTCGACACATTTTGGCGCCGCATCGCCGACGCGGACGAGCGCAAGAGGGGGCACATCAAGAACCCCACGATCCAAATCCTCCACCGGTGGATGGCCGCACGCACCACCGGCCGCCTCGACACCACCAACATCTCCGACCCGGACTTGCATTGGCTCTACAACGCCATTGCGAGTCCGTGCAAGTGCAATCCCCTCATGACAATGGTGGGGAGTTGGTTTAGCCAAAGGGCCAACCCTAAGGCGAGACTAGCTTTTGGAGGCTACCTCCAAACAATCATCTTCCAAGTCACCGAAGGTAACCTCATGATGAAGGATGATTGTTGGATAAGGTCCACGCTCATCGACGAGTCCATGGTGCGCGGGAAGACCATCACGGGGAGCGCCAAGCTCGGCTACTACGTGTGCGGCACCGGCATCAAGCTTCCCTGCCCCGAGCTCGCCCTCTTCCTCCCGAACAAGATCGACGGAGGGAATTGGATTGAGGCCGACCTCCGCGAGCGACACAAGGTAACGAAGACCAAGCGCGGGAGAAAGGAGGTCGTCGGCCAGTCTTCGGCGAGCGCAGCGGCGGACTGGGACAGCTGGGACGCGGCAGCAGCCGCGCAGCATCAACCAGCGCAGCAGGCACCCGTGCCGATCGGCACGGGCTTTGTGCCGACCGGCACAGGTCAGGTGCCGACCGGCACCAACCCCAGGTACTTCGGTATGCCCCCTGTCTACCCTCAGCACTTCCAGGGGGCACCCTACTATGCTCCTGCAGGTCCTCCGGGGGCGAATTTTGCCTCTATGCATCAGTACATTGACAACAACGTCCAATACGTTGAACGCATCGACAACTTGGCGGGCGAGATGCGGAGCAACACCGACGCGATGATCGATGAGTTCGCAAGATTGGAGGCGGCATACTACGGCTTCGACTACACGCAGCCACCTCCATTCGATGGGTAGAGTGTTGTGTGCGGCACAACTTGTATCGGTTTCCCGGTTTGCGTTTTTCTTTCCCTTTCGCATTCTCTTTTTATTTATTTCCTTATGTGTGTGTGAGCGGGTTGGGAAACCATGTATCGGGTGTGTTTAGTTTGTTTGTGTGCTTTTATTCATGCATGTGTGCTAGTAGTCTAGTTTTATTTATGCAAGTGTGCTAGTAGTATGTTTAGAATGATACATCACCATGTAGCCCGCGCTTTCAAATCCAATATGATGATGATCTTTATGCTTTATTTGAAAAATGATACGAGTATGTATGTCTACCTTGAGAAGTGTTAATGATAATCGAGCGATGTTGAGCATAAATAAAATTTCGAACTTTCACTATAATGTATTCGGCAAATACTTCATATGTGGCGTAGTGCATTTCAAAATTCCCATGCAAGGTCTAATAAAAGATCGATTTTGGATGACATGACTTAGTACTTATTTCTTTATAAAATTTAAACGTTCTTATTGTGAGCTTTAGAATTACTCCATATCATTCGGTTGTGCCTACCAATGCCAAATATATGTGACTCAATTGAAGCCCTTGCTAAGTAGAGACTATGATTGATGATTGAGCTCGGTTAAGATTTAATTCTTAGGGTATGAGACTTGGAAAATTGGCCACATCTTTCGCGTATCGTGTTGATTTTCTAGCCTATTCCCACTCGAGCTATGCAAATTACCGCATTGGAATTATGCATAATTCGCCGAGTATCCGATACTTGAGAACCAAATTCTTTGATTCGAATATCAATCCTTGACCACATCCTACTGTATTCTTGGCTATACATCTGACACAGCAGTTCCAACGAAAAATCCAGAGCGAAATTGGCAGGTACAGACAGTGTGCCGACCGGCACAGGTTGTGCCGACCGGCACACAGAGAAAAAAAACGGAAAACAGAAAGAAAGAAAAAAAAATCTGTACCTTGCGCTGTTTTGCTCGGGACTAGCAAAAATTTGAGTGTGGGGGGAAGAGTGAATTCCCTTGAATTCTTATCATAGATTAGTAGCCAAGAATTTCTTTTTCCAATCATGTCCACAATTCTTTGCATTCGATATCCTTCGAAAATGCCAGGAAGTTTCTGATAGATATGCAAAGAAGAAAGGACAGCTTTGTCACCTGTTTAAAAAGATTACGTTCTCTACTTGTGATTGTTCATTCACACAAGTATATGTCCACTGTTCTAAAGGTGTGAGTTTCTTTCTCAATTCAATTTCTAATGGCCTTTTGACAAGTCTCAGTAAAACCAATTAGAGTTATTTCTTAGCTTTGCAATATGTTGTTGATTTATGTCTATTTTCCTTGAATTTCCTCCCCAAGCTACTCATATGGCCTTACACATACATATATCGATAAAGTAGGCTAGGCTTTTGAGTGATTTAGGTGAGAGATTGAAGTTGAGTTGTTGACTTGATCGGTTGAGAAGGATAGTTCTTTTGCTCACAATACATTTTTGGTGATTCACATAAGTGGAAAAGACATGTGCATCAAGTTGAATATTTTCAAGGTTTGCTTTGGGAAGTACTCTTTCATGTTCAATACCCATATTATGAACATATTTGCTGAATACTAAATTGATTTAATCTCACAATGACTAAATGCTCAGCTCGTGCAGATTTGAAATACTTTTATGATTGATGTGACTATATGCAAGTTGATTTTCATTCTTGACTTTCCTCGGGACGAGTAAAGGTTTAAGTGTGGGGGAGCTGTTGGCGATTTCTAGCATACCATTTTATATGCCAACTGCGCCTTATTTAGAGCATAAATGTCATCATTATAGGCCTTTAACCCTTGATAATAGCACCATATTTGTATATATGTCGTTCTGGAGCTTTATTACAGAAACAGACGAAAAGGACGACATTCTGGACATTGTGGCTGATCTGGACCTGAAGAGAAGAGAACCAGTAGAAAAGGCCCACTGTGCCGATCGGCACAGCCATGTGCTGACCGGCACATGGGACTCCAAGGCCATCGAAGCTGGCCCACCACTCAGTTTATTCTAGAAGGAAGTTATCCGAGCCAATCTTGGGAGATATCCGTCACGAAGAGATAAAAGATACTCGAAGATTTGAAAGAGCAACACAAGACTTGATCTCGAAGAAAACTGATTGGAAGGCCCACATGGAAGCTACCTAGGACTTCGGAACCGACTTAGGGAGGAACCCGAGCTGGACACGAGGTGTGCCGATCGGCACAACCCCTGTGCCGATCGGCACAAGGACTCTTTTCCCGAGAATCCTTTCCTTCCTGATGTACAGCCCTATATAAACTTGTAAAAGCCCTAGGGTTTCGGGATCCGCCGCCAGAGGGACAACACAGCTAGTAAGTTTAGAGCCACCGGGGCTTTGCCCCGTTCTTCATGTTCTCTAGTTGTTGATCAAGAACCATTGGTGCTAAAGAGGTGATCCATCGAGGTAGGCCTACTAGATGGTGATGTATCTTGCACTATGTATTATCGAAGTATGGTTGAATATGTGGATGAATGGTTTTGATTATTGATTGCCTGGATTTTATAGTCTTTACATGCACTTGTTCCTACGCTTAGTGACGACTAAGTATTAGATGTTACCTTAATTGTGGTGGCAAAAAGAGGTGAGAGGTTCAATCTCTCACTATCTCCATTGTGGTTAAGGTAGCATTGGGATCTTGTAATGCGCCATAATTGCACGTTGTCTCTGTACCCCCACAGCCGCTAATGCATACGCGATGATCCTTGAGATGATGTGTAGAGTAGGAAGAGGTCAGCGACTAAGGCGATTGGTCGTGACAGGGCTCGTCGGAAAGGGGCCTTGACCTACCGATCTTCGGTTATCAATAATTGAGTAATCCCGTTTATGATGCTATTTGATTAAGCTTCTTGGTTACGATCTCAACTAGCAGACTTGGCTAACTTACCCCATGATCTAATCTGTTCCTAGGCTTTTCGGACAACACTTCGGACAACTTCACCTTGGTGCCGACCGGCACATCCCCTGTGCCGATCGGCACAACACCCTGTTTTCCTGAAACCCACGCTCACGCTCACTAGAAAGCTTGGCTAACTCTTTTACTGATGATTTTGCTTAATTCCCATAGGTCTCTGTGGTTCGATTAAACCTTGGAATACTCTTCTAGGGGAAAAAGACTACAACTGTACACCGTGCTCTTGCGGTATATAAGTGGGTGCGTAGATACGACCAACAGGATATGACACCAAATATCTGATCTTGGACATGGGGAAAAAGAACACCGTGATCAAGATGGACGGCTTAATGCCAAACCATGAGAAATGGGACAAGGGTCTTCCGACCTATGTTCCTCGATTGAATAAGATGATAGCCAGGGTCAACGAGTTGATCAAGTTGGGCCTGAGAGGAGAACATGTTGTGGAAGAATTCATCCGAAGACGCATCTTCCCTCTTCAGAAGCGTGATCCACTGGCTATGTATTATACAAGTCCTAGCGAACCTAAATGGTTACCAGCTGGAGGTAGATGTCCATCACTCATCAACATACCAGTATATACTTGATATCTGATTTCTGTTTGATAAGCATGTCATCTTTTTCTCTCCTTTGCAGCTGTCGAACTCTCCGAAGACGATGTCTTCAAGAGAGTGTACGATATCATGGGTACTGGACCAAAGGTTAAGCCTTCGACAGTACCTCTTCCTTATAGTGCAGAAAATCCACCTCCCGAGGTATGTTGATTGTAGATCTCCTCGATTTTCTTGAAGACATATTTTCCGCCATACTAATCTTGTGTTCTGTAGAACCTTTACGAACCTGGCCCCGATGATGTCCAACCTGACGTTGATATAGTCATCGGGGACAGCGATGAAGAAGACAACGGTGATCGGGAGAAGGATACTGCCGTTGCCGATGACGCCACCAGCTCTCTTGAGTGAAAAGTGGCTGCTATTGCCGCTGTCGAGCAGTCTGAGGCGCCAGGAGATACCGAGAGGGCTGGACCTGCTACCGATCCCACGTCCGGTAATACTCCGGTGGGTGTCGAAGCCACTAGCCATCCTCCACCTGCCGTCGAGTCTTCGAAGCCCCCAGCTGGGGCGAAGACAAAGACAACGACTCGCAAGCGCTTCCGAGCGGCAACTCCTGCAACTCCAGCAGCTCCATCAGCTCCAGCAATTGTCGCTCCCGATGTCCCTGAACTGCCTCCGACTCGCGTCGCCAATCCTCGTACCGGCGATCAGGTACCCATCGAAATAGTTCGGCAGTCTTTTTAAAGGGTTTTCCAAAATCTCTCAAGTCTTGTCTTCCCAGGCGACATCTGCTTCTAGCCCTGCTGCCAAGAGAAGACGCTTCCACACGAAGAGGTATACTTCGTAGGTGTTCTTACCAAATTCCCTTGCTGCTTGAAATATTTTTATCCGATCTTCTGATGTGTGACCATGCTGTAGTGTTCTATCCTCTTCTGCTGAACCTGCTCCTGCTGTCAACCCTCCGGCCCCGAACGTACAATCAGCGCCCGAACAGGCCCTAATTGTTTCTACCTCCGCATCCGGGACAGTTGGGGAGAACTTAGTGTTTGAGAAGCTGAGCCAGGAGGTCGTTGCTGCCAGGAAGTGGCATCTGCAAACTTGCAAGCGCCTTACTGACAGAATCAAACAGAAGGATGGAGAACTTGTCGCTCTTCAGAAGAAACTTTCTGATGTTGAGGCTGCCTATGCTTCATCTGGGAAAGATGATAAAATTCGAGAACTCGAGGCGGCTCTCATTGCTTTGAACAAGACCCATGACGAAGCAAAGGAAGCTCATGCCAAGGAGATCACAGATCTAAAAGCTGAACATAAGGAGTACCTCAAGGATCTGCATGTGGAAAGAGAGGCTTTATCGAAAACAGCGGAGGGTAATTCTTCCTGTCATATGCTGTTTACTTTTTGCCTTCTGCATATCCCTGAAGTAATCTAATATCTTCTGTTGTAGATTTGAGCTCCAAAAATGAAGCCCTGAGCACTGAGAACATAGCCAAGACCCAAGTGATCCAAACTCTGCAGGCGGAGGTGAAGAAGCTGAAGGATGCCAACAAGATCCTGTCCGCAGAGAAGGCCAAACTTGCTGACAAGGTTACTGATAGTTTAGTCAATGGCTGTGCCTTTGCTTTGGCTGCTTTGAAGAACCGTCATCCTGAATTGGATGTGAAGGTTGTAGAGCAAGGCTTTACTTGTAGTGTGGGTGAACGTGATGCACTTGTTGATGGTCTGATGGAATCAGCCGACAAGTTCATCATGGATTTGAACTTGGAAGCACCTCTTTCTGATGAGGAGAGGCCTTGAAATACTTGTTCAGCCCTGCAATAAAACAATATTTTGTTGTAATATTGGAGCTCAAGCTCCTGTTAATTTGACTTAGATATGCACAGTAGCCCAGCCCCCTGCTTTGGTGGATACAAGTTTGACTGTATGCAGGAAAGCATTATCACTAATATGCAATATCTAAATAACATAGAAGGATGCACATTAATTCATTGACGCGTAGCTTTGCCTTTGACAAGCGACGTTTGAACTAATGCTCTGAAGTTGCTCCATATCTGGAACTCATAATAGCTATATAACATTTGACTTTGCACATGGCAAGTTATGTTTCAAGCTAAGTAGTGGGGGTGTTGATCTTGCAACGTGGTCTGAAGTTGGCACTTATAACTCGATGGCTAAGGCTCTTACTTCAGACACTCGGGGAGACTTACGAAACTTATGAACCATTGGCCAAGCTATCATGTAGCACCATATGGCATAAGACTTGCAGTCTGTTGGGTGGTTGATCGTGCAACCGGCCTAGGGAGAGCCACTTATTAACCTCATGGGCTAAGGGTCCCTCGCTAGAACATCATGGGGGTCAATTAACTTATGAACCACAGTGTGGCTAAGCCTTATGACCAATCTTGCCTGAAGGGGCTGTTCGTACCGATGCCTTATAACCCTCATGTGGCTAAGACACCAGCCAAACTAGTAGACCGACCTTTGGTCAGCCTTTGGAACCTTGCACAGTAGTTGGAGAAACTGAACACACTTTATTCATCAAACAATGGATTACACATAAAACTTTCTAAGCTGATCAGTGTTCCATGTTCCGGGCAATATATCACCGTCAATATGGGCTAAGATATAAGCCCCCATGCCAGCATCTTCAACTACTATGTATGGTCCTTCCCATGGAGAAGACAACTTGTGCTTATCCTTGGTTTTGATGTCCTTCTTGATCACCAGATCTCCCACATCTAAATGTCGACCGACCACTTTGCGACTGTACTGCTTCTTCAGAACCTCCTGATAATGTTCCACATTATGGAGTGCTGTGTTGCGTTCTTCTTCGAGGAGCAGTAGATCAACCTCTCGAGAGATTTGCTGGTCGTCTTCATAGAAATTGGTGACCCGATGAGCCGCCAAGTGAATCTCGGGTGGTAGTACTGCATCAGCGCCGTAGACTAGGAAGAACGGAGTTTCCTTTGTAGCCCGACTTGTAGATGTTCGTGCTGACCACAGAACGGTCGGTAGCTCTTCGATCCAATTCTTGCCTTTAGCTGCTAGCTTCTGGTAGACTCGTGCACGCATCCCCTTCATAAGGATCCCGTTGGCTCGCTCAACAGCACCATTGGTTTGAGCATGAGCCACCGAAGATGTCGGGTGAAGTATACCATGATCGGCACAAAATTTCTCAAACCGGCGACCGATGAACTGTCGATCATTGTCTGATATTAGCTTTCTGGGAACTCCAAACCTTGTGACTATACTCCTCATGAACTTGACAGAAGCAACCTCAGTGATGTTCACAACCGCCTCTGCCTCGATCCACTTGGTGAAAGTATCGATGGCGACGTATAAGAATTTGTACCCTCCTTTGGCTTTAGGAAACGGTCCCAATATGTCTACCCCCCAGATAGCAAAAGGCCATGTAATTGGAATTATATGCAACTCTTGAGCATGCCTTGTACTTTGCCTACTGAAGAATTGACAGGACTTACATGTCTGCACGAGGTGAATAGCGTCTTGCTTTGCCGTGGGCCAGTAGAATCCGTGCCTGAAGGCTTTGCCGATGAGAGTGCGATAAGCTGCATGTGCACCGCAGATCCCACCGTGTATATCATGCAGTAATCGAATACCATCTTCCGTAGAGACACACCTCAGCAGAATCCCATTGAGACCTCTTTTGTAGAGTACGTCGTCAATCAATACGTAATGCTTGGACTTGCGGGCCAGCCGCTCCGTGGCCGCATCATCATCTGGGATAGGACTGTTTTCGAGAAACAGGCGAATCGGTATGCGCTAGTCTTCGACAGAGCCTTCTCCCGAATCGATAACCATCATTTCCACTGCATCATGCGTGCTTGCCGCCGATGGCTTGTGGAGCTTTTCTAAGAACACATCATCTGGGACTGGAGATCGTGATGAAGCAATGCAGGCTAAATGATCAGCGTCACGATTGTCCAGCCGTGGTACGTACCGCACTTCGAGACCATCGAACCCTTTCTCCAGCTTCCGAACTTCTTCAAGATAATCGGCCATCTTCGGATCAGAGCATTGATACTCTTTCTGTACCTGCCGGGCGACTAACTGTGAATCCCTTTTCACGAGCAGTCGGCTGATACCGAGAGATTTGGCAATGCGGAGACCTGTCACGAGGCCCTCATATTCTGCAACATTGTTCGTAGCTTGGAAGAGCAACTGGATGGCGTACTTCAATACTTTTCCTGCCGGAGATATGAAGACAACTCCGGAACCGGCACCTTTCAACGTGAAGGAACCATCAAAATACATGACCCAGTGATCTGGATCTTTCTTGTCATCATCACCATCATCGGTCCACTCTGCTATAAAATCCGCCAGAGCTTGTCCTTTGATGGCTGTTCGAGGGACATATTCAATCTGGTATTGACCAAGCTCTACAGACCATTGAGCAATTCTGCCGATGGCATCCTTGCAATGCAGAACAGTCTGGAGCGGTCTATCCGAGACCACCTTGATTGGATGAGCTAAGAAGTAATGCTTCATCTTTCTGGATGTCATCAATACTGCGTACAAGAGCTTTTGCACCATCGGGTAACGTGTCTGGGCATCTTTCAATATCTCACTGACGAAATAAACAGCAAACTGTTTGGGCCCAGTGTTTGTTTCCCGTTCAACTGTCAGCGCAGCGCTAACAACTGAATCTGTGGCAGCAACATATAAGAGCAGTTCTTCATTAGGCTGTGGGGGTTTCAGGGTGGGCATATTTTTGAAATAAGCTTTGAGCTCCTTGAACGCCTCTTCTGCCGGGTCATCCCACTGAGAGCCATCTTGATTGCGTAATAACTTGTAGAATGGCATACCTCGTTCTCCCGATCTCGAGATGAACCGGTTCAGGGCCGCCATCATGCCTGCTAGCTTCTGGACTTCTCGCCTGGTCTTCGGAGGCTTCAACTTTTCTAGAGCCGCAACTTTTACTGGGTTGGCATCAATCCCTCGCTCGGAAATCATGTACCCCAGTAGTTTTCCAGACTTCACCCCGAAAACACACTTGGCAGGGTTGAGTTTCATCTTGTACTTTCTCAGATTGTCGAAGGTTTGCTTCAGGTCTGCCAGGAGATCATCGGACTTCTTGGTCTTGACAACAATGTCGTCAATGTAGGCTTCGACGTTCTTCCCGATCTGATCCTCGAAGACTATGTTGACACACTTCTAATAAGTACACCCCGCATTCTTCAGCCCGAAGGGCATCGTGATGTAACAGAATATTCCGAACGGCGTGATGAAGGCCGTCCTTTCTTGATCGTCGACATTGAGGCTAATTTGGTGATATCCAGAATAAGCATCAAGAAAAATTAATAACTCACTAGTGGACGTAGAGTCTACAATCTGATCTATCCTCGGAAGAGGGTACTCATCTTTAGGACAAGATTTATTCAAACTAGTGTAATCGACGCACATGCGCCAGGACTTGTCTGGCTTAGGAACTAGTACAGGATTTGCTAGCCATTCAGGATAGTCTACCGTTCTAATGAACCCGGCTTTGAGAACCCTAGTGACCTCCTCATGTATGGCGTCGCGTTTGTCCGGCGTGTACCTTCGCTGCTTTTGCTTGATCGGCTTGAAAGCCGGGTCGATCCCTAATTTGTGCTCGATCACCACCCTGGGATCCCGGGCATATCAGATGGCTGCCATGCAAACACATCGATATTCTCCCGGAGGAAGGCTACGAGCGCGTCTTCCTATTTAGGGTCGAGATTGTCCCCGACGTTGGTCTTTTTGCCGGGGTCGATGAAGCTGAGGCCAATCGGCTTGCTGCCCTTTTTAGCAGGCTCATCTCCTTTCGCGCTTGGCCCGTCGACAGTCTTTGCTGGCGCTTGGGCGACCGCTGTCGACGGAGATGCCGCATCTGAAGCCTTCGTGTCGGCAACTGCTGCTATCTGCCTTTGATCTTCTCGAGGAGTTTTTGGCTGGCGATGTGTTGGCGATTTCTAGCATACCATTTTATATGCCAACTGCGCCTTATTTAGAGCATAAATTTCATCATTATAGGCCATTAACCCTTGATAATAGCACCATATTTGCATATATGTCGTTCTGGAACTTTTATTGCAGAAACAGATGGAAAGGACGATATTCTGGACATTGTGGCTGATCCGGACCTGAAGAGAAGAGAACCAGTAGAAAAGGCCCACTGTGCCGATCGGCACAGCCATGTGCCGACCGGCACATGGGACTCCAAGGCCATCGAAGCTGGCCCACCACTCGGTTTATTCTAGAAGGAAGCTATCCGAACCAATCTTGGGAGATATTCATCACGAAGAGATAAAAGATACTCGAAGATTTGAAAGAGCAACACAAGACTTGATCTCGAAGAAAACTGATTGGAAGCCCACATGGAAGCTACCTAGGACTTCGGAACCGACTTTGGGAGGAACCCGAGCTGGACACGAGGTGTGCCGATCGGCACAACCCCTGTGCCGATCGGCACAAGGACTCTTTTCCCGAGAATCCTTCCCTTCCTGATGTACAGCCCTATATAAACTTGTAAAAGCCCTAGGGTTTCGGGATCCGCCGCCAGAGGGACAACACAGCTAGTAAGGTTAGAGCCACCGGGGCTTTGCCCCGTTCTTCATGTTCTCTAGTTGTTGATCAAGAACCATTGGTGCTAAAGAGGTGATCCATCAAGGTAGGCCTACTAGATGGTGATGTATCTTGCACTATGTATCATTAAAGTATGGTTGAATATGTGGATGAATGGTTTTGATTATTGATTGTCTGGATTTTATGGTCTTTACATGCACTTGTTCCTACCCTTAGTGACGACTAAGTATTAGATGTTATCTTAATTGTGGTGGCAATAAGAGGTGAGATTGAATCTCTCTCACTATCTCCATTGTGGTTAAGGTAGCATTGGGATCTTGTAATGCGCCATAATTGCACGTTGTCTCTGTACCTCCACAGCCGCTAATGCATACGCGATGATCCTTGAGATGATGTGTAGAGTAGGAAGAGGCTACCGACTAAGGCGATTGGTCGTGACAGGGCTCGTCGGAAAGGGGTCTTGACCTATCGATCTTCGGTTATCAATAATTGAGTAATCCCGTTTATGATGCTATTCGATTAAGCTTTTTGGTTACGATCTCAACTAGCAGACTTGGCTAACTTACCCCATGATCTAATCTGTTCCTAGGCTTTTCGGACAACACTTCGGACAACTTCACCTTGGTGCCGACCGGCACATCACCTGTGCCGATCGGCACAACACCCTGTTTTCCTGAAACCCACGCTCACGCTCACTAGAAAGCTTGGCTAACTCTTTTACTGATGATTTTGCTTAATTCCCATAGGTCTCTGTGGTTCGATTAAACCTTGGAATACTCTTCTAGGGGAAAAAGACTACAACTGTACACCGTGCTCTTGCGGTATATAAGTGGGTGCGTAGATACGACCAACACGATGCGAGTCAAGATCTTTCGAGTCAAAGTGGCCAGCGATGATCAGCGCATTGACGTCGCATCTCACAGCCTGGTCTTGATCGGCGCACAGCGTGATAACACCCGCAGGTCCTGGGATCTTGAGCATGGCGTAGGCGAAGTGCGCAGCCGCCATGAACCTGAACAGGAACGGTCTTCCCAGGATGCAGTTGTAGGCAGATTCGAAGTCAGCCACCTCGAACGTCAGGACTTCAGTTCTTCTATTTTCTCTCGGGCCCACTGTCACTGCTAACTCTATCTTCCCAAGAGGACGCGAAGACACCCCAGGCAAGATGCCATGGAATGATTCCTCAACTGGTCGGAGAGCGGTGATCGGCAGGCCCATCTGATCGTACGTCTTCTTCATCAACAGGTTGAGACCGCTTCCGTTGTCGATCAACGTCTTCGCGACCTTGTTCCTGTGGATAATGATTTTGGCGACGAAGGGCAACTCTGGGTTGCTCAGCAGAGTCTTCGGGTGGTCATCGGCATTGAACGCGATCGGAGTATCCGACCACTCTAGTCTTCTAGAACAGAGTTCTGCCATAGCCACCTCTCTCTGCAGCTTCTTGTATTGGCTCTTGGACGACAGAGCGGAGCTTCCTCCGAAGATCATGTTGATCTCTGGGTACCTCTCCTCCTCGTCATCGTCATGATCTCTGCGACTTCTGTAGCGTGGACGTTCATCCCGGTCATCGCGCTCCCTGAGCTCCCGATCTCGGTACTCTCGATCACGGCGCCCACGATCCTGATTCTCCCGATCTCGGTGCTCCCGATCTCGGTGTTCTCGATCTTGGCTTTCGCGGCCCCGATCCTCTTCTCTGGTCGTCCGTGAGGTCTTGCCCTCTTCTAGACGCTTCTTTTCGAGTAATCGAAGCACTCTTCTAGTTCGTGGTTTGGGGAGCGATGAATCGGACACCACTTAGCCACGCCTTCGGGACGACCTCGCTTCTTACGGAAGTGATTACGATCCGATCCCGACCGATCGACCGCATTCACCTCCCTGTCTTCTGACTTCTTCTTCGGAGCCTTGCCCCGGCCATCGGAGAGGCGAGCACGAGCATCAGCAGTCTTGGCACAGATTTCTGCCAATCGGAACAGCTCTGCAGTAGTCTTTGGCTCGTTCTCCGCTATGGTCTCCACCATCTTCACATCCAAACACCCTTCTTGGAAGGCGAGGACTACTTCTATATCGGAGATGTCTGCAATTGTGTTCTTCATTAGGCAGAAGCGCTTGATGTAGTCTCGAAGATTCTCATCAGCCTTCTGTTTAACACCTCGGAGCTGCTCTGGCGTTGCGTTGCGGTTGTACGATCCAAGGAAATTTCCCTTGAAGACCTCGCACAGTTCTGCCCAGGAGTCAAAGTGATATGCCGGGAGGTTTAGCAACCACGACCGCGCTGCTCCGGTCAGGGCGGTGGGCAGATAGGCGCACTTGATTCTTTCATCTCCTCCTGCGGCATCTATCGTCGTGGAGTATATCGACAAGAACTCTTCTGGGTTGATAGTGCAGTCGTACTTGTCGATAGACCCCACTTTGAACTTGGCTGGCCAACAACAGTTCGGAGATAACTACCCAGAGCCCTATATGGGGGCGGCTTAGGAGCCGTCTCTGGGCGCGTCCCTCTACGAGCTGGAGCGCCTGGGGTTTGTTGGTCTGGTTCCCCCCTTGGGGGATTGCCAGTTTGGTTCCTCCGCTGGTTTATCTGATGTCTTGCATCTGAAGGCTCCAGATTACGCCGATGTCGCCTTGGGTGATCGGAGGATGATCCATGTGAGGATGAATCGGCCCTCTGATCGTTGGTAGCCCCCAGGCGTCTGTGTACTGGAGTCCTAGCCGGTGCAGCAACCTCCTGATCTTGCAGTGGGATCACGCGGCCGGCAAGTTCCACGACTTGTTGTACCATCGGAGCCAGTGGTGTTCCGTCAGGGGCCATACGCGCGAGGGAATCCAACGCGGTTTGGAACCGGACGGCGTCGAAGTCGGTGTTGAGATTTCTTGGCGTCACATTGGATGGCGCAACCGATCGAGATCTGATCGAGTCAATGGTGCGCAAATCGCTGGATGCCTCGTCGTCACGTCCCGCCATGAAGACTTCTCTGGCCGGGTTGTGACCCTGGTTTGGATCTCCGATCTCAGGGCAGTCATCGTCGCTGAAGTCGGACTCGTAATTAGGATAACCGAGCCCGAACCCAGGAAAATACCGCCCCTCGGTGATGTCGAGAGCGATCTTTTGCATTCTCGCTTCTAGCAGAGCTAGGTGGCGGATCCAAGGTGGATCCGTCTTCTAGGCGGGTTCCAAACGGAGAGCCCGATACCCGCGAAGCGATCTGGAACTCGGCTGCGGAATTTCGCAGTCCGAACGTAGTACATAGGGCCGCCGGCGACACACGTGGCGCCGCCGACGAGCTCTTTTCAGCAGATCCGTACGAGGACGGAGCTTTCATGGCCGCCGGGGACGCCTCCTGCGCCACCGACGACGTTTTTTCCTGGAGATTTCCTTCCTTGTCCGCGACGAACGTGAAAGACCCGAACTTGAATTCGGCGCCCACCGGGAACTTCATCTTGTTCGCCAATGCCATCTGATGCTCTAGATGGATCCTCAGCGCTGCGCCCCTACCTGGCGCGCCTCTGTCGTCGCTCGAATAATCGAGAGAACGGCAAATATTTGGTTCAGGGAACAACGATCAATCGAGGTATCGATCTAGGGCACACAGAGAGTTTTTATACTGGTTCGGGCCTCCCGAAGGATAATAACCCTACGTCCAGTGTATGTCGTGTTGAATATAGTGGTGTGTATGATCTATGATCTCCCCCCCCCCCTCATCGGAGGGTTACATGTATATTTATAGTCCTGTTACCGTCTCTAGGAGTCCTTGCCTTGTTCTACAAGACTTCCGATCTGTAGTAACAGATTCGGAGTTTATCTGCAAGTTTCCTTTCGTGCGATACAAGTCTTCGGAAAATACCAAACTAAGTCTTCAGGAATATCTGAAAATATGGGTTACGACAGCGTCATCAGAACCATGGATGCATCATCCATGCGTTCAGCCGCCGTATGGTCTATCTGACGGTGGAGCTGCGAAACAAGCGAGCTGAGATCGATGAAGGCGGCGCCTCCCTCATCCTCGTTGGCAGCGTGCTCGGCGACGATCCTCGCCGCCACGTTTATCCTTTGCGCTGCCCTGCTGCAGGCTGAGCCCGTGCGAGCAGGTTTGTAGTTCTCCGTCAGTTTGGAAAACTTTGAGAAACACGATTCTTTTTCCAGAATGAAACTCTTTTAGTAATTTGTACTCCATCAGTTTGAATTGTGCTTGGGTATGTAGGGGGGAGGCTACCGCCGTCTCCTCCATCTCCACGTGGACATGGACCCGTGGGCTACTGGGTCATCCCTCCTCCTCCTCCGGAAGACGGCGCCGGCTTGCCGCCTCCTGTGCGGAGGCGCTTGCTGAATTGCTAGCTAGTACATCACACGACAAGAAGCGTGTGCATTATGAATCTCAATAGAATCGGTTTTTTTCTTACCCTTATTTGTTTTAGATATTTAATCGAAATGTAAACGATTCGACCTGCCTCTCTGTGCCTAGATTTGTTGCAACGATTTTAAGTCACAGCATACTTGGTGTAAACGCCTAAAACCTACAAGGATCAAATCGGCAGACCTGATGGCTGGCCACGAGCCACTAATTGCCGAGGGAGGACATATTTTATTCAACGTGTGAATTCCTTAAGCTGGTACCAGCTGAATTTGCGGTTCCGAAATGATTCCATCATTCCCACTTGCGGACGACACCCAAGTACCCCTCTCTATTTTGACGTGCGGGCCGGATCGAAATGCAGATTTGGTCCAGTAAAGTGCGATCAAAGCCTGTGCCCTCCGCAAATGTTGTCGTCAACATACATCCATTGATGCCAGTTTTCACCGAGTTGACTTTCAGTTTCAGCGATCCGATAGAAAATGCTGTGCACAGTGAAACAGAGAAATGTTACGGCTGAACAACCACACACAGCTCTGCATCTGGATTCGACGCGATGCTCTCATGAATGTACCACACGTGCAATGTCTATGTAAACCAAGATGCTCACGGGACCCCAGAAAGCTCGCTTACCAGTACGCGTATGAGCTTAATTACACGATAGCTCAGATCAGGCCGGGAAGCCTCTCATGTCTCAGCAGAGGTCAAAACCGAAGCCTGCCTAGTGTACTTGAAACTTGATCTCTCGGACGGCGAAAATAAAGAGCAGCGGAGGAGCGTCACTCTGCAGAGAGATGAGGAAGCAGCAGAGTAGGTGCAGCTGCTCGTTCGTCGCCCACAGGCTGCGCGTGCTGCTGATGTCCCTGCTAGTCATCGCGGCGCTAATCACCGGCTTCCTCACAGGAGGTAACAGCAATGTCGCCCTTCTCGCTTCACTAATGATCTAATCCCATGGGGCCGCACTGCACGCCACGCTGCCGAAGCTTCTAGTCTCTGCAATGTTTTTTAAAAAAAAACTCGACCTGCCGGGGGTAAGACCGCCCCCGACGGCATTTTGCTAAGGAGAAGAGCCTCTCACGCAGGTCGAGAAAACCCCGGAACCTCCTCCCCGATCCTACACAGAGACTCAGCTAGCCGTTGTGAGCTTCGGCGCGAGTCTTAACCATATGCTTTGACCCGAGAAGAGCGAGGAAATTTTTTTCACTGCCAGCAATGAACAGTTCACTGCTACAGTGGCCGTGCCGCGGCATGGATCGAACCCGGGCTGACAGGAGCCGAAGCTCCCGGAGGCCTCTGCCTCTAGCCACTCCGGCGACCCCGCGTTGGCCTCTGCAATGTTTTTTCATACGCACGCTTAGTAGTAGTTCCGCTCTGTCGACCAGTGTCTCCATTTCTGAACCTGATCAGCAACATCAGTGAATACAGTTTTTGTAGCAACCTGAAAGTAGCACATTTCTTTCTACGCAAATGGCAAGCATCATCTTACAGTATACTACTACACTTTCAGTAGCGAAGTCCGCCGGCGGGAGAGTGGATGGCGAGTCGCCTCCGGCCCCATCCTCCAGCGGAAGTTCTCACGAAGCTTCTGGTTTTCCGGGCCACAGCTAAGTCCAACTCCAACCGGTCCGGCGTCTCGCGACCGTCACGCCGTTAAAACTTGAAAGAGTCTCTTCTCCAATGTTATTTCAGATGTAGGAATCCATCAACTTGATCAAGTTCACCATATAGTAGAAGTACATATCATCATTTTAGACTCAGCATGTGTCCAGTTTCATTCAGTGTCTCCATTTCTGAACTTTGTTGGGCAGCAGCTCTGTAACCCCTGCATAGTCTGAAACGGTAACACATGTAGTACATCTGTCGAATAAAGTTGTTACTTTTGTTGGGATTGCTTTTTCTTTTTGGAGCACTTTTTTTTTAGCACATTTTGTTGGGATTGCTGAGCTACAGCTTACGTTCAACTAAATTTAAAGCAGCGGAGTCCATGGGCAGGCGAGTGGGGGGCAGCGTGTCGCCTCCGGCGCCAGTCTCCAGCGAGAGCCATCGCCAAGCTTCCAATTTCCGCGACCGGCACTACGCCGTGCTGGCGGTTCCAGGGCCATCCCAGTTGCCGGACAAAGGCTAGCTAGCTAGTCGGCCTGGTGTGGTGCAGCCTTTAGAAATCATCCGACGTGTTGTTCAAAATTGAAGTTCCTTCTCCTATGTTCTGTGCAAGTGTAACCGAGGCAGCAGAGCCATATATAGAACCCACAGAAAGGCAACTGGTCATAATGGGATATCTCTACTTGCTCTGGCTCCACTCGTGATTCGAGAATCAGTTTGAACTTCTCCTAATGCTTTCAAATTTGAGACTGTTTCCAATTCTTAATGTGTCTGATCCTCCTGCAAACGGACACCCTCCCTCTGCATTTCTAATTACTGAATAGTTTGTGAATATCTCTACTTGTTCATACTGCACAAATCAATTGAAACCTAAAACTAATGTGCTGAAAATTTGGAGAATTTTTCCAGTTCTTTACGCAAAAACTGCGTAGAACAGTTTCTTTCTGAGATGCTGAAAAACGTCTAATCTTTACCATATATAAAAGAAGCAGTTGGTGGCCGTGATGGTGGGTGGTCCGTCGTCCGTCGCCGTGCTCAGCTACAGTACTCGGCGCCGACAGGTGGGCCCATTTGCTACAGTACTCAGCGCTGCTCCTTCACCCGAGCGCCTCAACGAGAAGCTTTGAGCCCCGCCACCTGCTCCACTCCGCCCAGTCGAGCGCGCCGTGCCCCACCTGCTCCGCTCCGCCGCCAGTCGAGCGCGCCGTGCCCCAGAGCCCACGCGCTTCCCCTTCCTCGGTCGCCCTCTCGGAGGATCTGGATCCCTCTCGCCTCTCAACCGCGAGACTGCAGAGGCAACCGATAAAAAAAAAAGCCGCTCGCCCTTTCGGAGGATCTCGATCCCTCTCGCCTCCACCGACCACCGCCCCCAGCCAGAATGCCGCCTCACCGGACTGCGCCGCACCATCGCATTCCCGCTGCTATCCTCCGCTCCCTACCCGCCCCGCCAGCTTGTGGTGAATCCCAACCATGCCCAACGGCAGCTACCACATCTGCAGCTTGGGCCAACTTGACACCAGGCCATGCGCAGCCTACCGCCGGGCTGCTCTCTTCTGGTTCACTGCTCACTAGAGCCGCCGTCATCATCTACGCGAGGATGCAACGATGGGGATTAGATTGGCAGATGGCATCGGGCCTTGGAAGTTCAGAAAGGCGTCGGCATGGAGCAGGACGAATCGGGGGGAAGAGAGCTGCTAGCCTGCTACTGCAATTGGAAGAGAGATAAGGCGTAGTACTGCGTACGAGTACAACACTGGTTCGAATCTCTCGTGATGTGCGCTCTCAAGGAGAGGATGGACTCTCGGATTACTTGATGCTCCGGGGCACAGGGCAGTCCGGCAACATGGCCATCTTCTGCCAAATGTTATTATCCCATCTCTTCAGCAAATTTTTGGTTGTATTCGTATGCTTTCACCATGAAGCTTCTGACATCAACAAAAACAAAAATGTGTCCATGTTTCCCCATTTGATTGCTATTCACATCAAAATTCCACTGAGTTCATTTTAATTATCATGTTCTTATTCAGTGCCTCCATCTTTTATCTGAAAAGAAATGCCACTGTATTTAAAGATGACTCTTAACACTAATGTACTCTGAGTAGTGACTAAGCTCAACTAATCTGCATACCAACCAGGATGAAGTTAAATGTATATGTTTCGGTCGTCCTTGTTTGACTATAGTTGTAAACACAAAGAATTCAAACATGAAACACTCTTTCATTATCTGCTTCCTAAATTTACTAACACAGGAAATATCTAATGTTCATATTTGCAAATCAACACATGGCCACACAAGGTACAAAAAGCACTGATTTGAAGTTTCGCCACCAGGAATCCTAGACAATGACAATTAGTTTGAATTTCACCGTTGCGAAGCACGGGCATCATGCTAGTATTCCATTAAATTTACAGCAGCGGAGTACATGGGTCGTGCAGCGCCAAGCACAAGCGACAGACCTCGTCAACATCGAGCTTCCAGGTCTCGAGACCGCGGCATGTTTCCAGTACAAACACTCGATGCGATCGTCAGTCAGCAACGAACTAACGGCAGAGAGACGATGAGCATGGACCGGTGGAAGGCCCGAGTTGGACCGAATGCGCAGGTGGGCCAGATGCGGAAACAAGGCCCAGATGACGATTTTTGATATTTTGGTAACTAAATATTGTTTCTGCATATTTTGTGAACCAGATACGCGGAAACAAGCTCCCAATGATTTCTGAGAGCTTCCAATACCTGCATTTTGGGAGTAGAGTAGTACAAAAAGTAGTACGTATTTTTGGAAACTGTTGGAGATGCTCTTACCGGAACATCATCGTGAGTACAAAAAGTTAGGCACGGGCAGTTTAAGTCCATCTACTACCGCACTAGATATCCGATCTTCCCGAGCGAGTAGACATTTTCTCGCTGAGGAGTGAAACGTCAAACGCAATTAATTACTGTAACTTTCGGACCTTGACTCCTACAGCCACAAGAGGAGACCACGTACGTACATGAACCTCTCGTTATTGGCACACGGTTTTCTCCAAGAGGTCAAGACACGTTAATTGTACAACATCTCGGCCGTTGACCTGAACAGTCGTCGTCGTCGTCAGTTCAGTCGATCTGGTTCAGAGGCCAAGTAATGAACACGGCAAAAATCACGCTGGACTTAGAAAACACGGCAATCATCGGTACCCTCTGTGCCTGTGTATATAAAAGGGCAGCGTTATCAGAAACACAGTAAAGCAAACCCAAACGAATGTTGAGAGAGTGTCCGTAGCTGAAATGAAGCTGGCACTTCTCTCCTCCGCCCTGTTGTTGGTCGCCGCGTGGTCTGCGATCCTCGCAGCTGCATTCATCCTTTGCGCGCTGCACGTTGAGCCCGTGCAAGGTATACCACACACATAGTACAAAGCAACTGAAACTTCTTCTGATCAATTTTACCGCTTTCATTTCTACTCGTCTGTACCATCCTCTATGCTCGGCCAAAAAAAAAATTTGTTGATATATCATTCGATACATGGCGTTTGTTTCAGCAGGGTCGAGGCAGCCGCCTTCACCTCCATCTCCGTCTGGAAATACACCGGACATTATTCATTGATGCTGAATTCTCGGTGCACGCTGGCCTTTTGGATACTTCTACGTGACACGTATAGTACACGTCCGGCTGATTACTTGTGTGTGTTTGTGAGTGTCTGCGTCTGTACTAAGGTTTCACAGAAAAAATTACACCATCGGTGACCGGCATTGCTCCAGCGACACCACAGACGAGCTAGTCTGATCGTATTGCATTTTCTTTCTTTGTTTTTAGGATGAAATTGATTTTGCAATAAAAGAAGGTTTGCTTGCCAGTAACCAGTATTCCAGGAACCAATGCAAACCACTCCACGTACACTAAAAAACTACAGCTCCATTACAGAACGGAGGATGAGAGGCCCCGACAGCACATGTTATACTCCTAGGCTCATTCCTCGGCCACAGGCTGCTCGTGCTGCTCCTGCTTAGCTTACCCGCCTTCGCCGCGAAACCGGCAGTGATTTTCTGCGCGAAGAAGTCTAGTCAACAATGGCTGGCTTTGAGAATGCAAATTGTAAGGGACTGAAAATACTCGATCATAACTGCCGTGTTGGAACTAAGCACTTATTACTAGCATCGTTGGATGGAAGCCGAACTCGTTTTCTGGGTCCAGTATGGCTGTATGGGTGCCTAACTGCTACCTTTGATCGAGTGGCACCGCGTCAGGTCAAAGTAAACGGTCCATCCATACGCAGTTCCACCTTTACTTTCAAAATTCGTCTTCTTGGAAAATGATAGCATGTCTCCAGCTTTCGCTCTGATCCTCCCGATCGGTGTTTTGTTGCGTTTAGTACAATCGTCAATTCGTCATTATTATATAAAGAAAAAGAAAGGAAGAAATCGGACGCTAGTAGCTACTTCCTCTGGTCAGTTCTATTTGACGATTCATACAACCCAAACAATGCTACACGCAATTAAAAAAATGCCGTCTTTGACAAAAGTGACCGAATGGAGTATGAAGAAAGAACTCAGCGTAAGTTATGAGCGCTTGTGCTCAATTTAGTGTAATGTGTGAACTATTTACTTATCTCGACTGCAAGAATTACAGGAGTACAAACATGTCTCCTCGTTGAAGAAATAGTCTATCAAAAATTAAATTCTTTTGACAACTTCCACATTTATGAACTTGGAGTTTATGACAGCCAGGATTATGGCATATGAAGTACTCCGACCCTTTTTATGATGCCGCTAGCTGTCTAGATTAAGTTTGAGCTAAACAATGTTATCAAGAAACAAAAGATTCACCAAACTCTATTCTTCACAATTCACACAAAGATATATTTTGGTCATTCATACCAATCTATATATAGTATTTGCCGTTTCATCTACAAAGCTGCTTGCTGAGGGTGGAATAATAGATGTATCCTTATCTAAGAAAATCAGCGAACCTGCTGCGGCCTGCAGACGCAACACAGAACAGGATCAAATTACGCTCGATACAATCGAACCGTCCGGTTGCAGTCATAAATATAGCTCAGCATAGGTTCAAGCTATTTCATTCAGTCTCTGAGATTGCACTCAACTCAGGAGGAGAAATGGAAGGGTCTTCTACAAAGTTTTGCTCATCCCCACAGAAGAATGGCTTGGGAGGTATCTGTAGGCTATCAACGCCAGCTTCAAGCATCTCTATGACCTCACCCATCGTTGGTCGATCATGTGACATGATCTGGATGCACCATAACCCTATAATGCACAGCTTCCTCTCCACCTCATGGATGTCAACAGAGTCCGAAATCTCGGTCACCTCTTGTCGATTTAGTTGATTATACACCCAAAGTGGGTAGTACGCTTGGCTTCTCCTTTCTGCATGTTGCTCCAAGTTTCTCCGTCCACCAGCCATCTCGAGCAATAACATCCCGAAGCTGTAAACATCTGACTTGCATGAAACGGCACCGAAGCTACGAGATATCATCTCGGGAGCTATGTACCCAATGGTTCCCCGTGCAGCGCTCACTGGTATGAAGCTGTTGTCCCTTGGGTAAAGTTTTGCAAGCCCAAAGTCGGCAACTTTTGGAGTGAAGTTACTGTCTAAAAGGATGTTGTGTGGCTTGATGTCAAAGTGTAGTATTTGCATATCACATCCTCCATGCAAGTAGTTGATTCCTCTGGCAATGCCTAAAGCTATTTCATTGAGTTTATCCCAAGAAAAACTCCGCTCAGGTGAAAAGATATATTTGTCAAGAGATCCATGAGGCATGTACTCGTAGACAAGTGCCCTCCTCGTTTCCTCCGAGCAGAATCCAACTAGACGCACTACATTGACATGATGAATACTTCCGATGGTCGACACCTCGTTGATGAATTCATCTCCATTGCACAACAAATTGGTCAACATTTTGACAGCAACATGAACATTACCAGGAAGCACACCTTTGTACACAGACCCATAGCCTCCTTGGCCCAGCTTCTCTCTGAAATGGCCTGTGATTGCAGTGATTTCAGTATAGGCGTACCTCTTTGGGCTAAGAGCTTGCTGAATTTTGAGAAATCTTTCTACTGCATCAACAGATTTCTTTGTTTTCCAGTATTTGTAAGTCAGGAATACCAATACAGCTAATGGTGCAAACATAAACCTCAATAGTATTGCAAGTACTGCATAAACAAGGTTGCAAACTTAAGTTAGATGAATGCAAGTATGTGACCATAATGACCCAGAATTGAAATCCTCATACCGATCATGAGCTTCACAGTATCGACAGCAGATATTATGGCGACTGCAGCCCAAAATAATTTAGTTCGGTAGGAGTAATAATTTATGCATATTAAGAAATGCAAGTCAATCCCAGCAATGGCAGAAATCTGATTTAGGACCCTTGAGCTAGATATTTGAGTGTAGAAATAACTGCAAGTTATGCCATGGAACATCAAACAGGGATTAGTGAGAGGATGAGCACATAAGACATGAATCGAATTTGAGAAAAAAAAAAACAAATGGAACCATGCATCACCTACAGTCCAACAAGCTCAGACTCACCTTATAGAATCGTTAAGGCATGTATTAATGACCCAACTGTAAGTCATCTCCTCCCTTCGGAAAGGAAATTTAACAGCAAAGCCATTCCTCATAAATTTTACGACATCTTCATAACTTGCATTATCTGGTGCCTTCACGAGTGAACTGCCTAAAGGAATCATGCTCAAGTATCTACATGAAGGTTCCATGTTTCCAATAGAAAAATCATACGAAGAAGTCCATACATAAACAAAAGAATTCTTCGTGTTCCGGCAACCAACCGGCTTGTAAGTAACACTGAGGAGAGTGTCAGGGTTGGAAACAACATTACTTCCTATTCCAACAGGCTGTGAGCAATTCACAAAGGCAGCCCATGTAGTTGCATCAGGATACAATTGAATGGTGATTTCTGATTGCAAACCATATGCATAAGGATGTTGATTCGTCTCAGGAATAGGACAACTGCTATTATGCAGATTGGCATCAACAACCCAGAAAATAGATTCAGTGTAGGATATGTTAGTCACAAAGTATCTACCTGTGTTAATATAAATTATGGCCTTGTTGTCACTACAAACTAGCTCGTATGCTTGAACACCACAACCAGGGGGATCACCTTGCATACGGAAAGGATACTGGATGTCTTGGAGATGACCACAGGAGAAAAATGGGCAGTCAAGTTTCTCTTGATCAACTGCTGCTGCAGTCTTCGTTAGAACAACAACCAGAGAAAAGATGGCTAAGGATCGCCAGGAAGCAGAAAGAACAAACGCACCCGAGTTTGCCATGTTAGCACCAGAGATGCACTCTCCAGTCTGAGCTGATATAATGGTCATGGGGGAGGTTAGTTGAGATTAGTCAATTGTTTCAAAGGAATCTTCTGACTGACATGGAACACTACGAGAAGAAAAGTCCTCAATAGTTGACTGTTTTGTTCCAGTCTCATGGGTCATAATGTCAAGGATTTGACTTGTAGTGCAGCGCTCAAAGAACTATCCAAGAAATTCCACCTTATGAAGCCGCCGAGTTAGAATTCTTGCACCACAATAATGGGCCCGCTAACCACAACAAATATTTGGTCGCTGAAACCAACAATCTCCATTCCATAGATGTAATATCATCTGTTTGCCTTCTGTCTCATGAAATGTCTAACACTTTAGCTTCAGCTCTGCTCCTCTTAGTTCTCAACAATGGAATCACTATGGCCGCTGCAAACAGTGATGAAAATTTCTTCAAAAACTGTCCAGCATCCAGGTGCAGTGAAGTTGGACCAGAGATCCGGTTTCCATTCCGCCTCGAAACCAGTTCTCCATCATGTGGCGCACCTGGCATGGAACTACTTTGCTCTGAGCAAGCAGACACAATCCTTGTTCACCCAATTCTTGGCATCTGCAAGGTAATTTCCATTGAGTATAAATATGGTATTATCGATGTCATCCCAATGGCAGACTCCAAGTGCCCTCTTCAGAATATCATCACCACCAATCTATCAACAAAAGTTTATAGACCTGATGGTCCTGAATTGGCTACACTAGTGAGTTGTGTAAGAGAGTTCAGACCAAATAATCATATTCGTTTTGCTGGCCCCATCTCTTGCCTTAGCAACACAAGCCAGCTCTCGTACTTGGTGTCTTCTTATCAATCCATGTATGTTCTTCCATTGGACTGCGAGGTTGTTTCAAATGGCATTTGGATACCCTTCCAGTTTAAAAATATGGATATGGGCTTCAATGAAATGGCAAAAGGAGTCATTACATCTGGTGAGATGTCGCTCAAGTGGTCAGTGCCTAACATTACTGATGTTTGCCAAGATTGTGAATTTGGAGGGGGACATTGTGGGTTCAGCACGAAAACTAGACAAGCATTCTGCAAGCATCACAGTAAGTTTCTAACTGGCTCATGCAACAAGAACATATCTCGAAAAGCAGCTTATATGTTATATGTGTTATCAATTTTTGGCATGACAAGGCTTGTACAAATCGTTCCAAATAATACATCCTGCCTTATGCTTTGTTTCTAGTTCTTTGGGGAAGTTGGCGGTGTCGTGCTTTTAGGTTACAATGAGCAACATGCCAATATATGTGCATTTGTGCATAAATAATAACAGAAAAGTTCTTCTCAAGATAATACAACCCATTGAAAACAAAAACTTTGCCCTTTCTCAAAGACTCATGAACACAGGATTCAAAAGCTATGTCCTCAACGCACAGATATCTAATTTATTGACCATATCCTATTCCAATAAACAATGCTGGAAACAAATCAAAACACTACTGGAGTCTTTCACAAAAAAAAAAACAAAAAAAAAACTACTGGAGTCATTCCTCAGACATGTGCAATGTCTGAATAATTATGCACATTAAGATCAGGAATTTAAGATGGAAGTAGGAAGTTATGTTTTACAATTTTCTTGATACCCAAAGACAAATTCTACTCCCTGGGCAGAAGAAACTCCATGTTTTATAATTGGTCCAGTGGTTAGCAACTTAGGTGACCTCCTAAATAAGTTTAGACCCAAAGAAAACCATGAATGAATCTAATTGTTTTCTTTCCTACCTGCAGGTTCCCATGTCAAAGTAATCGCAGGTATGTGGTTCAAATGTCTTAACCCGTGGAATTTCTTTTGTTTCTTACAGCTCTAGCTGTATCTTCAGAAAACAAACACAGATTTCAATTTGACTATCTAATTTTTCTTCAATTTATTTGTTCAGCAACGTCATCAGTTAGCACGTTTCTTGTTCTGTCAATAATGGTGGCCACGGCACTATGTCTCGCCCTGAAATCGAAGAATGATGAAGAGATACACTTGAAGGTTGAAATGTTCTTAAGTACTTACCAGACGTCTAAGCCAACAAGATACACGTTTTCTGAAGTTAAGAAGATAACAAGACGGTTCAATAACATACTTGGCCAAGGTGGATTCGGAAGTGTATACAAAGGTGAGCTGTCCAATGGAGTTCCTGTGGCAGTCAAAATGTTGGATAACTCAAAGGGAGAAGGTGAAGAATTCATCAACGAAGTTGCAACCATTGGGACAATCCACCATGCCAATATTGTCCGCCTTCTGGGTTTCTGCTCAGAAGGATCAAGACGTGCTCTGATTTACGAATTTATGCCTAATGAATCGCTTGAGAAATATATTTGTTCACAAGAACCTGGTACTTGTCACAAGGAAAAATTAACGCCTAGCAGAATGCTCAAAATAGCAACAGGAATTGCCAAAGGAATCGAGTACCTGCATCAAGGGTGCAATCAGCGCATCCTTCATTTTGACATCAAGCCTTCCAACATTTTACTAGACTACAGTTTCAAACCAAAGATTTCAGACTTTGGACTTGCGAAGCTGTGTGCGAGGGATCAAAGCATTGTCACACTGACTGCAGCAAGGGGTACAATGGGCTACATAGCACCAGAATTATATTCTCGGAACTTCGGGACAATATCATATAAGTCAGATGTTTATAGCTTTGGTATGGTGATGTTGGAAATGTTGAGTGGAAGGATGAGCTTGAACCCAAGGATAGAGAACACAAATGAGGTATATATTCCAGAGTGGATATACGAGAAAATAGTCATGGGGCAAGAACTGGAAATGGCCATGGAAATGGCACAAGTAGATAAAGAAATAATTAAAAAGCTGGCTATAGTAGCTCTTTGGTGCATTCAGTGGAACCCAGCAAACCGGCCATCTATGGCGAGAGTGGTGAACATGCTGACAGATAGTTTGCTGAGCCTAAAGACGCCCCCTAAACCATTTGTTTCATCCCTTGGTCACAACACATGAAGCAAAAGCTAGAGACCACATCATAATCACTCATCGTATTGGTTATACCAGTTATCAACATGAAGCAAGAGACCAGAGTACCAGTTATCAACATGTATTGCTGATACCTTCTGTCTACAACATTTCGATGTTCTACACCCTAGGTTTTCTTTGCAACCAGATTCTTTTACTAAACCATGTAAAATGAATGTGCCACTGGGTCTTATAAAATGGTATATGATTCAGTTGCCTCCCCCAAGAAAATATGATTCAGTAGTTTGGTAGTGTAGAAGAACTTGCTGCTTACTTTGAATTTCTGCTATTCTTGCGATTTATCTGCATTGTGAACATTGACACGGATTACTCGTCCTCAACGAAGAACTCCTGCCTCCAGGACAAGCTGCCGGTTATCACCTAGTTGCTCACGGCGTTTCAGAGTAAGTTATCGGTGGCAGGAGGCTCACCTTTATGGATGCTGCGGACAAGCTAGCGTGAGACTCCCCATACGCCGATTCCGGTGGCGGTCGGCGAGGCTCCGAAAGGTGGGAGGCGCTGGGAAAAGCCGCGACAGCCGAAAGGGGAGATCCAACGGTGTGCCGCCATGGGCCTCCGGGCGTAAGACGCTGCAGTGATTCGCCGGAGTAGCGGCACGGCGGCGCTGGCGGTACGTGCTCGGTAAGGCCATTTGGCGGACTGCCGCCGCCGCCGACGAGCCGGAGCACCGCCGGGAAGGATGTGCGGTGGGCTTTAGTTTCGTGGACCGAGCTCTAGCAAAATGCGAATCAGCCCACAGGCACAGAAACGGAGGCCTAACATAGTGGGCCTTCGCGGCGGAAGCTCCTTTTGCGGGCCGGAAATCAAGAGGCATGGTCCAGCAGGCTGCAGCAGAAGCCAAGAAATCTGCTGGTCTGCACATCCGGTGATCAGTTTCGCACAGGTAGTGTGCTCCCCCCCCAAAAAAAAAAAAAAAAAAAAAAAAAAGAGTTTCGCACAGGTAGTGAATTTCTGCGGATCAAAACGGTCCAGGCAACAACTCAAACTCAAAGTATCCGGTAGTATATATCACAGAGACCACTGCGGCAGCATCGATTAATGAAAAGAAAACCTCTCTGCAACATGCAAAAGTCAGCCATACTTCTCTCAAGATCCATATATCAAAATGGGCAAACACGACTTCTCAAAAAAGGACATATTAAAAGAAAATAAACACAGACGCAGGCGATATGTTTAACTTCTAATGACGTTGCAGTTTTGTTTCTGGCCTTTCCTCCTTTGCATATCCTTTTATAATTTCAGTAGCTTTCCGACTTTCGGAGCGCACTTCTCTGTCATGAAAAGCTTTAATTTTCGTGTTTGTAATCTTAGCCAGATTATGTATAGCCCACAGGTCCCGAAAATCCAGCTGTACTCGTCGGCGTCGCCATCAAAGTTGACGGCATGATTGCCGGTCAAGGCGTCTGAGGAAGGAGCTGCTCCCACAGCTCTGCCGACATGTTGGACCAAAGCCATATTTCCATTTCAATTATGGCCTTATATGCTTGCTGCCGACATGTTGGACCAAAGCTATATTCCCATTTCACTTATGGCCTATATGCTTGCTGCCTCCAGAGTGCATGTGATCTGAATGCCACCGAAAAACATTGAGCAGATTAGGATTGAACATAGTTAGATTTCTAGTTACATATATGTTCTATTGGCAAATAATGCGACAACAACCAAAAAACAATGCAGAGGTAGTACCAATATGACAGGCTGAGGCTGCACCTATGACTTAAAAATCGACATAAAATTTCTTTGCTTTAAACTTTTTCGTCTGCCAGCAAAATTTGTAACCAATAATTTGCGGGTAGTGTAAGGTTGTGCTTGTGCACTTCAACTTTGGAGGTATTAAGCAAGTTCCACATGCAACCTCAGCGCGTCAACCACACAGTTTTCCAGCGTTTTGACCTTGACTGTAGACTACCCATTCAACACGCAAAGACTTGGAACTTTCCCATCTTACCCTTATGACCCCGTCTGCTACCCCCTTGCGTTCTTCCTTCTGTCGAAGGAGCCAACGATAATCCCGAACTCTCTTCCTTCTCTCCAAAACAGAAGATGATAGTGGTGAGGTCCTCCTTTACTCTCCACCTCCTGCCTCTCTTCCTACTCCTATCAGCTGATACCATCAGCGCAACTACGTTTAACATCACCAACCTATGCTCCTACACCGTGTGGCCGGCCGCTGTACCAGTCGGCGGTGGCGTGAAGCTCAACCCCGGAGAGTCGTGGAGCTTCAAAGTGCCGGCCGGCAGCAACCCTGGGCGTGTGTGGCCACGCACAGGCTGTTCATTCAATGGAGCCGGTAATGGTTCGTGCCAGACAGGAGACTGCGGCGGCGTGCTCGCCTGCACAGGGTATGGGAAGGTGCCAATCACGCTTGCCGAGTTCACTGTGGGAGGAGGAACAGATTTCTTTGATATCTCCCTGGTCGACGGTTTCAACGTGCCAATGGACTTCCTGCCAGTCCCGACCAAAGGACAGGGAGGGCAAGGGTGCAGCAGGGGGCCTCGCTGTGCAGCCAACATCACATCGCAGTGCCCAACCAAGCTGACGGCACCTGGGGGCTGCAATAGTCCGTGCAATGCCAGTAACGCTTGTGCAGCCACCTCAGACTTGGCATACTTCGTCCGAATGTGTCCCGACGCGTATGGCTTCGCCGAAGATGCTAGCTCGAGCACTACGTACTCTTGCCCCTCGGGTACCAACTATCAGGTTGTCTTCTGTCCACCATTAAACATTTCAGCTTCGGTACCAACTACAGATTCTCCTGCTCCTGCTCCTATCCCTACAGGATCAGAAAGCAACGACTCTCCATCCACAGGAAGAAAAACTTTTGGTGTGATCCTTGGTTCTGTCAGTGGTTTTATTGTACTCGCCGTATTTATCACTTTCTTTGCATATAAACTAAGAACAAGGAAACGTCGGGAGGCGCAAGAAGAAGATGAAGAGCTTGGGGAGCTACCAGGAATGCCGATGAGGTTCACATTTCAGCAGCTAGAGGAAGCAACCAACCAGTTTCGAGAGAAGCTCGGGGAAGGAGGATTTGGGTCAGTTTTCGAGGGAAAATATGGTGAGGAAAGAATTGCAGTAAAGCGTTTGGATCGAGCTGGCCAGGGTAAGATAGAATTTTTGGCTGAGGTCCAGACAATTGGCAGCATTCATCATATCAATCTGGTGAGGCTGATTGGCTTCTGTGCAGAGAAATCACATAGGCTCTTGGTGTATGAGTATATGCCCAAAGGGTCCTTAGATAGATGGATCTTTTACAAGCATGGAAACAATGCTTCTCTGGATTGGCCCATACGATGCAAGATTATCACTCACATAGCTAAGGGTCTTTCTTATCTTCATGAGGATTGCATGAAGCGAATTGCTCATTTAGATGTCAAACCCCAAAATATCCTCTTGGATGTAAACTTCAATGCTAAACTTTCTGACTTTGGGCTATGTAAACTTATTGATCGAGATAAGAGCCAAGTGATCACAAGAATGAGAGGCACACCTGGGTATTTAGCTCCTGAGTGGTTGACATCCGAAATTACAGAAAAAGCTGATGTCTACAGCTTTGGCGTCGTGGTCATGGAAATCATTAGTGGTCGAAAGAACCTTGACACTTCACGATCTGAAGAGAACATCCATCTTATTACCTTGTTGGAAGAAAAGGTGAAGGGCAATAAGTTAGCAGATTTGATTGACAAGAACAGTAGCGACATGCAAGCACACAAGCAAGAGGCGATTGACATGATGAATCTTGCAATGTGGTGTTTGCAAATCAATTGCAAAAACAGGCCTCGAATGTCAGAGGTTGTCAAAGTCTTGGAAGGTAACATGAATGCAGAAAGCAACATTGATCATAACTTTGTTGCGACAAGTGCAACAAAGTTTAGTATTGCTGAAAATATAGGTTATTCAGATCCACCTCTAGCCTCAGTTATATCAGGCCCCAGGTGAAATGAGGAAACATAGACACGATCTATTGTATTGATCCCTTCAGAAGACCCTGTGTGTTGCGTTTATTTTACTTGAAGAATAGCAACATTACAAGGCTACTTTTTCCTAGAACAGATGAAAAATTCTCCTTTATACTTTTGTTCACGTTCCAAGGCTACTTTATAACTTTATACTTTCACGTTCCAATCTCATTGTGTAACACAAATTTGTTTCTAGTCTTACTCATGAAATTCATCAAGCCTTGAAATTCTCATACGCTATCCCAAAGAGGAAAAGCACACAGGAGACAGAAATTTTGGATTCGAGGAATCCAATTTCCAGAAACAAAACGAAGCGTGTTCGTACCTAGATTCACCTATGGTGTTCCTTCGATGAGCAACCATATCCAGCAATCCTTGGAGGCTTTATCCTAAAAAACATATTTCTCTGACAGTAACAAGAAAAATCAAGCGGTCACAAATGCATTGATATAATTTTCAACAACTATATCCAAATTCAGTAAAATCAGACGTGCTGAACAGAATTGAACATGGAGTAAATTACCGCGAAAGACAAAGCTATGCTTCGGATTCATGCTACTTGATAGCTAGAGGCGTTCAGGCGATTCCATGCATCTATAGTTCAGAGTAGGGATGCATACTTGCGGGAGGTTGAAATGTGGGATGCCAAGGCGGTTGCTCCGACGGGCGGAGCAGACCCGGTGCGGGGAGAAATCCGCAAGAGGGGCGTCGCGGCTTGATCCATGCCGCGTCCGAGCGCTTCTTCATACCCTCCCGGACCGCCGCAGCGGCACCCCTCGGCGGCAGTCGCCGCGGCTGGATCCGCCCCCGTCTCTCGGCACGTCGACGCGGCCGGGGAGGTATCTCCTTAGGGCCGCGAGCGATGATGGAGGTAGAGGCTGGGCACGTGATTTGACGGCAGGGACAGGGGGATGCTCGGCGGCAGGCTAGCGCGGTCGCCGGCGGCGGCGCAACCACGCCCGGCGTCAAGGCGCCGCTCGGAATATTCGTGAAAGGGCCCCTGAGTTTGGATCGCGAATCCAAATATTTACATAAAGCCCCCTGTTTTGGATCGCGACTATTAACTGCGATCCATTTAATTACATATAGGTCCCTATTTTGGATCCTGATTAATAATCGCGATCCAAATTTTATAAAACAACCCCCTATTTTGGATATATCAATTGCAAAGAGCTCCCTCGTCGGCTCATGATCCTTCAGTCCCTGCGCTTCCGGTTATCTCCAGCGCCGCGTATACGGCGTCCAGACCAGCAGGCTGAGCTCGGGCCGCTGCCCGGAGCGCGGACTCAAGATCTGGGAGGACGCGTGCGGCGGCGTCCCCGGTGATGATGATCTTGCTGCCGACGCTGGTGTAGCGGCAAGGTGTGGACGTCAGGCTTGATCCAGGATGCGGTGAACTAGGAATCGAAGCGTGCCGATGACGGTGGATTCCGGGTGCTACAGGCGCGTCTCTGTTGTGTCCGATCGACTTGTCCGTAGCTTTGTAGGAGGGAACGCACGGCACGGCGGCGACCTTGTCCAGGGACGGCAGGTTGCTGCCGGTCTTGTGCAGAGATGTTGTTTCCTCTTCTCAAGCTTGGACAGACAGAGTGCATCCCTCCCTGACTTCTTTATCGAACTTGTTGCTGAGCCATTAATTACATAAAACACCGCAAGAGGAAGACACAGGAAAAATAGTGGAGAGACTGCATTCCATGATATTTGCAAAGAGAACTGCTACAGTGATGTGCTTTGCAGGAATAAAGCAATTTGCAATCCCTACAGCTTCCGTTTGGAAATCAAATGTATTCCAGCATACACATTAATTACTACTAGCAGTGACTATAAGGTTGATTGCTACACGCTGCAAACACGATCATTACACATGCGACGGTGGCAAGCTATAACTAAACTCAGTACGTACAATTGTTCTTTACACTTATTTTTACCGGTAATTCGTTTATATAAATAATAAAATTGCGAGGTTGCTGTCTCGGGGCCAATCTCAGTGGCCGTCTTCATGGACCTTGCGAGGTTGCTGTCCAGGCTGCGTGATTTCCAAGTCGAACCTGATGTGGATGACCGATTCATCTGGAGATGGACAGAAAACGGACAGTCTTCGGCCAAGTCAGCCTACCTCATGCTGCAGCAGGGGGAGTGACACTCCACGGAGGAGCGGAACGGCTATGGACAGCACTGCGACGCAGACTTTGGACTGCCGATCGGAGAATTCGCCACGGCCTGCAAGCAAACCCAACTTGCTCGCTCTGTGACCAACATCCAGAGACGCCTGAGCACATTTTTATCGGATGCGTCTACGTACGCACGCCAAATCTGGACGGCGGTGCTCACTTGGCTCACGGGGGGCGCGCCTTCGCGTGGTGCGAACGCATCACTGCCAGGTTGGTGGAATCAAACGCGAAGATCAGTGGCGCCATCCAAGAAGAAGGGATTGGAGGGAGCGGAACGCGCGAGTTTTCGATGGAGTGGAGGCCACGACCATGGAGCGGCTGCGACGCCTAAGAGAGGAGGCCACCATCTGGGTCTGGCGGGTGCTAGGTTGTTTAGGAGGCGAGTAGTAGCGTAATGTAAATTTGGGCCGCATTTCTAGGCAGCCGGCTGAACAGCTTATGTATCTGGCGTAAGCTTCGCTCCGCGTTGTGTAAAACTCTTTTCTTCTATCAATCAATGATACGTAGCTCTCCTGCGTATTCGAGAAAAATAATAATAATAAAATGATAATATGTGGATCTAATGTACCATGCATCATCTTCAGATATCAAATAGTCAGTTGAGCATAGATGTGACATCATTAGCTGATGACGGAGGGAACCAACGCTTTGGGATCGGCTTTGCTAGGCACTCTCTGATCTGTAACTCGTTTCTAAAAACGAAAAATGGAATGAAAAATCCATTCTTCGTGGATTTTTCAACATCTTTATATAGCTCATGGATTTTTTACAACATCTTCATAGCTTGCGTCCTCGGGCAATAGTATGCCGGAACCATCCAAAGGTTCATGGCCAGGTAACCACATAAGGGCTTGAAATTTTGAGCAGAACAAAGGTTGCTTGTCTACCCAGTTAACACATAGATGAAATCTTTCTTAATGAAAAGGCAGTGCACCTACTGCTTTTCCGTCAAAAACACGTAGCACCGCTGAATGAAAAGAAAACCTGTCTGCAACTTGAAAATTACAAGTCATCCATCAGCCATACTATACTGTATACTCTAGATCCACATATCACACACGCACGCGCGCCTTCACGAAAAAGGAAAGGTTAAAAGAAACTAAATACAGCCTTAACGGCACCAGAAGATGCTCACCGAGTCATCCCCAGCTCTAACTTTATGCTGTGCTCAACTTCTAATGACGCTGAAATTATGTTTCTGTCCTTTCCTCATCTGCATATCCTTTTATAACTTCAGTAGCTTTCCGACATTGGCGGGCACTTCTCTGTCATAAAATGCTTATTTTTCGGTTTTACAGTGTATTGCCCTGAGGACCTGAAAAATCCAGCTGTAAAGCTTGACGTTCCAATCAAAGTTGAATGATGAATGAGACTTCTTAGCCTGTAATTTACGGTAAGATTGGTCAATCGACGCGGCTGAGGTTCCACGGCCCCCCACAGTCCCACACGGCTACACCTGCTTCTTGGCTTTCCCACCTGCCGGCATGTTGGGCCAAAGCGTAAGTCCCACTTCGTTTCATTGGTGCCTCCAGATTTGCAGGTGATCTGAAATTGCCACCAAATAACATTGAGCAGATTAGGATTTAACATAGTTAGATTTCTAACATGTTGCCTATATGTTCTATTCGTATGAATATCATAATTTGATAGCTGCACCTATATGGCTAGATCAGAATAATTTGCATTGTGTTACGTATTTTTGCCTAACGAAAAATCTAAGAATTTGCAGGTATTGCACGGATGCACCTTCTGATGTTGAAGGTATAAGCAAATTCCACATGCAGGCCCAACGCTCTCAACCACAGTTTTCCACTGGTTGTCGTTGAGTGTAGACTACCCGTTCAGCACGCATCAACTTTTGTCATGTTTCTATCTATCCCAGTGACCCTATCTGGCACTCCCTTGCCAATGAGGTGTTATAATCCAGAACTCAATTCAAGTAAACCAATGCAAGCAAAATACAACAAAAGATGGCAGTGGTGAATGCTTTCCACCTCCTCCCTCTCTTCCTACTTCTAGCAGTTGCCACTGCCGGCGCCACCACGTTTAACATCACCAACAGTTGCCCCTACACCATGTGGCCAGCCGCTTCACCGAGAGGCGGCGTGAAGCTAGACCCAGGGGAGTCATGGAACCACAACGTGCCGTCCGGCGCTGGGCGCGTGTGGGCACGTACGGGTTGTTCATTCGACAGTGCCGGTAATGGTTCATGTCAGACAGGAGACTGCGGTGGCGTGCTGGCCTGCACACGTAGCGGCCATCCACCGGTCACGCTTGCTGAGTTTGATGTCGGAGGAGAAACAGGAGCGGATTTCTTTGACATCTCCCTCATCTCCGGATTCAACGTGCCCATGGACTTCCTGCCAGTGCCGGCTAACGGGCAGGGTGGGAAAGGGTGCAGCAAGGGGGCTCGATGCGCAGCCAACATCACATCGGTGTGCTCAAAGGAGCTGACGGCACCTGGAGGCTGCAACAGTCCATGCAATGTCAGTGGCGCTTGTGAAACCTCCGAATTGGCGTACTTCATCCGGATGTGTCCTGATGCGTATGGCTTCGACAGAGATCCTAGTAGCTTGACATACAGTTGCCCCTCGGGTACCAACTACCAGATCATCTTCTGTCCACCAATAGATATTTCAGCTTCAGCACCAACAACAGTTTCTCCAGCACCAAATACTACGGGTGATTCAGCACACACGGGTTCCACGTCCTTTGCAAGAAGCAGAACTTTTGGTGTGATTCTAGGTTCTGTAGGAAGTTTTATTGTACTTGCGGTATCAGTCACTTCCTTATATAAACTAAGAACAAGACACCGGTGGGACATGCAAGAGGAGGACGAAGAGCTTGGAGAGCTACCAGGAATGCCAATGAGGTTCACCTTTCAGCAGCTACAGGAAGCAACCAACCAATTTCGAGAGAAGCTTGGAGAAGGAGGATTTGGGTCTGTTTTCAAGGGGAAATATGGTGAGGAAAGAATTGCAGTGAAGCGTTTGGATCGAGCTGGCCAGGGTAAGAGAGAATTTGTGGCTGAAGTTCAGACAATTGGTAGCATTCATCATATCAATCTGGTTAGGCTGATTGGCTTCTGTGTTGAAAAATCACGTAGGCTCTTGGTGTATGAGTATATGCCAAAAGGGTCCTTGGACAGATGGATCTTCTACAGGCGTGAAAACAACGCTCCCCTGGATTGGCTAATACGATGCAAGATAATCACTGATATAGCTAAGGGTCTTTCTTATCTTCATGAGGAGTGCATGAAGCGAATTGCTCATTTAGACGTCAAACCACAAAATATCCTCTTGGATGAAAACTTCAATGCTAAGCTTTCTGATTTTGGACTATGTAAACTCATTGATCGAGATAAGAGTCAAGTGATCACAAGAATGAGAGGCACACCTGGGTATTTAGCTCCTGAGTGGTTGACGTCTGAAATCACAGAAAAAGCTGATGTCTATAGCTTTGGCGTTGTGGTCATGGAAATCATCAGTGGTAGAAAGAACCTTGACACTTCACGATCTGAAGAGAGCATCCATCTTATTACCCTACTGGAAGATAAGGCGAAGAGCAGTAAGTTAGCAGATTTGATTGACAAGAACAGTAGTGACATGCAAGCACACAAGCAAGAGGTGATTGACATGATGAATCTTTGCAATGTGGTGTTTGCAAATTGATTGCAAAAACAGGCCTCGAATGTCAGAGGTTGTCAAAGTCTTGGAAGGTAACATGAATGCAGAAAGAAACATTGATCATAACTTTGTTGCGACAAGTGCAACAATGTTCAGTACTGCTGAAAATATAGGTTATTCAGATCCACCTCTAGCCTCAGTTATATCAGGCCCCAGATGAAATGAGGAGATTCCAAGAAGTTAGTCGCCTATATTATGTGCAGGAAATATATGTCTCCAAAAAATGACGCAATCTATTGTATTGACCCCTTCACAAGATCCTGTGTTTTGCGTTTATTTTAATTGAAGGATAGCAACATTGCAAGGCTACTTTTTCCTAGACTAGGTGACAAAAAAATCTCCTATATACTTGTGTTCAGTTTCCAATTCCATTGTAACTCAGATCTGTTTGTAGTTCTTACACATGAAATTCGTCAAGTTTTGAAAATCTCATATGTTACTCCAGTCCAGATATGACATTAAGCGGAAAACCACACATGAGACAGAAATTTGGGATTCTAGAATTCCAATTTCCAGAAACAAAACGAGGTGTGAGTGTTCCTTCGATTAAAAACTATATCCAGCAAGTCCATGGAGGTTTTATCCCAGGGGCGGAGCTTAGTTGTGGCAAAAGTAGGCCATGGCCCCCCCTGCCAAGCACAAATTTGCACTGAATAAACAGTAAATCAGGCACTGTTCACTCAATTTTTTGCTTAATTAGTGAAGTTGCCCCCCCCCCCCCCCCCTGACTGTTGGTTGAAGCTCCGCCAGTGTTTTATCCTAACAAACAGATTTTCTCTGTCAGTAACAAGAAAAATCAAGCAGTCGCCACCTGCATTGAGATTATTTTTCAGTACCATAATTTGGTGAACTCAGATGGGTTAAAAAGAATTGGACATGGAGTAAAACACAACGTAGTACAGTTAAGTTTCAGATTCATACTACTCTATGGCCAGAGGTGATTACGTGAACCAAAAATAGTTCAGAGCATGGATGCATACTTGGGAGGAGGAGGTGGAAATGTGGGATGCCCAGCCGGTTCTCGTCGGCGCGACAGGCGACGACGGGCAGAGCAGACCGGAGGAGGAATCCGCAAGAGGGGCGTTGCGGGCCGTGCCGCGGCCGAGCGCTCCTTAGTCCCCTCCCGGACCGCACCAGCCCTCGGCGGCAGTCGCTGCCGTTGGATCCGTCGACGCGGCCGGGGAGACGTCTCCCTGAGGTCCGATGAGGTAGCTTCTGGGCACGAGGCTCGACGGAAGGGACAGCGGGATGCTCGGCGGCGCGCCTAGCGAGGGTCGCCGGCGGCCCGCAACAGCGCCCGGCGTAAGTGGGACCCGGCGTAAGTCGCCGCTCGGAATATTCGCAAAAGGGCCTCTG
The DNA here is from genome assembly GCA_012490785.1 of Eragrostis nindensis. Lineage (NCBI taxonomy): Eukaryota > Viridiplantae > Streptophyta > Magnoliopsida > Poales > Poaceae > Eragrostis > Eragrostis nindensis. The sequence continues at coordinate 4,172,951 of JAAXCT010000001.1, read as the reverse complement.
ATTTTAGATCGCGGATAATAATCGCGACCCAAAATTTTACATAAAGCTCCCTATTTTGGATGGCGACTATTAACCGCGATCTAACTATTTTCATATAGGTCCTTACTGCGATCCAAATGTTACGAAACGACTCGGATGGAATATTTGCAAAGAGCTCCCACGTCGTCGTCGGGCTCATCCTTCCGGCCCTGCGCTTGGCTCTCACCAGCGATGCGAGGAAGGACTGATCGGCTGATCGACGGCAGCGCCGCCCGCGTAACAGACGGACGTCAATCTCGATCCAGGGTGCGGCGAATTAGGAATCGGAGTCTGCCAACGAGAATGCTGAGGCCCGAGCACGGAGCGCGCAGAAGGACCTTGTCCGGCAGGGACGGCAGTTGCTGCTGGTCTTGGACAGAGATGCTGTTTTCTCTTCTCAACCTTGGACAGAGCAGAGTGTTTTTCCTTTTAAGCAAACAAACCTTGCACAGCGAGCATTCCTGACTTCCTTATCGAACTTGTTGCTGAGCAATCAGTCGAACCACATTGCAAAAGGAAGAAACAAGAAACGTAATTGAGAAACAACATTCTAATCCTATAATCATAGCAAAAAACTGCTGCACTTATTTGGTTTACAGAAACAGAACAATCTGCAATCCCTAAATCTTCCGTAAGGAAACCAATATATGGTCCAGCATTTACATCACATTACAGGTAGCCACTGTATTGTTGGTTGCTACAACACTGGACACTACCATTACACGTGAGACTCAGGCAATCTATTAATAAACTCAGTACAACAGTTCTTTAGGACAATATTTCAAAGAGTGCTTGCGCGCATTTCACTCATCCTCCTCCTCTATATCATCCAGTTCGGATGACACATAATCAGAACGCACAGCAGGAACCTGATCATCGCAATCACAAAAGAACGGCCTCGAAGGCATTTCAAAGCCATTGACGTCAGACTCGAGCATGTCTATGACCTCGCTCATTGTCGGCCGATCATGAGACTTCATCTGGATGCACCATAGCTCAACAACACACAGCTTCTCCAACTCATGCATATCAACAACCGCCATTATCTTGCCCAATTGCTGTTCAATTAGGTGGTCATACACCCAGGAGGGGTAGAGTTTCCGACTTGAGTTTGCAACGTTCGGATCTGCGTTCCTTCGCCCTTCAGCCATCTCCAACAGCAGCATCCCAAAGCTATACACATCGGATTTGCTCGAAATGGCGCCAAAGCTCCTTGACACCATCTCTGGAGCTATATATCCGACCATTCCCCGCATAGCGCTCAATGGCACAAAACTGTTATCCCTTGGGAACAGTTTTGCAAGACCGAAATCAGCAACTTTCGGAACAAAGTTGTGATCAAGAAGTATATTATGCGGCTTGATATCGAAGTGAAGAATCTACATGTCACACCCCTGATGCAAGTAGTTGATGCCCCTTGCTATGCCCAAAGCGATATCCTTGAGCTTGTCCCATGAGAAACACTTCTCCGAAGAAAAGATGTACCTGTCGAGAGAGACATTAGGCATATACTCGTAGACAAGCGCCCTCCTCATTTCCTCGGAGCAGAACCCCACGAGACGCACGACATGGACATGGTGGAGACCTCGCTGATGAACTCCTCTCCATTGCATTGAGAGTTGCTCAACATCTTGATGGCAACATATACACTGCCTGGTAGGACACCTTTGTACAGAGTACCATATCCTCCTTGATCGAGCCTCTCTCTGAAATGTCCTGTGATTGCAATAATGTCTGTGTAGGCATATCGCAATGGACCACCGAGCATTTGTTGCATTTGCAGAAACTTCTCGACAGCATCGATTGTTGTCGAGGTTTTAGGGCCTCGATAGATTATAATGGGTAGCGAAGTAACCAAGAATACGATGGTAAACACGAGACACAGGGTTTAGACAGGTTCGTGCCTCCCGGAGGATAATAACCCTACGTCCTGTATGTCGTGGTATTGGATTGATGTGTTTTAGATGGAGCCCCTGCCCGCCTTATACATCCGGGGGATCAGGATTACATGGAAAGTATCCTAGTCGGTTACAACTCGGAATTACTTGGAGTACAAGACAAGAGTCCTGATCTATCCTGCCGACTAGCCGCACCTTCCTTTTAGAGTCATAGGCTACTCGGTTTCTTCTGGGCCGGACCGACTATCCTTGTCAGGCTACTCGGCCCTGCTGGTCATGAGGGTACCTAGGGGTCATGGTAACGACAGTAGTCCCCAAGTGCTTTTTGATTGATCTTGATTGCTTCTCGACTAGGCTTCTCTCCATGTATGAGTTAAACTTCAAGTTGACTGATAAATTAAAAAAGACTTAACCTGAACCAAGCTTGTTGTAAATTGAGATACCTGGCCCCGAGTAACTCAGGGGCGGCAGGGCCTTAAATTAGGCATATTATCGACTGACACCCAATACTGAACTGAGTCAAAGAATTAGATGAATCCAAAAAGTAATGGCCGGCTCAGTCGGTTGCAGGTTCATAAGAGATCCATAAAGGAATTTGTATAAAAAGCCAGTTCTCAGAACTAACTAGATCCATAAAGGAATTAGTGAATGAAATGCAGCACCTGACTCAGTCAGCTAAGGCTGTAAAAGCATGCTAGCAAATCAAATGATGAATGCACGTAAGTGCTTCATATAGATGTAGCCCCCGAGTTACTGTGCAATTCGTAGAATTGGACAGAAACTCAGAGCAAACACGAACCAAGATATACTGTCCTGATCCGAGTGAATAAGCGCATCATATAGACGTGACGAAAAATTGCATCCATAAGATGTTCAACTCCCGATCTCTTGTGCACAAGACTGCTTAAACAATCGATCAAGGTGAGTCTTAGCCAAGAATGTGTCATTCCGGACTAGTAGTCTAGGTCCATCTGTCTCAGCTCAGCCGAGGATGATTACAACCCGTATTGTTATATATGGATACGCGCCAGCACATCTATATATATAGATGTAGCCCCCGAGCTTCAGCTTAATTGAGGCAATTAAGTTGAAGGTCAAGGAAATTTCTAGGTAATCATCCGACAAAAAGTCAAGGACGAAGCAACCCGTGTGCCTGGCATGGAGCCGAATAAATCTGATGGAACTCACGCAAGTGAGTCCATATGGACTAGCCCCCGAGTCTGTGGACAATTGGAACAATGTACAGACTCAAAAGAGACTAAAAATTTTTGAATATTAAGGATGAAGCCAAAAAGGCCTGACTGATAACAGCCGAGTAGATTTGTTGGACTCACGCAAGTGAGTCCATATGGACTAGCCCCCGAGTCTGTGTATAATTAGTATAATTATGTACAGACTCTAAAGAGAGAAAGTCATTATACGAAAACTATGTGTAGACAGAAATCAACTCTAAACATCATTACCGAGTGATGAAAAAGAGGATTAAGTGCCACAGTATCCGAGTCAGCCGGAGCTTATCCATCGAGTCAAAAGAACACTGTGTGACAGAATCGATTCCGTCGATATTGTCTTTCACTCCACAGAGGGAATCTGACCAGTTGCTTTTTCAGGCGAGGCAGCTCAAACGACAGGCATCCCGTGGCTGTCCGGATTCCATCGCCTCGGCTTTAAAGAGACTGTAATCGGATTGACAGTCCCCGAGTCTGTGGAGAATTAGAATAATTGTGCACAGACTTAAGAGAGACTAGAAAATATTAAAATATTGAAGATGAAGCCATAAAGGCCTGGCTAATAAACAGCCAAGTAATTTTCCGTCGATAATGTTGCGCCACTGTTGTGATAGATGTCTGTCCGACCGGATGTAGTCAAGAAAGAAATAAACCTTCTGGCCAAGAAATAGTATCTGCCTGTAGCTTGAGCCTAAAAAAAGCCTGACCATCTGACTCTATGGCCGAGTCATTCTAGCCGACTAGTAGTAGTCTTGTGTATTAAACTGGTGGACTGATGTGCTGCCTGGAGCAACAACTGATGGTGTTGAGCTGAGTGAACCACCTTGTCAGCGTTGGATGTTGGGTAACAAGTCACTCAGGCAAGGAGGGACGAGCAGTAAACCTTCTGGTGATGAGGTTGGTTGACCTTGTCTTGACGGAGCGATGATCGTCGTTGTGCAATAACAACGACACTCATATAAAAATAATTCCTTGAAGTCGGTGTGAGCCACTTCAGCCGCAAAGTGAGGCAGTAGCGCATGAGCTCTTGCAGCGGCGGGTGGACGTGGTCTAGTAGCGAGAAGACTGGATGCACCGATGATGTGTGTACTGGATACGACGGCGTGGCAAGCCGCGACACAGCGAGGTAAACTCTAGCTGTAATGGCAGAGACAAGCTCCGCATGTGCAGTGGTGAGGCGAGCGCCAGCAAGACAAGGAAGGCGAGCTCCTCCCCATTGCGTCTGACGGGTACGTTGTGCACCTTCCCGAATGCTAGATATTAGCCGGGAGTTTGTAGAAGACTTGTAAAAATCCACAGGAGTAATAATTCTCGAGTGGCGTTAAGCCCCTGAGCATAGAAAATACGCTCATGAACTCCGAGAGACTTGTATGATGAATTCCTGGAGATAAAACAAAATAGTAGATTATGTAGTAATCTGTCATAAAATAATCAATATGACCGTAAAAACAAGGTTGTTTTTAATCATCATAATTTGATAGTGTGAAGCGGCTCAGCCGTTCTTTTCAACTCTGATAGCCAAGTAGCGTCTTATATTTATGCACTCTTAGAACCTAGCCGGCCCTGTATAACGTGGGACACTGGGTCAACACACGTTTTAGGGAGATGACGGCGTCAGTTAGAGCTTCACAATCGGAGCAACTGCAGCATACAGAAGTCTACAAGATTGACATAAGTCGTAAGATTAAATGAGGATGAGTATTTGTCAAGTGAGCCTCTATGACTGTTTTCGGGGACCAGTTGCCGTCTTATGTTTATGCACTCTCAGTCGGAGCTTCACAATCAGGACAAGCAAGACTTACTTAGTCGGCAAGAGATACTCAAGACATAACTCATAAGGTTTATACAGCCCCCGGCTCTGTATACAATAAAATATACTGGATACAGAGTCAAGACCATAAAGAAAAAAGCTGTATTTAATTATTGATACGAGAGCTCTAAGAATGAGGAGTGTGAAACACTCAGATAAATGATGAGAATAAAAGAGATGACTTAGCTTGTTGATAAGCCGTGTAGTTCTCGTAGTGCATCGTCGTGGCCGAGTGGCTGGTGGCATACGCCGAGTGGGCTGGTGCCATACGCCGAGTGATTGCCGCAGCACGCCGAGTAGTAGAGAGCCATTCATAAGGCCAAGTAGACACCGAACCGAGTAGATGTATGGTTGAGTGAACATTGCCGTGGCCGAGTAGTTGCCATGGCCGCCTTGCATGGCTGAGTAGTCGTCGTAGTACACTGAACAACAATTTGCCTGTTCCTGATGAAACTCATGCACAGGCATATGTTCGAGGGTACATGCATACACAGAGAAGTAGATAATAATTTGATTAGATAGAAGAATAAAATACTATGTAGATAATAAAGGCAGCATGCGCAATTAAAAAGGAAAGGATTTTCCCTGTAGCTGCAAGTGTGTTAGAGCAAAGCATGCATGCATCGGCAAGGAGCAGCCTTGGGACTTGATGCATGCAGAGAACTTCGTAGCCCTAGTAGTGCTCAGCTGAAGCCAGTCTTGGATTTGTACAACGCAACGTGCATGTAGGGACGCAACGTGCATGTAGGCCGGCTTGTTGGAGTGCGTGGGTCGATGAGACAACTCATAGAGTAGTCGGACCCTGATCAGGCTAGCTTGCCTGATAGATTGCACTTGAAATCTGAGTCTTCTCCTTGTACGTGTAGGACAAGCTGACATGTAGCTGCTTGTGGGCACGACAATACGCAGCCCTTCAGATCCTGCGCTCGTAGCCACCAGCGTGTGCGACGGTGCAAAGACCAAGCCGCTTGCGCAACAAGTGATGCTCGTCGGTGGTTAACGGCCTCAGCAATCAGCTGCCATCTACGGTGACGGTGTGACAGCACGCCGAGTCGTCGTCTCAAAGCCAAACACCGGGGTAAGCCCCAGCTGCGATGGCCGAGTAGTCGTCGCCGCCGTATGTCGAACGACTATGGTGGGTAGTCGTCGCCGCCGTATGTCGAACGACTATGGTAGCCAGATAGCCGTCACCCTACATCGGGTAGATCCGGGACGCCGGGTCGTGAACATACGCCATGCTAAAGTTCAAGTAGAACTTAATCAGCCCCCGGTACATTAAAAAACAGAGCATTAATACGTAAGACTCGTATTGAAGCCCAACAGCGTCACGTTGTGACAGATAAGCTAGATTGATTAGCAATAAAATAAGAAAATCATGAATATAAACGGAAAGAGCTTTCCTGGTTCGGCAGGCATGTCTGTTGGCGTAGCCGGTTGGAACAAGCCTTCGCCTTGGAACTTGAAGCATCACGATCGAGTAGATTTTGTGCCGCGATTCAACCAGGAATCCTACGTGAACTCGAACTCGATGAAAAATCAAGTTGCCAGGACAGATGCCGGCGGATTGACACCTCTGCTGCCTTCAGAACTCGCCTAGGCTTGCTGGATGACTCAACGACTCGCCGACTTGATTTGACGCACTAAGTCTGAGCGCGATCGGCTTGATCTGATCTTGATGAAATTGAAGTTGTCCATGGTACTCGACGAACAGGATCCCGACGCTCCCTCTTCCTGGCGCGCCACTGTCGAGGTTTTAGGGCCTCGATAGATTATAATGGGTAGCGAAGTAACCAAGAATACGATGGTGAACACGAGATACAGGGTTTAGACAGGTTCGGGTCTCCCGGAGGATAATAACCCTACGTCCTGTATGTCGTGGTATTGGATTGATGTGTTTTAGGTGGAGCCCCTGCCCGCCTTATATATCCGGGGGATCAGGGTTACATGGAAAGTATACTAGTCGGTTACAACTCGGAATTACTTGGAGTACAAGACAAGAGTCCTGATCTATCCTGCCGACTAGCCGCACCTTCCTTTTAGAGTCATGGGCTACTCGGTTTCTTTTGGGCCGGACCGACTACCCTTGTCAGGCTACTCGGCCCTGCTGGTCATGAGGGTACCCGGGGGTCATGGTAACGACAATTGTTATTCTTGTTTTCCAGTACTTGTGCGCTAGGAAGGTAAATATTGCCATCGGCACCAACACAAACCTGCAAACAACTGCACAAAACAATTTGGTATTTTTGGGATAGTGCTTCAGTAATAAATATAGATCAAATAAAATGATATGATGTATGTTATATATCTGAGGTACCAAGCATAATCTTCAGACACCACATAGCCATCGGTACTGCTTTAGTAAGGATGGTGGTGATGAGCATAGATGTGATGACATTTGATGATATAAGTTTGGCAAATACACAGAACCAGAAATCGAAGTCGATAAAAAGAATGTCAATGATGCCTGTGATATTCCTTGGTTCTTCATGGAATTCGCTGCAAAACCGTACAACAGATAAGTAAAGGGATAGCAGAAGGAGATACTCACGAATGAGATCATCAGGCACTCACCGGATGGACTCTGCCAGGCACTCTTTGACTCTGACACTATAACTCTCTACAGGAAATGAAACGGCAAATCCTTTCCTCATGACTGCAACCACATCTTCATAGCTTGCATTCTCTATGCTGGTTGTATCACCCAAAGGGGTCATGGCCAGGTAACCACATGAGGGTTTGAAATTCCGAGCAGAAACCGTGTTGTACCCGGTTAACACATAGATGAAAGAATCGATGGTGCTCAGGCAACGAACCAAGTTGTACCTTGCATCGTTTATTTCCTGTGAACAATTCACAAAGGTAGCCCATCCCAGCACGTAAGGAACAAATAATTCTGCACCACGGTGTCCATCAGCATGGTAATCCCACCGAGGAAGGGCGCAACTGCTCTTCATGCCCAAGTTAGTGTCCACAACACGGAAAGAAGGATAATGAGCATGGTCATTGATGCTAACCACGTAGTATGTTCCACTGCCGATGCGAATTGTGGCGTTGGTGTCGGTGCAAACCAGCTCGTATGGACCGCAGTGTGGTGAATCACCTTGCCGCCGGAAGGGTTGTGATATGTCGCTGAAAATACCGCAGGAGAAAGGACGACAAACATGACGCCGTCCCCCTACATCTGTAACAAGAACTGCAAGCACGGAGAATACAGTCAAGGCCTGCAATGCAATAGAACAATAAGAAGTTGCAAACATCGCTATGGAACCATAAGCAGATGAACTGCATGCACAGAGAACACAGTCAAGGCTTGTAGGCAGGTTCGCACTTCATAGAACTGCAAACCAATGAATGGCAACTTGGCATTCAACAAGATTTTGCCTGATTGCGACTAATTAAGAGTCCAGCATAACTTGCCCCTCGTGACTGCGATGTTACTGATTTGTAGTCTTTCTTTTCGTTTTGTATTCTGTTTTCCTTTTCTTTTTAATTTTTTTTGTCTGCATGGGCACTTGAAAGCCTTTGACGGGACAGAAGAGGAGGAGAAAAGACTACCATTCGGTTGAAGTCTAAAGTAGCATAATTAGGGGATATCATGATGACCGGCATGGTGTTTCAGGGGGCGACAACCAACTTTTGGAGTGTTTAGTTTGAAGTGTAGAGGGTGTTTGGTTCCCCACTGTGTTTTACCACGAGAAACCTTCGGCGGCGCCGTAGGATTGGCCGCCGCTTGGTTGCCACGGGACAAACAACTGCGGCGCTGTGCTTTCCTTTGATTTTTCTCGCCGCAGGTTCGCCGCACTCGTGGTGTGGCTGGCAGTGGCCAGAAACCAAGCAGCCTCGTAATCTTTCAACAATAGACGTCCTAATTAAGTCAGTGCCTGGTTGATCAGTGATAACGAAAGATAGACTATAGCCATATACGCACACACTGCGACCTCTGGGACACGGCAGAAGTCCATATCAAAATATATAAATACTCCATGGTGGCTGGTGCTACCAGTCACTTAGCTATCACAAAATCCCTATCAAAAATAGTGTTTTTTCGTTGAAAATAAAAGTAGCGTTTTGCGTTGAAAATAAAAGTAGCATCTAACTGTACAGAATAGCCAGAATATTGGTTGGAATAAGAGGGCCTATGAGTGACCGAGAAGAATGGTTGAATATAACAAGCAAAACAGTCACATCGCCCGTAACCAAAAACCACTTAACTTTTTTATTTTTGAAATAAAACAACGTTACTATCCAGGCAATTCCATTGGCAAATGGGATTCCTTCTCGGCACGCAGATAAATGCCAAGAACACCACTAGTCCTTTTCTGAGGAGTGCACAGCATTAGTCCTCCTCAGAGGTTAAAGCAAATAGGTACTCATTTTCTTGCACTTGCAGCATCCACTTTGTCACCTTCATCTCCATTACCTTCCATGGAATTTCCCAAATTTCTTCTCGTAGGGCTGCTGCTTTCTCTTCTCGCCTCTGCATCTTATTCAGCAGCATCATGGGATGATGAGGACTTCTTCAAAACTTGCTCATCGCATCGATGCAGCAAGCATGGGCCTGAGATCCGGTTCCCATTCCGGATTTCAAGCAACCCTCCATCATGCGGGGTGCCTGGGATGCTGTTATCGTGTTCTGGGCATGACACAATCCTGGATCACCCGGTTCTTGGCGCCTGCAAGGTGACCGAGATATATTACAGGTTTGGTATCATAAACGCCATCCCACTGGCGGACTCATCATCACAGTGCCCACTTTCGAAGCTCGTCTTAAGAAATCAATCAACTGATGTATACAAACCTATGGCACTAGAAGATTCAGTATTAGTTGGTTGCCAAAGAGATTTTGTAGCAGCAAACCAAGATGAAGTTGTCGGCCCAAGCTCTTGCTTAAGCCTCAGTAAGAACGCGAGCCAGTACTGGTACCTGGTGAATCCTGAAACAGATATGTCTACTCTTCCCATGGGCTGTGTGGTGGTAGCAAGTGACATCCCAATACCCTACAGCTGCGATAAAAATGGTCGAAGGTACCAAACTCCATTTTTTGGTAGATCATTGTTCAAGGAAAAAGCATCCAAAACAATCCACTTTGGGGAAACATCTTTCAACTGGGGCATTAATAACATCACCAGTGTTTGTCAAAGGTGTGAACAGGATGGACAGCATTGTGGATTCAGTTCAAACAGAGGACAAGCATTCTGCCAGCGCCATGGTATCATTATCAGCCCAGAGCCCATACTGTTGTTGTGTGTCATTTTAAGTTGTACACAACTGCATGCTAAGTAAAAATAAATAATGGCTCCCGAGAACATGTTAAAACTGCTTTTCCTTTTCCTATCAAAATTAAACCATGAGAAGACTAATTTTCTCTATTCGTACTTACAGGTTCGCATGTTATCCTCATTGCAGGTAATTTGCAAGTGAACCTTTCTTTCTGATTGAAAGTTTTGTTGCTATAACCCAGCTTTTGTGCTATCGTGTTCCAATCAGAGCTATATTCTTTTCCAAACAAAAGTTTAGCTGTGTGGTACATATGGCTGTTTAACTGAATGCAGCTAGCTCATTTGTTTTCATTTCATTCAGCTACAACATCGGCAGCCACCTTAGTTGTTCTGGTGGCCACTGCACTCTATCTTTCCCTGAAGAGAAGATATAGTGAAGAAATGCATTTGAAAGTTGAAATGTTTCTCAAGACATATGGCACGTCAAAACCCATAAGGTACACTTTCTCTGAAGTTAAGAAGATAGCAAGACGGTTCAAGGAAAAAGTAGGTCAGGGTGGGTTTGGAAGTGTTTACAAAGGACAGCTATCAAATGGTGTACCAGTGGCGGTCAAGATGCTAGAGAACTCTACAGGTGACGGAGAAGAGTTCATCAACGAAGTAGCAACGATTGGACAAATCCACCATGCAAATATTGTCCGCCTCCTGGGCTTTTGCTCTGAAGGAACAAGACGTGCACTTATTTATGAATTCATGCCTAATGAGTCATTGGAGAGATACATATTCTTGCAAGACACCAATATTTCACAAGAGCTCCTGGTACCTGACAAAATGCTAGATATTGCTATAGGCATTGCTAGAGGAATGGAGTACCTGCATCAGGGATGCAACCAGCGCATCCTTCACTTTGACATTAAGCCTCACAATATCTTGCTCGACTACAGCTTCAATCCAAAAATTTCAGATTTTGGCCTTGCAAAGTTGTGTGCAAGAGACCAAAGCGTTGTTACATTGACTGCAGCAAGAGGCACTATGGGCTATATCGCCCCAGAGCTATATTCTCGGAATTTTGGGGAGGTTTCGTACAAGTCAGATGTTTACAGTTTTGGCATGCTGGTGCTAGAGATGGTGAGTGGAAAGAGGAACTCCGACCAAAGCATTGAGAACCAAAACGAGGTCTACCTCCCAGAATGGATTTATGAGAGAGTAACCACTGGGCAGGACATAATACTTAATAGGCAAACAACAGAAGAGGAGAAAGAAAAGGTGAAACAGCTGGCCATTGTGGCCCTCTGGTGCATCCAGTGGAACCCCAAGAACCGGCCATCAATGTCAAAAGTGGTAAACATGTTAACAGGAAGGTTGCAGAATCTACAGATACCACCTAAGCCGTTTGTCTCCTCTGAAAGCCATTCGATGGTGTAAAACATGGGGAACATGCTAGTTTTATCTTTTCCGTGAAAAAAATTTCAGAGCTGTGCCTACTCCACGTGTTAGCATTGTAGTGCTTGGCACTAGCATTAAACATATATTTGGATCATTCCGTTTGTATCAGCAAAATGAGATAAGACTTTTTCTGTCTTCGCTGTGTACTAAATTATTTAGAAACAATATCACTTGGGCATATTTCCAGATTGTTGTTTGGAGAGATTGTAAAAAAGTTGTTATGATTTGTCTCCACCTTCCACATTGTCTTTAACTACTTCGGTAAGGTGTTCTATTTTTAAAATTTATTTTATGGGTCACGATTGGATCAAGTATCCGCTAAATAAATAAACTGCGTGTGCTTGTTCCCTGGGTAAGAACCTTGCGATCAAGTATCCACTAAATTTGTACCGGCTCACCTGGGTGTTTGTATGTAAAGGCTAAATGTACCTTCGTTGTGCAGAGGTCGAAACATTATTTCACCTAGAAATAAAAGCTTCCTTTATCTAAAAAGTATCCGCTAAATATAGGAAGGAAAGCAGAAGTGAAACCTTCGTCAGTGCGGGGTAGGAGGCAGATCCGAAGAGCAGCACCAGATGCCGCGGTACGCCCTCACCGGGGAAGAGGGGCATGCCGGCCTGCCATTTGGGAGTCGGTGACCCTTGCTAACCGGCGGCCAAGCTTGGTTGCGAATGGCAGGATCGTCATGTACCAGGGCATCCCCTCTACTTCGTCTGTCGGTGGCTGCGATCAGCGGCGAGCGGTGCTGCGGTTTAGCGCTCGGCGCGCCACAGCGCTGATGAGCGGGGTGCGAGTGCGACGCATGGAAGCTCTCGGTGTCGCCGCGTCGGGAGCGACGGCGTTCGGCGGCGCCGACGACGGCGGCGTCGGCTCGCGAGGAGAGGAGATGCCGTCGTGTGGCCCGTGGGCCAGATTCGGCCCGTATATAGAAATGTAATCGGAGCTTCTTCCTACTACAGTTAAGTTCAGCTGCGTGCGTTATGGTGGTCAAGGTTTTGCAGAGCAGTTCTCTTCCAAAATAAACGTCCGTTCGTTGCACCCCCTCTAAAGTTTAGACCTGTCACATCAAAGAGAATTTTACTATTTAAGAATATTTTTATTCATTTAATGACAAAACCTATGTCACGACCCCCCCTCTAAATCGCGAGACGAATCTAATGAGCCTAATTAATCTAAGTTCGCTACAGTGATGCTACAGTAACTATCGTCTAATCACTGCTTAATTACCCTCATTAGATTCGTCTCGCGAATTCGAGCGGAGTCCTGAAATTAATTTTGTAATTAAATTTTATTTGTAATCACAATATTTGTTGCAAAAACCCTCTAAAGTTTAGACCCCATGCAACGAACGCACCCAAAGATCAGGTTTCTGTGGCATTCTTGTGCTTGCAAGCGAACAGAGGCAAGGCAACGAACAAACCGTGGTAAACGCAGAACAAGGATGGATCATCAAATGGTTCGCACTATCGGCGTCGGTCCACACGTGTGTCTGAACTTGCCTCGTGCATTCATGCATGATGATGTGTCCAGGATGTGATGCTCGTATACCATGCAAACTATTTTAGGACGACTCAGTTGATCTGGATCTGATAGGATCAGTGGGGAGTGTCAGCAGACTGACGTTTTCAGTGAAGGAGCTCAAGCTTGAATTCAGAGCCGCAATGGTGTCTGATGTTAGTAGACTTATCCTGTCACGTTTGAAGATGGATGATGCTAGGAAGATGGATGATGCTAGGAGGGGTGCAGTGCATGGCAAGTTCAGAAATTAATCTCTTATCCACCTACAAGGCTACTGAAAGTCTGAAACTACTACCTACCATCCAAATACAACCTGAACCTTTCAACTGGCATCGTCTAGTTCCTAATCATGTGAATCTTACCTTCCGTATTCCGTTTACGCCAAAGGGGTCTTGGTTGAGTGGCTAAGACTTCCGAGCGGCACTCCTCTGGTCCCGAGTTCGATTCCCGGTGGGAGCGAATTTCGGGCGGAGGTTAAAAAAAGTCCCCTCGCCCCTCCCATGCGCAAAGCATAGGTCAAGATCCGGCCGGAGATCGGGACTGGGTAACGGTGCGGCCCAACCTGGGGGTTGCGGCAGTGGTCGCCGCCCATGTCCAGGTCGATTCTCACTCGGTCACGGGTCCCTGTGTAGGCCGAGGAGGGGGGTTCGGGGGTTTTCTCGACCTGTGTGAGTAGGTTGATCCCTATAGTATAAAGCCCGGGGGGGGGGGGGGGGGGGGGTGGTCAATACCCCCGCAGGTCGAGTTTTTTTTTTTATTCCGTTTACAGATTCAGTCATCCCACAGCTCTTCCAAATTTTTTTCACTCAGAAAACATGCACAAAGAAAGCCCATCTCTTAGCTAATGATCGTTACTCATGATGAATATAACACAAATAAAGACTCACAAATATGCTCAAATCCAGAAATCAAAATAAAATAACGGGTGAGAACTATATATATATATGTGTAAGAAGCATCGTATTTAATTCGATGTTGACAGAACACTGATTGTTGTATGCTGAAAGCCTAGGCACTGTTTCAGACTTTGAGGACACATTGGCAGTTGCAAGTATCCATACGTGTAAGACTCGCCGCCGTCCTTGACGGTCGCCGCGCTCCCCTACGCGGACAGGACCGTGTAAGCCAGAGTAGGCGGGGTACGGGTCCGCGTTCACGAGAACTGACGCGAGGAAAGACATGATCATCGGAAGTTACTAGGAACCGACGGCCGCACCGCCTCCGTGAACGCGCCCTGCAACGGTGAGTACGAGGAACTCGAGCACGGACGACATGGGCTACGTGACCACGGCCGTCGCTGCTGCCCGGAGCGCGGATTGGACGTTCCAACGAGAGGAACAGGCGCGGCGTCGTTCCCGAGGATGACCTCGTTGCTTGCCAGCGCCGATGCAGCCGAAGCGGATGGCCCCGGTAGTCCACGGACGAACGAGGAGTCGTCGGAGGCGAGGTGGGTGAGGTAGTCCCCGCTGAGCGTGCCAAAGATGATGCTGCCATGTCGGTGTCGGTGATGCTATTGGACGCTGGTGAGAGCGCAAACACGCGAGCGCTACTGAACTCGGCGCTGTTCAACTCTTTCTCCGCATTGATCAAACAGTTAATTAGGACCCATTTTTGGGGCTGTCAAACGGGGCCGGAACCAAAAACAGGGGCCAAAACAGACAATTTCGAGTGTGGAAGTTCTAGGAGGAAATTCAGAGATGTGAAAGTTTGACAAAGACATGTATATATCGTGACAGACATTTAGCCAAGGTTCATCAAACATTTAGCTGATCCACGTGTTGAACAGTTAATATTAACATGAAGAGAGAACAAACGCTGCAATGGCATCACTTTTCTTATCTATGCATCACGGATGCTCAAGAAAGAAACACATGGAAATCTTAGCATGCATACAAACAGCTGCAATTCTTCGCAGAGGAGGGATACAAATACAATAATCACAATGCTGAAATTCCAGGAAGGAAAACAAACACGTACTTCATAAGCAATAAATACTAGAGATTGCTACACACTGAATATGAGCATTGTATGAGGTTTGTCCTTAACATAATAGTTCTTCATGCCATCAATTTTTAAAGAGCAAAGGTGCGCCCACATATCTCACTCATCCTCCTCTATATCATCCAGTTCGGTGGACAAATAATAAGAACCCACCGCAGGAATCTGCTCATCGCCATCGCAAAAGAATGGCCTCGAAGGCATTTCCAAGCCATTGATGTCAGACTCGAGCATGTCTATGACTTCGCTCATTGTCGGCCGATCATGAGACTTCATCTGGATGCACCAGAGCCCAACGACGCACAGTTTCTTCTCCAGCTCATGCATGTCAACAGTAGGAGACATATCACACACTTGCTGCCCAACTAGATGGTCATACACCCAGGATGGGTAGTAATTCTGACTTGAGTTGGATACGTTCGAATCTGCATTCCTTCTACCTCCAGCCATCTCCAATAGAAGCATCCCGAAGCTGTAGACATCGGACTTGCTGGATATGGCGCCAAAGCTCCGGGACACCATTTCCGGAGCTATATATCCGATCGTTCCCCGCATAGCGCTCAATGGAACAAAATTGTTGTCCCTTGGGAACAATCTAGCGAGCCCAAAATCAGCAACTTTCGGAACAAAATTGCTATCAAGAAGGACGTTGTGCGGCTTGATATCAAAGTGTAGAATTGCATGTCACACCCCTGATGCAGGTAGTTTATTCCCCTTGCAATGCCCAGAGCAACCTTGAGCTTGTCCCAAGAGAAATGCCTCTCCGGAGTGAAGATGTACCTGTCGAGAGAACCATTAGGCATGTGCTCATACACAAGCGCCCTCCTCATTTCCTCAGAACAGAAACCCACTAGACGCACCACATTGACATGGTGGATCCTGCCAATTGTGGAGACTTCACTGATAAACTCTTCTCCGTTGCATTTCGAGTTGCTCAGCACCTTGATGGCAACATGTAAATTGCCTGGGAGTAGGACACCCTTGTACACAGAACCGTATTCTCCTTGGCCAAGCTTCTCTCTGAAATGACTTGTGATCGCGGTGATGTCCGTGTAGGCATATCTCAATGGACCACCGAGCATTTGTTGCATTCGCAAGAACTTCTCGATTGCATCGATCTTTATCCTTGTTTTCCAGTACTTGTGGGCAAGGAAGGTAAATATTGCGAGCGGCCCCAACATGAACCTGCCAAGAACTGCACAAAAACAATTTGGTATATTTGGAATAGCGCTTTCATGGTAAATCATTTATAAAATAAAAAAGTACCATGCATCATCTTTAGGCACCACATAGGAACAATCACTGTGATACGTATGATGAACATGAGCCAATGTATAACAACGTTAGTTGATTCAAAGCCATCAAATAGGCAGATCCAGAATCGGACGTCCATCTGAAGAATGTCCAAAATCTGAATATTCCTTGGTTCTTCGCGGAAGTCTCTGCGAGAACAAACCACAGAATCGGTAAGGAATGACCGAGGGAACCAATGCTTTAGATTGGAATAAGCCAAGTATGCATGGGAGAAATTGAGATCACCAAGTACTCACCGAAAATACTCTACTAGGCACTCTCTGACACTATAACCCGTTTCTAACAGGGAAAATGGAATGGCAAATCCTTTCCTCATGGATTTTACAACACCTTCATAGCTTGCATTGCGGGGCACTGTTATGCCAGGACCACCCAAAGGTGTCATGGCCAGGTAACCGCATGAGGGCTTGAAATTCCGCGCAGAGCCAGGGTTGGACCCAGTTAATAACACGTAGATGAAATAATTGGTGGTGCTCAGGCAGCTAACAAGGCTGTAGCTACCATCGTTTATTTTCTGCGAACAATTCACAAAGGTAACCCACGTCGTTTGAAAGTAGTAATCAGGGGAAAAATCCAAACTTTGGTGTCCATCAGCATGGTAATCCCAATGCGGAAGGGGGCAACTGCCCTGCAAGCCCAAGTTGGTGTCCACAACCCGGAAATAAGGATAAGCAGCATGGTCGTTGATGCTAACCACGTAGTATGTTGCACTGCCGATGATAACAATTGTGGCGTTGGTGTCGGTGCAAACCAGCTCGTATGGACCGCAGTGTGGTGAATCACCTTGCCAACGGAAGGGGCGTGATATGTTGCTCAAAGCACCGCATGAGAAAGGACGACAAACATGATGCCGCCCCCCTACATCTGCAACAAGAACCGCTAGCACAGAGAATACCGTCATGGCTTGTAGTGCAGTAGAACGATGAGAAGCAGAAGACATCACCATGGCAGGAAGCACCACACTTCGTAGAACTGCAAACAAATAATGAAGAGCGACTTGGCAAGATAAACGAGTAAATAAGTTCACAGAAGATAGACTGGGAGTGGCCGTCAGATTCAGCAAGACTTTGGGTGGAGTAAAGAGTCCAGCATAATTGGTTCGGCATGACTTGCCGCTGACTTGATGTCTTTCTTTTCGTTTGCTTTCTGTTTTACTTTTCTTTTTCATTTTTTTCTGTTTGCATGGAAACTTAAAAGCCTTTGATGGGACAAAAAAGGAAGAAAGAAGATTACCAGCAGTTGAATCTAAAAATCCATGCCGTGTGATTTTCCT
Organism: Eragrostis nindensis; assembly: GCA_012490785.1. NCBI lineage: Eukaryota > Viridiplantae > Streptophyta > Magnoliopsida > Poales > Poaceae > Eragrostis > Eragrostis nindensis. The sequence continues at coordinate 4,155,228 of JAAXCT010000001.1, read as the reverse complement.
CTATAGAATTCCTGAGCACTTCCATAGCGCCTGATTGTTAGCTAACGAAGGATGGTTTACAACCATGTACACAGGTTGCAAGCACTAGGAGACAGTCACACAGCTAAACAAGCCTTACAAAAAATTCAAACTCTCATATAGTGTTGTCGCTACAGAAAAGAAAAGTAGCATGTATTTAAACTTGCACAGGTCTGCAAGCATATCAGTAGGAAACGAAAAAGGAGGGCGGTAATTTTGTGCAACATGAAAAGTAACACGATTCTGTCCAAGCAAATGACAAAGACATATTTTTTACATAATAAAAAAGAAAGAATCAATGATAGTTATACTTTTTTTAAAAAGAGAACAACGAGACTTACTTCTGTGGAATCTTCAAAGCATTTTCCTAGTGCCAGGTTGTTCACTGATAATGAAAGATGGATTGTAACCATATGCATTGCAACCGCTGGAACACGGCAGCCTCTCAGACAGCTATAAACACTACTCAGTCCTACCAGTCACTCAGCTATCACCAAAAGCATCCATAAAAAAATATTAGTGCTTTCACAGCGACAAATAAAAGTAGCATGTAACTGTACACTTTGCCAGAATATTAATAGGAATAACAAATACGAATGCACAATAAAGAGAGCCCGTGTCGATCGGCTGAGAATAATGGTTAAATATAACAAGCAAAACAATCACAGCACTCGTTCCCTAAGAAGTTGTCTCCTTTTGAAATAAAACCAGGTTACTATCCAGGCAGTAGAATATGGAAGAAGTTCCATTGGCAACCAAGATTCCTTCTCGGCACGCAGTTGTATGCCAATTGCCAAGCACATCATAGCCCTTTACCGAGTAATGCACAGTCCCGAGGTTAAAGCATATAGGTTTCTTGCACTTGCAGCATCCACTTTGTCCACCTTCATCTCCATAATTTTCGATGGACTTCCACAAATTTCTTCTCGTAGGGCTGCTGCTTTCTCTTCTCACATCTGCGTCTTATTCAGCCACATCATGGGATGACGAGGATTTCTTCAAAACTTGTTCATCACATCGATGCAGCAAGCGTGGACCCGACATCCGGTTCCCGTTCCGGCTTTCAAGCCACCCTCCATCATGCGGTGCACCTGGGATGCTATTATCGTGTTCTGGGCATGACACAATCCTGGATCACCCGGTTCTTGGCGCCTGCAAAGTGACAGAGATATATTACAGGTAGTGGTGTCATAAACGCCATCCCGCTTGCAGACTCATCATCACACTGCCCCCTTCAGAAGCTTATCTCAACAAATCAATCAACTGATGTGTACAAACCGACCGCATCCGACGATTCTGTATTAGTAGGTTACCAAAGAGATTTTGTTGCAGCAAACCAAGAAGAAGTTGTCGGCCCAAGCTCTTGCTTAAGCCTCAGCAACAACGCCAGCCAGTTCTGGTACGTGGTGAGTCCTGGAACAGATATGTCTACTCTTCCCATGGGCTATGTGGTGGTAGCAAGTGGCATCCCAATACCCTACAGTTACGATAATAAAAATGGTCGAAGGTACGCCAAGGATACTCCATTTTTCCATAGATCATTGTTCAAGGAAAAAGCATACAGAACAATTAACTATGGGGAAACATCTTCAAAGTGGAGCATTAACAACATCACCAGCGTTTGTCAAAGGTGCGAACAGGATGGGCGACATTGTGGATTCAGTTCAAACAGTGGACAAACATTCTGCCACCGCCATGGTATCACTTTCTCAACCCAGGCCCCATACTGTTGTAGTGTGTCATTTTAAGTTGTACTGGAACTGCAAGCTTTTGTAATGCTTATGAGCTTTAGCAAGTTCTGCAAGATTACCACCAGCAGTTGAAAATTGTTGCAAATAAGCCTAATGGTTTGCTAAAGTAGAATCATGTTCCTTGTTTTTATGTCATATGTTGTAAGGAGACTCTGAATAATGTTAACATTTCAAATGTCTCAAATTTCCCCCAAGATTTTGCCTTAAGTTAAAAATTTTACCAAATTCATCTGCAAATGACTCCAACGGATTTCTCCTAGTCGAAATTATTTTGTTGGCTGCTGTTCTGTTGTAGATTTTGTGGTGGATTAACCAATGTAGAGCCATCCAATGGCTAGCCTTTCAGACTCACAATAAAGTTGTAGAGTCATCCGCGAACATCTTCTCATAAACTTAGTCACAAGATGCCAATGTTGAATTATAATGGTGATGATTATTCCTTTGGAAAATTCGGATATATACAAATAACACATAAAAGACTTTGTACGAGGACAGTGCAGTCACAGTAAATTCAATAATGGTTTGATTATGAAAGTTTGTGTCCGAAATCAAGGCACAACGAATGGTTAGTTAATAGTACATGTACAAGTATATAATTCACATTGGAGAAATTAATGTCAATATTGCATGAGATACACTTCTACAACACACATTCTTTTAGTATTATGAAAAAAAATCAAAATTTAGAAACAGATATTGCAAAAGGTTAAGAACACCTCGATATCGAGTGAAGTGGTCAATTCAGTTCTGTCAAAATCTCCAGTATTGATCTAGGGTCAATAATATAGAGATATTGCAACTTCCCTATAGCATAATAATAGAAACAAAAAAAATAAGTATAACACCTAATGTCAAAGGTAAAAAAAATACTGGAACATGTTAAAAGTCTTTTCCTTTTCTCATCAAAACTAAAGAATGGGAAGACTAATTCCCTGTCTTCATACTTACAGGTTCGCATGTTATCCTCATTGCAGGTAATTTGCAAGTGAACCTTTCTCATTCTGATTGAAAGTTTTGTTGCTATAACCCAACTTTTATGCTATCGTGTTCCAATCAGAGCTATATTCTTTTCCAAACAAAAGTTTAGCTGTGTGGTACATATGGCTGTTTAACCGAATGCAGCTAGCTCATTTGTTTTCTTTTCATTCAGCTACAACATCGGCAGCCACCTTAGTTGTTCTGGTGGCCACTGCACTCTATCTTTCCCTGAAGAGAAGATATAGGGAAGCAATACATTTGAAAGTTGAAATGTTTCTCAAGACATATGGCACATCGAAACCCATAAGGTACACTTTCTCCGAAGTTAAGAAGATAGCAAGACGGTTCAAGGAAAAAGTAGGCCAGGGTGGGTTTGGAAGTGTTTACAAAGGACAGCTACAAAATGGTGTGCCGGTGGCGGTCAAGATGCTAGAGAACTCAACAGAAGAAGGAGAAGAGTTCATCAACGAAGTAGCAACGATTGGACAAATCCACCATGCAAATATTGTCCGCCTCCTGGGCTTTTGCTCTGAAGGAACAAGACGTGCACTTATTTATGAATTCATGCCTAATGAGTCATTGGAGAGATACATATTCTTGCAAGATACCAATATTTCTCAAGAGCTCCTGGTACCTGACAAAATGCTAGATATTGCTATAGGCATTGCTAGAGGAATGGAGTACCTGCATCAGGGATGCAACCAGCGCATCCTTCACTTTGACATTAAGCCTCACAATATCTTGCTCGACTACAGCTTCAATCCAAAAATTTCAGACTTTGGCCTTGCAAAGTTGTGTGCAAGAGACCAAAGCGTTGTTACATTGACTGCAGCAAGAGGCACTATGGGCTATATCGCCCCAGAGCTATATTCTCAGAATTTTGGGGAGGTTTCATACAAGTCAGATGTTAACAGTTTTGGCATGCTGGTGCTAGAGATGGTGAGTGGAAAGAGGAACTCAGACCAAAGCATTGAGAACCAAAACGAGGTCTACCTTCCGGAATGGATTTATGAGAGAGTAACCACTGGGCAGGACATAATACTTAATAGACAAACAACAGAAGACGAGAAAGAAAAGGTGAAACAGCTGGCCCTTGTGGCCCTCTGGTGCATCCAGTGGAACCCCAAGAACCGGCCATCCATGTCAAAAGTGGTAAACATGTTAACAGGAAGGTTGCAGAATCTACAGACACCACCTAAGCCGTTTGTGTAGTCTGAAAGCCATTCGATGGTGTAAATCATGGAGAACATACTAGTGCGATTTCTTTAGTAAATAAGTTTAGGCGGAGCTGCGCCTACTCCACTGGTTAGTATTGTAATGCCTAGCATTAGCATGAAACATATTTGGATCATTCCATTCTATCAACCAAATAATATAAGACTTTTTCAGTCTTCGCCATGTAATAACTTAATTAGAAACAATATCACTCAGGCATATTTCCAGGCACTACAAGAAAAAGGCCTTCTAAACACGCTTCTATTGATGCGCTTTTATAAACATCAATACACCAGCACTTAAAGACACTTTTTGCCACAGTATTGAGATCGCGTCAATTTAACACGTTATTAGATACGCTTTGAACGTCAATAGCAAAATAAACATGTTTTGACATGATTTTCATGTCAATAGCCCTCTAAAGATGCTTCTTGACACGCATTGAGATTTTATACGATACTTGACGCGTTTTCATTTCGTTGGTATCTCACGTAAACACGCTTATGACACGATATTGAAAACGCATCAAAATGATATGATATTAGCAACGCTTTGAACGTATGTAATCTGATCTAAAGACGCTTCTTGACACGCTATTTAGAATGCTAGAGACGTCAAACCATTTAGATAGCATGAGTTAAAAGAAATACATATTTTACTCTAGTCATCGTTGCACATGTGATGAGTTGGTTAAGTGAGTTTGATAGAAATGAAGAGGTCATGGGTTCAAGTCCTGCGAATTGCACGAATAATACTTCCTATCAGCATAAGGAATAAAATATGTTTTTTGTGCAATGTTCTAAATAGCAGCGCTTTAAAATATTGCTAAATTAATAGATACGTGACATTAATGTAACTACAAAAGCGTGTATAAGTCTATAGATACGTATCTAGCGTAGCTATGAATCGTGTTGTATCTGCTAGACACGCTTTTAAAATGCATCTCTACAGGCATATGATACGGCACGTGCGGATACGCCCCCAACACGCTTTCTGAAAACGCATCTATTTTCCAATAGAGATGAAATAAATGTATCTAACATATAAATAAAGCGTATCTATAGAGCTCTTTTTCTTGTAGTGAGGTTGCTGTTTAATTTTGTGCGATTGTTAACAAAAATGTTGTTATGATTTCTCTCCACCTTCCGCATTGTGTGTTACTACTCTCACTCTCTCAGTCCTGCACACTTCGGTAAGGTGTTCTACTGTTAAAATTTATGGTTCAGGATTTGATCGAATATATCCGCTATATAAATAAATTGTCCGTGCGGTTTCCTGGGTAAAGAACCTTACGATGTGTGTGGGTGCATTGCAGCGCATTGGAAGGCAACAATTCTCAAATCTAGGAAAGCAGAAGCTAAGGGTTACCTTCGTCAGTGCTGAGTACGAGGTGAATCCAGAGAGCAGCGCCGGTTGCCGCATGACGCCCCCACCGGGGAAGAGGGCGGCGGGAGAAGGGGCACGACGGTTCGGCATTTAGGAGGCGGTGGTGCATGCACGGAGAAAGGACGTGACTCTTGCTAACCGGCGGCCAAGCTTGGTGTGTGGATTGCGGGATTTCATCGGTCGGTGGCTGCGAGAAGCAGCAAGTGTTGGTGCGGTCTCAGCGCGCCGCGGCGCGGACGTGCGGAGGGGCGGCGATTGGAAGGCGCTCGTTGTCAGGGTTGCGGTTCGGCTGCGCCGGCGACGGCGGCGTCAGCTCGCGTGATAGCGGGGCGGTGAGACGCCGGCGAGCGCGAGGGCCGCGAGGAATGCTATCCCGTGGCCCATGGGCCTACTTCGACCCCTCTGGAGCTTCCAATTTCAGAAGGCCGAAGAACTGAAGCCTCCCTCCTATTTCTGAAAGTTCAGTTCAGATTTCGTATTTCCACGGCACTTCCTACTACACGGTTCAAGTACAAAAAGATTTTGGTCAGGGATTTCAAAACGGTACTTCTCTATTCCAAAATCAGATCAGATTTCTGTGACATTCATGTGCTTTAGAATCTGTCTAACACCCTTTTTTTTCAGATTAAACAACCAGTGTGCAAGCTCTTAATTGTCATAGACAGAACACTGACCTTTCCAGGCTATCAATACCAAATAAAGCGAGGCTTTTGACTAGTTACAGGAATGCATGCATGCACCACTACATTAACCATCCCCGTCATGGTTCAAACAATGCTTAGTACTTGAACAGGGGCAACGAACAGACCGTGTAAATGCAGTACAAGGATGGATCACCAAACGGTTCACACAATTGTACGCCACTCAAATCATGCCTGACATACCTGCATGGTAAGTACATCATGATTAGGGTTAATGGACCCCTACTGAATGAGACCTGATTCTGAACCTGAAGTGAACTACCTAGAGTAGATTGGTCGGGGGTCTTTGTTCAGGTAAACGTTTGTTCGGTTCAGTTCAGGTCCACACGCCATGTGCTGCACCAGACCTATCAAATAGGATCCTTGAGATATCGAGAAGTGCATGGTAGGTATGCGCGCCTCCTCTCAAGTCTCAACAATCATGGTCAAGACCGCGTGATCGAGTGGCATGGACGACGGGTCGCCGGAGTAGGCGAGATACGGTTCCCGCGTTTACGCGAACTGGCGCCGCGGACGCGAGGACAAATATGATCATCGGAACCGACGGCTGTGTTGGCTCCGCGAATGCGCCCTGCAACGGTGACAACGAGGAACCTGCGTGCGGGACAAAGAAGTCAGGAAATTAATTCAGACAACTTTGAATCTGAAAGTTCTTGGAGGAAATTCAGAGATGTGAAAGTTTGACGAAGAAGTTAGGAACGTACCGTGACAGACATTTTCCCAAGGCATCGAGCTTTTAGCTTGTCAAGGGGTTGAATGATCGATATTAACATGAATAAGAAAAGCTGCAATAGTATATTTTTCTCATATATGCATCACTGAGGAGTAACAAAGACAGGAAAATCTTAGCATGAATACGACAGCTGCAATCTTTGCAGGGATACATCATAACAACAATTAAATTCTGGAAAGGAAAACAAACACGTTCCAACATAAACATTAGTAAGCTAGAAATATTACAGATTGCTACACTGAGACAACCATTACAAGAGGTTGTCCTTAGTACAACAATTATACACGCCGTAAATTTAAAGTAGAGTGCAGATGCACCTATCATAATTCACTCATCTTCGTCCTCTATATCATCCAGTTCAGAGGACAAGTAATAAGAACCCACTGCAGGAATGGGCTCATCGTCACAAAAGAATGGCCTCGAAGGCATTGCAAGGCCATTGACGTCAGACTCGAGCATCTCTATGACCTCGCTCATCGTCGGCCGATCATGTGAGTTCATCTGGATGCACCAGAGCCCAACGACGCACAGCTTCTTCTCCAGCTCATGCATGTCAACAATAGGAGATATGTCAGCCACTTGCTGCTCAACTAGATGGTCATACACCCATGATGGGTAGTAATTCTGACTTGAGTTTGTTACATTTGAATCTGCATTCCTTCTCCCTCCAGCCATCTCCAATAGCAGCATTCCAAAGCTATAGACATCGGACTTGCTGGATATGGCGCCAAAGCTCCGGGACACCATTTCCGGAGCTATATATCCGATCGTTCCCCGCATAGCACTCAATGGCACGAAACTGTTGTCCCTTGGGAACAATTTGGCGAGCCCGAAATCAGCAACTTTTGGAACAAAGTTGTGATCAAGAAGGATGTTGTGTGGCTTGATGTCAAAGTGTAGAATCTGCATGTCACACCCCTGATGCAGGTAATTGACCCCCCTTGCAATGCCCAGAGCAATCTCATTGAGCTTGTCCCAAGAGAAACTCTTCTCCGAAGAGAAGATGTACTTATCGAGAGAACCATTGGGCATGTACTCGTAGACAAGCGCCCTCCTCATTTCCTCGGAGCAGAACCCAACTAGACGCACCACGTTGACATGGTGAATCCTGCCTATCGTGGAGACCTCGCTGATAAACTCTTCACCATCGCATTTGGAGTTATTGCTCAGCATCTTGATGGCAACATGGACATTGCCTGGGAATAAGACACCCTTGTACACAGAACCATATCCTCCTTGGCCGAGCTTCTCTCTGAAATGACTTGTGATTGCAGTGATGTCCGTGTAGGCATATCTCAGTGGACCACCGAGCATTTGTTGCATTCGCAGAAACTTCTCGACTGCATCGATTGTTATTCTTGTTTTCCAGTACTTGTGGGCAAGGAAGGTAAATATTGCCAGCGGCACCAAAACGAACCTGCAAAGAACTGGAGAAAAACATGTTTGTTGAATATTGTTTTTTGAGAATGCGTTGGTTTAATAAAATGATATAATGGATGTATATCCGAAGTACCATGAATAATCGTCAGGGCCCACATAGCATACGATAACGATATATTGATGCTTGAGACGATGAACCTAGATATGCCACTATTATGAGTTGATAGTTCGCTGGTCATGCAGAACCAGAATTCGAGATCAATATTAAGTATGTCCACAATCTGATTTTTTATGCGAGTAGCATTCCTTGGTTCTTCATGGAATTCACTGCAAGACCACACCACAGAATATGAAAGGGATCACAGAGGGAACCAACACTTGTGTATTGAGAACTTGGGAAGTTGGGATACTTAGGTATGTATCGAAGAAAATGAGAAGACCACGTACTAACCTGATTGAATCCACCAAACAGCCTCTGACACTGGAAATCGATGAAGGAAACCAAAGGACAAATCCATTCCTCATGAATTTGACAACATCTTCATAACTTGCATTCTCTGGCACTCTTAAGTAGGTATCACCCAAAGGTGTCATCGCCAGGTAACCACACGAGGGCTTGAAAGCCCGAGCAGAACTAATATCGTACCCAGTTAACACGTAAATGAAAGAATCGCTTGTGCTCAGGCAGCGGACGGGACTGTACCTGCGGTCGTTTATTTCGTGTGAACAATTCACAAAGGTAGCCCACGACCCAAAAGGGATAAGTTCAGCACCGCGGTCTCCATGGTATTCCCACCCCACATCCCACCGAGGAAGGGGGCAACGGCTCTTCATGACCAAGCTGGTGTCCACAACCCAGAAATAAGAACCAGTATAGTTGATGCTGACCACGTCGTATGTTCCACTGCCGATGCGAATTGTGGCATTGGTGTCAGTGCAAACCAGCTCGTACGGACCGCAGCGTGATGAATCACCTTGCCGACGGAAGGGGTGTGATATGTTGCTCAGACCACCGCATGAGAAAGGATGACAAACATGATGCCGCCCCCCTACATCTGCAACTAGGACCGCAAGCACAGAGAATACTATCAAGGCTTGCAGGGAAGTTGAACGATGAGAAGCAGCAGACATCGCCATGGCACACCTTGTAGAACTGCAAACCAATGAATAACGACTTGGAAAGATAAGCGAGTAAACAAGCTCAAAGAAATGGATTGGAAGTACCCGCAGCCACCATAGTCAATAAGAAGTGAAAGGTCCAGCCTGCATGATTGCGATGCTGCTGACTTGTAGTCTTTCTTTTCCTTTCCTTTTCCACTTTTTGCATGACGCTTGAAAAGCCTTTGATGGGACAGAAGAGGAAGAGAGAATATTACCGTTCAGATAGCATAATTCTTGGATTTCTGAATAAAACATATCATGCTGCCTTGCTGTTTTCGTTCAATAACCAATATTTTGAGAACTGGAAATGTATCTTTCAAGAGGGGTCCTAAGTGGCATCATGACAGAATGTTCCCACCAAGGCTACAGGTGCACCAAACAGCAGGCACCGGCAAAGATGATTAAAAAAGAAAGAAAACAAAGGCATTGATAATAGTAACATAAAAAATCTATGTGATTTGCCTCTCTAGAACTTTTGAGCACTTCCGGAGCGCATTATTGTTTACATCCAAAGAATGATGAATATAACCATATACATAGGTTGCTACCACTGGGACACAGCTAATCAAGCCTTATGAAAATTCAAAACTCTCATATATGATATAATGCTATCACTTTGGAAAAGAAAAGTGTAGCATGTAGTTTGACTTATAAAGGTTTGCTAATATCGGTAAGAATAAGACTGAAAAAAAGGAGGGTATCTGGCAGGTAACTAACAAGTATAGTTTGATATAGCGTGGTAACTAACAAGTATAGTTTGATATAGCGTGGCAAGTAAAACGCGTTATTGTCCAACCAAAAGAACACATCAAAATTTCTATAGAATAAAAAAAGAATTAATAATAGTTATATTAAAAAAATGTGACTTCTTCCGTAGAATTCTCAAGCATTCCCCTTAGTGCCTGGTTGTTCAATGATAACGAAAGATGGATTATAATCATACACACATACACACACTGAGACCTCTGGAACACGGCAGATGTCCCTCTCAAGAGTAGAAATAGTCCTTAGTGCTACCAGTCACACAGCTATCACCATAAGCCACATCGAAAATAGTGTATTCGCTGTGACAAATAAAAGTAGCATGTGGTTGTACAAATTTTCCAGAGTCTAGTAGGAACAAGAGGACGCCTGTTGAGTGGCTGAGAAGAATGGTTAAATGTAACAAGCAAACCATCACAGCACTCGTTTCCAAAAACCATGTCACTATGTTTTGAATCAAAACCACGTTACTTCAGGCAGTGCCATTGGCAAATGGCATTCCTTCTAGGCACAGCTATATGCCAAGCAGAGCGCTAGTCCTTTTTTGAGGAATGCAAAGCATCCATCCTCCAGAGAGAGTTAAAGCAAATAGGTTTCATTTTCTTGCACTTGCAGCATCCACTTGTCCACCTTCATCGCCATTACCTTCAATGGACTTCCACAAATATATCTTCTTTGCTTTCTCTTCTCCTACTTTACCTTTTTTTTTTTGAGGCAACCTAATTTACCAATTAATCAGTCAGCACTCCTTGGTAAGGTGTCCAAATCAGCGTGCATGAGACCCGGTCTCATATAATTCTCTTCCGGAAATAAGTGTCTCCAGAAAAAAGAAAAAAACATGAGCTGTTGTATTTTTCCCCCTCCATATTTAATACAATCTGACAGTCATGCGTGTTGTATGAATTTAACTCACATAATATCAACATCGCAAAGCTACTTTGGCTCAGAAAAAATCTGCTTTATACTTTTGTTCCGTTTCCCAATCACATTGTTACACAAACCTGTTTCTAGTTCTTATTCTTACACTTGAAATTTGCAGTGTTTTGAATTGCCCGTATGCAGTATGCTACTCCAATTGTGAGTTGAGGATTCCCAATGTCCATAAACAAAAGGAGCGGTTTGTGTTCTGTTGTAATTAGTGGTAAAAGGAACAGAAGGAGGTGCCTTCTTATCTAGATTTACATGTTGTGTTCCTTTGATTAACAACCATATCAATGGACCCATGGAGGTTTTCTCTTGATAATTAGATGTCCTTTGTAGCAACCACAAAGAAAAATGAATGAATCACCGAATGAATTGAGATTATTTTTCAACTACCATATCGAAATTAGGCGAAATCGGATGTGCTGCAAAGAATTGAGCATGGAGTAAAATGCTTCAGATTCATACTACTTGAGAGCCAGAGGCGATTGCGTGCATCTATAGCTAAGAGCCTCAGAGTATGAATGCATACCTGGTCGAAGTTGGAAATGTGAAGATTCTTATCGGCGCGACCGGAGATGACGAGCGGAGCAGACCGCGCGCGCAGCCAGGGCGGGGAGGAACCGACAAGAGGGGCATGGCGGCTTGGTTAGTTCCGTGTCTGAGCGTCTATGCCTCTCCCCAAGGCCGCAGCAGCAGCCGCTGTGCTTGGATCCCTCGCCGTCTCCGGCCACCGCGCTCTCGGCGCGCAGGAGTTGCGGCGAAAGCATCTCCGAACGGCCCGCGCCCAACGCAAGAGGTATCGGCGGGCGGCTGCGGGGCAAGCAGGGGTCGCCGGCGGCGGCGCATTCACCCCCGGCGTCAACGGTCAAGTCGCCGCCCGGAACGTTTGCAAAAGCACCCCCCTGGTTTTAGATCGCGGCCTAAAACTTTTCAAATATCCCTCTGTTTTGGATCGCGATCCAAATATTTATAAATTGACCATTTTTTTTATAACAACTTTGCAAAGAGGTCTTATCTCTCTCCGTCTCGGCTCGTCCTCCGCCCCTCTGAGCGCGCCGCTTTCATGCCCTGCGCATCAGCTGGTAGCCCCGCCGTGGCGGCAAGGCTGTCACGCCAGGTCCACCTTGACATCGAACATGTTGGTGTACGACTCGTCGCCGCCGTCCTTCACGGCCGTCGCGCCTCCCTTGTAATCGAGTGACGTGGAAGACGCGTCGCCGGAGTAGGCGAGGTACGGAGGCCCACGTTCACCAGCACTGGAGCCCTCAGCCCTGGACACGAGGGAGGACACGATCGTCCAAACTGAAGGCCGCACAGCCTCTGAGAACGAACGCGCCCTGCCACGGTAAAAACGAGGAACCTGAGCACGTGACCACGGCCGTCGTGATCGGATCGCTGAACCCTGCTGCTCGGAGCGCGGACTCGAGGTTTCGCGGGGAACGGGCGCGGCGTCATTCCCAGGGATGACTTCGTTGCCAGCGCCGATGACGCCGAAGCGGACGGCGCGGGCGCGCGAACGGCTGGACGCGGGACGTGGCTAACGAGGAATTGGAGGCCAAGCGGGCAAGGTAGTCAACGTTGAGCGTGTCAAGGACGCCGCCGCCATGGACGGTGTTGTTCATGTGGTACAGCCATACAGACGCATGTCGGTGATGCTATTGGACGCTGGGGAGAGCGTGCGGTGTTTCTAGCAGGGCACAAACACGAATGCTAGTGAACTCGGCGCTGTTCAACTCTTTCTCCGCTGTCGCCGCGACCGGAGATCTGCCGGGAAGAGCAGTACTGGGGAAGAGTGGTATTATTTTTGGAGAGAACTGCTCCGTTGCTGTCTGTAAATCAACTAATCCAGGCCACAAAATATTGATCGAACAGTTAGGTCCCAGCAACGTGTGGAACAGGGCCGGCACTAATGCATGGCTGTGGAACAGGGCTGGGACAAACAGTTTCGAATGGGAAAGTTCTTGGAGGAAACTCAGAGATATGAAAGTTGTTCTTGGAGGAAAGTCACATCAAGGCATCGAACGTTTAGCTTAGCAAGAGTTGAACGATCAACATTAACATTAACAGAGAAGAAATACATCACGAAGGAATAAGAAAACAGGAAAAATCTTAGCAATAATAGGACAGCTGCAATTATTTGAAGGAATACAACAACCGCAATACTAAAGTTTCAGAAAGGAAAACAAACATGGTCCAGCGTAAACATTAGTAAGCTAGAAATATTACAGATTGCTACACTGAATACAACCATTAAAGGTTGTCCTTGGTACAAATAGTTCTTCACACCATATATTCGAAACAGAATGCAGATGTAGCCACATAGTTCACTCATCTTCCTCCTCTATATCATCCAGTTCAGAGGACAAATAATAAGAACCCACTGCAGGAATGGGCTCATCGTCACAAAAGAATGGCCTCGAAGGCATTGAAAGGCCATTGACATCAGACTCGAGCATCTCTATGACCTCGCTCATGGTCGGCCGATCGTGTGAGTTCATCTGGATGCACCAGAGCCCAACGACACACAGCTTCTTCTCCAGCTCATGCATGCCAACAACAGCAGATATATCACCCACTTGCTGCCCAACTAAATGGTCATACACCCAGGATGGGTAGTAATTCTGACTTGAGTTTGCTACATTCGAATCTGCATTCCTTCTCCCTCCAGCCATCTCCAATAGCAGCATCCCAAAGCTGTAGACATCGGATTTGCTAGATACGACACCAAAACTCCTGGACACCATCTCTGGAGCTATATAACCAATTGTTCCCCGCATAGCGCTCAATGGCACGAAACTGTTGTCCCTTGGAAACAATTTGGCGAGCCCGAAATCAGCAACTTTCGGAACAAAATTGTGATCAAGAAGTATATTATGCGGCTTGATATCAAAGTGGAGAATCTGCATGTCACACCCGTGATGCATGTAGTTGATCCCCCTTGCAATGCCCAAAGCAATCTCCTTGAGCTTGTCCCAGGAGAAACGTTTCTCCAAAGAGAAGATTTACCTGTCGAGAGATCCATTAGGCATGTACTCGTATACAAGGGCCCTCCTCATTTCCTCGGAGCAGAACCCAACGAGCCGCACCACATTGACATGGTGGATCCTACCAATTGTGGAGACCTCGCTAATGAACTCTTCTCCATTGCATTTGGAGTTGCTCAACATCTTGATGGCAACATATACATTGCCTGGCAGGACACCCTTGTACACAGAGCCATATCCTCCTTGACCGAGCCTATCTCTGAAATGTCCTGTGATTGCAATGATGTCTGTGTAGGCATATCGCAATGGACCGCCGAGCATTTGTTGAATTTGCAGAAACTTCTCGACTGCGTCAATAGTTATTCTTGTTTTCCAGTACTTGTGGGCAAGAAAGATAAATATTGAGAGCGGCATCAATACGAACCTGCAAACAACTGCACAAAAACAGTTTGGTACATTTGGAATAGTGCTTTTGTGGTAATTCTCTCATAAAAAAATGATATATGCATATATATGCGTATCTAAAGTACCATGCATCATCTTCAGACATAACATAGTCACTGGTACTGTGTTAAGCATGATAATTTTGAGCATAGATGTGACGGCATTAGTTGGTCTCAATTCTAAAAGTATGGAGGTCCACAAACTGCCGTCAATCAGAAGAATCTCCAGAAGAATCTCCAGAATCTGATCTTTGATGCTATAACTATTCCTTGGTTCTTCAGGGAAGACGCTGAGAGATAAACCACAGAAATGGAAAGGAATAAGGGAACCAACGCTTTAAGATGAGATAACAACGGAAGTTCTATGGGAGAAAACGAGATCACCAGGTACTCACCTGATTGAATCTGCTATGTCCTCTTTGACTCTGACACTATAACTCGGACTCGGTGCTAAAAGGTCAAATGGAATGGTAAAGCCTTTCCACATTGACTTTACAACATCTTCGTAGCTAATGGATATTGCAACATCTTCATAGCTTGCATCCTCGAGCGCTGCTATGCCGGCGCCATCCAAAGGTGTCATGGCTAGGTAACCGCATGAGGGCTTGAACTTCCGAGCAGAACCAGGTCTGGTCATGTACCCAGTTACGTAGATGAAAGAATTGGAGGTACTCAGGCAACTAACCAGGCTGTAGCTACCATCGTTTATTATCTGCGAACAATTCACAAAGGTTGCCCACGCCCTTGCGAAAGAATAATCCCACTGAGAAAGGGAAAAATCGAAACTCTGGCGTCTATAAGCATGGTAATCCCAGCGAGGAAGGGGGCAACTGCCCTGCATGCCCAAGTTGGTGTCCACAACCCGGAAACGAGGATTAGCAGCATGGTCGTTGATGCTAACGACGTCGTATGTTGCACCGCCGATGGTAACAATTGTGACGTTGGTGTCAGTGCAAACCAGCTTGTACCAACCGCAGTGTGGTGAATCACCTTGCCGACGGAAGGGGTGTGATACGTTGCTGAATACACCGCAGGAGAAAGGATGACAAACATGATGCCGTCCCCGTACATCTGCAACAAGAACTGCAAGCACAGATAATACTGTCAAGGCTCGTATGCCAGTAGAACGATGAGAAGCAGAAGACATCGCCATGGCAGGCAGCTCCACACTTCGTAGAACTGCAAGGCAATGAAGAGCGAGTTGGGAAGATAAGCAGCAAGGAAGTTCACAGAAAATGGATCGGGAGTGGCTACCAGAATCAGTAAAACTTTGCGTGGTAGCAAGTAGATAAAAGAGTCTACATGACTGCGATGCCGCTGACTTGAAGTCTTTCATTTCGTTTGTTTTCTGTTTTGCTTTTTCTTTTCATTTTTGGTTTGAATGGGCCCTTCGATCGTCTGTTCCCTGTTTTCATTTCCATTTTGCGTTTGAGTGAGCACTTGAAAGCCGAATTTTCCCGAGGCTACAGGTGAAACCAGACAACAGAAAAAACAAAGGCATTGGCAATAGTAGTATACAAAAATCCATGTGACCTTCCTCTGCACAATTTTCAATCCCATTGTTCTAGCGAGTGCAAAGGACTTAGCATCTTTAGTAGCTGCAGTTTGTAGCGAGTAGTCAGCTATTCTTTTGTACGTCGGTTTAGCCCATGCTCCTAAACTGTGCTCATGTTGTGTTGTAGAGCGCAACTAGCGCTCAAAACTCTGGCTTCTCCTTATGTTTATAAATATCGGCAATGTTTCGAGTCTTTAAAAAAAAAGATCCCATTGTCACATAAATCTGTTCTAGTTCTTATTCATATAGTTGAAATTCACAATTCTTTTTTCAAAATGCACTGTAAAAAGAGGTACCTGTTGTGTTCCTTTGATTATCAACCACATCCATCAATTGATGGAGGCTTTATCTCGATATAAAGATGTTCCCTGACAGTAACAGAAAAAAAAAATCAAGCAGACAGCAAATGCAATGAGATTATTTTCAACTACCGCATCGGAACTATGTGAAATCACGTCCGACTCCTATCCCCGTCGGCTTCCACCCCCCCACGTCACCGCCTCACCGGTCACGAGACAACCCGTCTCGGCTCATCCCCTTCCCTCCCTTCTCACGCGAGGGAGACGCGCTCCGATCGGAACCCTAATCTAGTAATCCTCTGCAACCCCACCCGCGGAAGCCACCCACACCACCGGCGAGGGAAGCGGAAGGGATCGCCGCGCGGCGAGGAACGCCCCCAGCCCAGCAAGATGGTGCTCGCGCAGCTCGGCGGGAGCATCTCCCGCGCGCTCGCGCAGATGAGCAACGCGACGGTGATCGACGAGAAGGTGCTCAACGACTGCCTCAACGAGATCTCGCGCGCGCTGCTGCAGGCCGATGTCCAGTTCAAGATGGTCCGCGACATGCAGACCAACATCAAGCGCATCGTCAACCTTGAGGCGCTCGCCGCCGGGACCAACAAGCGCCGCATCATGCAGCAGGTGGGGGTCTAAAGGCCGTTGATTGCGCCGATTAGCCTGTTGTTGATTTGGGGGAAATCACGTGTTATTGATGTCGCCTATGGCTCTGTTGTTGTCGTTGTAGGCCGTCTTCACGGAGCTCTGCAACATGTTGGATCCTGGGAAACCTTCGTTCACTCCCAAGAAGGGGAAACCCAGTGTGGTCATGTTCGTTGGTCTGCAAGGTCAGTCTTCCTTTTGGCTATTTTGTACCCAAATGATATGGTAGATCCAGCGTTACATAAACAAACCGACATTTAGGGTGCTAGATTTTAGTCGCTCAAGCGAAATTATCAATATCTTATAAATTGAGTTTGGTCATATTCATCCTGGTGTTATGGGCTTAAGCCATGTGCCATTTTCGAGCTGTTAGGTGTTGTCTGGTCTGGATCATCAGTTTTGTGAAAATTAGGGTTCCTATGACCAGATTTAGTACAACAATCGCAAAATTCTTGTTTGCAAACTTCGGTATATTGAAAGTACTTATGTTTATATTAAGTGTTTCCTATACACGGACTTTATCAGGGTTGCAATCCAACAAGCTTGTTATTCCTTGGTTGCACCCATCTCTCTTTATAAGCGCTTGCTCACCTGCTAGTGACAATAATGAGGTACTCTAAGTCAGGTTAATCTGTTACCGTCATTCTTGTGACCCTGTTCCCTCCGGCTGTGGTCATTTACCTGCTAATGTACCCTTATTTTTCCTCCCACCCCTACTACATCATACCGACCCTATCTTCCCATCTCAAACGACTCTTGACATCCCAACCTCTCAGGACAGCATTACTTAATTGCCTTCAACATTCATGCCCACAAAAGCAACAAGAGCAGGCAACACGTCAAATAAGTTCACTCCTGCAAGCTGAAAATCAGTCATTAGATTCCTCTGATTGGTTGCAAATATAATACCTTGCAGCACTAGAAAATAGAGAGATTGATAAGCAGGGAGTGGGGAAGGTGAGAGATATGGATGAGTTGTGTCGGGTATAGGGTAGAGAAGTGAAGAAACTGTGGACAAGAGATTAGTAAAGCGGGCGTTGGCTTATACCCTCTAAATTTTGGATTATTTGAATACAAGATAATAGAACAACCTAAAACATGCTTTCTTAATAAGTGAAATCAACTCTAATGGCTCAAATTAACTTAACAACCACTTAATGTTAAATGGTTGTTCTAGGGCAGTGTATTGTACAGCCATTCTATTGTTAATTTTTGTTGTCATTTACTGATAAATTTTACAGCACATACATAATTGTGGTGAATTTCAATATTCTGCATGCTGGAAATTTAGCCAAGGTTGGCCACGTAGTAATCTATTAGATAATCTGTAGACATTGAGTCATTTCCTTGTGGACAGTGGACACAAATTTCATGCACAATGCTAAATCATCATAGTTTCTGCATTCTGGCTTAACTTTTTTGCACAGAAAGTGATGCTTAGAGTCATGTGATGTATCATGCCTCTGCCGCATATGGATTCTGTAAAAATGGGACAAGTCCAAAGTGTATCTTAACTTATTAATATGTTGCGCCTTGCATTATTATTGTTCTGTTCACAAGACAACATGATCCTTGTGCAGGTTCGGGTAAAACCACCACTTGTACAAAATATGCATATTATCATCAGCGGAAAGGATTTAAACCAGCACTGGTTTGTGCTGACACATTTAGGGCTGGTGCTTTTGATCAGCTGAAACAGAATGCTACAAAAGCCAAGATCCCCTTCTATGGAAGGTACTTCAACTCTCTGAATGTTTGTTATTTAGAAATTCTATACATTACCTTTTCATTCTTCTAACGGGCATCTTGCAGTTACATGGAGTCTGATCCAGTTAAAATCGCTGTTGAGGGTGTGGAGAGGTTCAAGAAAGAAAATTGCGATCTTATCATTGTAGATACTAGTGGAAGGCACAAACAAGAAGCAGCACTCTTTGAGGAAATGCGTCAAGTTTCAGAAGCAACGGTATGTACACTTTAAAATTCCTACACACATATAGAAATTCCAGACCAATGGTATGACCTAGTTATAATTTCTCTTTCATTATTGTACTTTACTGCAGAAACCAGACCTGGTTATATTTGTCATGGACAGTAGTATTGGTCAGGCTGCCTTTGATCAGGCCCAAGCATTTAAACAGAGTGTTTCTGTTGGTGCTGTGATTGTTACAAAAATGGATGGTCATGCGAAAGGAGGTGGTGCACTTAGCGCGTTAGTATTCTCTTCCTTTGGCTGCTATACCTTCTTGGTGCTAATCTTTCCTTGGTTATGAAGAGTTTTGTTGTCATGGAATGTGAATATTGCTCTTGGTTGTCATGACCTATGTGGCCAACATAGCATACATAACTTCCTTTTCTCTTTTCAGAGTGGCAGCTACAAAAAGTCCAGTTATATTTATTGGAACAGGAGAGCACATTGATGAGTTTGAAGTGTTTGATGTGAAACCATTTGTTAGTCGTCTATTAGGTAAGTGAAAATTTTGGATGTGCTATTTTACCTGAGTGTATGCCAATGTGTGATGGCGCAGCGGTATACATCACAGTAGAGGAGGGGACCGACCAAGCTCGAATCCTGGTGGCCTCATAAATAGGCTCCTTGCTATAGGCTGCTTTCGGAGTTATATGTGGTCTGCAGGCATGTCCTGGGCGCCAGCCTTCGGGGTCTTTTGTACCTTAGGGCCTTGGGGGAGGTCTTCCCCAAGGGCTGAGTTATCTTTTTATTATTATTGAATGTACCCTTTGTTTAACATTAATTTTTGTAATCTTTAGGCATGGGAGATTGGTCTGGCTTCATGGACAAGATTCATGAAGTAGTACCTACCGATCAACAGCCTGAGCTACTGCAGAAACTTTCTGAAGGAAGCTTTACTCTGAGACTTATGTATGAGCAGTTCCAGAACATTCTGAAAATGGGTCCGATTGGCCAGGTTAGCTACTTTCTGTTTATCGGAGACTCTTGAACATCTGGTGATAACAGTCACAGCAATCATGGATTCATAAGTTAGTGTGATGGTCTGTGCTCATCATTTGGTAAAACTTCAAATTTGTACTGCTTGCAGGTATTTTCTATGTTGCCTGGATTCAATTCTGAATTAATGCCCAAAGGGCATGAGAAGGAAAGCCAGGCTAAGATTAAGAGGTACATGACGATGATGGATTCCATGACCGATGCTGGTAAGTCATGGTGACAAATATCTTCCCTATATAAACTTCTGGAGTAATGTTGCAAAAAATTATAGCGTCTCTACACATTTTCTTCTCAGAGCTTGACAGCACAAATCCAAAGTTGATGACTGAATCACGGATTATTCGGATTGCCCGGGGGTCTGGCCGGCCGGTCAGGGATGTCATGGACATGCTTGAAGAATACAAGCGGCTTGCTAAGATCTGGAGCAAGATGAAGGGTCTCAAGATACCAAAGAAAGGAGAGATGAGTGCACTGTCCCGTAACATGAACGCTCAGCACATGGGCAAGGTGCTTCCCCCGCAGATGCTAAAGCAAATAGGCGGCATGGGTGGTTTGCAGTCACTGATGAAACAGATGGGATCAAAGGAAATGGGTGGAATGTTTGGAGGCATGGGTGGCGATCGGTAGATTCAGGTAACGAAGATCATCAGAAGTATGGTTTAAGGTGGATCACCAACAATGATGCGAAATGCAGAACTTTGAGGCTGATATGTCACCAACAACGATGCGAAATGCAGAACTTTGAGGCTGATATGCAGAGTTGCCGTTGACGTAGTCACTAGATTTTCCGGAGGACATAATCGCACCAGATTGTAAAATTGGTTTTGCTGTTATATGCACAGGCACACAGTAGTTCCAAACTATGTACCTGAAAGTTTTTAATTTATGAATTGTCTGTTTGGAACGGCGATAGGTCTATAATGAAATTGTGATTTATGTACTTTGTTTACTGGGCCTGGTACTGTTTTGGTTTCGGTTCTGCCTCGTGCTTTTAGTTATGATGAACTGTTCCCGCCCGTAATGCAACATGCGCAAACTTTGATATCCTTTTATCTGAGGATGATTGTTCAAAAGTCCATAAACTTGTCTGCTTTGTTACGATTCGTTTTTGCTCAGTTCTTCGTGCCGCGTTACTGGCAAAGGATGTGGATTCAGCACAGGCTTTGTGCTTGGAGTCATCCTGTTTGACTTTTGCTGTGAGAAAGATCAGTCAACAGCATGCACATCGAGCATCATCAACATCAAGTTTGTTCTTTTGAGATGCAATCCCGCATTTTATTATTAAGTAATGCTTGGATAGTTGGTAGTTCAGGTCGAATACGACCTTAGCTGGCTTTACTTCTCCCCAATTTGTTGTTTGGCAACAAACTGGGGGTGGTAGATGTCCTCTTGTTTCTTTTTCGTGACCTCTTGCTGTAATCATACTTTGGACCCCCGCCTACGGGTAGGGGTGGGTAAACCTCGTTTCGAAAAAAAATTAGCAAAAAAACACCGATGCGAGACTTGTTCCGTCACCATTCGATTACAAGCTTCAGATGTACATGAACATATGTACAGTAACACTACGCGGTGAGAAGAGAACCACTCGTCTGCAGCTTCCACCGGCAATCCGTGGCGGGCGAAGCATCAGATGATCAGAGCACGGCCACAGCTGGGTAGTCATCATATTCGTCGACTACAGCATCGTCCTCCCGCAGCACCCGCGCTATATATGGCTCTCACCGTGGCCGGGCTCGTCCTGCAGCACCCTCCGATGAGCCGGCCGGCCTCCCTCCACTTGCCGCGTACGACGCGAAGTCCGTCCCCGACGAAGAGGAGCAAAGAGTTTAAGTCTTGCCAAAACAAAACGATTTTAGTTACGCGACGAAGATCTAGAACACCCACCACCCATTCCTTTGTCTCGATGAATCTCATTGTTTTTACTCTGTTCAGTTACCTCTGAAAGTTGCCAGTGAGAGGATAGCAAAAAGAATTATTGTGTGAAATCGTAATGCTCGTAGTCCTGCCAAATTTTGTCATTATTTAGTTCAGAGCTAAGAACACTGAAACCTCTCCTCTTCCTTCTGAACGTTCAGTTCAGAAGTCAGAACTCATATCTCCAACTGCACTTCCTACTAAAGTTCAATTTGGCCGCTTTTAGTATTACAAAGGTTTTGTTCAGGGTTTGCAGAACATGACTTCTCTTCCAAAAAGTCTAACCACTTCTTTTCCATACTAATCGACCGGCTAACAATACCAAATAAAGCAGCTACAGGCATGCATGCATGCACCAGTACATTAATCATCCCCGTCATGGTTCAAACAGTGCTTAGCAGCTTGTGCTTGCAAGCGAACAGGGGCAACGAACAAACCGTGTAAATGCAGAACAAGGATGGATCACCAAATGGTTCACACGATCGTACGCCACTCAAATCATGTCTGCCATGCTTGCATCATAAGTACATCATGATTAGCCCTGATGGACCCCTACGAATTAGTCCTGATTCTGAACCTAAACTAGTACCAAAAGTAATTTGGTCAGGAGGACTTTGTTCGTTTCAGTTCAGGTCCACACGCCATGTGCTGCACCAAACCTATCAAATGGGGATCCTTAAAATATCGAGATGCGCGGTGTAGCGCCATCTCAACAACCATGCTTATTGCACAAACATAAACACTCCCTGGTCCATCAACCTTGCAGAAGCTGCAGAACAAAGGAGAGAAGAAGAGGGTGTTGTTGTTGTTGTTGTTGTTGTGCTGCCTGCTGGCAAAGGTAGGCTCTAGGTCATCGACAGTGGATTTGTCATGTCGGCGTCGGTCCACACGTGTGTCTGAACTTGCCTCGTGCATTCATGCATGGTGTGTCCAGGATGAAATGTCCGTACACCATGCAACTTGTTGGTCGTTGATCTAATGTCAGTGAGGGGTGCAAACCACAGATCATTTATGCATTTCACTGAAGATTGACAACTGCAAGACCGAAATTCGGAGCTTCGTGTGCTGACTGATGTTTTTTTTTTTTTTTGCGAGGGAGACTGATGTTTTTCTTTTTTTGGAGAACGTGCGGAGCACGTTTTTCATTAAGAAGAAGAAGAAGTTAGTTACAACGTGATCAGGGCTAAATCCCCTAAGGGACTTAGCAAAAGCCGACCACGAAGTAGTGATGAGTTACAAAACAAGAGCAAAGGGCAAAACAGACCCTTGCAATCTAAAATAAACAGAAGAGAAGCGGGAACACGCTCCCGAAACCGAGAGAAAAAAACACTACGCCCTCCTAGAAAGGAGCCGCTTTCGTAGCTTGGAGAACCCCGCAGCTCGCAGCTGCCCAGAGTGAGCCTCGTCGATGATTCCCTCGGACAATGCGACCGGTTGGAGCACCTGGACTTCAAAGACTGTGTTGCTCCATTTCTTCTATATCCTCCGTAGACCAAGATTAGAAAGATTCTCAACGGAGACCCCTCGATCATGTTCTTTGTAAGTCACGGCTTCGGGTGGGAAGAATCCTCAACGGAGACCCCTTGATCACCCCCACCGCTCGTTACTTAGAACTAAAAATAGGGGAGTACACCGTCTGAATCACGAGAAAATCCACCACAGCTTCATGACCTACGAGAAAGCATGCCTATTAAGAACATTCCTAGGGCTTGCTTGATCAGAGCGACCAATTGAAATGCTTGCAAGTGGAGCCTTCCGAAGCCTCCGCCGACTAAAAGAAAATGAGTCAGTGAAAAGACGGAGGTGCCTGTAACCGGATAGCCTAGCGAACACGACCAAAGAAAACGCCTTCATTGTGGTCGTGCCATCGTCCTGTGGCGACGGCTAGGGTTCCAACGTCAGCGATCTCGACCAAGAGGGAGAGAGGATGCACCAATATGAACGAAAGCCCACAACACGGCCAAATGAGAGGACGAGAGAGGGGAAGACCATCTCAGCACTGGATGCACAAGCGTGAAAAGTTAGGGCCGCGACGAAGGCCTCCCTCACCTCTAGATCAAGTGGTCTTCGCGCCTCACCTAGATCAAGTGGTCTTCGCGCGACACTGGCCGACAATCAAGCCAAACACAAAGTGTTCGGGGCATCACAACCATGAGGGGAGAGGAGGGAGAGGGGAGGAAGGGCCAGGACGATTCCCGCGATAACAACCACGACCAAGCAACCATGACCAAGTGACTACAACCACGACAAAGCAATCACGACCATAACCAAGTGACCACGACAGCAAGTTCCACGTTCAGACGTTGGTGACCATTAACATAAGATTCCGGTATTCCGCCCTGACTGTGACGAGGAACCAGCAAGACGACCGCAACTGTGACCATGACCAAGCGACCAAAAGTTCCGCAGTCATGCGTCGACGACCATTAACATAAGGTTCCGGCATTCCACCCTAGCGACGACGAGGAAACAACAAGACGACCAAGCCACCGCATCCATGACCAGGCGACCACGACCAAGCGACCGCGACCATGACCAAGCGACCACTACCACGACCAAGCGACTGCGATAAAGCAACCTCTACCAAGCAACCGCGACCAAGACCAAGCAACCAGGACCACAAGTTCCGCGTTCAGGTGTCCGCGACCCTTAACATAAGATTCCAGCATTCTGCCCTAACGGCGACGAGGAAGTTGCAAGGCGACCAGGCAACCACGACCAAGCGAACGCGACCACGACCAAGCGACCACGACCAAACGACCGCGACCATGACGAAGAGACCACTACCACGACAAAGCGACCACTACCAAGCGGCCACCACCATGACCAAGAAACTAAGACCACAAGTTCCGCCTTCAGGCATCAGCGACCCTTAACATGAAATTCTAGTATTCTGCCCTGACGGCGACGAGGAAGTAACAAGGCGACCAAGCGACCACGACCACGACCAAGCGACCACGACGAAGCGACCGGAACCATGACGAAGCGACCACGACTACGACCAAGCGACAACGACCACGACCATAAGTTCCACGTTCAGGCGTCGGCGACCATAAACATGAGATTCCAGCATTCCTTCCTGGTGGCCACAAGAAAAGCAGCACGATGCTTTCGGAAACACTGGTATGCCGTGTGGCAAGCCGTCTAGAAAGGACACGACCAGATCTAGCCTCCCACCACCGAGGCTCGGCCCCCATCGCAGAGCAATAAGGCTAGTTGCGCGAACGATCACACGACCAAGAAATCGACCCTACGACCAAGAAATCAACCAAACGACCAAGATCCAACCATCGGCTCCAGCCTGCGTGCCATTCGCCGGATCTAGAGAAGAATACAGAAGAATCCGCAAAGACGCAGAAGATGTTATATACAATGAAGTGAATGTCACATATCAATCCATAAAGGCGGCGAATCCTCCTTCGAACCGCCAGCGCAAAGGCTCGAGCGACCATGACCAAAGGAAGGCGAGCGACCACGACCAAAGGAAGGAGTTCCGAGCCATCGGCGTCGATGCCACGACCATATGCGGCCCTCGTGCGACCACCACGCGACCACTGAACGACCACCGCACGACCCCGTGCGACCACCGTGCCGCCTTTGCCGTCGCCGGATCCGGACATGGCAAAGCTGGGGGCGACCAAATCCATGCACCGACGACCGGGCTCAAGCAGGGGGCGACCAAATCCACGCGTCGGCTGCCGGATACGCGCCTCCATGGCCGGAACCAAGAGAGAGGGGACGGATCCACGACCCGGCTGCAGGACCCGAGGCAGGAGGGGCCGGATCCGCACCCCGGAGGCCATACCCTTGCAGGACCTGATGCTTGCCGTGCCCTTCGTCGTGGAGCAACACGGTGCAAGGAGCTCCTCTCCCTCCTCTAAGATGCGGGCGCCGCCGCCCAAATCGGCCGGGAGGCGAGGCCCGGCGTGGAGGGGCAGGCAGCCCGCATGCAGGGAACGTCGGGCTGGGGCGCGTTGCGCCCACCATCGCGTCGGGTCGCGGCTCGTCTGGTGGCAGATGCGGGGCGCAACGTCGGGCTGGAGGCGCGGCGGCTAGGGTTGGGAGGCGCTCCGCTGCTGGGGGACAGAGGAACTAGAGTGACTGATGTTTTTCTGATCCTTCTGAACTCTGAAAGAGTGCATTCCTTTGTTTGTGTGAAGCCTGCCATCTCAAGTGTGAATTCAGAGCAGTGATGTCTGATGAATGTGTTAATTTATCCTGTCACGTTTGAAGATGGATGATGGCATGATGCTAGGAGTGACAAGTTTAGAAGTTAATCTCTCATCCACAAACAAGACCACTGAAAAAGTCTGAAACTGCGAAGGCGCTCACAGGGCGGTGGTGAACCTAGTAAGTCCACCGGCCCGCTTGGGTTCGATCCCAGTGCCGCACCTATTTTCTCAGGGGCCTCTCTTGAGGTATTTCTCTAAAAAAAAAGTCTGAAACTACTAGTACTACCTACCATCGAAATACAGCATGAACATTTCAACCGGCTTTATCTAGCTCTGAATCATGTGATTCTTACCTGCAGTATCATATTTACAGATTTACTAGTCATGTCGTAGTTCTCCAATTTTGTCCTCGGAAATGCACAAAGAAAGCCCATCTCTTAGGTACAATTTGCTAGAACGAGAAATTGAAATAAGATAACAGTGGAGAACGATGTAAGAAGCATCACATTTAATTCGATGTTGATAGAACAGGGTGCAAGGGAGCCCGCCTCACTGATTGCTGTATGCTGAAAGCCCAGGCACTCCAGCCTAGCCCACTGCCCGTCTACGGAAGTACGAAACCAACTGCATGTATCCATACTAGTCCCATACTATGCTGCATGGATGAAAAATTGAACAAGCCAAACTGCAAAAATATTATAGATTGAAAAGCAACTAATGCTGGAACAAAATGGCATGATCGTTATGTAGGAACGCTGTTTTGCCACGACTAACTTCCACGAATAAGTTGAGATTTTCATGTGAATTACTTCCAGTAGGATACAGTTAAGTTCAAATGACACTTCATACAGAAAATTTTGAGCAACAGAAGGTGCATGAGTATCAACCAAATACAAATGAGTTTCTGACAAGTGAGAAGCATAGATATTTAACATTCTGTTCGACTCCTGCAAATGTGTCGTAAACATGATGTAAAGACCCCGCATTATGGGCTACAATTAGGCGGTTGTTCTCAAACTACTATAGCAATGTTGCGCTCAAGCATTTGTCATGTCTCTTTGGGACCATTCATTCCCTCTCATCCATTTGCCAGGCTATACGGCAACCAAATATAGGACAGAAGCAGTGCCAATGCCCTATATAAATATGTGCCCTGCAAGCATCTCAAATACACAAGCAACATAGCAAGAACCACTGCATTTGTGAGCAACAACTGTAGTGATAGATATCCTTCGGAAAAGAGAGAGGAGGGAGCGATGGCGAGAGAGCAGGCAGCTACAGCGGTGATGTCTGAGAAGCTGAAGCTGTTCATGGGAGTGCTGGCCCTGCAGTTCCTGCTTGCAGGATTTCACATTGTCACCAGGGCTGCACTCAACATGGGCATCAGCAAGATTGTATTCATCGTGTATAGGAACATCATCTCCCTCGCCTTGCTCGCCCCGTTCGCCTACTTCCTTGAGAAGTGAGTAAACCACCATTTGCACCAGAATTATTTTAGTTGTCAGATTACGTTAGTTTCTGGTACAGTGACATCTCTGTACATGTCTGTTTACACAACGTTTGATTTGTTTCAGGAAAGACAGGCCACCACTCACCTTCTCTTTGCTGGTGGAATTTTTTCTTCTAGCGTTGTGTGGGTAAGTAAAGTAGGCGTGCCATGTCATGTTCTCTAAGTGTTTAGTATTTTCTTTCTTGAACTAACCGTTGAACTGTATGTTTCCTCAGGATAACTGCAAACCAGGGTTTCTACCTCCTGGGGCTGTATCACCTGTCACCAACCTACGCCTCTGCTATACAGAACACGGTTCCTGCAATCACCTTCGCCATGGCTGCTGTACTCAGGTGCTGATTCATCGTGTTGGCTTCGTCACCACAGCTAGACCACTAGACCAGTGTAGTATCCAGTTTTCATTTTAACTGAATAATTTTTTTGCTATTTGTTCAGGCTCGAGCAGGTCGACCTGAGCAAGAGGCATGGGCTGGCCAAGGTGGTGGGCACGGTGGTGAGCATCGGAGGGGCTACGTGATCACCCTCTACAAGGGCCTGTTAGAAGTAGAGATAAGATTGTATCGTATGATCTAGAAGATAGAATAGAATCTAGAGTTTGTTGTAAACGTGTTACTTGCAATGCAAGTTGTATTCGGTTGAACCACCGTGATCGGTTCTGTTGTAACGCCACGGCGAGGGCTGTTCTCGCCTCTATATAACACGCAGGCGGGTACGGACGAGGTACCACGCTTAAACCTATTCTTTCATGGTATCAGAGCCTTCTACCTCACGGTTCCCATCCATGGCGTCCTCCTCCAACTCATCCTTGTCCCTCTCTTTGACCTATCCGGTCTCTGAGAAACTAGCCCGCAACAATCACTCAATGTGGAGGGCGCAAGTTCTGTCTGCACTGCGAGGAGCGCAGCTAGCAGGTTTTCTTGATGGCTCGGTGACGTTCCCATCTGAGAAGCTCACCGTGGCCGTCGACGACAAGACCACCAAGCAGGTGCCTAACCCTGACCATGCGGTCATGGTGGCTCAAGAGCAGCAGGTTCTCAGCTACCTGCTGTCCTCTCTGTCGCGGGATATTTCCTCGCAGGTGGCGGCGTTCCAGACGCCGAGGGAGGTCTGGAGCTACATCGAGGCCATGTTTGCCTCGCAGTCCCGTGCGCGTGCCATCAACACTCGCATGGCGCTGGCTACGACTCACAAGGGGTCGCTGACTGTCGGCGAATACGTCGGCAAGATGAAATCCTTGGCGGACGACATGGCGGCCGCCGGGAAGAAGCTGGACGATGAAGAGCTCGTGTCCTATATCCTCGCTGGATTGGACGCGGACTTTGATCCTGTGGTCTCTGCAGTCGCTGCGCGCACCGAACCCATCTCCATGGGTGAGCTGTATGGGCAACTCTCCGCGTTCGAGCAGCGCGTCGATTTGCGCAATGGCGGGAGCTCCTCTTCTGCACTTGCTGCTGCTCGCGGTGGCCGTGGCGGCGGTGCGCCGCGCGGCCGCAACGGGCAGGGCCGTGGTGGCTTTGGTCGTGGTGGCGGCGCGACTCCGTTCGACAACAACCGCGACCGCGATGACTCCTACAAGAAGATCAAGTGCCAGCTGTGTGGCCGCAAGGGCCACACTGTCATCAAGTGCTACAAGCGCTTTGATCGCTCGTACACGGGCGAAGAGAAGACTGCGGCATCTGCAGCAACATCCTACGGCGTCGACACCAACTGGCTGATGGACTCCGGCGCCACGGATCACATCACGGGTGAGCTGGACAAGCTTGCCGTGCGCGACAAGTACTCAGGAAACGACCAGGTCCACACGGCGAGTGGCTCAGGTATGAGAATTAATCATGTTGGTCATGCTGTTATACACACCCCTACACGTGATCTTAAGTTAAAAAATATCTTACATGTTCCTGAGTCTAATAAGAACCTCGCTTCTATTCATCGATTTTCTCTTGATAATCATGTCTACCTTGAACTTTATCCTTGGCATTTTTTGATTAAGGATCTGGACACGAAGAAGGTACTCCATCACGGCAGGTGTGAAGGAGGTCTTTACCCTTTGAAGTCTTCCCCGAGTAGACAAGCTTTTGGTGTCATCAAGCCTTCCGCAACAAGATGGCACAGTCGTTTAGGTCATCCTTCGTCAGTTATTGTTCAGCGTGTCCTTAGTCAAAATAAACTCCCTTTCTCTGGAGAGATTAGTAGTGAGTCGGTGTGTGATGCTTGTCAAAAGGGAAAGAGTCATCAGCTTCCTTATCCAAAGTCATCAAGTGTCTCTAAATTTCCTCTTGAACTTGTTTTCTCTGATGTATGGGGGCATGCTCCTGAATCTGTTGGAAGACAAAGGTTTTATGTCAGTTTTATTGATGACTTTAGCAAGTTCACGTGGATTTTTTTGCTTAAACACAAATCTGAAGTTTTTGCTAAATTCAGAGATTTTCAAAATCTTGTTGAGAGACTCTTTGATAGGAAGATTATAGCCATGCAAACTGACTGGGGAGGCGAGTATGAAAAACTGAACTCCTTTTTCCAGCGAATAGGCATCACTCACCATGTTTCTTGCCCACACGCTCATCAGCAAAACGGATCAGCTGAGCGAAAACATCGACACATTGTAGAAGTTGGCCTTTCCTTACTTGCTCATGCATCCATGCCCTTGAAGTTCTGGGATGAGGCCTTTCTAACTGCTACATATCTTATTAACCGCACACCTAGCAAAGTCATTGACTATCTTACTCCCTTGGAGAAACTCTTTGGCGAAAAACCAAATTATCTAGCTCTCAGAACCTTCGGGTGTGCGTGCTGGCCAAATTTGCGCCCATATAATAATCACAAGCTTCAATTCCGCTCTACCCAATGTGTGTTTCTTGGCTATAGTAATTTGCACAAAGGGTTTAAGTGCTTGGATGTTTCTGCTGGTCGCGTGTACATCTCCAGGGATGTTGTGTTTGACGAAACTGTCTTTCCTTTCGCTGCCATGCATCCAAATGCTGGTGCTCGCCTTCGCTCGGAAATTTCTCTTCTTCCTTCTAGTCTTCTGCCTATTGATCATGGGGGTGAACGTGTAACAGCTGATCAATATACGATTAACTCTCAGTCATCAGATACTTCAGGTACAGGTCGGCAGGCAGGAGAAAACGGAGGAGCAGGAGAAAACGGAGAAGCAATTGGTGCTGAAAATGAAGCTGCCGCGGCGCCCTTGGATCGTGTGCTTGTCCCTGGCACGGACGCGCATACATCCCAGGTTCTGATGCCGCGTGAAATCGACACGCTGGGTCCAGGCGGGATCCACCTATCAGCCGCTCCAGGAGGGAGTGGTAGTGCACCGCGGGGTCCAGGCGGGGCCCCGCCCTCTCACGATGGCGCTCCTGCGGCGACGCGGGAAACTGGCGGCGAACCAGTTGATGCCACGCGCCACACGCTGGCTGAACCAAGCAGCCCAGCGCATGCAATGCCGCATGCAACGTCGCCTGCCGCGGATATCTCTACTGCCTCTTCTCCTGGGTCGTCTGCGCCTCCTACACCTGTGCACCAGTCACGCCCTGTTACCAGGTTACAGCAAGGTATTCGTCAACCCAAAATTTATACTGATGGAACAATTCGCTATGCTCATTTGGCTACTGTTGAGGAACCCACTAGTCTGAGAGAAGCCTTAGAAAACAAACACTGGAAGGGTGCAATGGATACTGAATTTTCAGCTCTTATCAAGAATCAGACTTGGAGATTAGTTCCACCTAAGAAAGGGGTAAACATCATTGATTGTAAATGGGTGTATAAAGTAAAAAGAAGGGCGGATGGTACTGTTGACAGATATAAAGCTAGGCTGGTAGCTAAGGGTTTTAAACAAAGATATGGGATTGACTATGAGGACACATTCAGTCCTGTAGTTAAGGCTGCAACAATTCGACTTGTGTTGTCTATTGCAGTCTCACAGGGATGGAGTCTTCGTCAACTAGATGTGCAGAATGCTTTCCTTCATGGATTCTTAGAAGAGGAAGTATACATGCGACAGCCGCCTGGCTATGAAGACAACACTTCTCCTCATTATCTGTGTAAGCTTGAAAAGGCACTCTACGGCCTTAAGCAAGCTCCTCGGGCATGGTACTCTAGATTGAGCAACAAGCTGCAACAACTTGGTTTTGTCCCTTCGAAGGCAGATACTTCGTTGTTCTTTCTTAATAAGGGCAATCATAGAATTTTTGTGTTGGTATATGTTGATGATATAATTGTTGCTAGCTCTTCAGTATCAGATACAGAAGCTCTTCTGAAAAATCTGGAGAAGGAGTTTGCGTTAAAAGATCTTGGTGACTTACATTATTTTCTTGGTATAGAGGTCAAGAGATCGAGTGAAGGACTTCTTCTAACACAAGAAAGGTATGCTAGAGATATACTCAAGCGTGTGAATATGAGTACATGTAAACCTGTGAGCACTCCTTTGTCAACCACTGAAAAGCTGTCGGCAAGAGAAGGTGTCCTGTTAGGAGCACAAGATGCAACTCGGTACAGAAGTATAGTAGGTGCATTACAATACTTAACTTTGACACGTCCTGACATCTCTTATTCAGTTAATAAGGTATGTCAATTTTTACATGCTCCTACAACTTTACATTGGGCTGCTGTTAAAAGAATGTTAAGATATCTCAAGGGAACTTTAAGCCTTGGATTAAAAGTCAGGAAGTCGAGATCTTCTCTTGTTAGTGCATTTTCAGATGCGGATTGGGCAGGATGTCCAGATGATCGGAGATCAACAGGTGGTTTTGCAGTTTTCTTTGGTGATAATCTGATTTCATGGAGTGCAAGGAAACAATCTACGGTGTCTAGATCAAGCACAGAAGCTGAGTACAAGAGCTTAGCCAATGCTACAGCAGAAGTCATGTGGTTGCAAAAGCTACTTCAAGAACTTCATGTTGTAAGTCCAGTAGCAGCGCGGTTGTGGTGTGATAACCTTGGAGCAACTTATCTCTCAGCAAATCCTGTGTTCCATGCTAGGACAAAACACATAGAGGTGGATTATCATTTTTGTTAGAGAGAGAGTGGCTCGAAGATTATTGGAGATTCGGTTTATTTCTACAAAGGATCAAATTGCAGATGGTTTTACGAAGCCCTTGTCAACTCGATTGCTGGAGTCGTTTAAGCACAATCTCAACTTGTGTACGACGTTGTGATTGACGGAGGGTGTTAGAAGTAGAGATAAGATTGTATCGTATGATCTAGAAGATAGAATAGAATCTAGAGTTTGTTGTAAACGTGTTACTTGCAATGCAAGTTGTATTCGGTTGAACCACCGTGATCGGTTCTGTTGTAACGCCACGGCGAGGGCTGTTCTCGCCTCTATATAACACGCAGGCGGGTACGGACGAGGTACCACGCTTAAACCTATTCTTTCAGGGCCTACCGCTGTTCCATCACAATCTGAACATCAAGTCGCTCGTGACACTGTCCTCTTCCAGCCTCATCCTCAACTGGACTCTGGGCTGCGTCTTCATCCTTGGACACTGCCTCTCCTGGTCTGGGTGGATGGTTCTTCAGGTACCACTGATTCAGTTACTACTACATGAGCTCACACATGCCTGAAGCATACGCATCCTTGCATGCAAATCAGTATTTGGTGCACTGATTTTTGTGATTTTTTTTTTTTGCACCAGGTGCCAGTTTTGAAGAGGTATCCAGCCAGGCTCTCGGTTCTATCTCTGACCTGCGTCTTCGGGCTCCTCCAGTTCCTGGTCATTGCCATCTTCACCGAGGAAGACCTGAGCAGGTGGAAGGTGCACTCCGGAGGGGAGCTGTTCACGATCCTATACGCTGTAAGCACCAGCAACTTGATCTTGAAAAAACAAAACCACATGGACAATCTCTTGTTTCAGATTAACAATCTGAAAACGCCAAAAATATTTATTTGTAGGGCCTTGTAGCATCTGGCGTTGCCTTCGCTCTACAGATCTGGTGCATCGACAGGGGAGGGCCGCTCTTCACCGCCGTCTTCCAGCCGGTGCAGACGGTCGCCGTCGCTGTCATGGCCGCCATTATTCTGGGAGACCAGCTCTACACTGGAGGGTAAGGGCACACGTGCACGGGCCCAGAAACAAACGGGACAAGGATAACCGAACCACATGGGTCAGAAGCTTCATGCATTTCTCTGACATATTTATGTGCACTTTTGGCAGGATCATCGGAGCTGTGCTGATCGTCATCGGCCTCTACTTCGTGCTGTGGGGCAAAAGTTCGGAGAAGAAGGCCATGAACCAAGATGTGGCGCAGGGAGGAGGAGACATAACGAGGCGTCTGCTTGGGCAAGACTCTAAAGATGAAGAAGCACCCATTGACGTGGCTTGAGATCGAGAAGCCATCTGGCGTGTAGTCATGTTGGATTTGGAAGTGCATATCAAATCCACGATTCAGTGATTGTAATTTTTAACTGTTTGTGCACTGCAACCAAAAAGAAGTGTGGGTTGCAAATTTGGAATACTAGCCATAACGTTGTGGTATGTTTACTACTTTACTGTGAAAGTATACGTCACAAGCTGTATATGTATCCCGCCCAGACTGAAGCCTGTCCATGATTTGAATCAATTCGAGTTTGGTTGAAATCTGTTCAAGATTCAAGATAATCCGAGTTTTATTGTCTCACTTAGCTCCCTCTCATTCGAGCTAGGTTACCTATATTACATTCAAGTAAACAGTAAAAAATAGTTAACAAAATCGTGAACAACAGAGGATGATGGTACGGGGTGATCTGATGAGCCAAAATGAATTTTGTTTGTTGAAGCAGACTTTCTCTGTCGTATGCGTGTACATCGGGATCAAGATTTACAACAGCACCGGGGACCTGAAAATGACGGTGCATTCCACTGCCAAAATGATCATGGGTGGTGAGGCGGAAGATGATGTTGATCACGTTTCATCACGCTGGATAAATTAACGAAGAGATTCCTTACGGCGATAGAGGCACAGGCAAGCTGGGCGGCCAAACGGTCAGACAATGTGATCTACACAGACGACGACACTGGAGGTTTGGAGTAAGAACCCTCGTAATCAATTCAATATTGTAATATTGATTTGCTGCTGGAACTGCAGTCCGCACTAACATTGGCGTTAATAATTAGATATTTTTATAGGTCGAGTTCAACTGATGTTCTAATAATAAGTTGATGTTTGCCTTTTGCTCAAGATTAATCAGGTCGCATTCCCTGTCGTCGCATGCGAACAGGAGTGGATCCATCGATCACATATACGCATCAATCTACATTAGTACGCTTGACAGCACCCTGCTCCACTTTTACAAGACACGGTCAGCTATCCCGTCGGGGCCGACCTACTAATGACAGTGGCAATCAGCACCAAAGGATCGAGATGGCGTCTAGGAGCTGATGGATCGATACTGCATTTGCAAAGCCTGTATATTAGTGGAACCAACACGAATCCTTTAACACGATGACGTGACGGTTTATGGGCAGCGTACATTTCCAGGCCCCCAGTCCCAGTGGGCGCGCGCGCCCGACAGGCACCTACGACTTGTCATGTTCGTAGTTATCTTTTTGCCCGGCTAATAATGTTCGTATGTTTTCGGTGTCAATGTCTTGTCAAGCTCTAAGCTGCTTGCTCATCAGGTATCAGCTGGGGAGGCTGGGACGTAGGAGTTTGTAAAAATCGTTCATGATTTTGTTTTTTCAGGTTTGCTGGAATATTAAGTGCCTTAAAAACCAGGCGCTAAATTTTCAGACATGTATCAGTAGAAGATAGTAGTAGTTCAGTACCCTCGGACACGAAAACAGAAAAAAAGAGTTCCAAAAAAAAGGAAAAAAAGATTTTGGAGCGACGTCTTTACACATGACTCCTTAAACACTGTGAGTTGTACATCAACAGCATCGCGGGGTTTCCTTTAGGCATCTGTACCTCTACCCCTTGTAGTCGATGAGAGTGAATACGTACAGGGCAACTTTGACACCATAGCGTAGACATGCAAGCGTGCGCATGTCCGAATAATTTGGCGCGAAGCGTGTGCGTGCGCGAGCTCTACTCCATGCTGGGGCCGTACAGCTCGTACCGGCCAGTACCTCTAAGTCTCCTGCCCTGCCTGCACACGCGCGCTAACGGACACCCCAAGAACTGCTTGTGTCTTGTCCTCTCGCGCCTGGATCGATCCAGCACCACACACAGGATAGGAGGGAGTGCTGCGAACCAACCTCAGTTGATGCCCATTCCTGGAGATGCATGAATGGATAGTTTGAGGAGGAAGATGACTCATCCAACCAGAAAACAGATGGGACGGGGATGGGTCGGCGGATGCACAAACAGTGGTGTGTACCACTCCTACCAGTAGTTGCATGCTGGCATATCGATCGATCGTGATCATATCGATCGGGCACGGGCACAGCGCAGCTTTCGGACGCGTCGTCCGGTCGGAGGCCACGGGGCCGGCCTGATCCGTGTGCCGTCCACGTCGTCAGTTAACGCGCGCCTCTCGATAGATATCGATCATCTGGCTGTTGTTCAGCTGAATCATTTGCCATTGGCCCCCATTTCCTAGCTAGCTCGCTCGCTCGCGCGCGCGCGCACGCGTGGAGACATGCCTACGCGTGGTGAGCGAAGGCGACCTGTCGCGGAGCGTGCGCGGCAGCAGCAGCATGGCTCCTGCGCACGAGTGCCGGCCGCCAGCTAGCGCCGCCCTGCAGATCTCAAGAAAGTAGCGTGGCGGATGGAGCTCCGATCCTCTCCGTGCCAGCGATCGATGTCGGAGGGAACACGATCGATTAACGCGATGCCCAGCAGCCAACATGCATGGGCCGGCCGGGTTGTTGCTGGCCTAGCACCACGCACGCACGCGCGCTGGGCTCGCTCGACGGAGACATGGCAGATCATGTACGTCGTCCGTACTCGCCTTCTCCTACCCGTGCTAGGGTGGCATACGGATCGTGACCCAGCCTCACGCCCATGACAAACCAGGCCGCCATGCATGTAGCAATATTGGCTTATCCCTGCTCCTGTATCTCCTGTCCCCCTGCACCATAATAACTTTTGTGTTGCGTCTATCAAGGGTTCTGATCCCCCGACCGGGACCTCCTATGCGTCGATCATCCGACGAAATTCATTCGATCGAACAGGCCCACGGCCCGCACAAATCGGCCCATGGCGCGCTTCTTCTTCCTCTTCCTCGCACCACCGCCGCCGACCGCCGTCCTGGTGCTCGCCCCCGCAGCCTCCGCGTCCCGCCCGGCTCCGGCGGCGCCCCGCCGCCTCCGCCGCCGCCCTCGACCGCCGCCACGCTAACCACTCCAACACGTGACGCCCCCGCCCCTACAACACCGCCCACCGCCGGCGGCCACCACCGCGGCCGGCGGCGTCCCCGCCGCCTTGCCGCCCCGCCCGCATCGCGCCGGCCACCGCCGGTCCGGCCGGCCGCCATTTTTCTATGTGCGGAGGGAGGAGGAAGAGAGCTCGGGGGGTACAAACCCTGCGCATTAAGGGATCCTCCGACGAGACGCCCCCGCCCCGCCCTCCTCCATCGTCTCCGGCGGCTCCCGCCGCCGGATCCGCGGCCGCCGCCCTCCGCCGCGCTAACCCGGCGTCGCCGGGCTCGTCGCCGTCGCCGCCGTCGTCGGGGAGGCAGAAGGAGGAAGAAAGGAGGATGACCGTTGGATGGCTGTGTTGCACGAATCGTAAAGCGTCCGAGAGAAACGATCCCCTCGGGCGACCTCCATATAGGATCCAGCCCCCCGACCGGCTTCGGAAAAAAAAAAAAACCGGTGCGGCCCATGTAAATATGGGCTATTGACTTATCAAATAAAGAGGACCATGTTGTGATACCGGGCCACATATTTCCCCCCACGTCGACCAGATGAAATACTGGGCTTCAATAAAGCCTTTTCTAACTTCTGCCTGGGCCTTTAACGCCCGATAGCCGCGCATATGTTGTCACTGAGATTTTTATTTTTCCGAGATGATGATTTGACTCTGAGATAAGGCTACAAACAATCGAATTCGCTCGCGGTCACGAGCGAGGGGTGTTTTTGTAATCCCCAATGTGTGCACGGCGCACATCTGGCCTCGGTGGATCCGCCCGCCCCCAGCGGCGGAGAGAACAATGGGTTAAACAACGAGGAAATCATGTTCAACTTTGGGTCCTCTACGTTTTCTTTATTTTTTATCAAGCACAACCCTTTAGCTCGTTGCCTCTTTGTTTGAAATTTGAAGACCTTTCCACATATCCCACAAAAGCTTGATCCAACACAATGACTGGCAACATATATATATTTTTTAAAAAACTCACTATCAGAATTATCTGCAACATTTCAGTAAACTTTCATCATACCAAAGATTGTTTTGTCAAAATTCATCAGCACAAAGACCTTTTTACACTGCAAATATAGGTCAAAGGGGTCTTTTAGAAAAAATATACCAAGGCCAAGGGCAGCAAACAAAAAAGTGCACCACCTACTAGTTTCTCTCTTCTGCCACCAACCCACTTCCTCGGCCCGGCGTCTTCATATTTCTCGCCGTCGCGTCCTAACCAAAGCAGGCGATCGCACGCACGCACCTGACCAACCCATATGGCGATGGCGACGGCGAAGCTGAGCACCCCGGCCACCAGCTTGCTCGCTGGCGGCCGCTCCCGCCGATCCGCGCCGGCCCGCCGCGCCACGGTGGTCCGCGCCGCCGCCGGCTCTTACTCCGACGAGCTCGTCTCCACCGCGGTGAGCGCCCCCCTCCCGACCGCCCTCGGAACCCTACGTCTCCCACTCTAGTACGAGCGGATTACCGGCGAGGGATCTAACCTTTGGGCTGTTGCATGTGTCGTATGTGGCGATCTGTTGTTGTTATGTTGGTTTGTTGTTTGTATCTGGCGATCTGTGAACCTTGATGGCCTGACGGGGACTGTTTGGTACGACTAGGGTGGGGAAAAATCGATTTCTTTGTTTGCTCGATCTGATTAAATTTTAGTTGGAATAGACCGTTTTTTGGTTGGTAGCTGTTTGTTGAAATTCTCCTCCGTAACGTGGTATGCCTAGGTCTGCTGGTCAACATCTTGGGTGACCTATAACACTCACGTAATCTTTACTTGAATGCAAACTGCCTTGCTCGTAGATTTATTCCCGTGCTATCGAATTTTAGAACAGCTTAAGAAAGTATGTTGTGATACATCCCGTGTGTTATTTAAAGATAGTAATTGTGTAAATTGATGGGTGCTAGTTTTGGTGAACTGATCACCTAGAAGTCTGTCACTCGAACTTATGATCACATTGGGTCAATATATCTAGAATTGTCTTGATTTTCTGTCCTTGGATAGATACTTAATGTAATGTACGTTAGGCTTGGCAGCTTCAGTCTATAAACAACTTTCTTACTACAGCAATTTAGCATGAGCTAAAGGAGATAATGTGACATTATTTGAGCTGGGTCACTATTTTGGATCAAGTAATTAAAGGCAGTAATCTTCTGACCATTTGTTTCGTTTTTGGCTAGTTAATGTGGCTATAGAAAATTTGAGTTGTTTACATTATAAATCTATGGGGTGGAAATGCTGATTTGCTATTGCTCTGTATCTGATTTGTGTCTCAATGTAAGAAGAGCCAAGTGGAAAACTTCCAAGAAGTGCTAAAGTATGATTTTGCCTGTTGTATTCTGATTGTTCAGTTGGACTCTACCCAATAATTCTTTCACACTTTCTCCTTTCTACGATGGATACAATAGAGCTTATGTGGTATCAGTCGCAATGTTTCGTTTCTGTTGACAAATCAGTTACTGCAAACCATGAAAAAAATGACAACTGTATGTTTAGATATTTGTTTCTATACGGAAATTACCATTCTTTACTTTATGATTGATGAGGTTGTGAATGAGAACCTGGTCTTCTAATATTTCTTATTTTCTCGCATGCTCTTTTCTTCTTCTCTGCCATGCAGTTCTCTGTTGATTTTTGTGAATGCCAGTCTAATGGATATACCTTTTCTCTGCACAGAAATCTGTTGCTTCCCCTGGGCGTGGTATTCTGGCAATTGATGAGTCGAATGCAACATGTGGAAAGAGATTATCGTCCATTGGTTTGGACAACACAGAAGCCAACCGCCAGGCTTACAGGCAGCTTTTACTGACTACTGCCGGTCTTGGTGAATATATTTCTGGTGCTATTCTTTTCGAGGAAACTCTTTATCAGTCAACTACTGATGGCAAGAAGTTTGTTGACTGCTTGAAGGACCAGAATATCATGCCCGGCATCAAGGTTGACAAGGTATGCATGTCTTGGCCTTTATGACCATGTTAGTCCACAAAATTGTTCTAGCATCATAATTCTCATTATTGATTGGCTTGGTTAAGGGCTTGGTTCCATTGCCTGGATCCAACAATGAATCATGGTGCCAAGGTCTTGATGCTTTGGCGTCTAGGTGCGCTGAGTACTACAAGCAGGGGGCACGCTTCGCCAAGTGGTCAGTTCAAACAATCATTATCTGTGTGTCATCAAAGTTGTATTGGTTGACCATTTCTAAAGTTGCTGTGGTATATGGATCTTTTCCAGGAGGACTGTTGTTAGCATCCCTTGCGGTCCGTCTGCATTAGCAGTCAAGGAAGCAGCTTGGGGCCTTGCTCGATATGCTGCTATTGCTCAGGTAACAATATAAACTCGCAATTATGGATCTTATTGCGCAAAAATATTTAGTGAGCTTTGACGAACAATCTTATCTGTATTTTTTGCTCACTTGTGCTCTTTATACTATCATACACCTTAGTATGCTGTAGTGACTCTGCAGAAATATATCTGAATGGTTTGAGCTTTATTTAGACACAAGAATGTATGAAAGAGCTTTTTTCCCCCCCCACAACCTAGCATGTTTTAAGTTTACAGTGGAGAGCTTCTTATGCTTAGGCACTCGTAACATATATCTTTCTAGAGCTGGCACCATACTAACATTTTTGGAGTGAAGCTAGAAATAATATCTCACATTTACAACAAACTTAGAGCTTGACATGGGTATATGCTGAAAAGTTCTTAATGTTTCTACCTGAATAATCTCCAGGACAATGGCTTAGTGCCAATTGTGGAGCCAGAGATCCTTCTCGATGGAGACCATGGGATTGAGAGAACTCTTGAGGTGGCAGAGACAGTGTGGTCTGAGGTGTTCTTCTACTTGGCCCAGAACAATGTTCTGTTCGAGGGTATCCTGCTGAAGCCCAGCATGGTCACCCCTGGAGCTGAGCACAAGGAGAAGGCTTCTCCAGAGGCCATTGCGAAGCACACACTAACAATGCTTAGGAGGAGAGTGCCACCTGCTGTTCCTGGAATCATGGTATTGATTGTTCTGCCAATCCAGCTTCTTTTCATTCCCCCCATAGAATCATAAAAGTTTCTGTAACATCACTGGTCTTTATTATTTTTCCCCTGCAGTTCCTTTCTGGTGGACAGTCTGAGGTAGAGGCAACTCTGAACCTGAACGCCATGAACCAGTCCCCAAACCCGTGGCACGTGTCGTTCTCCTACGCCCGGGCTCTCCAGAACTCGGTGTTGAAGACATGGCAGGGACGCCCCGAGAACGTGGAAGCGGCGCAGAAGGCCCTCCTGTCTCGCGCCAAGGCGAACTCGTTGGCACAGCTTGGTCGCTACACCGGCGAGGGTGAGAGTGACGAAGCCAAGAAGGGCATGTTCCAGAAGGGCTACACCTACTAATATGGCGGTGATTTCCATGATATACGTTTATCGTTTGTGTCGCAGTTTTTTTGGAACACTTGAGTGAATAATCACCAACTTGTTGGTGCCAGCAACTTCTAGCATCATTAGCATTTGGAGATATCTTAGAGCTTCTGAAGTACGAGTATTATCTTGAGAACGAAGAACTGTATGGATACATTGTGAATGGTGATTCTTCCAGTCTGCGAAAATCTATTTCTGTTTGTGCTCGGTACAAATGGCAGGTGCCTGCATGATTCATTTCGGTACAAATGGCAGGTGCCTGCACGACTATTTCCCCCCATTTTTCTTTAAGAATAGCGGTTGGGCTGCTCGGTTTGTGCACATAGGTTTTCTTAAGCGTATTTCGGCCTGTGTCAAAGCGCTGAGAATCGGATTCTCAAAAGAAAAAAAAAACCGCTGAGGATCGCGCACCATCCTTGGGCCAACTATGGTCGCCAAGTCAGGACCTGCCGGGCCCGAACAACCGTCCATGTACCGGCGTCGGCCACGTCGCACAGTTACACCCTCGTGCACGTACGAGATTGTGAGCCCACACGTCAGTGGCGCAATCGTCCCACTGCTCGGGACTGTTCTTTCCTTTCCTCACCGCCTCACCCATCTCGTTCCCCCTGCAGCCGCCACACCACTTCCCAACCCCACAACCCAGCGCCATCATCGCCGCCGGTTGCTCGCTGGAGCCGGCGCCTTTTTGTTCTCGTTAGCACCCTCAAACCCGCGGTGTAGCAGCTCGGATTCCTCCTCGAGCGTCGAGCCGGCCGCCCCCGCCGCGCACAGAGCAGCGGAACCCGAGGCCGGTTGCATGAGACATGTGAGCCTGCCGCCGCGGCGGAACGGGTGGTGATGCTCCAGGCCTCCGTCCTGCGGGGTCGCGTCCGCCTCCTTCGCCGGCCCCGCTCCCTGATCATGCCCTCGCCTCTCTTCCTCTCCAGGAACCCTAATCCCAGCCCGAGCACGAACAGCTCCCCGCCGCCTGCCGCCATGACCACAAGCGGCGTCTACGTGCCACCGATGCGGCGCCTGCGCTCCGTCATCGCGTCCACCAATGGGAGCCTCGCGCCGCCGCCGTCTGCCGCCGCGCAGGCTCAGCCGGCTGCGCGAACGCCGGAGTGGCGGATGGACGGGCGCTCGCTCAGCCCCCAGTTGCCGCCTCAGCCGCGGCGGCGCGACGCGCCTCTCCCACCGCGGCCACCCCCGCCTGAGCATTTCCGGCAGCAGAGTGCTGGGTACGCCCGCTACGCCTACGATGATTTCTCTGAAGATGACTCGGATCGAGAGATGGACCGCTCCTCTGTTTCTAGCAAGGTGAAATGCATTGCTCCTACAATATTGATTCACTTTTTTGTTTTGGAAAGGGAACAGTTAAAATTCTGTTGTTCTCCACTGAATCAGTAACTCATTATCCTTCGCCCACATTTTGGTTTCTGTGGGGTTTACTTGAAGTGGCAGTTGCCGTTTCCTCCATTTCACACTGATGCGTAGCAGTGGTGTTGTTGCATTTTAGCATTTGTAGTTAGTAGCTACATCTGCTTATTTCCTTTTTCTTTTGGTATGTTTCATGGTTTGCTTTCAATAGTTTTGCACATTGAATTTAGAGACACTATTGGTCGCCATGTTGAATGCGCGAATCATAGATGAATACTCTTCTCAGTCCAGTATATATAATAGTTACAAACTGACAGTCCTAGAAAAAATCCATGAAAACCAGTAATACTAAAAAACTAGAATCACGTCTATTCTTTGTGTCTGCCCTATTCATCATTTGGAATATGTAACGATGCGAGTGATACCGTAGAGAGCATAGAACAGAACACAACACCTGCTACAACAAAAGTATTAGGTAGACCATGTTGTAACTTTGGAAAATTCACTGTTGTGTGAACTACAATCTACATTGTACGCTTTTTTTTCTCGAAAACGCAGGAGAGCTGCGTTTCATTATATTAAGAAGAAAAATTGGGACAAGAACCCAGTACAACACACACCACACACACGCTGTCACAAAAAAAGCATTCGCGCCTTCAACAAACAACAAAAGACGACCTGACTACCAAACATTAATTATCACCCGGCACCAGGGCAGTCAAGAAGGAAACTCCTCGAACCCCTGCCATCGACCATAACCTACAATCCTCCCCTGCTAGTATCAACGTTTCAGCCATGTTAGGATTTGCTCCATCAAAGACACAGCGATTGCGATGCTTCCAAATTGTCCAAACTCCAAGGATGATAAGAGAATGAAGCCCCTGTCGTAGCATTCCAGTAGTTGATGCACTAGCCCTCTATCTACATTGTACGCTAACCTGTAGGTAACTTGAAATGATTCCCCCCCCCCCCCCCCCCCCCCCCCCCCCCCCCCAGCCATATGTGTCAATATGTATTTGGATTTTGGAAGGATGTAATTTCTGAAGTTTGCTGAAATATAAATGGCTCTTAGCCTTTTGGTTCATTATTCTTTCTCGAGCCATTCCCTTAATTTCTATACTAGGCTAATCAGATAATTGAAGGTAACTATTCTATTGTTTTAAAAT
The DNA here is from genome assembly GCA_012490785.1 of Eragrostis nindensis. Classification (NCBI taxonomy): domain Eukaryota; kingdom Viridiplantae; phylum Streptophyta; class Magnoliopsida; order Poales; family Poaceae; genus Eragrostis; species Eragrostis nindensis. The sequence goes on along the minus strand of JAAXCT010000001.1, from coordinate 4,111,541 downwards.
GCTACCAGAACATCCGGAGGACATTTCTCATGTGTAGTTTATCAAGGTAAAAAAATGGGAGTAGTTGATCACTTGATCTTTGCTGCTAGTCAGAGTGTAGAGATGGTTTTTGGTTGCCTGTAGTAGTATCCTCTGTCTTATTCTTTATGGGATATGTTTGGTGATGCTCCTTGGTTAGTGGATTGATTGAGCTGGAACTCTGTGGGAGTGGGGGCTGCCATCAATAATTGGCTTATCCGTTGTACAATTTTTGTGAATGTTTGTTGATAAATCAATAATTGCTCACATGAGTACTCTTAGTAGCTAGTGACCCCCATCGCCAAATTGGAAGGTCATTTTTCTTGTTTCTGCTTGTACTCAGATATATTGAATAATTGAAAAGCCAATTATGATGTTTATGATCATAGATTCATAGGAGGTAACCCTTATATTGAACGAGTCTGTGTTGGCAGTGTTCACTGTCAACTTTCAGAAGAAGTAACCGCCAAACCTATGAACACAGCAAAATACCTTGTGCCGCATGTCACCCTGACACCTGTTACATGTTATAGTTTCTATTACTGAGTTCTTGTGGAAATATAAAGCTCTTTTGTTTTTCTCTGGCAGCCCTTCTTAAAAAATGCTTCTACAATTAAAGGAAATGTGTAATCCAATAAAAACCTATATACCGTACCTTCCTGTCCACTTGCTTTGATTTTGTATCTTGTTATGTTCTTAACAGTCACAGTAAAAATATTCCAGGGTGCATCCACTTTAGATAATGTCGATGAATGGAAGTGGAAATTTCATATGCTTCTCCGAAATGATAATGAGCAAGAGATTATCTCAAGGGAAAGAAAGGATAGGCGGGATTTTGAACAACTTTCCCAACTGGCTGATCGAATGGGTTTGCACAGGTAAGTCATTGTCCCTTTGATATCTTGATACTACACAATATTGTTCCCCTAATCTGATAATACTTTCCACAATGACAGCCGTCAGTACTCAAAGGTTGTTGTGTTTAGCAAGGTTCCACTTCCTAATTATAGATCAGATCTCGATGACAAAAGACCTCAGAGAGAGGTATGTCGATTGTTCTGTCTATCAGTCTAAAGGTTAACACTCACATGCCTTTGCATTGATGCTAATTAATTTCATTTCTTAATAGGTATCTATACCTGCTGGCCTGCAAAGAGAAGTGGATGCACTGCTTACAGACTATCTTGCACGAAAGAGAATGAACAATGGGAGCTTTCCTAATGCAGCCTTCTCAAGATCAAGCAGCACAGACAGTTTCGCAACTGATGAAGGCTTCTTGGAGCAGCAAGATAATCAGACTTCGACTAGTGCTGTTATGGAGAGAATTCAAAGAAGGAAAAGTCTACAACTGCGCAATCAGCAAGCTGCCTGGCAGGTTCCATTTTGTGCTTTAGATCTCTGACAACTGACGGTTGAGATGCAACTTTGGCTACTTTTTTCTTAAAGAAGTTTTACAGACTCAGTAAATTATATGATTGTGAATCAGTTCTAATGCCAGACCTATTATGTTATTTCATGCCACCAGTGTAACCAATTAAGTGTTCATTGATGACTTAAAGTGTGAAATGGAGGAAGCATCACATTATTATTGTAGCCATATTCGCTCTTGGGAGATTGCGCCTGTTGGTCACGGTTTCGTACTTTGTTCTGTCCACTACTCATAAAGAATTATATATTCTTTGGGTTTGCTTCTCAGTTATACATGGTAGAAATGAGAATAACTGGTTTCTGAAATTTCATACCGATGAAGAATTAATTCGATGATCTCTTTGAAAAATCTTGATGACAAATTGGTCAGGTTAAATTGCAGGAAAAATCCATAAAATTGTAAATAAGCAGAAGATTGATGCTTTCTGCATTTTACAACTATTCCTTGCATTTTCTGGTGGAATTTTTGAGTTAGTATTGCTGAATTGATATTGTTTCTTTTGATGATTGCGCTTCTATAGATCATTGATATTTCATACCACCTTTTGACGAAGATTTTGGCTTTCCAGGAATCTAGCGATGGTCAAAAGATGATGGAGTTTCGCTGCAGTCTTCCTGCGTATAAAGAAAAGCAAGCATTGTTGGAAGCTATATCTCAAAACCAGGTCCTCTTCTTGTTCTGGATGTGTATGTATGCCGCAAGCATATGCATTCAATTACTTTATTTATAAGGGTTTTAGTAAGTTGAGTAGTCCCTCCGTTCAACTTTTTATGACTTTTTGGTTCTGGGCATGGAGAATAAGGAGAGGTGGAAAAAGTGGGTGCACAGAAAACAAGGAGAGAGAGAGATAGAGATGGAGATGTATAGGAAAGAGAGAAAGTTGCACTGGAAAGTGAGAAGGTCTTATAATTTGCGAAAAGTTGGATCGGAGGGAATTCGAGTTTCAATGAGATTTCAACATTGACGAGATGGATTTCTGAAACCCAATTCTTTTGCTTGTGATGATGAACATATACTCATATAGTGGTGAAATCATTGTATTTAACCAGGCAAGCAAGTACCAAACTGTATGATCTGGCAAAACAGATCATCAGTATGGCCACTTGAAACAAAACGGATATATCAGTGTAAAAACAAATGACTCAGAAACTTAATATTCGTTGACACACTAGATCTGTTCCCACTGCTGATTTATGTATGCATTTTTTTTATCAGAAAAGGAGACTATTTTTGTCTGTTCTTCTTTTACTATTCCCTCTTTTTTCCATTTCCCTTGGAAAGGCACTAAATATTCCCTAAAAAAAGGTACTAAATAACATTATCTTATCGTAAATTTGCCATCAAGAAAATTTATGGCTAATTATTCGTTTCTAATCAGTGAAACTTCTTGAATCATTTGGTGGAGATATTTGAGCTGTAACACGTCTTGTTTGATTGAACAGGTTGTTGTAGTTTCAGGCGAAACAGGCTGTGGTAAGACAACACAGCTACCACAGTACATACTGGAATCTGAAATAGATGCTGCTCGTGGTGCTAGTTGCAGCATTATTTGTACTCAACCAAGACGAATATCGGCCATTGCTGTTTCTGAAAGAGTTGCTGCCGAAAGAGGCGAAAAAATCGGTGAATCGGTGAGCCGCTTGTACCTGTAGGTTGAGAACATCTTTTATGGGAGTACAATTTTGTATTGCACTGTGGAATCTTGAATACTATTCTGAGAATGTTGTCCAAATCTCCAAAAGACCATGATAGTCATCACTGTCCGTCTATAGAATGCTGATTGTCCATGTCAAGTATTGTTGTGGCCTTGTGGGCAATCATATCAAAATTTACGTACAGTTTGCTGCAGGCTTCATTTCCCACCTTTTTTTCACTTTAGTGATCCATTGACAAGAGTTCCACTCTATCATGATACATGCATCGTTTATTGTAGGTGGGGTACAAAGTGCGATTGGAAGGGATGAAAGGAAGAGATACGCGCCTTCTTTTCTGCACCACTGGGGTCCTGTTGCGGAGGTTGCTGGTGGATAGAAGTTTGAAAGGTGTTACACATGTTATCGTTGATGAAATCCATGAGCGGGGAATGAATGAAGGTTTGTATTAATGACAATAATTTTGAGCTACCATCGGAAAGCAGTGTTACAAGGCATTCAGATGAATAATGTTACCTTATTGTTTTCGTGCTAGATTTTCTACTTATTGTTCTAAAGGATCTTCTTCAACGCCGTCCTGAGCTAAGGCTTATATTGATGAGTGCGACTCTTAATGCTGAATTGTTCTCGTCATACTTCAGTGGAGCACCCATGATACATATACCTGTAAGCTTTTTTTTTTTTAAAAGACTTTGTCTGTACTCTCTTGCGTGCCAGTTTATTGGCATCAGTTCTCGCATATGTTTATTGTCTCCGTCTATAGATTTTATGCGAAAAGTGAACTGATATCATATGCCACAAATAATTCCTGTCGAACCTGCCAGTTTGACAGTCAACACTGTTTTGAACAAAGATATGCATGTCATTTTCTGGCCATCTAGCATCCATTCTCTATCATCCTTTTCATTGTCTCGTTCTATACCTTCTTTCTTTTTTTGGAATGTTGAACCAAGATAGTACATCATATGCCTGTTACTGCAGCATGAAGTTGGGCACTTGTTTTTATTTTGCACCCTTTCAAGTTTTGTGCTATGTGTTGTATGCCAATACAGATAACTCCTGTATGGTCGTGGGGTAACTATGGAGTTCATATCAGTTTTTGTAACTATTAAGGTGCTCGTCCATCATTCACACTGTTTCTTTGAACACTTTTCCACCATTAAGATTTTAGATCTGGTATCTGATTTAGTAAAAATGGCCCTAACTTCTCATCCTATTTTGCAAAAAGGATAAACTGGGAGTAGGCCATTTCCTGCAGGACTTTTGACTTCCATGACTTACAAATTTGACTTGGAGCTTTCCGTGTATTGAGTTGCTCTAAATCTTGTTATCGCTTTCTTGTCTATACACTATTATATTTGCATATTTTGTGTTGTGCCAGTGCTATGTTCATAATAATTTCGTATATCTTGGACTAGGGCTTTACATATCCTGTCCGGACTCATTTTCTGGAAGATATCCTCGAATTCACGGGACACCGATTGACTCCATACAACCAAATTGATGACTATGGTCAAGAAAAAAGTTGGAAGATGCAAAAGCAAGCTCTAAGTAAGAGGAAGAGTCAAATCGCTTCTGTTGTGGAGGTATGGCAGTTCCTTTCCTTTTTTTTGTTTTCTTGAATAATTTTATTATTTATAGTTTGCACAAAGCCTTGGTTTCTAATGTTCCCTTTTGAACAGGATGCAGTTGAAGCTGCTGATTTGAGGAACTATAGTTCACGAACTCGTGACTCACTATCCTGTTGGAATCCTGATTCGATTGGTTTTAATTTGATAGAAAATGTATTGTGCCATATTTGTCAAAAGGAAAGACCTGGTGCTGTTCTTGTATTTATGACTGGGTGGGATGACATTAATACACTAAAAGAGCAGCTGCAAGCAAACCCATTGCTTGGAGATCCCAGCAAAGTTTTGCTGCTTGCTTGTCATGGTTCAATGGCTAGCTCAGAGCAGGTATCACACACTTCTAAGCTTTTAGGCGAAAAAATAGTGATGTGCCAATGCCTTTTAGCTGTGGTGTTGCCTAAGTTATCACAACTATATACTTGGTATTCTCTCCAATTGCAACTATGAGTCCATTTAGGTTTGATCATCTATACATTTTTTAAAAAAAAGGCTTGATTATCGATAGCTAAGATTTCATATTATTGATAACATTCACCACGAAAAATACTTTTATACTATGAAACCCTTTTTATTTGAAGTAATATGTTTTTTATTGATATTATTAGTCAAAGTATCTAAGTGGAGACCGTGTTGATGTCCTATTGGACTTGTATATGAGTTCTGTGACTTACATTGGACTATATGAGAGCATATTTAATTTCTGTAAGTTACTTTAACCTTGTGAGTCTGTGACACTCTTGAAGTCAGCACATTGGTCCTGTGTTAGTGGATATCATAGGAGTATGCACTTACTCGATCTACCTTTCTGTTGATTTTATATATCATATATCATATGGATCATTGTGGTTATGTCACCTATAGTAATGATTATCTATTAATTTTCCGACATTGTCTCTTTCTTGCAGAAACTAATATTTGAGAAACCTGAGCCTGGAGTTAGGAAAATAGTCCTTGCCACCAATTTGGCCGAAACCAGTATTACCATCAATGATGTGGTTTTTGTTGTTGATTGTGGAAAGGCAAAAGAGACCTCTTACGATGCACTGAATAATACTCCCTGTTTGCTTCCAACCTGGATCTCAAAGGCTTCGGCCAGACAAGTAAATACTTTCTTTTCTTAATCAATGATGATTAGTTTTGTTATTTTCACCATTAATCATAATCATGGATTACTTAGATTGATTTAAATGTTTTATTAGATAAGTGCTCCTGTGGTTACATATATGTTATCCATGACTCAAAACATATGTGCAAAGTAGCCTTGTTGATCTCACATTCTCACTTATATCATATTTCTTACCCCTTTTACTATTCTGATTGAATGACTATAATTTAGAGGCGGGGAAGAGCTGGCCGAGTGCAACCAGGGGAGTGTTACCATCTCTACCCACGGTGTGTGTATGAAGCATTTGCTGACTACCAGTTACCAGAACTTCTGAGAACCCCTCTCCAATCCCTCTGTTTGCAAATAAAAAGCCTGAGGTTGGGAAGTATATCAGAATTTTTATCCAGAGCTTTGCAGTCACCGGAGTCCCTATCGGTAACTTCCTTTCTCTATTTGTCATCATGACTCAGAAAATGCCATTGACTATCTCGTTTTCAAGCTATTTGATAGGTTAATTTAACATTTCTTTCTTTCTTTTCAGGTACAAAATGCCATTGACTATCTCAAAGTCATTGGTGCATTTGATCAAAATGAAGAGTTGACAGTTCTAGGTATCACGATCCCTTAATTAATCTGTAGATTTTCATTGTTTTCCTGCATCTGCAGAAGCTGTAGGGGCTAGTGTGCTGACTAAACTTACTGTTTGGCATTCTCAGGAAAGCACTTGTCTATGCTTCCAGTTGAACCTAAATTAGGCAAGATGCTTATTTTTGGGGCTATTTTTAATTGTTTGGATCCCATTTTAACCATTGTTTCTGGACTTAGTGTGAGAGATCCATTTTTGACTCCATTTGACAAGAAGGATGTAAGTAATATCTTCTTATTATACAACTCCAATTGTCTGACTCCTCCCTATCACATTCGAATATGTATCTTATATAATGTGTTGTGTTGCTGAAGTATCAAATATTTATTTTCTTAGTGCTGCTATTTGTCCTTGTTATTTCATTATATTAGTTATATCTTTGTATTGTAAATGATGCCACTTTTCTCCATGCAGCTTGCTGAATCGGCTAAGTTACAGTTTTCATGCCGGGATTACAGTGATCATCTTGCACTTGTTCGAGCATATGAAGGATGGAGAGAGGCTGAAAGAGATCGTGCTGGCTATGACTACTGCTGGAAAAATTTTCTTTCGGTACAGACCTTGAAAGCTATAGATTCCCTTCGGAGGCAATTTCTCAATCTTCTGAAGGATACTGGTTTAGTTGATGAAACCATGACTTTGTGCAACAAATGGAGTCGTGATGAGAATCTAGTTCGGGCAGTAATTTGTGCAGGACTATATCCAGGTGTTTCGTCTGTCGTGGTGAGTTGCTTTTTATTCATATGTTTATTGTCATATCATCGCTTAGTTGCTTCTATAACTTACTGTTTTTTTCTTGCATTTTACTCTTTGGAGTATGATTTATCACACTTGTAAAATTCTCATCGTGTGGAGGATGATACTGTACCTACCATTATAGGTTTGATATTTGAGCATGGTAAGTATCACCAATCAGTGACTTATTATATTTCGTTGGTGATTTCAGAACAAGGAGAAATCGATTTCTCTCAAAACAATGGAAGATGGAAATGTCATGCTATATTCGGTAAGTCTTAATTTTTGCACTCTATTTTCTATCACTTTGACTTCTGCCAGTGGCATTGTGAGTTTCATCCCTGAGACCATGAGTTCAGTCAATGGCAAAGAAGCTAATGTTCCAGCGTTTGCTCTTTCTTTCTAGAGTTTGAAGTTTTTGCTCTTTGTTGTTCCAGAGTTCAGTTAACGGTAAAGAAGCTAAGATTCCATTCCCCTGGCTAGTGTTCAATGAGAAAGTGAAGGTTAATTCTGTTTTTCTTCGGGATTCAACCGCTATATCTGATTCTGTACTGTTACTCTTTGGAGGAAACCTACAACAAGGAGGTTTGGTAAGTCTTTTTGCATTGCTAATCCAAGAAGTACTCTTTCAGGTTAGAAAATGTATCATTTTGATAACTTCTGCTGCATGCTACAGGATGGGCACCTGAAAATGCTTGGTGGTTACCTGGAGTTTTTCATGAACCGTGATCTTGCATCAACTTATTTGAGCCTTAAGAGCGAACTTGAGAGTTTGATCCATTCCAAGGTACTGCTGATATCTAATGTCTTTTTCTATGCCAACATTCAGCATTGACCCATATTTTTATTTAATAAAGTACAACCTACCTGACATTTCGAAGCTCTAAAGAGGTGGAATACAATATATGAATTTTTTTGTGCGTTTGTGCGATGCAGTTCAAGTATATTTGTATGTAGTGGATACATGCTATGTTTCCATACCCGTTTCCTGCATGGACACTTTTGCACTTTCCAGAGAATCATCTCTGCCATGATTCGATGCTGTATGATCGGCATGGTCAAAATTATTTGAATTCAGTGAGCAATAGAACTTCACTGAAGTGATCAGATGGCAAATGTCATATCCGTATTGAGCATTGGTGTGGGATTGAGCTGAACCATGCTTGCACTCACGTTTCTGTTTTCTGTATCCCTCCCTTCAGTTGCATTATTGTATGGGGCTTCAGGGGTCAAAACTGGTCATATGGCAAATGTTATATTCATATTGAGCATTGGTGTGGAATTGAAATGAACCATACTTGCACTGCACATTCTGTTTTCTGTATCCCTCCCTTGATCTGCATTATTGTTTTGAGCCTCTATTGTGCTAATCGTGTTGTTTTTTTCAAACACTTATCTAACAGCTGCAAAATCCAAGGATGGACATTCAAACAAGTGAAGAGCTGCTATCAGCCATCCGTTTACTGGTCACCGAGGATCCATGCAGTGGCCGCTTTGTCTTCGGCAGACAGGAGCCAAGATCCAAGAAAGCAAAGATGATGATCCCAGTCCCACCCGCCTCAATGAGCAGTGGTGGGAATGGAGGGGACAACCCCAAGAATCAGCTCCAGACTCTCCTGACCCGGGCCGGACACGGTAACCCTTCCTACAAGACGAAGCAGATCAGGAATAGCCTCTTCAGGTCCACGGTTGAATTCAATGGCATGGAGTTCGTCGGGCAGCCATGCGCAAACAAGAAGCTCGCGGAGAAAGAAGCGGCAGAAGAAGCATTGAACTGGCTCACGGGAGAAGCGTCCACTGACTCAAGGAACCAACGAGACGTTGATCCCATGTCCATCCTCACTAAAGCACCACGCAGGAGACGCCATACCCATCGTAGGAGGAATTGACTACAGCGAGACCTTTACATCCCATGTAGCAATTGAGCATAGAAGAGAAAATAATGGTAGATTAACACTTGAACATAGCAATTTTGTTCGAGAGATGGTGCCCGGAAATTTTAGATCTGGGTGCGGCCTGGGCCACGATGTGTGATGACGTAGCAGATGAAAACCAGAAAGAACACTGCTGTAACAGTGGAAGAAGTGTATTCCATTCTTCTTTCGAGGATATCCGTGCATTGGATTGAGGAGAGTTACACGGACTTTAATTGGTCCCAGGTACCACAACTAAGAAAAAGCTTCCAAGTATGATCGAAGGCTGTGCATAATGTGTAATGCTCGTACTATCATTCATCAACAGGTATTGCTAAAGGCATTCTTCCGTTTTTGGTCTATTCAAGCTGATAACGTCATGGAGAAGCAGTCAATTCCAGACGCGCGTTGTCTGCAGTGCGTCAAAACAAGGGCTTCTGCACTTTGCAATGGGACCACGTGAGTGAGGCCTACTGTCGTTTGGCCAGACCAGGAACACGTATTTTGTAGTACTAATAATGATGACCGTCAGGCCGCAGGCTGAGACCACATTTGTTTGCTGAAACTGAGCATAAAACCAACCGCGTAGCAAGGGCGGCGCTGGCAACCTCGGGACTGACGAGCCGTGACGCAAAATGAGGTCAGTATACCAGTACCAAAAACAGGTGAACCCTAGAGGAGTAGAGGAAGCGATCTGCAAGTCCATTGTTTTTGTTATCCGGCAGGTTGGCGATCGTGATTAAGATCCGTGCGCATTATCATAGTCGCTCCTCCATGTGCCGCTCCTCCGTCGACCGCATTGGTTGGAGCCTAAGCAACAGTCCGGAGCGAGATCGGGACAGAGCTTAGCTTTTACATGTTGGACCGTAGCAGCAGCATCTGATCGGCCTTTGATTGTGTGTCCTGCTGTCTTTATCTTCCTTGGTTGTACTACGTACGTGGTCACGCGTGGACCGTGATCCCCTGTACGTTCGCTAGCTCCCGCTGATTTTGTGGCAGTGGTCGGCAGGTCAGAAGTTGACTGGGCAGCCGTGAAGCTGAAAAATAGTTAGTGCTACGGCTAACCGAGCTGCAGTTTACTTTGCTTGTTCATGCATAGGAATAGGATGCACCCTTTCGATTGGTCCGGTCCGGTGGCGCCTCCGCACGCAATTAAGACCGTAAGGGAATCTTTCTCCAGCGAGGTCAAAATCAAACTGTTGCTAAGTTAATGAGCCATCTCTGACACGGTCCCGTTTCATGTGGTGTCATTCGTTGAACTGGGGTAATAGGAATCCATTCATATGATCGCAGGGCATGTTAGTTTGAACAAAATCCCCGGGAGCGGGGCTGCACGATGTTCAAATTTGGCGGTCCAGGCGTACGTACGTGCAAATGGTGCAGGCGCAGGGCTGACCGTCCAGCAGACCTGTGGACACGTAAAGCACTGCCTGCCTTCCTAAAAACAAAAAGGTGAAGACGCAATGTGATTTACTCCTACGCGAAAGGCATCTTGCGGTGGCCGTGGATCGAAGTAGATGGAGCAGGACACGCATACGTCTCTCCGTACTCTAGTCTAATGGCATGCTTCGTGTACGTACGTATGCCCGCGCGTGTTGGCGTGCGTAGACCGTCCGATGATCCGCCGCTGCATGCGACCGGCGGCCGGCATCTTCGGCAGCAACCGTGGGTCAGCCTCTGACCGATCGCCCGTGCTGCTTTGTTTTTGCTTTGCTTTGCTTGCTGGCTGCAGACACTGGAGTAGTAGACCGTCTGCATGCTTTAACCCATTCATTACTATCGCATCTGCACGCGGCTAGGCGTTCATTTGCTGATGATTCATCACAAACTCAACGCGTACACTGTCAATTTCTGTTTCTGAACCACGTACGCAGTAACTTACTACTAATTGACAGCAGAGCAGCCAGCACGTGCCGCGCTGTAGGCCCAGCCATGCCATGAATCTACTCCCGCTAGCCGGAAATGACTGTCGTACTCAGTCTCTAGCTAGTATAGTTAATTATTAATCGCTCTTCACTGGAAATCAATTGCATGGAGCTCTAATACTCTATTTGTAGTAGTAGTACTCCTAGTTAAGTTGCGTACGTGTATTCACGCAGGCATCATCAGCACTTATATATTCAGCAGGTTAATTAGTGAACATGCACGTATCCGCGTCTTCACATGGATAAATCACATGCGTGTTCCACACCCGCTTAATTCATGCATCCCGTTAGTACGACCAAAAGTAAAATCGAAGGCAAAGCATCGACATGAACATATATGCTTGATGTAGTTAATATTATCCTAGCCCTTGATGTAAGACGTCGGCTAGCAGCCATCAAGAAGTTAGTATAGTTTGTTTTATATATATGCCAATACGTGAGGAAGCAGCAACTTGGGCCACTTCGTCGCTGGACAGCAAAATGGGGTGATTACTGTTTGTGCATACTGCAGAAAGAAGCTACTCCCTCCGTTTTTAATTATATGACGCCGTTGATTTTTTTGTTGAACTTTGACCAACAATATAGATTTAAATAATTATTTTTTGAATGTGAAATAAATATTATTGGATTCATCATCAAAAGCACTTTAAGATTAACCTATACACTTAACTATTTACACAAATATTTTGAATAAGACGAACGGTCAAACGTAACGAAAAAAGTCAACGGCGTCATATATTAAAAAACGGAGAGAGTAATTCTAAGCCGGTAGTACACAGTACAGTACATGAGCAGTTGAGCTTGTGTGCTGTTTGTGTAGTGCCGTTGAACAGCACGCCGTCCTCCGTCCAGGCTGTGCCTGTCGACTGGCTCGTGGTTGCGGATTCTGTTCATGCTCCTGCAAGCTAGCTCATCCCATCCATGCATCCGCCTATGAAGTAGTACTCCTCCTACCTGTATTACACAGGATTGATCGAGACCGGCCGTGTGGCCTGCGGTGCCAATCCATGCAAACACCCGTGACGAGGGGTCCTCATTGGATCGTCTATAATGAACGTTGCCAATCCATGCATATAGCCAGCAGCTTCCAAGCTAATAGTAGTTGTGCTTGTGTGGCTGCAGTGTATAATTCTAGCTGGACAACCTTGTACATGTCAGCTTAATTGTGCCCCCAATAATCCGCACATGCATTTTTTTTCTCGAATACGCAGGAGGGCTGCGTATCTTTGTATTAAGAAGAGCAGAAAAACACATGCATGTATGTATATCCCACTAGCTACACCTCTCGGAGTTCACAGAATGGATATGTCGTATCCCTTCCAAAAGAAATCTCTGCGCACTGTTTACATATTCCAATCGTCTAAATACTTGTAAATGGTTGATAGCGTGAAATATTTTTTTTTGTTAATTCTGCACTCACCTTTTTTTTTACAGCGAGTTGTGTAGTACTATTGACAGCAGGAATTCTCAGGACAGAGCCTCATGTATTCTCCAGACCAGAGAAGTGGTGAGAAAAAGGCAAATATCTACTCCTTACTTGACAAGATTCAAGGTAGAAATGTCAATTCTACCAGCATGCTAACTATAGGGTCATTTCACCAGAACGTGTACGATGTATCACTCGAGGTGGCTCCATCGTCCTAGCTAGTATAGCATATGTTAATCATTGAAAGTTGCTTGCAATCAGCTGGATCACTAAAGAGCAGTGATATGACTGGCAATAGAACACTGGTTACCACCAGTAATATGTCCGAACCACTAATACATGCCGGCCGCATATACAACAGTCCCCGATCCAGGAGCAGTTCAACTACATTTGCAGAGAACAGTGTGCGTGGGTTCAGTTAACTACTGCACCTTGTTGGACTGATCCAGTGTAATCTTGGACAAATTATAATGACGGAACATGCATTGATTCATGACCATTTGCTTATCATATTGTAGCACTACATAATGCAATAGATAAAAACAGGCATATAGATGCAGTAGTATGATGTAGCCTTAAGATGCCCCGACGGGCTGGATCGACTCTTCGGGGCTACCTTGAGTCACCGATGTTCATTACTATTGTATTTTTCCCCCGACGAACGCCTTTTGAATATTGTGAAGTATATTTGTGATCTTTGAGGTGAGTCTAGAGTCCCACTGGCTGTGGAACTTGGCGTAGAGACGCACTCGTTTTCTTCTGGAACCTGATCCTGGCTCTGTTGCCAAATGAAGAACCTTTCAGGATTCGTACATCTGCATGAACAACCCAATAAAGCTAACCAGTGGTCTAGCATGGGATTTTCCTGCTGTTCTACTTCACCATTTTAGACATTTTTGCCACCCTACTTTAGTAGGGTGCTGTTGTCTGCTGTTGACTGGCTACTCGCTAGCGCTACAGGCAAATGGCAATGTCGGTGATCCAATCCCTGATATAACAATAAAAGGACCAAAGGGTTCTTGTACTCTAACCATGCAAATACCTAAAGTGAAGTCGTCTTGTGAAAAACAAATGAATTGTAAAAATAAGTGAAAACGAATGGAAAATTTTCTTTCCTTTCTGACATTGCCGCTACACTAATACTAAAAGTGCTCCTTCTATTTTTATTTATATATGACGTGTAGGAGAGGACTTTACACTAGTCATATAAACAAAAATGGAGGTAGTACTAGTCATATAAATAAAAATGAATTCTATTTTTTCTCTTTCATAAGACCTTTTTTGCAGTATCTTTTATTTTGCTCGACTTAAAAGTTGGGACACAATCATGATTATCGCAAATTTAGGCATCCTTGAACCTAGTAATTTTGTGTTTTTTCAGGGGAGACACTTCTGAAATTTAAAATACGTCGGAAGCCATCTAAAGTAAACTACTTCACATTTTGCAAGTTGCCGATGCACACAACTCTTGACGGACGATCTGTACTTGTTGTTACTTGAAGTAGAAGGCGACATAAAACCACATGAAGTTAACGTAGTACATAGGACACACACACCATGACGTTCATGTATGGTACTTACAGTATCTATGTTCTCACATCGAGGGCATCTTGTGCTACTCCATAGAAACTTCCCAACTTCCAAAGCCAGCAGCAGATGGCAACTTGATGTATAGCACAAACTTGTTATATTAGTTTATATATAGCACAAACTTGGAACAAGTAATAATATCTATGTGTTGTGTAATCCAAGATGACCCCTGGAGAAAGACAAGGGCACCTCAAACCCAAACACCGGAGCATGGCATGTTGCCATGGCACCGTGTCATTGTCTCGTCTTCCTCTGGTCCTTTTCTTATTGCTGCCTCTGTTCTTTGTCATTTTTTTTAATTTGCATGCATTCGGATGATTTGATTGACGTGATCATCACCTTTTAGAAGAAGAGAGCTTGTTTCGAGCTGGAACTGGTCTCTGTTGTCTACTTGTCTGTTCCATGCATGGTTGTTTCTAAGATCTCATCTGCCAGCCAGGAGAGGTTCTTACATGTCCTACTCTGGTATGCATCTCCAATCCAGCGCACAAGATAATGTTAATTTCATGAAATGATGAAGTGCCATAAGCCAGATCTCTCCTGTCATGCCAAAATGATCATATCTATATAATTGCAAAAATCCATTTCCCTAAGAAACAAAGAAATAAATAGCAGTGCTTTTGTGACTTTATTATAGTATAAAAATTATGCAATGGGCATCAGAATTGTCAGGTGCTAGGCAGAGAGACATTCCTTTTCGTACTCGTGCTTCAACATTGATAATGAGGTCTCCTACTTGGCTACTTGCACCGTCCTTGTGCTGGCGACGGAGTAATGGTGAGCTGAAACTCTGAAAGGCCTTACATGTCTCTAGCACCTTGCAGGAGGATCACTTGGAGTTTCTTAATTGTGTTTGGGTGCCTTGCCGTTTGGACTAGAGCTGAAATACACTCTTGCGTCCCCATCACCTTACGCTCTTCTCTCTCCCGAGTCTTCGAGAGCGCTACAGTTGAAAGAGGGGAAAAAGGGTCGCCGCGTCGCCGCCGGCGGAGGCGGCGGTCTCCTCCGCCTCCGATGGCCCTCGGTGCATCGGGAGGTGGCGGAGATCGTCATCCTCTTGCTGGTCGGTGTTTTTGGTCCTAGGTTAGTCTCTAGGGTTAGGGTTTCGGTGGCCGGCGGTGAGGTTGCGGCGGCGTTGGCTCTTCGTCCGAATAAGTCCCCCCGAGATCGGCTGCGCCCCGCTGGTGTTCCACTCCGGCACCGGCGGCGACCTCGTGGGGGTGGAGCTCTCGTCGAGGAGCTCCTTCTTAGGAGTCATACGCCGGCAGATCTCCGGCTTCGTCTTCGGCGAGGCGGGGGGGACGCCGGCTTTTTGTTTCAAGGAGGCGGAGGCAGCTGCAGTTCGGAGGAAGCTGGGTGGTTGGCTCGTGCTCGAGCGTCCCGCGGTGGCAGTCGCCGTCGTTGGCGAGCGGCGGGTCAAGCCAGAAGGTGCTCGGGGCGTGGCCCCGGCCGATCGAGCGATCAGCTTTTGCCCATCTTGCCGTGCTTCGGTGAGTGTCTTTCCTGGCTCGTTGTAAAGCTTTTGTGCTATGGAGCCCTTCCCGGTGTTGGGTTTGTGGCGGCGACGGGCGATGCGGGCGCTGGCGGTGGCCGGCGAAAGCGGATCTCGTGTGTTGGAGGTCCAGGGACCTTTGTGTTTTTCTACCTTTGTTAGGGGCCTCTTTGCACCTTGGGTGAGTCAGTTGTACTACGTTTCCTTGTATAACGTACCTGTGTACGTTCGTATGTCTGTACTGTTTCCTTATCTTTAATACATGTATGTTTGATAAAAAGAAAAAAGAAATAAACTCTTGCTCAAAAAATTCAGATATGGAGCAGTGTGTGAGTTTAAATATAAGTGCCCCGGAAAACATATATGAAATAGCTACCACTGTCTAAGTAACCAGACAGAGTCCAGGCCCCAGGACTGTTGCAGGTTGCTTCGTTGCTAAGAAAATTTTGATGTGTGGCGCGGCGACTTCTGCAACGGCCAAACAGGATCCGTTTACTTAGCAAAAAATCCAGGCGTTTCGGAATGAGGAAGAATCAAAATTAGGAGCAGGAGTATGTTTTTCTGTTTAATTTCATCTTTTTTCGCTGGCATCTGAGCGTGAGCCCCGTTCCCTGTGGGTCCCTCAACTGTATCGATGGCTTGATTGAGTGAACATTGTCTCCCTAATACTATGTTGGACTTTTTTGAAAACAAAAAAGAGAAACTGTAACTCGACACCAACTCAAGATAGCTATTCTATCCGATCGCTCGCTTTATTTTAGGTTACACTTTTACTAGCACTTACAATCTGAAGTCTCACCCCCGGTATACCCAGCCATTCATCGCAAAAAAAAAAAAAGATAAAAAAAGTATACCCAGCCATTCACCTCACTCCGTGTACTCTTTTCTTTTAAAGATGGCCTCACTCCGTGTACCATATTTTCTTCAGTTGTTTCACTAGTCTTAATCTATTCAATGAACATGTGAAAAAAAATTGCGACGATATCATAGTGTTTATACTAGTCATCTCATGCATCGACGTGACGACACATCGAAGAAATTATGCTCTGCTGGCCGTGAGTTCATTCTGCAAGACAAACCGTACCTGCAACCCCGTCGCTTCTTTCAGAAAAACTCAAGGGAAAAACAAAGGGGCCGTTCGGCGCACCCCTCTCATTTTTAGCACCCATCACATCTAAAAGAATCTTACTATTTAAACATATTTTTATTAATTTAATGCCAAAACCTATGTCACGACCCCCCTCTAAATCGCGAGCGAATCTAATGAGCCTAATTAATCTATATTTTGCTACAGTAATACTACAGTAACCATCGTCTAATCACGTCTTAATTACCCTCATTAGATTCGTCTCGCGAATTCGAGCGGAGTCCTAAAATTAGTTTCATAATTAAACTTTATTTGTAATCACAATATTCATTGCAAAAACCTCTAAAATTTAGACTCTATGCGCAGAACGCACCTACATCTGTGCAACTGCATACACAGTTCGGTAGCCAGATAGGAGTAATTATGATACTTGGTGACTGGAATTTCTGCAAGTTCTTGCCTTAAATCGGGGCAGCTGTGTGCTGTGTGGAGACGAATGATATCACTGGGAATATTCTGAAGTGGCCTGGAGGAGAGAGGAGCATAGTTCTGGGTGGAAGGTCGCAACAGCACAGCGCATTTGGGTGTATGCTTGTCGATGGTAGGGTACACTACAGCGTATAGTAGCAGTGCTGCATGTGTATGAACTCCAGAAATGCTGCCCATGCACAACTTTTTTCTTTTTTCATTGGCCCTTCTAAGAAACAGTTTGCCAGGCAGTACATGGTAGCATATGGTAGTATGGTGTGTTAAGCTCTTGTGGCGACGCTATTTAGGGCCTGTTTACAAGCTTGTTTTCTGAAATGTAGTACTATATATATAACAACACTCAAAATAGCATCTTACAAAAGACCAGCAAAAGCTCCTCTAAACTTGCCTCTGACTGCCAATATAAAGTACTAGTACTACAACTTTTGGCTTTTAAAAAACTACATTTATAAACAAGCTGTTTGTTTCATTTTGTCTTTCTCCAGAAGCAAAGTATCTAAAAGTATGGTGCTAGTACAATTTTTCTCAGTGGCACATATGTAAATAACATGATTTTAAAAATTGCAAATTGTATAACATGGATTGACGTCGTGTACTGAATGGTAAACGGACGGCCACAGGTTCACGATCAGACTCGGCCAAAAGGTGGCAAAAGCATCAACGTACTGTATTTGTGTACTCCGTACTCACGTATTGTCACAGGGAGCTCGTACAGGCACAACAAGCAATTCACTGACATGCTCATCATGCCTTTCATCAGAGTTTTTTCGCTTCCGCCCATCGTCGTCCAATTTAAATCTTGAAATGCAGCCCAATCATTGGTCGTATATCGTTGCGCTAAAATGGGTCAAATATTGCACAACAAACTTAGTTTTGATGATGAAGTCTGGCGTGTATTTGTCTTATGCATAATTTTGATTCCCATTGTGTCGATATTGCTCAATTATCTTATCAGTATTGTCCTTTTAATTAACAATTAGCCTCCCTAAAACTCCTAGCGAAATGTTTCGTTGTTGTTTCAGGATATGCGGCATGTTGTTTGTACCACATTAACATTCTAACGACCTAGGCATGAATCACAGACCTTTCAAGTACCAATGATTGGGGATGAGATTCCTAAACTCCCATTGATAAGAACATTTCTCACTGCTTTAGAACATCTAATGATGGGTAGACATAATGCATGGTACAATTGTTTGCCCATGATCAAATTACCTAACATGTTTTGTCGTGTCATGCCACGCCATTAAAGGCATCAAAGAAAGCATATAAATGCCTCAGGCTCCCAAAATGGGAAAGCTCAAGATTAAATGTCCAATTTGTGGCTGGATGCTTGGTCAGTTCTGGGTAATGGCATGTGACCCAATAACTGTTGCGAGATGGACCATATGTGATTCATTTCAGCCATTTATCGTTTGGCACTCATCCCCACCACCACGATCAATTTATTTTGCAAACGTACTTGCGTTCAATATGATTTTCCTTTAATATCATGTCCATCAAAAATATTTGCCGCAAGGTCAAATTCTGTCCACATAATTTACAAGCAGATTGATAGATGGTTGTCTTGTGCAAGTACTGTTTGCATCTGCCGCATGGAAATCTTGTCTATCCTTCACTAGGGTTGTTGCACAGGAAAGTTTCCTTTTCATATTCATATCTTTATTTCAGCCTTTTTCATTATACTTTTCTGAGGGGAACATGGGCCTTTTCTTAGCCAGTCATCATGTTTTTTTATTAGACTGAGGAGGAAAGGTTGCCTACATATTTCTGTGCAAAACAAAAACGTGTGCTACCATTTTTACATGATGTGAAATAATGCATCCTTCACAAACTTCATGTGTGAAACTACAAATTTAGAAGAAAAAAAATCACTTGTAGCATAATAGATACAAGTGGGGTTTTCTGTGTTCATAATTCAAACTTTCCAGGTGCAAAATCAACTGACACATCATACCCCAAAAATTGAATCATATACCTTCGGCGCTAACAGAGTAGTAGAATAATCAATTAGTTAGTGTATAGTACTATATACTATAGTCTACTTAGATTTACAGTGTGAAATAAAAAAGGGCATCCTTGTGTCGCATTAGCTGTGTTTAGCCAGCACAGTGGCACTTGGAAGGGGACACATTTAAGTTTTGGTTGGCATCTAATGTGTAAATCAAGGAGGTGGCACATTTGCTGGGTCCCACAGCTGAGAGAGAGGGAGAGAAAACAGCATCATGCTGCCATGAATGCCCAAATGATCCCTGTAAGACTCTGATTTTTTTTTCTCTTGCACTCTCTGGGTTTTCTTTGACCATCTCTCTTATAAGATTCGCAGGGCTACACTCCATTCTATCCCTCGCTATATCCCTCTCTGTCCTCTAGAGTCTCTCTCTCTTCGTCTCCATCTGTTGCAGCTTGAGAGAGAGAAGGGAAGCGAAGAGAACAAATCCCTCCATCGCTTTCGACGGCCTGGATCTCCCCCACACGGGGATCGTACGGCGACACCAAGCTGTCGCTTTCTCTCACGTACGTGTGCTCCTCCTCTTTCTCCATGACTCCTATCGCCATCTCCGCAGAAATCTCGAATTAGTTTTTTTTTCGGAAGAAATATTTGCGCTTGATATTCCCTGCCTAATCCCCATTCCTGCCTGGGTTTTTTTGTGGGGTTGCTGCCGTTGGCGGTTACTCGAGTTCAGAAACGGCGGCTGCTATTTCGGTTGCATTTTGACTAATTATTGTGGTGTTTCAATATGCTATTGCTATTCTTCGACGAACAGAAGCGGTTTCCTTCGGCTAACGGGCGCGTGGGACGGAAAAGATGCCAGTTTTCTGATGTCTTTTGTGCTGTTCTCGGCCAAATACCGTTTCAAAACATCTTTTCCTCGATTTCCTTTCTGCATTGCTCTGCAAATACCATTTTTTACTTGTTTGTTATATATGCATTTAATTTACCAATGCATCCCATTTTCCTTGGGTGTGCACTTGAGGGCCCTTTCGTTCGTGGGAATCACCAACAGATTTCATCCGATTTGATGTGCGCATCTTCAATTCTCGACTTTTCAAGCATTGCAAAAGCTGCTGCCTTTAGCTTTTCTGTTTTCTTATTTTGGAGGAGGTGTACGGCTCACTGTTCGGCCTTATTATTGCCACAGTAGTTAAATCGCCTTTTTATATATATTTCATTTGAATTGATCCTTTTTGTCCCTCTTTTTCGGGCAAATGTGTTTTCTTTTCTTTCTTCTTGCTGTTTCAGGTTTCGTCTGTTTTGCTCTCATCTAGCTTTGATTGCACCAACCATTCCTTTAGTTATTTTCGGAATAACTGAAACCACAGAAAAAAAATATTGAATGGTGTTATATGCTAAGTTCACCTTGCCAGAATGCTACTGAAGATGAGCAGAACACCTTGTGGAGTCTCAGTGATCTCTGGCAAAATGCTAGTACAGCAATAAGCTTATTTGGTCCTGGAAAAGATAGTGTTTTATGCTTCAACTGTACAGCTTTGTTGTTTTTATGTCAAATTTGGTGTTCTGTTCTTAAAAAGTGATTGTTCCGGGATATACTGGACCATTCATGTCATTTTTTTTTTTACGAAACCATTCATGTCATTTTGTTGACTTGTGGCTACTTGTTTATTTCCATTGTCATTGGTGCATTATTTTGTTGTTAGCTATTTATTCCACTGGATATTGTGAATCTTTGCGGAAGTTGGAAATATATAGCGCTCTTTTTTGGAAGAGTGGTGAGCTTAAGTGATCTAGGAGATCAGTAAGATTTTGCATTCTCATTTGCTACTATGGATATTTGCAGGTAGTAATTTGTCATGTCTTTTACCGCGGAGGTCAACGGTCATCACAAACCTCAAAAACAATATAATGGCCGAGCGTGCAATGGTGTTAAACCAGTCAACAATTTTGGCGACGTCGATCCATGGACAGCATGGGCATACAAACCTCGAACGATCTCTCTCTTGCTGATGGGAACATGCTTTTTAATGTGAGCTCAACTCCTTTTATCTATGTGGTTTAGATAAGAATGTGTTGAAAATGATAACAATGTTTGCTGATTACAGGTTCTTGCGCGATTTTAGTGAACATTTTCTTTAGTTTGAACCACCATTAGTTGGGGAAAAAACAGTTACAAGTGCTCTGTGTTTCATAAGAGTTTGTTTTATGTTCTTTATCAGTTGGGCAAGTGGTGTTCTTGATCCAGAAGGGAGCTTCTCTGCTGATCGTGTTTCCTCTGTTAAAAGGTATTCCCCTTACTCTGGGTTGTGAAATGATTTTTTTTTATTTGCTGAGCACTCATCGATTAACAACCTTTTAGAATATGGCCCTTAATTATAATATAGTAACATTCTTCTCTTCCTTTTTCATCTCAAATTTATTACGAAGCTCCATCTATTCTACATTTAATATTTTGTGACCGCATTTTTCAGCCTCATATGCTGATTGCCATTTTATGGTGGGCTCTGGTACTTATTTGTCTCTCTTATCAACAGGGGTGTGTTCGCAATGATTGCTGTTTTCTTGGCTTACTCTTTTCTTCAGGCGCCTTCAACGTGAGTTTGCTATACCTGAACATCTTTGATCTTGTTAGTTGGTTCAGCAAAAAACTTTTTAACCTGATGCAGATACTTTACAGTCACACTAGAAGAGTGCTCTATATGTTTTTGTTATAGTACAATTTTCTGAGTGAAACTTGATTCTTTTATGACACATTAGCCTCACACTTCTTTCCCTGGTGGCATGTGATTGTGACAAATTAGCCTCATACTTTATAGTATTGATTTTGTTCTGTGGTATCTGAAGTTTATGCAAACTATTACTGACATTTACTTCCATTGTGATTTAGTGTACTCATTAGACCACATCCTGCCATTTGGAGGCTGGTCCATGGGATGGCTGTTGTTTACCTTGTTGCCCTCACCTTTCTACTTTTCCAGGTTAGTGCCTTAACCTGGTTCAATGATTACTTTAAGATTCTCCCAGTGCATAAGCTGTAAAAGGCACTATCCTGGCAGTTCTTTTATGCAGTAGGAAAATTTCCAGAGGACTTGCTACATATGATAGGTGAAAAAATGAATGTTTCGAGAACATCAGATAATTGATTCTGTCCAGATTTATTTATATACATATCAATCAATTGCTTGATGTAATCCCCACCCACCCCTCAACACAAAAATTCATCCTGCCAAGAATTAAACCCAGGTCAGGAGATACAGTCTATTCTATCCATCATGTGAAGCCAATTACAATCCTCCATATTTTGCCTGTACCTTTGCTCTGATGCTATATTGTTTTATTGGTCACACACTATTCTTTCCATCATCTGAACCCAATACAATCCTCCATATTTTTCCCCGTACCTTTACTCTGATGCTATATTGTTTTACTGGTCAATGTATCATCTGAATATAATATAACAATGTTAGAAAGACTGAGTTCTGGCACAGATAATAAAGAAAAGATAAGCAAAACTACACAGCATTTCAGCTTATATTTTTCTTTTACTTAATTCTGCAGACTCGTGATGATGCTAGGCTATTCATGAAGTATCTTCATCCCGATCTTGGTGTCGGTAATGCAATTAATTTTTTTAATTCTTGTGCAATAATGTGGATTCAACTGCTTGAGTAGACCCTCATTGTCTGATCTGCATTTGTGCAGAATTACCTGAAAGATCTTATGGAACTGACTGTCGCATATATGTACCTGATCATCCGAAAAGCAGGTTTAACAATGTTTATGTATGATGACTTCATTCACTAATCTACTTTCCATTTTCTTCATTTTCATTTCTTATATGCTTTCTGACAGAGCAGTCATGAATTTACATCAAGTTACTGATTTGAATATAGTTTTTCTCTAGGAGATCATTTTTGATGAGTTTGTTGTTGCTCATATCCTTGGATGGTGGGGTAAGGCTATAATGATACGAAACCAACCACTTTTGTGGGTTTTATCAATTGGGTTTGAGCTAATGGAGGTATAGAATCTTTCTATTACTCGGTCAAATTGTTTTTGACTTGTGCCTTCCAAGTTTTGATTCATTATGTACTGCTTTCATATACACTGCAGCTCACTTTTCGTCATATGTTGCCAAATTTCAATGAGTGTTGGTGGGATAGCATTGTCCTAGACATACTGATCTGCAATTGGTTCGGTGAGATTCCTTTTTGTGGTTTCATTATTGTTCCTGTATATGATAGAAACTATCTATATTTGTTTGCACCAAATATCTAACTTCGTAATTTTTTTACCATAAATTTAGTACATTTTGATATCAATCTTTTTATCGTGTGGATTTATTACCTCACTGCACAGACATGTTTACTGTAGTACGGTGCTGATTTAGTGAAATCCACTAAGGCACGGAAGACATCAATGTATGTCTCTTTTTTTTTTTTTTAGAGAACATCAATGTATGTCTCTTGTGCCTGCCCTTGTTTACTAAGACAAATTATGTTGCCTGCAGAAAGGAACGATCAGTGCTCCTGTAATTTGGTTAGGTAGTACTGATCATATATGACGAGTAAATTGTCTTTTAGGAATTGTAGGCTTTTTCAGATTCCGAATTTATAGAATGTTGCCACGCTCTTTATAAGCATGTTCTGTTATTCTAGAGTGACTGGCATAATGTAGGCCCTTCTTGGCTGAGGTCATTTTGTCTATGGTTCAGGTATTTGGGCGGGAATGAAGACAGTGAGATACTTTGATGGAAGGACATGAGTGGGTTGGCTTGAGTCGCCAACCCAATATTATCAGTAAGGTACAGTATGTTATTAAATGCTTAGGCTAATGAGTCGTGCTGCAAAGCGAATGGCGCTGGATATTCCCCCCTTTACCTTTTGTCCCTGTTTTGGTGCATGTTTCTCTTTGAGGGAACATATTTGCTTCTGATCTGTACATGGTGTTTGTCCTAGCTTCGTCTCATGTATCATGATAATTTGATAAGTCCAGGGCATATGGGATGTGCTAGAAAATCAGGATGAGGACCCTCTATGTTCTATCAACTAAAATAGCCCTTGGCTGGTCTGAATTTATTTCTCTTGAGTATAGTCTCAAGTTTTTCAGTACAGGACTGAGAAATCATATACTTATGATAGATTAAGTGCATGACATATGGGTTAACATGAAAAAATAAATAAATAAAAGACATGATCCCCTTTCTCTGCTTTCTTTGATGTGTATAGAAACTTCTAGCCT
The DNA here is from genome assembly GCA_012490785.1 of Eragrostis nindensis. Classification (NCBI taxonomy): domain Eukaryota; kingdom Viridiplantae; phylum Streptophyta; class Magnoliopsida; order Poales; family Poaceae; genus Eragrostis; species Eragrostis nindensis. The sequence goes on along the minus strand of JAAXCT010000001.1, from coordinate 4,087,208 downwards.
TCACAAGTTATTTTGTCTCCAATTTTCTTTAAAGCTATTCTTGGTGTGTATTTCAGAAGCTATTGGCTTTTGACTCTCTATTTGACACCGATGATTGCATTTTCCCAAAGTTTATTTAATTTACCTTTTTCTTCTCCTTAGGTCAAAAGGACACTGGGCCAGTTCACACCAGCACAGTGGGACAAAGATGAGTGGTACCCTCTGCAGGGTCCTTGGAGATTCATCCAAGTCCTGAGCCTTTGTATTGTTTTCATGGCTGTCGAACTGAACACATTCTTTCTCAAATTCTGCCTTTGGATCCCTCCGCGGAACCCCTTGATTGTCTATCGTCTGGTACTTTGGTGGCTGATTGCTATACCAACAATCCGCGAGTACAATACCTACTTGCAAGACAGGTATAATTTTGAGATCACTTGGTTCAAACTTTACAATTTGTACGTGCAGTGAGCAATGTAGCAGTACAATTTGGATGGCCTACTCTGTATTTCAACTCAACATTATTTCTGTTCCAAGAGCAGCAACTTTGGATGTTCAGGTCTGCTGGCCATTAAGTATTTGACAGGCTCACATGCTACAAATGACAATGGACATGTGCCAGTATACTGGCCATAAATGGCCAATTGGCCACTGTCTACTAGTCATGTTGCATGTGAACTCCACATATCATAATGTATTTCAAAATTAGCGAGTTAATCTATACAAGCAACCAATCTTGCCCATTAGTAATTATGTGAAATTTGTTTTCAGCAAACCTTTTAAAAAGGTGGGATCTTTCTGCTGGCTTTCCCTGGCTATATGCATTGTAGAGCTTCTAATCTGCATCAAATTTGGATATGGTGAGTGCTGCTCCGACTTCTCTGTACTTGTGACTTGTTATTAATCTTTGCTTCATTCAGGCATACTAACTGCATTGGATCCTGAACAGGCCTCTTTCCAAAGTCGATGCCATCATGGTTGATCACATTTTGGATGGCAGTGGCCTCGCTTCTTGTGATCTTCCTTCTAGTGTGGACTTACAAACATTACCGAACAATGATAAGGAAAAAGCTATAATTTTGACCAACATTATTCATTTATCCCCATTCTTTCCTTCATTCAGTATTATGTATATAGATATTTATTCAACTGTGTACATGTTGTAGCAGCCATTGGTGATTTCAAGAAAATCATGTGTGGAAAGTGTTATGCCCTGTCGTTCAATTCCCTCAGTGAAGTAGGATAGTTCCCCTTTATTTTGAATATGATGTACTTCGTCAATCGGCTCTGAAATGTGGAGTTCGTTGATGCAATTTATGAAATAATGAGTTGTGATCTACATTATCATGTTCCATGTCTCATGCTGTACCCTTGCTTATGTGTTCAGTTAAGCCGAATGGAAGAACTTCAACTGCCAGTTCGATATTTAACTCGCAATTAAAGAATAAGATAATGAGAAGATAAATTGATGTTTTGCCTGATTAAAAAAAATCGTCAGCTTGTGAATCCGAATTTCAGAGTGTTAAAAATTTCTGCATGCTGGCGATTTTTTTTAGATAATGGGGAAAAAAGATGTCATGACCTTCAACTCATGAAGAAGCTAGAGCCAATTATTTCAAAATCTGCAGCTCTTCCGTCTGCCACACACCACGCGATAGAAGAATAAAACATCAATAGGATGTTTCCATGGCTCTATTTTCTGAAGATTTTAGCCACCTCTCTGGGTAAGTGTTGTGTTCTCAGAACTGCTGTAGGTTTGGAGTGCATTGTGTCTCGCATTATTTCATTGTGGCAGCAGCATTGTGTCTGTTGTGTGGTGTTAGACTGTTAGCCCAGTAAAGCCTGTGGTTTGGAGTGCAGATCAAGTGTTACAGGTTCTATTGTTCAGGTGTTTCATTGTGATGTGTGAAGGTAGGTGGGTAGGCCTGACCTGCCGCTGAATGTGTTCATGTCTACTAGCACAGAGCTCTTTCTTCTGTGACAGTCCGAGCTTGGTCCTTCCTTCCAGCAGGCCTATGCAAAGGTTCTGCCTACAGCAATGTTTACTACCTACTGCTTTGTCAAATTGTGTACATTGGCATGAGAGGGTAGCCCAAAAGAAGGCGAAAAATTCCCTTGCGACCAGACCCATCTCTTCATATCTAAACCGGCGCGGTTTATCGGCTCCTGATTGGGAAAAGAGCGTGCGCCTTTCCATTCCCAGTTCTTAAGATGCCTCCTTTTGGTAACCTAAGGGTGGTGGTGACTGTGCTGGTTTCAACAATTCGACGGGGAATCTACTGATGCTTCACACAGCATTAGCTGGCCACGTCTGATTGAATTTCCATGTTCTTCTTTCGTGATTCACGTGGATTGGAATTTGCTTTCTTTAGGGCATGGCATTCAATTCTAACTTTGTAATACGTGTGTTACGTAGACAAATACGTATCCACACGGTTGAGCAAGATTAGATTTGCACTTTCTAGAGTACAACGGTCAAATTGAAACGGCCGGTCAAGTAAAGTGGCCTTTCATGTAACAGTATACAATAGAGCCAAACAAGGAAATGCACCAAGCTAGTACTCTGATTAGCCAAACAAGGAAATAGTAGGATACAAATCATGTCTTGTCAAGATTAGACAAAGACAGTAGGTACCGGATGTCCGGGATTTGACAACAGGTTGACGGCATCTCTGATTCCCGGGCGGTCCCGGCGATCCTCATGGACGCACTGGATCCCGACGAGCAGCACACGCTCCATCTGCGCCGTGTCGAAGTCGCCGTTGAGCCGCTCGTCGGCCATCTCGAGGACTGCACCTTTGCCGTAGGATCTTCGGACAGCGGCGACGAGGGCGTTTGTCGGGGACCCTTTCTCTTGGTCCGGCAACGCGACCGGCTTCTTGCCGGTGGCGACCTCGAGCAGGAGCACCCCGAAGCTGTACATGTCGGAGGCGGCGCTCACCGTGCCGGTGGTGACGCACTTGGGGTCCATGTAGTCCCAGCTCCCAACCATGGTCGTGTCCCTGAGGGTGGAGGAGCCCTGTCCGGAGCAGACCTGCCTGACGAGGCCGAAGTCGCCGAGCTTGGCCTCGAACGCGTCGTCCAGCATCACGTTGCTGGGCTTGATGTCCCGGTGCAGGACGGGGTTCTTGCAGCCGGTGTGGAGGTACTCTATGGCGGAGCCGATGCCGCACACGATCCTGTACCTCTCCGGCCAGGACAGGAGCCTCCCCTTCTCCGCCGCCCCGTGGCCGTGGAGGTGGTCGTCGAGGCTCCCGTTTGCGACCAGCTCGTACACGAGCAGCAGCTTGTCGTCGCCGCCGCCGTCGCAATAGCCCACGAGCTTCACCAGGTTCCGGTAGCTCAGCTGGCACAAGGTCGTGATCTCGGTCACGTAGTCCCGCCTGGTTTGCTCCATCATCCGCGTCAGCCTCTTCACCGCCACCGGCGGCATGTCCGGGTCCCGAAGCTCCCCTCGGTACACTTCCCCGAAGGCGCCCGCGCCGAGCTTCCTATCCTCACTGAAATTGCCGGTCGCCGCGGACAGCTCGTGATACGAGAATTTCCTTGCAACTGTGTTTTTTTTTTTTTTGCCCCGACGAAATGAAACAGATAGTAGTTAACTTAATATAGATAGATAGAATCCAAATGCAATTTTACAGAGTCTGGCGAATTTACCTGGCAATGATATATCTTTTGGTAGGCGCTGTCGACGCTGCTTGACAATCCAAAGCAGTGCCGCGACTAGTAATAAACCGGCTAACGATGCACTTGCAACTGACACCAATATTATTGCCCTTAGGTGTATGTTACTATTACTAGTAGAAGGATCTGTACCTGCACACCATATAATACCATATATGTAGGTGTTAGCGGAACAACAATCAACCGATCGACTATGGAGTATACTATTATGAAACGGATGTCTACATAAGTAACAAGAGTTGTACGCGCAGCTAGCTCGACTCACTTCCCTCTGTACGTATCTCCCTTTGTTATTTAATATATGACACCGTTGACTTTTTTTGTTACTTTGATCATTCGTCTTATCTATCAATATTAGTGTAAATAGCTAAGTGTACAAGTTAACTTTAAAGTGCTTTTGATGATAAATCTAATGATATTTATTTTAAATTTAAAAAGTAATTATTAAAATCTATATTGTTGGTCAAAATTTAACGAAAAAATTAACGGTGTCATATACAACAATTAAAAACGAAAGAAGTGGTACATAGTTACCTGTTGAGCTGAAGGACCATGAGAGGAGCTGGTGAGACTCCGCGAGAACCCCCGTGGCCGCCGAGAATCCGACGTGGGCGTCCTGTGGCACTCCGGCGTCCCTGAAGTCGACCGGCGCCTCGACGCTGTACGTACTCCCGTCGGCCAGCCCAAGGCTGACCGTCATCATCGTCGAGCCTGCATCGTACGTGATGTTCGCCGACACGGTACCATAGAGGCCCAGGTTTGGCAAGCTCGCGTACTTGGCCGAGCGGATGCTGTTGATGTCGATGCCGATATGGTCGGTGACGTTCGCCGGATCCCAGCCGTCGTTTCGGCAGGTGTCGAACTCGACGCCGACGGTCTGCGGCGGCTGCCGCGAGTAGTACTCCGGGGAATTGGAGAAGAGGCCGAGGAACATGCTCCCCGAGTCCGGCGGCAGGCTCGGAGACCCGACGAAGAAGGCCATGCCGTCGCCCCGGTCGTTGGTGTGGTTGCCGCCGATGGCGAAGGAGAAGCTGGTGGCGAAGCTGGCTCTCTCGCGTCCGTTCCACAGACGCACGGGCTGCGCGTGGAACACCCGGCCTGTGCTGCCGTGCTGCGTGCCGTTTGTAAGGTTGATCCTGTCGCCGGCGGGGGAGGAGTCGTTGATGAACTTGAGCTCTGCGCTTTCGAGGTCGGCACGGACGGAAAAGTTGTAGTTGAAAGAGAGCGCCGCGGCATGGAGAGGCACGAGGCAGATCAGGGAGGAGAGCAGAAGGGGAACGAGTATGAGGCCACTTGGATTCGCCATGGCTGCCCTGCAGCAGGAGACGATGGAGTCGATCACTTCCTCTCCTCACACTGCCAGCTAACGAGGTTTCTGTTGCAAGAAATACTAGGGAGGGGTCGGACAGGTATTTATGCTCATTTCTACAGTAGGATTTGAATGGTTCAAAACGAAGCACTAGAATTTTTTTTAGGAAACAAACGAAACACTGTACATCAGAGATTGCCGTACGTGAAACATACTACTTCCCTCCGTTTGGAAATACTTGTCACCCGGAAAATCACTGTAGCAATTTTGACTACATGTCTTTTTCTCTAAAATATTTCAAGTTACTTCAAACTTTTATATTGTTTGGTAGGTTTTGAGGCACATTACATTAGCATTATATACTTTCAAATATATCTAAATATTTTGTAGAAAAAAAACGTAGAGTCAAAGTTGCTACAGTGATTTTCCGGGTGACAAGTATTTTCAAACGGAGGTAAGTACTACAAAAATTTTAAGGAAAGAAAATCTTCTCTGCTGTCGTACCAGTTCGCCTTAATCTTCACCGTTTAGTTTACTACTAGAACGGCTCCAACTCGTCCCCATCATTAACCGAGTTGATTGTTGTTCGGCCGAAGGGCCGGCCCAGGGCCGGCCCTGGAGGGGGGCCAGCGGGGCGGCCGCCCAGGGCCCCCAAAACCCAGGGGCCCCTCGGCAGGTATACATACCTGTATCTTGCTTGGCACTGAAAATTCTAGATTCAAGTTTATCAGGTGTGGGCCACTTGGGATGTTCAGGCGGTTCAGATGCATGAGTTCATGTGATCTTTGGTCTTTGGCGTCGACGCATCATGTTTCGTTCGGCAGGTGGCTTGTTAGGCAAAGTCCCAAAGTTCCGCTGCTCAAGAAACTGCCGCGTCAAAACCTAGTTCGCTCAGTTGCCGGCGCAGCCTCTGTCGACCATCAGCAGCCCCGATTCGGACTCGATCCAACGTTTGAGGCGGGTGAGACGATCCCATGATTGGTATGTCTACAGCACACCTTTTGTTTAATTGTGAATCTGTGATGATCCTCATTGCGTGCTTAGGATACCTATTAGCTACTACAGACCGCGCCCATGTAAATTGCCCGTCTATTGCTGCAAAGCATGTATAATAGATAGATTGATTAGGGATGGATACTGTGATAATTTGTATGATCTTCTTGAGTTATTAAAGTACTTTGATCTGTAGCTTTGTACTAGTTTTCAACCATTAATATGTTTCATATGCCAAAGCCTCTAGATGAGATTGATCTGGACACTATCATCAACGATTTTGAATTGTTATCATAAACTAAAGGTATTAGATAATAATATTGGTTTAGATGTACTTTAAGTTTAAGTGTCTTTAAATAACAACTTATTATATATACATCAATTAACATTTTCATGTTTATATTGAGGGGCCTCCGATTTTAGTTTCGCCCCGGGCCCCTAAAATGTCAGGACCGGCCCTGGGCCGGCCTGCCTTTCGGCGACGCCATATTTTTTATATAAATGAAAAGAGACATTCATTAACCTCGAGGTGCTGCTAAATCAGAAACACGAATCCAATCGCCTAGACTGTTCAAATGGGGAGCGTCTCTACGTCACATGCACACCCTAACTTGACTAGCTAGCGTCTGCAACTCGAACACAAGCCCGACAGGTCTAAACACGACCTTGGACTGATGGACTCACGAGTCACGATAAAAGAAACATATGCTGATGAAGGAGAGCTTGCTTTGCCAGGGTTGCGTCCGTCTCCAGGATTATTATATGGCCCATCCGCTCATTGGATCAAAGGATTTCTCCCGGCTCTCTCCTTGTCGTTGTTCATGCCGATGACATGCTGAGGTATTGGGACCAGTAAATATATTCCATTTTGTATGGGGCCTGTCTGCGTATCACCCGGGCAGTTTTCTTCCTTCCGGCACCCGAATTTTCTGGCCACACGATCAAGATCCAGCAGCTCTCCTTCATCTTCAACCTCCAACCTTTCTTCATCGATCCCGAGCTCCAGCGACCTCGCCGCCGCCCAACCTCGGCGGGCTAGGGCGTCGCCGAGCTCCACGTGCACGGAGCTCCGGCGAGGCCCTAGCCCGCCGAGGCAACTGCCCTCCGGACACCTCCCGCCGCCATCGTCGTCCTCGTCCCCGCCCTACCCTGGCCCAACCGCCATCTCCTGCCGCCGCCTCCGCCTCCGAAGTCTCTCCCGCCACCACCGCTTGGCCGGCCTGCCTCCCCGCGCCCCCCCCCCCCCCCCCCCCCCCCTTCTATGTCCGGGCAGACACCGGTGAGGCCCCCAACCCCAACCCCGAACACTAACCCCGTAGCCCTTACCTCGCCGGAGATGAGCTTGGCCTGCCGGAGTTGGAGAAGGAGATGGCGAGGCTTCAAATAAAAATTCGGGTGTTGGCTGCCGTCGATACGCCCGAGCAGGTGTATTTTTATCTCTATATCACAATGAAAAACTGCCATCTGATCAATTTCATTCAAGTTTATTTGATCACGATGTTGTCTATGGCAACTGCCATGCTGCTTGGGTGATATTTCCATTGTTTCCTCGCAAAAAAAAAAAGATTTTTAATATTCAAACGATGGATAGCCAATCTTTGATTTCTTATTTTAGGACAGCTGTCTTTCTTTTTGCTTTTTTCATAAAAAAAACGATATAAAAGGACTGGGTGCAGCTGGAATACAAGTGGCTTTTTGGCGCATTTACACCTTATATTTGTCTCACTGGGTCTGCAACCTTAAATTGTTGTGTTAGTTCAAAGAGCAGGTGTGGTAGTGACAATAATTACAATTTCTTATACATTGGTGGCTGCTCATCGGTTGCAATCGAATATAATTAAATTTTGAACTTTGTTTTTGTTCAATCTGATTGTTTATGATTTCAAAAATTGATTGTTGTAACATGGGTAACTACAAAGATGATTTATTTATAGTGATTTACCTTCATATGTTTCATACAAGCATTACAGTTATTTTAAATCAATTCCATACCATTTTTATTTGCTGTTTAAAAGTTCAAATGATTCTCATCTATTTCACCTTATACGAACCTCTAAGATGGGCAATCAGGCGCGGTAATGATGCGCCATCTTTCTAGTTCCGCATTCTATCATATACTCCTAGACATCAAAACCAGTTTGAATTTCGAAGTAGGCCTTGGCCCACTAACGCAAAAGGGCTTTTGTTTCACCAGAAAAAGAATAGTATTGTGGCAGGCCTCAAATTCGGTATCAGCCTGCCGACTAGGGTGGAGCCCAGACCCTTGCCAGCCAATGTTTTGAATAGGCTTTAGCCTTTAATGGTTGATGACTGCAAATTAAAAGCTAAAAAATTAAGTGTAGCGCTAAATATGGGATTCACTTAGCTCCTCCTTATTGTTCTCAAAAAAAAAAAACTTATCTCCTCCTTATCTCAGAGACTATAGCCGGCTATTTAGAACACTATTGTCAGCCCTGTCGCTGATCTTTAAGGACCAATGTGTTTCCATCTTGTGTGTTGAATGGACAAAAATAGGCTTGGCCGCTTGGGCATGCGGTTATTACGGTTCAGTTATTTCGGACTCAAGAGAATTCGGTTTTAGTAAAATTTAAAATCAAAATTATTTATTTTTTTGAGGAAAACAAACTTTATTTGAAAATATAAAAACCGAACCACGGCGAGCTAACCACCAACGATTAAACTTCGATTCCTGAAACGGGCATGCGTTGCCCCCGCAGGGGTGCGCAGGAAACCGCATGGTGGTGGTCCGGGAGCGAGACAAACCGGACCGATGCGGCGGCTTCTTCGCCGCCTTCGCGAAAGGACGGAAACAAAGCTGTCTAAGCTCGTGATGCGACGGCGATGGCTAGCCTAATCATCCCGGATTCTCTCCCGGTCATGCGACCTTTATTTCCTCCTTCCTCTATCGTATTCTTGCATCGTTCCGTACAATGGACCTTGGCTGCGCTCTGACCAATTATAATCGTTAGCATCTAATAATTCGCAAGCATCCTCGTCGTGCGCCTCGCCTTCAATACAGCCCTCCTCCTTTTGCATACTTGATGATATATATACTAGTGTCTTGGTGTTTAACTTGTTCTGATGATTGCAAGTATCTGCTGCAACTTCTACCTGTATATTATCTGAAGCACAACGAATCGGCGACGGGTCGAAGCTATAAACTAGTCCAATGGGCAATGAAAGTCGAGCTCGACATGGCAGTAGTGCTTTTCGAGAGACATGCCCCTGCTAACCACCGCCGCCGTCCGTCGGCCATGGCTCTGCTATTGTTGTGTTGTCTTTTTCAGCAAGCCTTCGGTGGCAGAAGGGGGCCTGTGAAGGAAGGAACCCAGCGAGGTTGACAAAACGATTCCCGTGCTGTTTGATCGTGTTCACAATTTGATTGATGCGGACATACAGGCTTCATAGTTCTGTCGTGCACGAAACTTAAACTGAATTCATTTTGAGAGTGTGGGTGTCTAACAGCTTCGCGCCTTTCGTTCTGGGGTAATTTTTTATTCAGAAAACGAACCTTCAATGTTCAGAATGCGACGGGAAAAGTGTCGGCCATTCCTTGGAGACAGTACTTCATCACCACCGACGAACAAAGAGGAAAACAATTCGTTGCCTCGAGTTACTTACTCATGCGCTTCTAAAATTATATTATATACTCTCATTCTGATGCATAAGTTGACGCATATGATGATCATTGGCCTCGTCACGGAGGCAAATCATGCGGCCTCGACGACGTTTAAACCGACGCACGACAAAGCACGAAATGCAACTAAAGTAGTCTGATCTGGTCGATGCCAATGTGTGCACGATAAACAGAGAATGCAGCCAACGGCGACTTACCATCTAGTTCCGTGACCTTAACTGCCAAACTAACTGTGTTCGACCTGTCCCTGCTACTTGTGTGATGGCAACGTGACCTTTCAGTTTCAGTACTGTATAGTTTGCGTGGTTTGTGATGGGGGAATGATGCAAGTACTCTTGCCAGGCCTGCTCTCAAATAATTAAATTAAGGTGAATCATTTTGTTCTATTAGGATAGTACTAGTATGAGAGATCGATACGTACTCCACGCGTGAGCCAACAGGGTTAAAGTCAAAAACTATAGGGCCTTAAATCAGGTTGTAATTGTCTTTGCACATGTGAGTTTCTTGGCACAGCACATTGCAGTGCGAGCTAGCTGTCCTTCGTGCAAGTGCACCATCAAAGAGTCAAAGACTAATAGATTAGAACTTTAAGGTACAAATCTTAAGGTACTCTGTGCTCCTTGGATTCATTTTTCTTCAATTTAGATCTGCGGAGTCCTGAAAACCGGGCTTCTGAATTTGTACTATTTATTATCTCAGGCTTGTTGCGAAGTGTCTGTTCAAATGATGCATCAGTTCAGTAGAATATATGTTCTTCTTCTTCTTCTTCTTCGTCGTTGAGTTTATAAGGGTTGTCCAGTAGAGATCTCTTTTTTAAAATCAGAGATTCGTATTCAAATTGTTTCTAAAAAAATTCCCCGAAAAAAGTATCCCTCCGATTTATTTTTTTTTTTGGGAAATGCATGACCGCATGTATGTTGAAGCGCATGAACACTTCGATTTGAAGGCAATTTGTGGTAATGCCAGCGTGCAGCATTCATGATTCATGAATTAGACAAGATCTCAAGACAATATTTGGGAGAAAAAAAGAACTCTTGTAAACTAATAGATTAGAATTTTAAGGTACAATCTTAAGGTACTCTGTTCTCCTTGGATGCATTTTTCTTCAATTGAGATCTGAATCCGAGTCCTGAAAACCTGGCTTCTGAATTTTTACTATTTATTATCTCAGGCTTGTTGCAAAGTGTCAGTTCAAATGATGCATCAGTTCAGTAGTAATATATCATCATCATCATCTTCTTCTTCTTCTTCTTCTTCGTTGAGTTTACAAGGGTTGTCCAGTAGAGAACTCTTTTTTAATCAGAGATTCGTATTCAAATTATTTCTTAAAAATATTCCCTGAAAAAATATCCCTCTGAAAATGTGTTTTTTTTAATGCATGACCGCATGTATGTTGAAGACTTGAAGCGCATGAACACTTGATTTGAAGGCGGTTTGTTGTAATGCCAGCAGCAGCATTCATGATCCATGAATTAGACAAGATATCAAGACAATCTTTGGGAGAAAAAAAAAATGAACTCTTGTGGAAGTGTACATCGATCGGCAACAATAGAACGCTCCAGCTAAACTAATAGTATACGTACATTCACTCACTGTTGTTTGTAGCAGTATATTTATGTAAAAATTACACTGTGCATGCACGCGTGCATGTAAGATGCAACGGCTTGCTAACTCTGCCCGAACGACAGGCAAGGCAGACTCTACTGCGAGAGGTTGTTGAGCACCTGGAGCAGCACCTCCCTGAACCTGGCGACGTCGACGATGATATCCTGGCCGTCCATGAGCGTGTTCCTGATGAATCCGAACCCCTTCTTGTGCAGCGCCGTCGGGTTGGTGAAGATCTTGTGGTCCCGGGGGTACTTGTCCTTGAGCGTGCTCTCCTCCACGCCCACCTCGTACTGCACGTACCTGAGCCCCATGGCCTCCGCCGGGTCGCCGTAGTCGGCGCGCGCCATCCACTGCAGCCCTCCCCACGGCACGATCTGCACCAGCGTCGCGCCTGGCGGCAGGAACATCATGTTGGTGAGGCCGGCGCCGTGCACGCCGACGAGCGCGTCGCCCGAGTTGATCTGCCGCCCGACGCGCGCGATGTCGTCGCCGACGTCGGACTCGCTGACGATGGCCTCGAACCCGACCTCCTCCGCCGCGCGCACCACGGCGTCCAGGTTGAGCAGTAACCGCGTGCGGTGGCGCGAGATGATCAGCAGCCGCGGCTTCTTCCCGTCGCCGAGGCTGGTCGGCGCGTCGCGGGGCAGGGACAGCGCGCGGCGGAGGAACCGCGTGAAGTCCGGGGTCGCGAGGCCGTCCAGGCTTCGCTCCTTCTCGACGATGAGCTCCTTGTGCGCGCGGAGGCTGACCACGGCGCGCGGGAAGCAGTGCACCTCGCCCGCCGCGCCGGCCTTGGCGAGGTCCAGCGGCGCGTGGCGCGACAGCTCGCGGAGCAGTTTATCGTACTTGACCAGCCACCACGACGCCACGTTCGCCATCACCAGCTGCACGTCGCCGCCGTATCGGTGCGCGGTGTTGAACAGCGGCACCAGCACGTCGGAGAAGTCGTGGAAGATGTTACCCGTGTACCCGCCGATGGAGAATACCAGCGCCGGCGACGCGTGCGTCCGCGTGCACCGCGGCGCGGCTTCGCCGGCCGCCGAAGTCCGCACCGTGATCTCCGTGACGCGGGACATGCACGCCTCGTCGCCCTTCCGCGGGTACGGCCGGACCTTGTGCCACTGGCCGGAGGCGGACGGGTCGACGACGACGAACGACGTCGCGTTCGCGTCCATCCGGATGTCGCCGGCGAAATCGCAGATGTCGCTGCGGAAGTCGGAGAAGTCGCACAGCGGCGGCCGCGGCTGCTGCTGCTTCTGGTGGTCCACGGAACCTGCACATGCGCGTCACGTTCGTGATCAGTTCGTGAGGCTCCACAACGTACGTCGCGCTGCTTGTTGACAAGCCGACGCTTAATTAAACTATAGTTGAGACACGGCTCGGCATTGCTTTCGCCGTTTTCACTGCACGTACTTGCTGGCTGCTTGTTGCGCTCCTCTTGCCGGGCATCTGGCTGCTCCTGGAGCTTGACCTCGCCGCCGCCAACTTGCTGCTTCCTCTCCTCCTCTGCACAAGATACAACAAGAACATCAACATCACACATGCCGTTACTTTCTGCCGTGACTGGTGGAATCCTCCAGCCGTACTCGACGTGCCGGTTTTGTCAGTTAGGTACCTGGCTGCCCGGGCCGAGCCGACGGCGACTCCAGGGCCGGTTGCGCGGTGACCGCGGCGGCGGCCGTGGTCTGCACGGCGTTGCGCTGGACCGCCTGATCCTCGACACCTGCCGGGTTCACAGGTTAGTCAGGTTCGAGTCAGCGCAGAATTGTGAAGCAGCCTCGTTCCCTCACAGATACGCACCTCGTGCTGGCTGGTCGTCGGAGACAGACGTCGTGGCGGCGGCGGCATTGCCGTCGTCGCGCTCCTCCGGCTCCGCTTCTCGCTCGACGTCGCTCCTCTCCTCCACGATCACCGTGTCCCTAACCCCTGAAGTGGAAAATCAGGAGAATAGTTACTCACCAAGCTTCTAGCCAAGACAAGCGACCTTTTTTTTCTTTGGTTGCACCATCTGGAAACATACATTCCGTGGCGGCCTTGTCGTTGCTCTGCTCGACGCTCTGCTGCAGGTGGCCTTGGCCCTCCCCACGCTGCGGCACGATGTCCACATGGAAATCTCGACCTGATCATACCCAAAAAGGCACACACGTTGACACGACGAGCCGAAGCAAAGTGGAAAAGAGATCGCCGCTCCGCAACTTCACCGCGCGTGCAAATCAGCGGCAAGTAAATTAACCAAAGCAAAGTGTCGTATCGCAACAAGGCGCGCACGTACCGAATCCGGCGGACGAGCGCAGGGTCTTGACGGCCGTCGCCGGCCGGCGCGCTTCCTCCAGCGACGCCTTGGGGCTCACTGCACACGCAAATGTTCAGGATTTCAGAGCAAGCAACGGAATTGTGAGGCATGACGATGAAGAGTGTGCTTGCGAAACTGACTGGTGTCGAAGGCGGTGGCGTCGGGGCGGGAGGAGAGGAGGAAGACGAGGGAGAAGACGAAGCAGCCGACGACGATGGACAGAAGCCTGAACCGCTGCGACTCCAGCCGCAGCGGCAGCCCTGATCTGCCCCGCCCCTGCTTCTCGCCTCCGCCACCGCCCTTCATGGCCGGCCTAGCTAGCTAGCTAGCTAGCGGCGTCTCAAGAAGTTCAGGAAGCAAGCTTCCTCTTTCTCCAACGATGGCGTGACGACGCAAAAGAAGGGCTCCAGTGGCGTCGTGCGCGCGCGATCCAAGAACCTGCTCTGCTTTCTTTTCCGTGTATATATAGGAGGTAGCTCCTCCCTGCCCTCGACAGGTGGCCAAGGCCAATGGAGGAACGGAGCCTAGCCGGCCACTGTTTGGCCCTATATATCTAAGCTACGAGTACTAGCAATCGGGAATGGAAGGCAAGGCAGAGCAGAGCAGAAGCAGAGCTGCTTATATTCTCATGCTTGCCTGCTGAGAGCCGTTTGGTGACGAAGAGTTCGACCCCAATGATACGGTGGCCAGCCTAATTGAACATTTCTTTGCAATTCCCTCGCGTGGTGAGTGGACGGGGTGGTCATGGACCGGGTGCGACGGTGATGCGGGAGCATGACCCGTCCATGTTCTCTTCCTCGTCTCCTTCTCAACCCACACGTCGTGCTGGGTACTACTCCTCCTACAGCGTTTGTGCGTAAGGCCATAATTGTTTTTGGTCTTCCTGAGTTTTCAACTTCCCTGTGACTATTTTTCTCTCTTTTTGATGATAATGTCATTTTGCGATTTGGCATGTGGGTTGATATGGTTTCAATTTCCTGGCTGCTTTGACATGGGAGAACTGAAGTTGATGTGGGCCTATTTTTTTGTATTTTGCACACTGCTTGTTTGTGTTACAACAGCTAAAACTAAGAATTTGTGTAGTTTGGAGGCTCTTATATTAGTAGATGAACTCGGAGCTGACCTGTGAGTCGCCCATCCTTTAAGTGAGCCGTCATGTAAGGCGTGCTTCCTATGCTGTAATCGTTGAACTCTTTTGCTTTCTAATAAAGCAGGGCCAAATGCCTTTGGTCTAAAAAAAATTATTCGAGACTTCAACACGACCGTAAGTTTGATTCGGGAAGAAAAAAAAAGGAACCGTAAGTTCCGCATCATTGGGGACTCTCCATGTGCCTGGTCAATATACAGGGATACATAGATAGATGCTGAAATCAATGTGCGACGTATGGGACGGTTGATCACCACCTTACGCTGGATCAAACGCAGAACGTTAATGCGGTAACAAGATAGCATGATGGCGCCAAAAACATGCAGGTCGCCCTGTCTCTGCCGAATTTTTTTAAAAAAAATTTTGGTCAATTGGTATCCTCCACAAATCCTTAGTGAATGAGTGATGGTGCGTCAAATGGGTAAACATAATCATAAAACTCTTGGGAATATTGATTTTGACAAAGAAATAAGTACATGATTCATTTTCTTTTATAAGCAAAAGGCCATTGCAATGGTTGGCAGATATGTGATCTTTATTTTCTTGGCGATCTATTAATGCAAGTGCTAGTATTATTTTTGTAGAAACATTAATGTGGTACTATATGTATGGTCACATAGTCGTGTTCCATACTAGCAGGGTGCTTGATACTTTTCTGAAACAAAATTTCTATCCGCAAAAATAAACAAAAACCGAATCAAGGAGGCACCTCTAAGGCTCTATTAGGCTTTTCAATGGATTTTCATTAGAACAAAGTTTGCAACATCTCCTTCTATGACTCACGTTGTCATAAGACCCAAAAGCCTAATTCGATGTGGATTGATGAAAAATTCATTTATTGTTCGACACTCTCTCTCACATGGAGGCTCTTCAAACGCGGAAATATGAACAGCCAGCGGAAAGTTTTGTTAGTAACAAGACTTGTACTCGAAATTTCTGGCTCTAATATACCATGTTAAACTATTTTGCACCAACTAGTTGCGTCTAAAAGCCTAAGCTAATAAGAATGAATGGTCAATTCACTTATGGTTAAAAAAATTAAAATTTGGACAGTAAAATGTTATGAAGTACCTTCTGATGATAATACATTGTTAAGTACATCGTCTTAAATCTCTATTCATAGCGGGCGAGTATTTGTACGGTCGTGCTCTCAAGACTGCGGCAAGTGCTTAGTCCGACTGGGATGACTCTACTTTGTGGCATTTTGTGTTTTAGCATGGACAAAACAAGGGACATGTTCCGTGCCTCAAGATGCCTAGGCGCACACGCATCCCCGTGCCATAAATCATGAACGCGGTCCGTGCTCTGGACAGTGATATTCTTTTTTGTACAGGGAAGATGAGACAATGACGCAACACTAACCGCTTGTATTGTATTGCCATCACAAAATAGAAGCCATGTCTCCATATACACCGCTGCTTATATTTCCACATGCCTTCAACAGAATCTCCCAACTATCCTTTTTCAGAATATTTAGTTGTTGAGGAATGCAGAAACGTATGTGTGCTCCTTGCAAAAAAAAAGAAACGTATGTGTGCTGGACATGTATGGATGTAGCCCTACAGTTGTTCCATGGAAAAAATATCAACCAAAATTAAACCTATTTTCAACCGACATACTATCGAACTAGTAGTTTTTTCATATGTTGCGAAGTAAATATAATTCCACTAAACCTGGTTGTATAAATAAAACTTCACGGTTGCAGGATGATTTTATTACTATCAAAGGTTGTGACCATAAAATTAATGATATTTTACAGCAGTATGTAAAATGATTTCTCTGGTCAAAAAGTGGCGGAATTAGCAAAATCTCATTTGACTGAGAATTAGCAAATATTTTACTATAGCTATTCATTCTTCTGTCACATATACTACAAGTGAACATGTATATGGTATCAAATCATGGTTATGGTCTTAGAGTATAGCCTGCAGCCAACATCCTTGTCACGCTCACTGTTCCGAGCTAAAGTGTAGCATATGCATGAACTCAAATGTCTTAGTCATTGATCGTTTGGTGGCATAGATAGATCAGCTAAGGCCTGATTTATGAACCATTAATAATTAACAACTGTCCGATCACGGAGACAAAATCAAATACACCAGAATTTGGAATGTTCTTGGTGGGAGCTCGTTGATCGACTGCATGGTATCTATATTCCATTGTGCTGATCTTTTTTTTGCAAAACGTGCGTGCATGACGAAGTTGATGTTCTGTATTGATGTCTGCTGCAGTGTTCCGCTGATTACGAACAAAACCGTTGACCTCACCTAGTCACCTAGACACCTACCATCATATACATGCATCCATTCAGATTCATGGATCCACTCTCCATCTAAGCTTCATTTTGAACGTTTAAGAGATGTAGTTATTTGATGCATAGCGATTGTTCATCACGCTCAGAGGTATTTTTAATTAATTTTTTTTTTGAGATACAGGTATGATTAAGTGGGCGGTGATTTTGTAAATCTCCCCTCCCACCTGAATTCATGCGCCCCATTGGATCAAAATCATGTGGCCCAGATTGGAGTTCTCATAGTTCTCACACGAACCTGGTTCTCATAGGATACGTTGCCTTTTTAATTAGATGGTAAAATGAAAATAAATACGTATTGTTTGTCTGCAAAAAAACAAATGTCAGCCCATTTCACATGCTTTTGGACACATAAATGTTGTGAGGCTTTCGTTCAACAATGGGCTTTCCCGCCGGCCCAATTTGACACTTCGCAATCTTCTATTTAAGTGGATCT
The DNA here is from genome assembly GCA_012490785.1 of Eragrostis nindensis. Taxonomy (NCBI): domain Eukaryota; kingdom Viridiplantae; phylum Streptophyta; class Magnoliopsida; order Poales; family Poaceae; genus Eragrostis; species Eragrostis nindensis. The sequence goes on along the minus strand of JAAXCT010000001.1, from coordinate 4,069,814 downwards.
TTCATTCTCTCGGATCCGGACGTTTTGGAAGCTAACACAGATGTCTGTTTTGACATTTTGTAACCTTCCTCTCAAAGCTGTTATTTATTTTTCTTCGATTTGGACATATGTTGGAAGCTAACTTGGATGTCTATTTTGACACTAAATCTTCTCTTCAAAGAGTTCTCATTTCTTTTTTCTCAGATTTGGACGTGTTGGAAGCTAACTCGGGTGTCTTTCCAGAATGCTAGTATGTATTGGATTCATTCTTGTGCTCGAAAGTGTATTCCACATTCGAATGTATAGTGTGCATTTATCCCCTTTTCTCATATTTTTTGATCGGTAGCGACTAAATCATGTTTCAGTGAAGTTATCAAGTTCCCCCTAGCACTAAAAGGGCGCGAGAACCACTACACTGATAGTATGTACTCTCCACATTATAAGTTTAGGACAGCTAATCTAGTTCAATTGAACTACATTCTAAGTTCATGTCTCTGCACGCTAGGGGTCATGAGAATGGAAATTTCCACAAAATAAGAAACAGGTCCATATTCCGTTGTCAAACTCAATATTCCCATAACTTCATACTACAAAATGGTCCCAACAACTAGTGAAGCCAAGTACGCACAGCAAGTATATGAATTCTGCCCCATACTGCTCTGTTGTACCACCATCTCGTTTCCGTGAACGAGCAGGCATACAGTCGTGGTGATAAAGCGTCCCATGCAGTGCACCACTGATCCGTCTACATTTCTGTTCAGAACCGCGGTGAATTCGCTGAAAACTGTTAGAACTGGGGACCTGGCAATGAACCTAGAACTGGAAGGGATAAAAAAGCACGCACATATAGCCAGAGGTTGCGCCTCCCTGAGGTGTAATCTATACTCGTAGTGCGCCCCCCTCTGCCTGCCCATGACTATTAAAACCAATCAACATAAGTAGTATATAAAAAACAACGAAGAAAAAAACGAGAAAGAAACTTCAGCTAGGTTGGCGTGGTTAGGCTGGCGATGTAAAGGTGAACTGAAAGATGCTTTCATCATGAGAACCGTCGTCTATCAGGCTCGTAAAAAACCAAAAAGAAAGAGGCTTGGTTGCTTCACCAAACCGCTAATGCGCATGATAGACACAAGGCACATGCCGAGCAAGATGATGATATAATAAGCGGAGGCCACGGGATCCGTTGCTCTTCTCTGACTTCGATTGCTTCCTGTGTCAGGGAGTACTAGTTCTTGGACCCTTCGGATCGTCGGATGCCAGACACTAGCTGCAACGACGAGGCTAAGCTCTGACTTCCATTTATTACTAGCTCTTTCTTCCTCGTCACAGTTTCAGCACTGGGCGAGCTTATGCTTGGAGGTTCCTGAGAGGCAAGAAGGTCGAAGAAGGCTCAGGGCCGACGGCCATGAAAGGCGTCGGCGGCGAGAAGCAGGGGCGAAGCAGGTCGCCGCTGCTGCAGCTGGAGTCGCAGCGGTTTAGGCGGGCGTCCGTCGTCGTCGGCTGCTTCCTCTTCGTCCTCGTCTTCCTCTTGTCCTCGCGCAACGACATCGCCGTCTTCGACACCCGTCAGTGTGCTGCTATGCTACTTTTCCTCCTCGATTTGTGCTTCCACGTTCTACTCTGCAAATCCTCATGCTTCGTTTCTGAATTCCTTTCCTCACCTGCCGCCGTTTCTGAATTCTGAAAGTGCGATGTTCCTTCTCGTGATGTCATGCAGTGATCACAACTCCGTCTTTGCGAACGCCGGTCGCCGAGACCCTGCGTTCGTCGTTCGCCGGCCTAGGTACGTGCGTCGTCACACCAACACAATACTTGATCATTTCGCTCCACACGCTCTTCAATTCGACACTCTGATCTTGGTCTGATTTTCCTTCAGAGGTTGGAGACACGACGATAGCATCAGTAGCAGAGACGAACGGTGTCGTGAGTGAAGCAGAGCCGGAGGACGCAGAGCATCATGAGAGCAATGCCACCGCCGCCGCCGCGTCGACATCGAATTCCGGCAACCGGACAGCACCAGGTACGCACGTCTTCCACAATCGCAAGCCGACGCCATGCCATTCCAGAAACCCGCAAGAACGCAAAGTCTGACTTGCACATCCTGACAGGCGCCGCTGAAGCGGTTCAAGACAACGCCGTGCACGTCACGGCGGCCGCAATAGCCGCGCAAGCCGCCATGGAAACGGTGTCGTCTCCGCAGCGCGAACTCCCAGGTGCCTAAATCTAACTAAACGAAGAATAGTGTCATGCAAGAGGAATTCCGTGAATCCGGTGCCAATCCCAATGCACGCTAACGTCATAAATTTATCGTGTGATTATTTTGTGCTATATTCTTTCCAGGGAACATGGGCATTATTACGCCGCGCGCAGATTCCGTGAACCGGCCGCGGCGGCCGCCGTTGTGCGACTTATCCGGCGCCCGCGCCGACGTGTGCGACTTCGCCGGCGACATACGCTTGGACGCCAACGCCTCGACGTTTTTCGTCGTCGTCGCTCGTGGTCTCCCGGCGGACGGTGTGACCTGGACGACGACGACGTACAAGGTCCGGCCGTACCCGCGGAAGGGCGACGCGACGGCCATGGGCCGCGTGACCGAGATCACGGTGCGGATGGCCACTGAGGACGCGCCGCGGTGCACGAGGACGCACGACGCGCCGGCGGTGGTGTTCTCGATCGGCGGGTACGCGGGCAACATCTTCCACGACTTCACCGACGTGATCGTGCCGCTGTTCGGCGCCGCGCGGCGGCGCTACCGCGGCGCCGGCAACGACGACGTGCAGCTCGTGGTGACGGACGCGAACCCCCGGTGGCTCGTCAGGTACGGCGCGCTCCTCCGCGGGGTGTCGCGCCACGCGCCGCTCGACCTCGCCAAGGCCGCCGCCGCCGGGGAGGTGCACTGCTTCCGCCGCGCCGCGGTCACCCTGCGCGCGCACCGGGAGCTCCTCTTCGAGCCGGATCCGACAAGCACCGAGCTCGCCATGCCGGACTTCACGCGGTTCCTCCGCCGCGCGCTCTCACTGCCCGCGACGCGCCCACGCGCCCTTCCGGTGGCCCCGGCGACGGCGGGAAGAAGCCCCGCCTGCTCATCATCTCCCGCCGCGGCACGCGGCGGCTCCTGAACGCCGACGCCGTGGCCCGCGCGGCGGAGGCCGTGGGCTTCGAGGCCGCGGTGCGCGAGCTGGACGTGGCCGACGACGTCGCGCGGGTCGGACTACTGATCAACTCGTTCGACGCGATGGTGGGCGTGCACGGGGCCGGGCTAACCAACTTCGTGTTCCTCCCGGCGGGCGCGACGGTGGTGCAGATCGTGCCGTGGGGCGGGCTGCGGTGGATCGCGCGGCTGGACTTCGGCGACCCGGCGGAGGCCATGGGGTTCCGGTACGTGCAGTACGAGGTGGGTGTGGAGGAGAGCACGCTCAAGGACAAGTACCCGCGGGACCACGAGGTCTTCACCAACCCGACGGCGCTGCACAGGAAGGGGTTCACGTTCTTGAGGCACACGTTCTTGAACGGTCAGGACATCATCGTCGACGTCGAACGGTTCAGGCCGGTGCTGCTCCAGGTGCTCGACAACCTCCGGCAGACAGGAAGTAGCTAGAGGCATATACGACATACTGACAACATGTGTGTACGTACATACATATGTAGTTGGAGCTTTGTGTTTTTATACCGAGTCACATAATCTTCTTTTGGGCGCCCAACTCACATACGTAGTTACGTACCTTGTACATACGGAGTAATCTATTATCTTAGTATTTGAAGGTCCAAAGAAGCCACCACGTTCGCTCTCAAGGTCACGAAATTATCACATTAATCAGAGAAAAAACAAAGACGTGAACCGTTGGATTTTATGAAGAATCAACGGCTAAGATTAAAAGAAGTGTCCACCATGAAAACAACTGCTAATGATCAAAAACGAATCTGTGTCAAACTAAAATTCGGAAGAAAAAAATACACAAACTACAAATTTTTCCCTGCCACGTTGATTGTGCGGAAGGAAGAGTCCCGTGGTACATCAAAGAAAGGAATTATTCTATCCTAATACGTTATGCACCTAGAGTTTAATTTGAGAATAAAAAATCCTACACGAAATAAAATATTGTACCGTTAAATATTGTAGACTTTACCGTAACTGTCGGATGCAACTTAAAGTTAAATATATAACCAACATAATATATGTGTTTGCGTTCATATATCAGCCGGCAAAATCACAAAAGATTTCCATATTTACATGATTCTAGATAACAATTCAACATCAGATAAGATTTCCATGTTTACACGAATTCTCAATAAAACTCCATGCCGGACTCCCACAAAACCACAACACCGAACCGACATTTGCTAGAACTATATAAAACTCGGCCTCTTTCCGTCAACCATCATTGGTTCAAGTTTTCTCTAGAACGCATTGGCTTTCTCGCTGGATCCGTCAGCCATCATTGATTCAAGTGTTCTCTGAAACGCATTGGATTTCTCGCCAGATTCACTCGACCAGCTGGCGCACATATTGGTTTCGAACGTTCTGCGGACGTTTCTCACCGGGATCTTATCTTGCCAACCCCTGCGGATTTTATGGCCCGCTTCTTGCAAAATTTTCCATGTTCCCGATTATATGGCGTCCACTTGCTCCTCCCACGACGTCCATGCCGTCGCCGGTGCCCAGTCGATGTTACGCACCTGGCTTTCCTCCATCGCATGCAGCATGGTCTGCATGGCCGGACTTTCTTATGCAGCGCGGTGAAGAAACACTACAAGAGAACCGAATTTTCCTGTGAGCCACGAAAATAGCAAAAACCGTCACGAAAATAGCAAAAACCGCTACGAAAATAGTTGAGATCGAGCGAACCAAGGGAAAGGTAAGCTGCGTTTCTACGCACCGCGCGCCTCCCCCGAGATATGCAGGCATAAGACTGACTCCAACGCTACCCATGACCTAAACCCCAAATTGGGTGATAAAAAGCTTCTACATGGAAGACCAAAAAACTTGCATCTCCAAAGAACACCCAAAACCAATATACCTCCTTCTTCCTCGCGTTGTCGGCGCCCCAGCACCCGCTCCGCCACCGCGCCCCGCACCGTCGCGCAGCTGCTCCGGCCTCCGCCACCGTCGCGCCGCAGCTCCGCCCCCCGCCACCACGCCCTGCTCCGGCCTCCGACACCGCGCCCCAGCTCCAATCCGTCGTTGCCAAGCGCACCCGCGAGCACCGCCGCCGATGACGACGACCTCCGCCGTGCTACCGCCGCCGACCTCTGCTGCGCCGGCGTCCGCGCAAAACTCACCAGCACTACGGCAGAAGGGGACGCGGCGCAAAACTCACCCGCACCGCGCGTGCGGAAGGGGACGCGGAGGAGGAGGACGGGGACGGCGCGGTGGAGGCGGCGACTAGGCGCGGAGGCGGAGCTGCCTCGCGCGGCGGAGGGGAGTTGGGCGACACGGTAGATCTGGCGACCAGTCGCGGGGGCGGGGCGGCGCGTCGCGCGGCGAAGGGGGCTGCGGAGGTGGAGGACGGGGACGGCGCGGCGGAGGCCGCGACCAGACGCGGCGGAAGTCGTTGCCCGAAGAGGAGGATGAGGAAGGGGGAGGAGGGGCTGGAGGGCGTGAGCGGTTGGGTGGCGCCGTTGCGTGATGCATTTGTGGGTGGCACGGTGCGGGTGACAAAGAATGAGTGCTGCTTTTGGATCATCCAGTGGAGAGGTGTTTAGGACATTTTAGTACCCATTTTGAGTATAGGTCAGCATATGAGTCTTCCATTGGAGTCAGTCTAAGGAACCGACTTGAAGCTTGACGGAGCAGTGTTGCTCCAGGTGCAGATGAGAGCTTGGAGCCTTGGAGAAAAATAAATCGATTCGTTTGAGAGCAAGGGGTAGTTTCGATCAATTTGCTTCCTGTCATTTATATTTTTCTATTCTTCTTTGGCTGAGGTGCATGACACTGGTCACAAGGATAAGCGAACTGGATTTTAATTAGGAGAATGATAATAAACCAACCAAAAAATTCTCATTATCATAAATTCCTTTTCCTTTGGAAACATGGAAAGGAATGATAAATTACAAATATGTCCATGCATTAGCATTTGTTAGGCCACTAAGCATTTGTTAGACTGACTCCAACGGTTCCTACCCAAATGCCTGACCCAAACAAGTGAATGGGTAATCGTTCTGCTGAAGGGGCACCACCCAAATTTGTCGATCTCCAACGGATGTCCGAAAATTGGGTCCGCCGCCTCCTCTTCCAGCTCAGGCGGGAGCAGCGCGCAGCCGCCGACGCCGTCGCCGCCGTGCGCTCGCGCGGCCGCGCTCCCTCGCGTCGAGCTCCCCCCTCTTCCACCCTAACTCGAAAGACAACGACCTCCTAGGAGGTGACCGGAGGAGGAGGAGGCGCCGTCCCCACCGCGCCCGCGCGCCGCGGCCCCGCGGGCCGCCGCCCCTGAGCCGTGCCCGCGCACCGTGGCCGCCACGGCGCCGGCACCCCGCGGCTGCACCATAGGCCCTGGCCACCCCGCTGCTCGCCAAGGCCACCTACACCGCCATGTTCGCCGACGGCGTCCGCGAGCTGGACGAGCTCCTCTGGGCGTCGTGGAGCTCCTTCGTGGCTCTGCAATTAAAGGGAGGAGGAGCACGGTGCGGAGCCGTGGATGGGGGAGGGGGACGGGGCGCGTGGCGGATCGGGCGCCGCCACCCTCATCCTTCTGGAGTGCGCCGAGCAGAGGAGGGGAGGAGAGATGCGGGGGGGTCGGGATCCTCATAGCCGTCGACGCGCGAGTGGAGGAGCGGGAGTCCACCTGCCGGAGATGAAGATGAGGGAGGGGAGACGCGGCGGCCAGGGAGAGGAGACGTGAGCGGAAGAGATGCGTCAGCGGCGCGAGTCGCTCCATTTGTGGGTCGCGGAGCGACGCGCTCCGAAAATAGGTATACCATTTGGGTTGCCGGTTGGAGGGTAGTTTTTCAGGTTTCACTATCCATTTTGAGTATAATGTGAGGAATGAGGTGCCGGTTGGAGTCAGTCTTAGCAGACGTTTATGTTCCAACTTCCAACACTAGCATTTTGGAAGGGTCCAATGGCCGGGAGACAAATTATTTTACTGAGCCGGCCTCTCCATCGGGCGTGAGATTGGTTGGAAGCTACTAGAGATTTCTTTGGTTCTTTGGGAGGGAGGGAGTGGCCGAGCTGCACACAACGTGGGTGGCCTGAGAAGGGCGAAATGAGATGTGGGCGCTTGGTTGGGATTTTGGTAACAAAGATTAATGGTGCGGAAGGCCATCCTTGCACTACAGGCATATAGCTGACTGATGAAGCGCATGGTACAAAGGGAGAATATACATCATCTCCAAGAAAAATGATCAGTACATGATTTCAGATGAAGCAAAGCATGGTACAAAGGGAGAATATACATCGTCTCCAAAAAAAAATGATCAGTACATGATTTCAGCTAAATAAAAAAAGGTACTGCAGATATGTTGTGCATGGAAAACTAGAGAAGCATGCTATATTACCACTTTGAGACAAGCCATACAACTTCACTGTGACTCGCACAAAAGTCAAGGTTACCAAGCTATGATTGTCCATACTGTAATGAAGTCATTTTAATAGTCCATATAGAATTGTATGCAAAGGCATACCTAACATTCAGTTCTCAAATCCTTAGGCTTAGTGGTCCTGTAATATAATTAGTTTTCCATGCAGTTCAATGGAGTTCTCGCTTCTCAGATCAGCACAACATGCATGGGAAGCTTGAAAGCCTGGGTGATAGAATTAGCCAAGTAGGTGTTCTCTTCTTCGTTTTTTTTAAAAGGTGCTGAATATTTGTAGAAGAAATTTTTGGTAGACACAATGTGTTCTAGAACAGGGCAAGCATCTACATGTCGCCTCTGCTATTTGTGCATTATATATATAATTTTGCACAATGAAAAATATACTGGATATACTAATAAATTAGGTCATATTAATATGAAAAAAAGATAGTGTGATTCAGCCTGTTCGGCTGGCTGCTTTGCAGCCGGCAGCAGCAGCAGCTACAGTGTTCCGTAGTTATTTCTCTTACAGCAGCTACAGTGTTCGCAGTTATTTCTCCAGCAGCAGCTACAGTAAACAGCCGCAGCAGCAGCCAAGCGAACAAGGCCATTAATGGCTAGCCGCGCAATATGCGCGGGCTACCTTGCTAGTTTCATGAAAAGAAAGAGAGATGGATGATAATTGTTTATTATCGGCACTGGGCTAATTTCAACTGGTTTCAACCATGTGTTCGGGAGGCTCAAAATCAGTCGCGTGCGTGTTCTGTAGGGAAAGTAAGTTCGCCTGAGGGTGTGTTTGGTTGGGCTGTGGCTGTGAAAAAAGCAGCTGTGGCTGTGAGCTGTGAAAAAAGCTGCTGTGGTCTGTGAGCTGTGAAAAAAGCTGAAAGTCGTTTGGTTGAAATAGCTGTGGCTGTGAAAAACTGTGAAAAAGTCTGTAATACCCCTCAAAGTTTGAGAAACAATTTAAGAATATAGAAATTGATTGTGGTCACTGTACTGTACAAGTAAATAACCATTATAGAAGGAGAAACTTAATCTGATTAAATTTTGCATGAACCATTAAAAATCATTTCGGAGATTCTCTTAAATTCTGGGTTTTTTTGTAAAAACGTCAAGACACAAAAACACTATCATTAAGTACAAGTTTTTGTGAGGGCCTTTTTGCAAAAGCTTGTTTCAATGTCGTATTGCATTCCAATCTGCCATTGGCGGACCTTGGAATCTCAAATTGGCATGGGGAGAAGGGGAGATAGTGGCTGAGAAGTGGGGGAATCGAACCTTCGGGCTATGGCGCAACTATTTTATGCGGGATTTCGGGTCAGAGCTATGAGGACGGTGGCTGATTTTGGAGAAGAGCGGCCATGGTTGAGTTCGAAGGTGGTTGTCTGTTGCCGGAGAGGAACGGGTGGTGTGGCTGGAGGACGCCGAGGACGTGCGGTCGACCTACATGCAGGCCCGTAGCACCTCCGGCACGCACTGCAGGGGTGCCGCGTAGGCCTGTGGAGGAGGGCACCGGATCTGAAGGTCCTTCCGCGTTAGCGGGCGACACAGGGGAGCACGGAGGCTGGCGAGGAGAGGGCGGCTCCTAGACGTCGCGACGAGATGGGACCCTGCCGCCGGCGACGAGATGGCTAGGAGTGGCCGTCGCCGGACTGGGCAACGTCCTAATCCTAGCGCCGGGGGTGGCGCCTGGGGGAAGAGGAGAACGACGAGCTCTGTTCCTGCGCTGAGAGAAAGAAAAGAAAGCGAAGCGGTACGCACATAACCAGTGGCATGGCGGGTAAATTTCGTGAAAATTGCCTCCCACAGCCGGTGAAAGCAGCCTCCAAGCTGCTGTGAGAAATGAACGCCCGCAAAGCTGCTTTTCCTGGAAGATGCTACGTGAACGCAGGTCCTTTGGTTGGCTTTCTGCTTTTTTCAAAAGCCACAGCAGCTCCACAGCCAAACCAAAGGCAGCCTCAATAACAGATCCCTTCAGGACTCCTGTGAGAAGGCTGTGAGCATTCGTCTGAATATCGATTCAACTTTCAGACTTTGAGTACACATTGGCACAAGGCCATGTCTAGACTAAAAGCAGGGAATGCTTCTTAACCACTGCACTTGTTGGTAATATCCATCCCTCGGCTGTGCGAACATTGTTATATGACCAGGGACTCAGAGTTCATGAGGCCATCCTCCGATGAAACACGGCCAGCAAGAACCAGGCGCGTCGTCCTTGGCGACGTCGCAGATAGTGTTCCAATGTCAGGGTGAACCGCCGCGATGGCCTCTCACGGCCCTCACCATCGCCATTGCCAGGATCAGATCCTGCATTTGCTGGTATCACTCATCACAGAATCCACTTTTTGTTTCAGAAACCAACGCCATTGTTACCTACCTGGAGAGGACCGATCTTAATCAATCTCTGGTTGTCTCTTGTCACCGGCGCCGTTGTAATTTACCCGGGCAACTTTACAGCGGCATGGACGAAGCGCGGTGCCGTAGAGAAATCCAGCGGAAGGGGTCGTGCGGGATGTGGAGGAGAAGCGGAATGCCATACGCGACGACGAGGTGGCCGGCGCCATCGCCGGACTGGAAGGGGGAGCCCGCCATAATCCCGGAAGGATCGTTTTGCGAATTAAGTCTCCGTTTTAAGGTGCTTTGTGTAAAGTTTTGGATCGCGACCATTAATCGCGAATTCGCGATCCAAAATAGGGGGTTTTATGTAAATAGTTGGATCGCGAATATTAATCGCGATCCAATGTAGGGGGTTTTATGTAAAAATTTAGATCGCGATTATTAATCGCAATCCAATCCGGGGGGCGTTCTGTAAAGTTTGTTAGGGTGCTCTCCGAGAATTAGCCGGGCCATCGCCGCCGGCGCTAAGGCCTCGCCATGGCGAGTGGTCAGCTTCGAGTTCCCCTGACCCGGAATCTGTGCTGAGACCGTTCCCGCTTCATGCCCACCAGACGAAATCCATCACAAAACCCTCCCACTACCCGCGCTCGAGAGAGGAGAGGGAGCGGCGGCGGCCCTGGACCTGCGCCCTGGACCTGCGTTTGTTGGAGTGGAAGCGGTCGGAGCCCCGCGAGCGAGCGCGACGACGGCGCAGGTGCAGGGCCGGTAGCTCGTCAGGATGAGCTCCGGTGAGAGTGGAGATGGACAGGGTGCTGCGAGGCTTGCTTGGGAAGAGCGCTGAATGAAAGGAGAGCAGGCTGGTGAGAACTGAGAACAGAGCGCCGCTCTGCTTCCCTCCCTTCCTCTGCTTTTGCTGATGAATTCAGTGCCCATTTTTTTCCTGAAACAAAATACAAGTGAATGTTTTTCATCTGCACGCCATGCCTAGTGTTGTATCATCAAGGTTGTCTTGTTAATTTATTTTTGCTTCATTTACAATTACTTTTTTCCCCTATCATTATACGACGCCTTTCACATGGTGATCTTCTAACCTTGGTAGCAAAATTGGTGGTTCATTTTCTTAGTTAAATATTAAAATAACAGATTGATTAATCGGAAGTAATTGTATTAAGTATTAACGCCAACATTCTGAGTAACAAACAAGGAGGCCAGTAAACATATGCACTCTGTTTCTCCAACAGACGAGTAGACAAAAGTACCACCAAATGATCAAACTATCTTGATACAAGTACCCATCACTTGCTTTGCTGAACAATCTCATGACTTTATACCAGTCAGTGACATAACTAAAGAAGTACATATTTCTGGTGATGAATTAGCTTTCATTAGCACAATAAAGGTTACAACTATATGATCTTATTAGTCAGTAAAAGAATTAAGTAACAAAGAATGGGCTATATATGGTACAGAAAAGAATACAAAACTTTCTGTCAAACTACAGCTGAAGAAGGTCAAGGGCTTGCAAAATGGTAGGCCTGAATCTCCTCAGATTGAGCTTCACATCCTGTGACATGATAACGTCTGTCAAAGCATTCCATCCTTGACTGTGGATTGCCATAGGGTCCTTGAACACAATGTGGTCTCTTGGGTACCTGTGAACCAGGCTACTCTCTTCCTCTGAGATGTAGTACTCCAGATACCTGAGGTTCATGCCGCGTGCCGGCTCCCCATAGAAGTTAGTGGCCATCCAGTCCATCTTGCCCCATGGAACTATCTGGATCACCACCGCTTGCGGAGGAAGAAAGACTTGGTTGGTGAGACCGGCGCCATGAACTGCTAGGAGCACGTCACACGAGTTCACCATTGTCGCAAACCTCTTTAAGTTGCCACCGGCCTCGGAAATAATCACCTCAAATCCTAGTTTTCTTGACATGGCAGCCACTCGACGAAGGTTCAGGAGCTTCCTTGTGCCTCGCCTTGATATGATCAGCATTTTTGGTTTCTTGCCAGGCTGCTCACCCAGGACCAACGGCCTGTCCCTGCTGAGACCATACGAATGGCGCAAGAATCTCGTGAAGTCAAGCATTGTGTACCCCTTTGGGTTTCTGGTTGGATGCTGGCGAATGATGAGATCCCTATCTCTCACTAGGCCAAGAACTACATGCTGAAAGCAGTGAACATCCTTGTTAGTGTCAAAGTCAAGTATGTCATGATGGGATAGCCTCCGTAGCATTGCCTTGTATTTCTGAATCCACCAATGCTTGTAGTCAGTAATGAAAAATTTTACCCGTCCTTTAAACCGGAAGGAAGTTAGATATAGTGGAATCAAAACATCTGACATGTCATGGAAGAAGTTTCCAGTATATCCACCAATTGAGAAGATAACTGCTGGAACATCATGGTTGACGCTGCATTTGGGGGCACCATTTTCACCGGCAGCTGCTCTGATGACCACTTCTTTTACAAGAGGTGGTAAGGTATCATCCTGGCGAGCATATGGCCTAATCCGCCGCATTTCCTCGCCTTTCTGCATTGCCATTGCAAGAGCAACTGATGAACTTTCTGGAGCAACTCGCACATCTCCCCACATCTGGCAGATGATTGGCCTTGCGTAAGGGAAGCCTTCATCTCTACTCTTATCATCACAATATATCTTATTGCTAGGCATTGGAACTTGAATATCTGTAACCGCTAGAAAGTATGATAACATGTAAGCTATTCATGTTGGAAATATAAACACTGTGACTACAGAATCAATTTTACCAGAAGAAATGGTCACTTAGTACTTCACCAGATGTAAAAAAAAAAAGAAGTATAATTTGGTTCTCTCACCTTCTCGCTGAGGTTTCATGAAAGAGCTTCCAGGAGGGGAATCAGACTCGACAACAGATGGAAACTGTCCGTCAGTCCCAGGTTTATTTTCTAAAATTGTTCCATTATTCACAGTGTCATTTAAAAGGTTGGTATCTGCAGAGGAGAATGTTGACATTTATTACTGTTTCAACTAAATGATTGATAGTTTGACATAAAACCACCGAATGACACTCAATGTTAAATAAAGCTGCATAACAATTGTAATTGAAGATAACATACTTTCAGAGTTCTACTATAATCAGTAAATAATTCATTTGGATATTCATCGTAGAATACGTTCTGCCATGTTTGAGTAGTGCATTTACATGAGCGATGTGGACTACTACTGCCATGTTTTTATAACTGAACTCAATGTCCTAGTGGATAATCCCCCATGTTTTGATAAACCCTGCTAGATTTTTTATCCCTCAAGCCTGAATGCGGAAACTGTTAACGTGTTAAGGACCTTCTATCTCACAACTATACTGAGCTAAATAGACCAAACCACTTCAATAAAAACACTATAGTACTACCACTTCAAAACCAACAAAGTTACGAGTAATTCCTTAACGACCCTATATCAAACTATCTGGCCAGCTCATGCATAAAGCATAATTGAGGGCCATGTCAATTATAGAACCGCAAAGGGCCCTCCAGTTGAAGATCAGAAGATCCCAAACCTAGACATGCACAATACAGTACTTCAATTGCACTGTCCCGGTGTCCTGCCTGGCCATGATGCAACTACCAACTAGTGTGGTCCAGCAGACAGATGCAACTCACAAGTCACAACCATGCAATGGTCTGGCTGGACAAGGGAAAGGGGCAATGGGTGTTTCATGAGCTCTCTCCTCACCTGATTCTAGCGAACTTCTAAAAGGATCAGCACCAGCTCTTGGAAGGATTGGAGCACTTGGCCCTTGAGGTACATCTACAATACTCTGCTGCCAAGAACTCAGAGCTCCAGCCCCTGCAAGTACAAACAGGTTTTAAAATAAAAGGAACGCAAAATTGAACGGAATAATCAGAGGAAATTCTGAACCTCAAGGAGAATTCTTGAAGTGCCCCACCTTCAGCGTCATCAGAACTAACATGCCGAACAAGGTTCTCTTGTCCCAGGTGCACTCCATGGCCAGCTACAAACACAGAAAAAAATCAATCAGTATAACTGAAGAGGAAGTAGCCTTGCTCTCTAGAGATTTGTTGGCTAGTTTGGTGGATGATCTCCGACTTACACGAGACCCGCGAAGACAGCACGGCGAGGAGCTTGGCCACGCAGATACAGACCACCAGAGCAAGGAGGCAAGCCGCGACCTGCCGGTTCCCAGTGTCCAGCTTGCTCTGGTTCTTCTTGGCCGCGGCCCTCGCGCCGCGCCTCGGCTTCCTCTCCCTGGCGCCGGCGGCGGCCTTCCCGGCGCCGGCTCTGCTCGCGCCGTGCTGCACCAGGAACGCCATGGCTCCGCAGCGGCGACGGCGAGGAAGGGGCTGTGGAGCGTGGAGTAAAGTGGGCTGAGGTCAGATCAGTGAGGAGGAGCGGCGCGGCGTGGCGTGGCATTGTTGCCACATGTGTGTGTCGTGCACAGTGGAGCGGGGCAGGGTGGAAAGCGGCCATTACTGCGAGCTTCGCTTTGCGCCAGATTATTCATTCAGCTGACGTGGGTTCAGGCACTTGGATTAGTCCGCTAAAAAGAAAAGGTACTCCTACTTGGATTAGACATAGAAACAGTGCCGGGGATTAGCCTCTGCTCTGGTTCTTTTGTTCTTCTTTTCGGCCTCTTCTTTCTTGTTCTGGATCCGGTGGTTATCGATCAACGGGTGTACATGATTGAATGACACATCGATCCTTAACATCCCGAAACGGTTACCGAAAATGGGATAAGGCGGACACCAACTCGTATGCTTGTCAAGGTTCATCCGCTCGCATCCATATCAGTGCCAGCTTTAGCTGACACCAACTTGTATGCTTGTGTTGTTGTAGCCGCCCATGTGGCTGTTGGGAAGCATGCATGAGCAGCTGCGGCCCTGTGCGGTCTGCTTCCCTGTTCTCTTCTCGCAGACCACCTCAGCCCCTGCACTTCAGGTTCATAGAATTGGAAGACGTCTAGGTAGAACATGTGAGAAAGAGAATGTAGATGCTAGTTCTGTATAGGGGATGAGAAGGAAGAGTCCAAATGCATGTGCCTATCTACTAATCTTCCTCCACGGGGACTGAAGGAAAGAAAGAATGAATGAAAAAGAATCCTCTTTAAGCTGTTGTTCATTCAAAGTCAGACCTTTTCACGGGCTGAGCCAGCTAGTGTTAGCCAGGAATCCATTTCAAAACAATCAATTGTTATCTGTATTTGCATGGCAACCGATATGTTTTTATGTTGACTAGTGATGAGTATGCTAGGAAAATATTGTTTTTGTGCATTGTATAAATTTAAATTGTAATAGTTCTTTCAGTGCGGCTGTGTACATGAGTTCATCATGTAGTACTCCTACCTCTGACCGATGGAATGTGCATTTCACTTGGACCCGTCAATTATTCTCTGTCGTCGAAGCCAACATGTACTCCATTGTTGTGTTACAGTATTCTTGTATATGCCATTTGCATCGTTGCCATGTGCCTCCTAGACTGCTAGTGGGTGGCTTCTTGCTTGCTTGCACGTATCTGCTGCCTCGCTAGCATGCATGGCGTCGTGTGCAGATCACCTACCTAACCCATCATCTATCTGCAGCTGCTCCGTTTCGTCAATGTCGGTGACGGCTACCCCTCTCCTACCGGCCCACTGGAAGAGCCCATCTAAGTTCGTCGTCACCTTGGTGTCTCGCTGTACTGGGCCTCCGGTCTGGTAGTTGCGTTTCTTTTTTAATTTGAAAGTTCTTGAAGACATGCAGTTGTGTTCCGCTAGCAGTTTGTGCAATATTCTTTTGGTCAACAAAAGAGATCAGTACCGGTGTACATTCTCTGCTTGTTCAGGTATGAACACACAAAATGCCAAACAATTCACCGTCATATAACTGTCTCTCCTCTTCTTCTTCTTCTTTTTTTTTTTGGGAAAGATAATCCTATATCTTCCAATCCACTGATTGAAGTGTATTGTATAGGTACAACAAACGTAAGGACCTTTTGGTTACCCTTTTCCTTTAAAAGAACACCCAAAAAATGGAAAAGAATCGAGAAATTCAAGCGTGAAGAAGAAAATGGCTGGGCTCTAGTATCTACTCAAGTGAAGTGAAAAAAGAAAAAAAATAACTGTACTCGCAGCAGCCGCTCGTCTACTCTCTGAGCAGCTGCATGGCCTGTCGGAGCACGGGCTCGAATCGCACAAGGTCGAGCTTGATGTCCTGCGTGCCGAGGTAGTACTCGGCGACCTTGGCCCACCCGCTCCGGTGGATGGACTCGGGGTCCTTGACCGCGGGGTGGTCGCGCCCGAGCGTGTCCACCAGCGTGCTCTCCTCGACGCCGGCGGAGTAGGCGATGTACTTGAGGCGCATGTCCACCGCCGGGACGCCGAAGTCCACCTCCCCGATGTGCTCCATCTTCCCGAACGGGTTGATCTGGATGAACACGGCGCCCGTGGGCAGGAACAGCGAGTTGGTGAGCCCCGCGCCGTGCACGCCCACCAGCACGTCGGCGGCGTTCACCTCCTTGGCGAACTCGCCCACGTCCACGTTGAACGGCGGGTCGCCGATCACCACCTCGAACCCCACCCGCTCCGCCAGCGCCGTCAGCTCGCCCACGTTCATGATCTTCCGCGGGTGCCGCCGCGAGATGATCATCATCCTCGGCTTCTTGTCTTTGTCATCGCCGGCGGCGCTGGAGAGCTTCAGGGGAGCGTCGCGCGGGAGGCCGTAGGTCTCGCGGAGGAACTTGGTGAACTCCGGCATGGAGTGGCCGAGGGGCTCCCGCGCCGGGTCGATGCTGAACTCCTTGTGCATGCGGATGCCGACCACCGCGCCGGGGAAGCACCGCACGCCGGCGTCGTCCTTGGCCATGTCCACCATCTCGTACTTCGACAGCCGCTTGAAGATGGCCCGGTACTTGCCGGCGTACCATGGCTGGAAGTTCTCCACGAGGAGCTGCACCTCGCCGCGGAACCGGACGGCCTGGAGGTACAGCGGGATCATGATGTCGCTGAAGTCGTGCCAGTAGTTGCCCGTGAGCCCGCCCATGGCGAACACCAGCGCCGGCACCGGCGACCGCACGCCGCACGCCGGCGCGTCCGCGGCGGACGCCAGCTCGCGCACCGTCACCTCCTTGATGCCCGCCATGTGCTTCCGGGAGTAGGGCACCACGCGCCACTCCTGCGGGTTCGGGTTCGCGCCGCCGCTCTCGATGGACGGCGGGATCAGGACCGTGCGCGCCGAGCTGTCGATGCGCACGTCGCCGGCGATGTCGCAGACGTCGGACGCCCAGGGACCCTGGATGTCGCACACCGGCTTCTTCGCCGGGGCCGTCTCCTCCTCGGCGTCATCTGCACGGGACAGGCATGATGATCAGTACAACTTTTCGGTCAGGTTTGTTTTGGAGGCTTTCTGACGACGCAGAATCTGCACCGAACAAACACGTCTCTGGAGTCTGGACAACCCTGTTCTAAAACAGTGCAGTGACGACAACGAATCTGAGACTGATTGGAAAGCAAACCCAACCGAAGAATCGCGTGTGTACTTTGTGGTGAGAACTGAGAAAAGACGGGAATATTGGATTACTCCTACCTGTGATGGGCTTCTGTTCCTGCTCTGTTTCCGTGTGGGGTTCTTCTATCGGCGGGGGCTGTGCTTCTTCAACATGCACATGCTCTGCTTTCGGTGGCTCCTGCTCTGCTTTGGGTGGCTCCTGCTCTGCTCATGGCAAAAGGAACAGAGGTGAATACGAGGAAGAAGGTTTATATTTTACCGAATTAAATTCAGGCGAATCTATCTGCCAGAGTAAGAAAAATGAATTCGGGGGCACAGGTTGACTTCTACCTATGACAGGGAGCTCCTCCCTCTTGTCTGCCACGGCCGGCGTCGTCGGCGATCGGTGCCCTGGAGATGACCTCCGAATGGCTGAGAACACGAGATAATTCTCATCAGAAAAATATGAACTTCGAACTCAGCCTCTGAACTGCGAATTCAAGCGCTGGTTATGTAATGATTCACCAGAAATTTAAAAGCATGCTTCAAAAACAAAATTATGTATGTTTCGGTTATGTTTGAACAGACCCATGCATGAATCAAGAAGGAACAATCAAGAGTTCAGAGAAAACCAAAAACTTTCCGTCTGAAACACGCTTGCTCCTATGCCGACAAAGGAACCTTCTCAGAGAAATCCAACCATCAAGCATGAGCCAGAACTCACCGTTGGGCGCGGAGATCGCGAACTGCTCGGAGACGGTGAAGTACGTGAGGAGGACGAGGAAGAAGCCAAGCAAGAACCCCACGCCAAGGTACTTCTGACCCGCGCCTCGCAAGCTCTTCATGAGCTTCCCCTGATCACCACCCATCTTGTCGTCGTCTCCAGCTCGTGAATCCCTTCCTCCCTTTTCCTTGCAGCTCGTCGCTTCCTTCCTCCCTTAATCGTGATTAATATGTGCCCGCCGGCGTATGCAGGTTTCCCCGAGACACCACCTACCCTGACATGGGAGAGAGAACCTTCCAAGAACTCTTCAACGGACCAGTTCTTGATGTGCTTTATGGACGCCCCCGGGAGAGGACCAGGCCAGAGGCCATCTCTCTCTCGTGATTGCTACGTCTAAAAATATGTATTTAGATGTTTAAGTACAGGTATTATTTATCAGCGGTTAGCATCAAGATTCCAGATTGAATTATTATATTTGAGAATATGCCCTGGTTTGGCTAGTTTTGGCAAACAGTTGTTTTATTTATTTGAGAATGAGTTTTGCGAGCGGTTTGGTACAAGGATTTTAAATTTTTGTATGAGTTGTGTGTGGGTGATTGGGAGGAGATGGTATACATGAGAGAAAGTTAGGCCGTATGTGAGGCATGATTGATTGATTATTGACGTGAGGTGGTAGGCGCGAAGATGTCAAACGCGTGGAATATGTGATTGGAATTTGGATGCTTCAGTAGAGAACCCATGAGCTGTCAAGGTATGTCGTCACGACCCCCCAGGGCCCGCCGAATTCGGAACCTACACAGCATGTTTCTTTCTTGATTGTTTCTATGGCTTGATCGACAGGTTCATCCATTCATATTTGGCAGGTACGCATTTCTGTCCATATACAGTTTGGTTCCCAAACCATCTTATTCTACCATCTCTTTTTTTCAGAGGAAAATGTAGTTTTAATCCTCTGGAGAAACAAGTGGTGCCGACTAAGAAAAAAAATTGGAGACTTCTTGTAGCTTCTTTCTCATGGTTTAAGAATAGTCTTAAGAACTGAAAGATATTGTTTTGTTTTTATATTTGCCAGAAGAAATCTCTTTCAGTCTTGAGAGAGACTGCTGCCGAAATCCTGGTTCTTCTTTGCCATGCTTTTCCAAGAAAGCAGCATTAGTCGCCGATTCACCACTGTTCTTCTTCTGCCAGATAGTTATATGCCAACCTCTTTCTCTTTTGTATGTAATACACTGATTACCGGATCAGTGCATGGACTTCTTTCTTGATTTGCCACATCTACATGTGTTATATCGAGATGCCTCTTGGAGGTATTTCTCAATCGTGATTAAAGTATCTGAGTACTGGAGGATTCTTTGTGCCTCCTCTTCTGTTGCACTACAGCGAAGAAATATTGTCTCATTTCACGCATATATACATCTCTATTTGACTATTAACAAGAGACCAACTCGTGGTTTAAATATTAATAAGAACCTGGAGATTTAGTTTCTACGCGAATTAAACTACACTTTTTTTTGTTCCAAACAGGATCAGCAATTGAACTCTTTTGCTTATATCCTGCGAATTTTTCGGGTTTCAAAATGTCTTGGACGCTAGATTGTGCTCAAGCACTGAGGCAGTCCGAAAAGAGTTGCACCTGTCGTCATCGTGCATGTCGTCCAGTACTAGATCGTTGGATCATTCAGGCATTCAGCAAGTCTCTGTCGAAGGACGACGGCTGCCGATCAACTAATTTTTGCACAGCAATGAAGACAGTACTGCCTCTAACCGATCCGCAAACTTAAATTTGGTGTGGTGATCAATCAAAAAGACTGCACTAGCAGGTAGTACAGCTACTGACTGATCAGGAATTCAGAACTCTTCCACACTAAGACCAGTCCTTGGTTGGTAATTTTTGCACAGCAACGAAGACAGTACTGCCTCTAACCGATCCGCAAACTTAAATTTGGTGTGGTGATCAATCAAAAAGACTGCACTAGCAGGTAGTACAGTGACTGACTGATCAGGAATTCAGAACTCTTCCACACTAAGACCAGTCCTTGGTTGGGTGAGTCTGAACTGTCCGTCTCCTTGTCAAGTGCAGCTCACACCTCAGGTACCCGAGAACCGGATCGGACGGCCAGTAATGAAAGGAGCGCGTGTTCCGAGGCAGGGGGTGGTTGTGCCGTTGGACCAACACACACAGGTGACGCGCGCTAAACTAGTCGGTGGCTTTTGGTATAATCTGTCGGCAGAATCTTCACACCTGTCGACGGCCAGCTCGGCCAGGATCGGAGACGTAAAACAGAAAGTGACGGCGTACTTGCTTTCTTTCCTTTCTGGTTTATACTCTAATCATCGTTCGTCGTGTTCAACAGCACGGGGGTAACAATCGATTTAGGTAAAAAGTGATCTTAGGGCATTTGTTCTTGTGCTAGTAGGCATAGTCTATAGTAAAAGAAAAATATATAAAAAAGCGAAAGAAGATAGCTAGGTCCAACCTCCAACGGATGCTTTGCTAGCATGTGCGCGCGGAGGAGAGGAGAGGCGACGTGCGTGCGTGTTGAATTGGTGAACGAAACATGTAACGTGACGTCGCTAATGCCTTGCTTGGTCCGATGTTAATGTACGCATGACATGCTCGCCGTGCCGAGCTGGACGTACGTACGTTTGTTTATCTAAACGCGTCTAAGCTAGTACGTACGATGATGCGTCAACACGTCTGACCTTTGTTTTTCACAGAGCAGGGACGAGACAATCCTACGTCTGATCGACAATCATCCCTGCAATACTATTTTGTTGCACGTCCGTTTATCTCACCGCAGAGGTTTCTCCAAGAGAAGTAATTAAAGGGAAATTTAATTTAGGCTTTATTCTTTTTCTTGCGAAGAAGCTTTATTCAATCAACCCCGACACTTGAAACGGTGAGGCGAACCACATGCAAGTGGGAATCGGTGTTGGGAGACGCTAGCTAACTGTCACGTCCAGTCGTGCGTATGATTTGGCTGCAGTTGGGCGTTGGATCCTAAGCAGCCTGACGGCGAAAGAAGAACAGTTTGCAGAGGCTAGAACGAAGCTCGAATAGCTCATCGTACACGTCCAATCCGTGCACATGCTAATCATCATGACATCTAATTCAGTTAGCGAGAATAATGCTGCCATGAACTCAATGCTGGTAGTATCATGCAGTCATGCATCAAAGAGGGTAACCTGTTGCAGTACGGAGTTCCGTAATTAAGGGTCGCCTGCTTGCAACATGGATGTGTCGTAAGTGTGGCATGAAGGCCAAGTACCGAAGACGTTCGGCATGGAGCCAAGTTAATTCAGCCATCCGATTTGGCACTACATCTACGTCTGGCCAGCGAGCAAGCTCCGATGAAGCGGCGCCGGGTGAGGATGGCATGACGGACGGCTGCCTGGGCCGGTCACCAACTCCAGCTACATAGTTCCAATTTGTGTCAACTTCCCCAGCCATGACGCCAACGGTGTAGTTCCAATTTGTGTGTCTTACATATACCCAACAGCGGCATTTGTTTGTTATGTTGTGCACGTCTGTTGGCTTAGAAATGTACAAGGCACTACAAATAGCTTTACGGGATGTGATTCATAGACGAACTTACGCATACCAGGTGCAGTACCAAGAAGAAAACTGCAAAATTATTTTATGAATCCCTCGCAAAAAAAAATTATTTTATGAATAATATTTTTGAAAAAAGAAAATGAGGGTGGTTTTGTTGGTGGGCCAGCTCACCGTGAGGAGCAGAGGATCAAGCTTGCTCACCCTGAATTTATGTTCTGGGCTTAACTTGGACTCCTGGCCCATACAGATTTCGACTATGGATCAGTGCTCGCTCTATCCAAAAAAAATTTGTTGCTGAAATAAAATCATAAGAAACTATATTGAAAAAGAAGTAACAACTCTTCGCCACGTCAGTTCTCCTAGAACTGATGAATTCAGAGTTAGTGACGCAGTGGTGTTGAAATATCATAGAAGAATGTGGATGTGGATCAGAGCCGAGCGCGAGTCCGGCAAAATTCGGCAGGTCGCCTACCTGCTCTCCCTTTCTCGTTTGGAACTTATCGATCGCAAGCGAACTTGTCACTAGCCAACTACGTTTGGCAAACGAGAATTAACGAACATGGCTGCATTCAGGGTCCAGAGGTCTCACTCAATCAGGGAAATGGGCCGGCCAGCTACCAACTCAGTCCATCTTTCCTACTCGCAGCGTGATCGACCTGGCGTCACAAGTACTCCGTACTGCATCAACAGCTCATCTTTGTTTGGGAAGCCGTACGTAGTACTTGGCTCAACAGTACTTCGATCTTCTGTTAACAAGACCAGTCTTTGTTCATCTAGTCGATGAGTGCATCATCAGTTTGGTACACCGTCCTCGATTTGTCTTGACAAAGCTGCGACAAATTGAAAATGAAGCCATGGAGTAACCCCTGATGTACAAGCAACACGGGGAGGAGATCGAATCAAAGAACTTCAATTTCACAGCCACTCTAGTAAATTAATACACACCAGCAATGCTTCTATGCTCCCCAACACTGCTAGACAACAACGAAAAAAGGGGAAAAATCTCGTCTCTCTCAATTCTGTACCAATCACTTTGGAGCTAAAACCTATCTGCAAATGCAAAACGCATATTTGCTTAAATAATCCTGTGCGTTCACGATCCGTACGCGCGTGTGCTTCTCTTCGGCCAATGGCGGCGACAGAAACGTCACCCATCTTCCCCGGCGCGCGAGCCTCCTCTTACTGTTCCCGGAGGTGTTGCATCGCCTGCTGGAGCGTGGGCGCGAATCGTGTGACGTTGATGCGCACGTCCTGCTTGCCGAGATAGAACTCGGCGACCTTGTCCCACCCGCTGCGGTGCACGGACTCGGGGTCCTTGATCACCGGGTGGTCCGGGCCCAGCATCTCCAGCAGCGTGCTCTCCTCGGCGGCGACGCTGTACTCGAGGTACTTGAGCCCCATGTCGGCGACGGGCTCGCCGAAGTCCGTCCGCGCCATGCGCTCCAGCTTCCCGTACGGCACCACCTGGATGACCACGCCGCCGGCGGGGAGGAAGACCGCGTTGGTCAGCCCGGCGCCGTGCACGCCGAGCAGCGCGTCGAACGAGTTCACGGCGCGGGCCAGCTCCGCGACGGGCGCGTCGCCGCGCGGGTCCTTCACCACCGCCTCGAACCCGGCCGCCTCCGCCGCGCGCGCCACCTCCCGCACGTTCACGAACCGCCGGTAGTGCCCGCGGTGGATGATCAGCAGCCGCGGCTTCCTCCCCGGGGGCTGCTCACGGGCAAGGCTCGCCGGCGCGGCGCGCGGGAGCGCGTACGCCTCGCGCAGGAACGCGGTGAAGTCGGCCATGGTCAGGCGACCGCCGGGCGCCCACTCCGGCACGACGCTGAGCTCCTTGTGCAGGTGTAGCCCGACGGTGAGGTGGCGGAAGCACCGCACCTCCGCGTCGCGGTCGAGGTCCACGGCGTCGTACCTCGAAAGCCGCCGCACGACGGCCTCGTACTTGCCCAGCCACCACGGCTGGATGTTGCTGACCAGGAACTGGACGTCGCCGCCGTACCGCCGCGACGCGATGAACAGCGGCACCAGCACGTCGCTGAAGTCGTGCCAGTAGTTGCCCGTCAGCCCGCCGAGCGCGAACAGCACGGCCGGCGCGTCGTGGGTCACCGTGCACGGCGCCGGCGCGGCGCCGGCGTCGAGCGGGGGGGACCCGAGCTGCGTCACGGTGACCTCCTCCATGCCGAGCATGCTCCGGCGCGGGTACGGCTGGATCTTCCACTCGCGGCGCTCCGACTGGCTGCTCGCCGGGGGGACGAGGGTCACCGAACGACCTGTGCCGTTGGTGCGGACGTCGCCGTCGAGCACGCAGGTGTCGGAGTAAGGGCCGTGCGTGCTGCACACCACCTTCCCCGTCTCGGCTGCACGTCGAAAAACACTTCATTCATCAGCTCCAAATTCTGTGAACAAACTAGAATTTGAGCTGCTTAATTCAACGCTTTATTCCTCTGATTAGTTTAGCTTAATTATCACTGTTTGCCCAGCATGTGCTTGGTTTTACTAGCTGAACTTTATGCGGGGCCCACGTGCCAGCAAGCGTTGCCGAAATTCAAGTTTTCGTTCAAATTGTGAACTATAAGCCAATTTTTTGTGTGTGTGAACTAAAAGTAAATCGATCCTAATTTTTACCAGATATGTATCCCAAACTATGGAGCCTGACGAATAAACCTACGACTGTTCTTCTGAACAGAAACTGCTGATGGGCGACGGGGAATCAGCACGGACAGTAAGAAAGCGAACAAAGGAATCGTTTAGTTTTGGGAACAAATATTTGGACATACCGAACCGTTTGCCGTCGGCATCGTCCCTTTTCGGGGACTCCTCCGCTGGGACGGCACCACCACCGGACGTATCTTGGTGGGGCAGCTGCTCCTCCGCTTTTGGCTGCCATTCCTGCCTCCTTTTCTCCTCGCCCTCTGCACTCAAGGAAAGAATCCGGTTCTATATCAGAAAGAAGTTCCGATCCGATCCAAACGAAAATTTTAGTTCACGATTCTCGTTTTTTTTTTAATAAATAGGATGCAGTGGGCTTGAACTTTGGCTCGAGTTTAGTAACATCCGGAGACAGAGTTCACTCTTTCCAACATGTTGACTTCGATCCCCACCATCCTTATTCATGATGAACTCCAGATTCGCGATCTCAAAAACAAAGCAGAAAACTAGTACGATCGAGGCCACCCTCAGTGCTCACCTGTGTCTCCTGGAGCTCGGATCACCTGCTTGTCCGCGACCCGCCGTGGCGCGTTTGTGGTAACAGCTGCAGATCATATCATCATATGAGAAGGAAACAAGAACTGATCATCTGATGCAGGGAGATAAGCAAAAAGCTTGCACAGTACATGGCTTCTGGGAACAGAAATGGAGGAATTAAGGTATCGTTACCGTTGGGCGCGCTGATGGCGAACTGGCGCGAGACGACGAAGTAGGTGAGGAGCACGAGGAAGAAGCCGACGACGAAGCCGGCGTTGAGGTGCCTCTGCGCCCAGGTCCTGAGGCCGCCTCTCCCGGGCTTCACCTCGCTGCCCATCGCCGGACAGCCTCCTCTTCTGCTCCTCCTCCTATATCTCCCTCTGTTCCGACTGTTTCACGATGTACTTGCACTACTTTTTCTTCTGAAGAAACCGCTGACGACGACGCCCTCTGGCCGAGGAAATCCTTTGATGTCTTATTTTGGTGGGTTCCAGGAAAATTGCGCCAGGCTTTCCTTTTTCTTCTTCGTCTCGCTTCTTGCTTTACTCTACATGGGAAGAGAGGTAAAGAGAGAGAAAGAAGAGAGAAGAGAGAAGGGACAGGAAGGAAGGAGGTCTCGTGGTGGTACTTGGCTTCGTCCAAGTTGCCGGTCGGTTTCGTGCTTTTGTAGCTGACTGACGGCTGCTGTGGCGTCTCTCTGAAATACGAGGAAAACCGAGCTGCTCAGCGCGTGCCAGGTGCAGATCATGCTAATCTGGGCTGCAAATGGTGGTTGACTACGACTAGTGACGGAGTGCGAGGGCTTTAATTTAATTTGATTTGGTCCATGTATCTATCTAATAATCTGACAATACGCGCATCGTTAATTCAACGAGGGCATTCATTGCAATTTCTTCTTTTCTCCTTCCGAAACTTTTAGTACTGGCGCTAATGGAATTCCCGTACACGCTGACACGCGCGTGGTTAGGCACGCGTGTTTGGATCGAGTCTCGACTCTCGAGTGCGACCATTCCGAATTGTTCGACCTGGTCTGACCACTCTCTCTTCTGCATCTTACGTAGTGCTGCTTCCATAGTTTTATTTTTTTTTCTTTTCTTAAAGAAATGTTGCTTGTTTTATATCTTGCAAAAATCTATATAGTACTAGTCGTGTCAGTGTTGAAAAGGAACTCCTCTCAGAAATAGATGTTAAAAATGCTGTCTACTTAGACCAGGAGAGCTGTAATACAAAACATTTTTGAGGCTTTACACTAATGATTCCTTAGAAAAAAACGTCATGAAACAAAGTCCCTGGCCGGCGCTAAAAGGTAAATTGAAAAAGAACATGGTCCTTCCAGATTAGTAATTTTTTAGTAGGACATGCTACCATCACACTATATAAATCGGCTTCGTGTCAGGTTGTCCTCATCAACGCAAACACGTCAATTTCGATCAAGAGATCAGATCTGCACAGCTCATGGTTCTTCAGAGATTAGAACAACCAACCGATTTAATTATTAATTATATCTTTCATGGTGGATCGTCAATGAAGTCCGGACGTGAACGCCTCTTGCTACGCTTGTCCCATATCTAATCATTCTGATTTGACGACCATCATGGTGGCAACCATCCAGATACTCATTACACCAAAAGTTTAAACATTTTTTTTTAATCTGGATATCACTTACTAGAAGCTAAGGGGGAAAACAGACGATAGTAGAAAATGGTTGTGCATTCCACCTTAGTCTTTTGGTTATCTGTCACCTCAACCATAGACGAGATCATCTGGCTCTAGAACATCATTGACTAATGCTAAAAGTAAAGTGCTACTCCAGATGTGTTTAAAAAAGATAGGAAATTTGTCCTGTATCAAAATATAATTTTAGTTTTTAAAAGAAAAAGGATAAACCTGCAGGTTGAGCTCTTCCATATTATTTTTTAATTAGTACTTTCAGTTGCCATGGTTCATGAAGTGCTAGCTTTGATTTTCATGATTGCCCTGGTCATGTTGCAACATCTGGCTCTCGAACATCTTTGACTATTACAAAAACTCAAAGTGCAACCCCCAGATGTGTTTAAAAAACGTAGTAAATTTGTCCAGTATCAAAATATCAATTAATGATAAAATCGAATGGAGCTCTCCGTGTATATATAGTACTATTAGTTGACACCGTTTATGCAGTGGTAGGTTTGATTTTCACTATTGCCCTGTTCATGTTGCAACATCTGCTGCCCAGCTATGTTCTCGACGTTCTCGTGGTCTGTTTGGAACAAATAGAGAAATATGGTCTCATAATATTGAATCCCATAGAATTTCATTTTCGGATTGCGAAACATCAGAGGTGGTGTTTTGAGATCTCAAAGGGAATTTTTTTTATGGAAATCTTAAAGGGAAATTAGTTGACATTTGGCCTGAGCTTGAGTTTGTTTTCCTATGGAGTTTGGCCATAATGGAGCAAATTTCATAAGAACTCGACAACTCCATTCTTATGTAGTACCGTATAGGGGACAAAGAAAAGATTGGGATCTTTCATAGTTTTTGTGAGTGTGAGCTGCCAATCTGTCTTGACCTTGTTAGTTTAGCTCTATCTGTGGGTCGGCCTGTCTAGCTCTTTGGATCTAGTTGTTTCTAGTAAAGAAGTAGATTATACTAGTTCGCAACAGGGAATGGTTTGGATGCCGCTTGCAACGTGCCTACCTGGGGAGGGGCTACTTGCCAGTTCCTTAATTACACGCAAACAATTTAATAAGCTTGATCAAGTTCCTTCTGTTTTCTTGGGACGATGGAGATGGAATCCCTGCAGGTGCAGTAGTACTCCCCTGCATTATGGCGGGCCATTGACGCACTGTGAGTGTTCAGCTCGTACAAGTAGCAAAAGTTTGTGTTTAACATTGACCAAATTTCTTGTCCTGGCCGCAATTTATCGTCGGTTTTTGCATGCATGAAAGACCACAGCAACGTGTTCTGCATCGTCTCGGGTTGGCAGAGATCACACGGGTGGCCAATCCTCCTTTGTTCCGTCTGGATGGCGAGAGCTTATCTGTTTGTTCTGAAAATGGTGTTTGATTCCTGTCACTGTTCAGAAGATGATGTTAATTACATTATGTGCGCAGTTAATCCATAATTTACTGTTAACACTGCTCAGAAGTCAGAAAGCAGTCGCCTTGTATGTCGAAAATAAACGAGCTTTTTTTCGGTTCATCCACTGCACGTGGACTTTCTATATATAACTGTTGTTACCACAAAACCGCCACTCGATCGTCAGAGCGCTGAACACTATTCTCCATTGTTTCGGGCTTGGGGGTGGCAGCCAGAGGATAGATAGATTTCTATAGCTTGAATTCAGTGACTGTTCCACATGCTGACATGCTGCTAAGCACCGACAGTATGTGGTTAAAACCCAGAGGGCCAATAAGCAAGGGTTAACGTGACCTCGAGATCCGAGCCGCAGTGCTAGTTGCGCCTGATATACTACTAGTGGCAGGTTAAAAGCAGAAAAGAGATGCGCCGCGCATGCAGGGGCATGGTGGCTGGTCCCTGATCAGGCGAGCTGGATAAACTGGAGCGGTTGCTTTCAGTAGTTGAACCCAGTGGCCTAGGAGTTAGCTCGGTCCAATTCTATAGTTTAGCTGAACCATTTGGAAAACTCTAAAAAAAGAAAGTAGTTTGGTTTTATTACCATCACTAGACATCAGGTGATGGCCAAACATTAGGACCCAGGAACTTGGAAACGCCTGATCTCTGACTAGTGATGTACGCGCCTGAACTTTCTGAAAAAAGAATGAAGTGACCATCGGTGTGGCATTCGGCGTTTCTCTGGGTTTCTATTGGAGGCAGGGGACATGTGTCGTCACAGGTCCAGTGCCAAAGCTAAACGCATTAGTTATTTCGTAGGTAAACATTAGGCAGCCTAATTTTGAAATTACCTGCTACAAAACGTTTGCAACAGAACACGCAACAAATTTATGTGCCAGTGAGGCCACATACACAGACAGAGGCGATGCCATCCATCCATCACTATCTCTTGCTTTAATTTCTTTGCTTTTCCGTGTGGCTGGTACCATCGTCCAATCCGGCAGGCCCGTCCCCGTCACCTCGCAATCGAGATCCCCTCTCGCCCGCCAGTGATTGCGTGCTCCTCCCTGATGAAAACGTGAGCTGTGAGTCATGGCCAGCCGGCGACCATAACTGTGTACCGGCGAGTACCCATCTGGTTTGTCAACTTTTGGATCGAGAGCAGAACGGACGGTCGTGTGATTCTATCCCTTGATAATTCAGTGCATGATGATAATAAGCCTGTGGATACGAAGAAGACAACCGGCCACGAAGGTTTTGTTTATTATTATTATTTTTAGAAATACCGGCAACGAAGGATTTTTATTTTTTTTGAGCAAGACCGGCAACGAAGATGAAGTCCGCCGTACCCGTCACAGTCGAATGTGGAAAACTGAAAAGAGAGGAAACCGAGATCGAATTCGGCCGAATATACACGGAGATTTCAGCCCATGTACTACAGAATTTGAGCCCATTTTCAGCTTGTACGGGCAGCTCTCTCGTACCAGAATCTGCTTGTGCTTCGGGTGGCCCAACAACAGCCCAGAATCCCCTTTCCTTTCCTTTGTTTTCTTTTTTTCTTTTTGAACTTTTATTTGTTTTCCTTGAGCGGCAGCAAAGTGAAATTCTCCTACAACCGACGTCTGTTGCACTTGCATAGGCGACGTCTGTTGGAGTTGCTCTTACAACCGACGTGCATGTTTGTACTACACGCACGGAGAAAAACAATGTACTGGCTGCGTTTCCTGAAAGTCCCTACTACCGCCGGCGTTGGAGGTCGAACGCTTGCGCGAGCGTCGGCGCGAAGCGGGTGATGTTGATCCGGACGTCCTGCTTCTTGAGATAGAACTCGTCGACCATGTCCCATCCGCTCCGGTGCAGGGAGTCGGGGTCCCTGATCGCCGGGTGGTCCGGGCCCAGCGTCTCCAGCAGCGTGCTCTCCTCCGCGGCGACGCTGTAGTCCAGGTACTTGAGCCCCATGTCCGCCGCGGGCTCGCCGAACTCGTCCCGCGCGATGCCCTCCATCTTCCCGTACGGCACCACCTGGACCAGCACGCCGCCGGGCGGCAGGAACATGGCGTTCGTCAGCCCGGCGCCGTGCACGCCCAGCATCACGTCGAACGAGTTCACCGTCCGCGCCTGCTCCGCCACGGTCGTCGTGTTGCCCCCCAGGTCTGTGACCACCGTCTCGAACCCCGCCGCCTCCGCCGAGCGCGCGAGCTCGTCTCCGTTCACGAGCCGGCGGTATCTTCCCCGTTGGATCAGCAGCAGCGGCGGCCTCTTCTCCGGCGGCGTCTCCGGGGCCAGGCGCACCGCCTCGTGACGCGGGAGCGCGTAGGCCTCGCGCTGGAACGCGGTGAAGTCCGTTATGGTGAGGCGGCGGGGCACCAGCTCGGGCACGATGTTGAGCAGCTTGTGTATGTGGAGCCCCACGGTGACGTGCGGGAAGCACCGCACGTTCGCGTCGCCGTCCACGGCGACGACATCGTACTTGGACAGCCGCTGCAACACGATCTTGTACGTCTCCAGCCACCGCGGCTTGACGATGTTGCTGACCAGGAACTGGACCTCGCCGGCGTACCGCAGCGACGCCGCGAAGAGCGGCACAAGCACGTCGGTATGGTCGTGGAAGAAGCTCCGGCCGGAGTGCCCGCCGATCGCGAACAGCACAGCAGGCACGGCGTGGGTCACCGTGCACGCCGGCGCGGCGGCCGGGTCCGGCAGCTGCGTCACCGTGGCCTTCCTGATGTTGTGCAAGTTCCTATGCGCGTATGGCCGGATGCTCTACTGGAGGCGCTCCGACTGGTTTGCCGCGACGGCGACGGTCACTGACAGGGCTGTACCGTTGACGCAATGACGCGGACGTCGCCATCGACCTCGCAGGATTCGGAGAAACGCACTCCGAGCTGCACATCACCTTGCCTTGCTTCTCCGCTGCTCGCCAAGCACAAAGAATAGATCCTGCGTGGTTAGCACTCTTCACCATGTATATATGTTGAGTTGCTGACCAAGCTCCCGTCATTCTCATTTCTACCCATTTAGGATGAACAGTTTGAACTTTTAATTAATCTGAAACAAGGCACTTGAGTAAGGTCACAAGGACCGAAACGCTCACCTCTTTCACCATCACCAGGAGCTCTGACGAGCTGTTCATCCGTGGTCAGTTGCGCTTTCGTAATGACAATTGCACATTAAGCAAGAACCGATGAATGCCATGGGGTGACAAATGCCATTCAGAGTGAGGTCAAGTGAGGAATGTTTCGTCACCATAGCGGGCGCTGACCGCAAACTGCTGCGAGACAACGAGATATGTGAGGACCACGAGGAGAACTCCGGCGACGACAACACCGGCGTTGAGGTGCCTCCAGCTCGTCAGGCTCCTCCCCGGTTTCACCTCGCTGCAGCACATCGCAATGCAACTTGCTGCCACTGCCAATGCCACTACTGCTTTGTCTGTGTAGCTGGCTTTTGTTACACATTACCTTGCTATTTTGCAATATTCTATGCTAGCGCAGATCAATAGGCTGATATCGAGGTCCGTAATCAAGATTCAAGTGTTCATGTGGTAAGCATGTACTATAACAACGCATTTTTTATGGGGTCTCAGAAAAACGTAGGACCTCGTTAACAGAATCGAAACGGTGCCATTCATTGCACTTCTGTTTTATTTCCTAAACTGATATCAATAGAATTTGCACGTTGCACATTGTTACATTTTTCCATGTATGCATATATTGTAACAATATTTTAATAAAATGTTTTGAGATTTTATTGGGTTACATATTTGTTAATTCAAACCGATCTGCCACCCAATTTGAATGACAGGTGAGACCGCTGAGCGACAATGTAGAAAGGTTGCCGCCAACCACGGGTTTATTGCCGAGGATGGCCAAACGAGAGGATGGCAGTAAAGAGGGCATCACAACAGATTGAAACAAAAGAGACACAACCGAAAAATTGCGAAGGTTGTACACAATTGGTCAGATATTGATGATTATATGACTGTCCATTTCAATCTTTACAGTTGGCAACAATTGACTGATTTAATCATTTATTAAGCAAGTGAAGATAGTAGGTCTATTTACATTATGGTGTCATTCAATTGAAAGCATATAATCAACTTATACCTTGCACGCTCAAAATAATTTTGCAAGTCTAACAATAATAGAGACAGTGGACTCCTATCGGCCCATTCCTGACGGGCCACCATCAAGTTTACCTTTTCTTGACGGTTTTTGGGAGTTCCTCGTTGGTAGCTGTCAGGTACCTTCTGTTTTCTGGCAGTGGAGGTTCTCTAGTTCCTGGAAAAATTCATTCATGTCTGTATTCGCTTAAACTTGACGGTTTTTGGGAGTTTCTTGTTGGTAGTTGGCTGTCAGTTACCTGCTGTTTTCTGGCAGTTGAGGTTCTCTAGTTCCTAGAAATATTCATCCATATCAGTATTCGCTTGCTCGTTCGAGTTATACATGAAAACCGAGTAAGTGTTGACCATACAACGCTGCCTTTGAGCATATTAGCATGCTTATAGAAGTTCTAGACCAATATAAGACGGCATATTTGCCCCTCTCCTAAGCTACGATGATCTGTGAGCCGCATATATCTAGCATTGTTTGTCTCATCATCTTAAAAACACTGGCGGAACTGCCTAGATTCATAGGCATGCATATGAATGCCCAATATTTCTAGGAATTTTTTTTTGCATGTAGCTTATATATGAATTTGGCCCAATAAGCTCCTTCCCTCCAAGGCTCAATGCAACAGCGCGTAGTTAAATTGCACTAGCTATTGTGTAATTTGTCCAAACTATTTTATTCTATCTTTGGTCTGAACAATTTATACTGTATTGTGAAATTTGGTATTTGAAGCTTTGCATTTTTTTTCTCATTGCCATTTTTTATTTGCTGGCCGTCGTCAAATATGAATGCCCTGACGATCAATCTCAGCTCTGCCAATGCTTAAAAACTGACACAATATACATCATAATATAACCGTTTGGGCTTGAGTGCACCATGGAGGCTTCTTGAACTGATCACTAAGAAACACTGCGTTAGGCTAAAAGGGGGCCTTCGCCCCCCACCCCCCCCCCCCCCCCCCCCCCAACAACACACTCACTTTTGGGCTGGTTTGATAGGTAATTTTTATCACGTTCAAGAACATTGCAAGATATAATATTTTGAAATCTGTTCCTGCAATAAGCTGATGTCGCGGTTAACACAAAGCGCTGGTTAGCATTCTACAATATTCTATGCTGCACTCGAACGAGGGCAGAAGCAATTTGTAGTTCTTGTGGAATTTTTTGCACCTGTCAACTTACCCAAAGATTATTTCTTGTATCCTCCTCCAATACGAGCTTCTAACACAGACCAAACTGTTAACTGCGCACATTTCGAGGTTAAATTGGCAAGGAACAAATCATATTTGATGCGGCTTGGGAGTGTTTATCTCTTATGCCAGGTTATTTTCAACGCACCCGCAGACTAAGGCTATGGTTATCACTACTACTCCGGAAAGAGGGGCAAAACCCTATTCTGATTGCATGCTGCTCAGTGGAATCTACAACAATGGAGATTGTGCCTAGAATAGGTGAAGGTTTAGCTATAGTTGAGTTGTTAAGATGATTATATATATATATATATATATATATCTACCATGTGTCTGTACATGGTATTTGATACTACGTGTTTCTCTATGGTCTAGAACATTGTGGAAACTTTGTAATCATTAAACGCCAAAAATATGTATTCAAATGCAGAGGAGTGGGGTTATTTTTTGTTTGCTTGATGAAATAGATACTTCTTTTATTAAAAATATTAACTTACGCAGTTGCAGCCTAACATTTAATGAACCATTACAATGAAATGGGAGTTGAGTAAATTGCGTTGGAGGTCACTAAACTTGTTCGGCATGTGCAATTTACTCCAATGCAATTTACTCGTTCCTCGCAAAAAAAAAATGCAATGTACCGAGCAAATTGGTTCAAACAGAATTTTTGTAAATTGGGTTCTGCCAGATTTCCATCTTGTATCGAGCCCATGGACTCTACGGCTTGAAAGTGACGCAACAAGCCCAACTTGAGAACCATGGCCTCGGCCCGATTTCCACCAAGCAAATCTGGCCCATGGACGAAACTATGCAAGGTTTGGACTATGTTTGCTTTTGTTTACGATTCTCTCTCTCTCTCTCTCTCTCTCTCTCTCTCTCTCTCTCTCTGCGTTCTTTTAAAGCAGTTTGCCTATGATAGGGTGGAGTGGGATTTCTTAAAATGCATGATGATAAAGTTGGGCTTCTGTGATCAATGGGTTAACCTGATTATGCAGTGTGTTTCAACAGTGACGTACATGATCAGGGTGAATGGGGCCTTGAGTGATCAAGTAATGCCAGAGCGGGGCTTGAGACAAGGGGACCCTCTCTCCCCATATTTGTTCCTCATTTGTGCGGAGGCATTTTTCTGCTCTGTTGAACCGTGCTGAAGCGGAAGGGAAATTTGCTGGTGTTAAAGTTTGTTCGAGTGTTCCTAGCGTCTCTCATCTTCTATTTGCCGACGACTCTTTGATCATGATTCGGGCAAACAAAGAGGATGCTACAGAATTGCAGCGCATCTTGGATGTGTATGAAAATTGCTCGGGCCAGATGATTAATCGCGAGAAGTCAGCAGTCCTCTTCAGTTCGAACACGAAGGAAAAAAACAATGAATGAGCGATACCTAGGCCTGCCGGTTTCAGTGGGGAGAGCCAAGATAAAGGTGTTTGCTTACCTCAAGGATAGAGTGTGGCAATGAATTCAGGGCTGGAAGGAAAGACTCCTATCAAAAGCTGGGAAAGAAGTGTTGATCAAAGCAGTGGCGCAAGCCATTCCTACATATGCAATGGGATGCTTTGATATCACACAAACAGAATATGATGATATAAGCAGTTTGATTGCACGGTTTTGGTGGAGCAAACAGGAGAAGAATGACGAAATGCATTGGCTTAGCTGGGAAAAACTGACACAGCCAAAGCATTTGGGTGGACTTGGCTTTCATGACATCTACGCCTTTAACATAGCGATGCTAGCAAAGCAAGCATGGCGCCTCATCACCAGACCTGACACTCTCTGTGCAAGGATACGAAAAGCAAAGTACTTCTCTGGTACTAGTTGCTTAGAGGCAGCTCCGAAGAGTGGGATGTCGTACACTTGGAGGAGTATCATGAAAGGGATCAAGCTGATCAAAGAGGGCGTAATATGGCGAGTGGGTGATGGGGAATCAATCAAAATCTAGAGTGATCCATGGCTGCCCGTGAACTGGAATAGGAGGCCCATGACTCCTAAAGGTGCGAACCTGATTTCTAGAGTTGCCGAGTTGATTAATCCGATCACAGAGAAGTAGGACGAAGAGCTGGTTAAGGAGATCTTCTAGGATGAGGATGATGCTATTATCCTCTCTCTGCTGACCCATCTGAATTGGGACGATGGACTGGCATGGCACCCAGACAGTAAGGGCCGGTTCACTGTCCGTTCGGCATACAAGCTGTACCGTCAGGTTCAGTGGAATAAAAGGAGTAAAGGGGGTGGGGAATGTTCGTCTAGGAATAACAAGGAGAAGCTCTTTTGGCAATGGGTCTGACGGATGCCGGTTCCACCAAAGATCAGACACTTCTTGTGGCGGATGGCGCATAATATCCTGGCGCTGAGGGCCAATCCAGAACGTAGGAGAATGAAACTGGACACCAAGTGCGTTATGTGCTTGCGGGTTCATGAGGATGCGGCTCATTTGTTCTTCAAGTGTGAGCAAGTGAAGGAAGTATGGCGACAGATGGAGCAGTAGCGAGTGAAGCTTGCCGGTTTTGAAACAGTTTGCCAAGTTATGGAGTTCATGATGAACCTGAAACTCGACCAACAGGTCAAAGTGGCAGCTCTCCTCTACCTTTGGTGGTCAGATTGAAATGGCGTGCGGGAAGGCGAGAGGAGGAAAACTATGGCTGCCCTGTCCCTTAGTATCGAACTATACGCCGCAGAGATTCTGAAGGGGCAGGAAAAACAGAAGGAGAGGAAGAAAGCTGGGCCAACGAAGTGGAGGAGACAGAGCAATGGACTGCTGAAAATCAATTGTGATGGTGCCTTTGATGCGGAGGCAATAGTCGGAGGATGGGGCTTCATTATCAGGGACCATGATGGTGAGATGATTTGCGCTGCAAGAGGGAGAGTTGATCATGCATATGACTCCTTCCAAGTCGAATTGATATCATGCCTGATGGGGGTTCGAACAGCAAGCCAATGGGGAATGGGGATGATCGCCCTGGAAATAGATGCACTGATGGTGAAGCAGTCAGTCTTTACCAGCGACTATGACCTCTCTGTCAACGGTGGACTCGTCTTGGAGCTGAAGAGCCTGCTAGCCCGGGAGTTCTCTAGTGCTGATGTGGTTTTTATGCCACGGGATTGTAATAAAGTAGCAGATGCGCCTGCTAAGTTGGGGTGTGTGTGTGTGTGAGGCAGAGACTGATCCGATGTTGGACAGCCTGCCGTATGGTGTTCAAACCGGAACGAAATCACCTGTCGTTGCTATTATAACTGCACGACCGTGCCGTTTCACCATGATCGATCTAGCTGGCCTGGACTCTCTCTATGGCCACAACATGATCTCTCCTAATGCCATCTCGTTGTTTGTGCTTCTCTCCTCGTCGCTGGTGCTCGTCAGCTGTTGTCGATCTGCACTCTCCTAGTCCTCGACTCCTCGTGAGCGCCAGCCAGGATATCTACTTTCAGATGTCTCGGGGCACAATCAATGGGAACTGAACTGGAGTGGGATTTAGAGACCCAAACGCAGCT
Organism: Eragrostis nindensis; assembly: GCA_012490785.1. Classification (NCBI taxonomy): domain Eukaryota; kingdom Viridiplantae; phylum Streptophyta; class Magnoliopsida; order Poales; family Poaceae; genus Eragrostis; species Eragrostis nindensis. The sequence goes on along the minus strand of JAAXCT010000001.1, from coordinate 4,033,224 downwards.
TTCGGCAGCAAGATTTCTAGGTTCAAGAGTCCAATTGATTGGTGTTGTCTGCGTACTGAGAGAGACCTCCATGGAGAAGCTGAATTCGATGCTTTGAGGACGAACGGAGCTGTAGTTTATTGGGCCTGACTTGGGCCGGAAAAGGCTTCGAAAAATAGGCAACACGCGCTGCAGTCCTATAAGGGCAAATCACAATCGTTAATGTTGCAAATAGCGGTTTAGATGAGGAACGGCACAGTCGTGCCGTTATACTGACGACGGCAAAGATTTCGTTCGGTTCAAACCCTTGTAGCTGCTGATGCAGCCTTTGGTGATGGTTAATGGAAAGTTTTTTCCACTTCAAAAAAAAAGCAGTTAGCCTCTTTCTCCTTTTTCTGACCCCCTTTTTTCGAGCTAATGTGCCAAAATGGAAGAAGGCATTCACGATTAACAGTTGTACCAATTAACGAATTACTTGCTGAGGTATCCAAATGCATGACTGTTTATCTCCCAGCTTCTACTGCTGGCGGAAGTGGTCGAACGCCTGCGCCAGGGTCGGCGCGAGGCGGGTGACATTGACGCGGACGTCCTGCTTTTGTAGGTAGAACTCGTTCACCTTCTCCCATCCGCTGCGGTAAACGGAGTCGGGGTTCCTGATCGCCGGGTGGTCAGGTCCCAGCAACTCCATCAGCGTGCTCTCCTCCGCGGTCACGCTATACTCCAGGTACTTGAGCCCCATGTGACCATGTCCGTCGCCGGCGCGCCGAACTCCGACCTCGCGATGCCCTCCATCTTCCCGTACGGCACCACCTGGATCAGCACGCCGCCTGTCGGCAGGAACACCGCGTGCATCAGTCCGGCGCCTTGCACGCCCATCAGCACGTCGAACGCGTTCACCACCGGCGCCTGCTCGTCCACGCGCCCGTAGCGCGGCAGCTCCACCGCCGCCGCCTCGAACCCGTCCGCCTCCGCCGCCGCGCGCGATCACCTCCTCGTTCACGAACCGCCGGTTGTGCCCGCGCCGCATCAGCAGCACGGTGACGTGCGGGAAGCACCGGACCTCGGCGTCGCCGTCCATGTCCACGGCGTCGTACTTGGACAGCGCCCGCACGGCCGTCCTGTACTTGACCAGCCACCACGGCTGGATGTTGGTGATCAGGAACAGGACCTCGCCGTCGTACCGCCGTGACGCCACGAACAGCGGCACCAGCACGTCGCAGAAGGCGTGCCAGAAGTTGCCGGCGTGGCCGCCGAGCGCGAATAGGACGGCCGGCGTGGTGTGCGTCATCGTGCACGGCGGGGCGGCGTCCCGGTCCGATAGCTGCGCCACGGTGACCTCCCTGATGCTGGACGCCGTCCTGCGGGCGTACGGCCGGATCCTCCACTCGAGGTGCTCCGACGAGCACGTCGGGACGACAGCGACCGAAAGAGCTGTGCCGTTCGTGCGGACGTCGCCGTCCACCTCGCAGGCGTCGGAGTAGAGGCTCTCTGAGTTGCACACCACCTTCCCCTTCTCTGTGGCAGACGCCAAGAAAACAGAAAAGATTGTCATCGCTATGGTTACTCCATTCAAAGGCTATAAATCGGACTTGCCTATAGCAAAGCATGTAAGCAAAATTGTCCCAAGTATAACAATCATCAGAGTATACCTCTCGAATTTCGCTTCTTTTAGCTGTGATCAAGATCATGAAATAAAATTTAATATCAGGAGGAGACACCGGAGGGACAGGGTTCACTATTTCCCACATGTTGACTTCGATCCTACCATTTGCCGTTCCTCCCCCGGAGCACGAAAGTACTATCAAAGAGAATTTTACATGAGTGCTACTGGTTACCTGTTTCACCGCGAGATTTGGTTTTGCTGTTTATCCGTGATCCATTGTGCTGCCGTAATAACAACCGCAGATTCAGCAAGAAGCAGAGCAGGTCTTCAATCAGTTCCTGGATTAAATGGAAATATGTGATCTACCTTCCTGTCTAGCAGATCCATGGAACCATTGCGAGATGAAATGGATGATTCATTACCGTCGTGAGCGCTGATCGCAAACTGCTGCGAGACAACGAGATAGGTGACGAGCACGAGGAGAACGCCGATGACGAATCCGATGATAAGGTGCCTCTGCGCCCAGCTCTTCAAGCTACCCAAGAGCTTCACCTCACTCCACCACATCACAATTTCCTTCTGCTACTGCCGCCACTGCCCAACCCTCTGTGTAGCTGGCTTTTCTTGCTTTGTACTATGTAACTGGTTTTTGGTAGTAAACGTTACCTTCGTGGTTGGCATTAATCTATGTGGCGATCGAGAGAGGCGGTACCCTATCGATTGCCAGTAATTAATCATGAGTTAGTTTCTAGGGTTAATGGGACACGTGGCTGGGTGTGATATTGACATATGTCGCATAAGTATATGAATCCAAATAATTAGACTAAAGGCTATATATGTTTCACATGAATGGTATGATGTAGTGAAAATAAGCACGCACACATGGATTTTAGATTGGTGAACACAACTTTGAACTGAAGATAGCAAATAAATGATGCTGATTGAAATATATTTCGCTTGTGAAAGCTATTGACGCATAACTAACTGGTTGATCTAGATAATTAGTTGTTGTTATTATGTGCTCTATAGTATTTACTCGAAATGTGTTGACTAATACTAATCGCTTAAATGTGGACTTGCTAGTTACCTTAAAATGGTGTGGTTTAAAAAATGATAACTACTCGGAATATATGATCAACAATACATAAACATAGTTGAGTTAGAATATTTATTGAAATAAAAAAACAAATTTGAAGAAAAGATTAATTAATCTAAATCAGTAACTTAGACGATGTGGCTGTTGCCCCTCGGGAAGAAGATGATGTGTTGTTAGGCCAAAATTGAGCTTTGTTGGGTTGATGTCATACGGCTACCAAATCAAACCTGCCAATTAACGGTAGGATATGATCCCTGGGATTTGATGGCTGGTAACATGATTCGGCGCGAGCTAAGCACTCCATCAATTGCGGAGGAGCTCGATCCATACCCGAGACTAAAAATAATGTTATCCTGGCATACTAAAAATAATCGGATCTTTTCCGCACCTAGTAGTGCTTCCTCAGTGTGTAGCCACTTTATACTACTATATATATTTGTCCTCCTCGAGACATAGGATAAACACTCGTTTGTTCCGAGTTGTTTAACCATGCCACGTTGTGCAAGATTATACTAGTGTGTTTTCATGTAGGACGCAAAGGAAATTGGAGTTGCAACTAGTTGATGTGCTGCTGTTCAAAGAGGTAATGACACTCGGAGCGAAGTTGTGATGAATGAGTCATCTAGAGGGTTTGGACGCTATGTTTCCAAACAGTCTAATATAACCGGAGGAAAGTCTTTATAAATTTTTTTTCGAAATACAAATGTCAGATAGTTGATTGTAACAAACCAATTACTGCTGACTATGCATGTCTCTACAGCTGGCGTAGGTGGTCGTACGCCTGCGCCAGGGTCGGCGCAAACCGAGCGATGTCGACGCGGACGTGCTGCTTCTGGAGGTAGAACTCGTTGACCATGTCCCATCCGCTTCGGTGCACGGAGTCAGGGTCCCTGATGACGGGGTGGTCAGGCCCCAGCATCTCCGGCAGGGAGCTCTCCTCCGCGCTCACGCTGTAATCAAGGTACTTCAATCCCATGTCCGTCGCCGGCTCGCCGTACTCGGACCTGGAGATGTTCTCCATCTTCCCGAACGGCACCACCTGGATGAGCACCCCGCCGGGCGGCAGGAACAGCTGGTGCGTCAGCCCCGCGCCGTGCACGCCCAGCAGCACGTCGAACGCGTTCACCGTCTGCGCCTGCTCCTTCACGGGCCCGTACCGAGGCATCTCCCTCACCACCACCTCGAACCCGGCCGCCTCCGCCGCGCGCTGCACCTCCGGCTCGTTCAGCCACCGCCGGCTGTGGCCGCGGTGCATCAGCAGGAGCCGCGGCTTCCTGCCCGGCTCCGGCCGGGTCGGCGCGTCGCGGGGGAGCGCGTAGGCCTCGCGCACGAGCCGGGTGAAGTCGGCCATGGTCAGGCGTTGGCGGCCGCCCGGCCGCGGTCCCGGCGCCAGCTCGGGGACGACGGAGAACCACTTGTCGATGCGGAGCCCGACGGTGAGGTGGCGGAAGCACCGCACCTCCGCGTCGCGGTCGAGGTCCACGGCGTCGTGCCTGGACAGCCGCCGCACGATGGCGTCGTACTTGACCAGCCACCACGGCTGGATGTTGCTGACCAGGAACAGGACCTCGCCGTCGTACCGCCGGGACGCCACGAACAGCGGCACCAGCACGTCGCTGAACGCGTGCCAGAAGTTGCCCGCGTGCCCGCCCAGCGCGAACAGCACGGCCGGCACGTCGTGGGTCACCGTGCACGGCGGTGCGGCGGCGGCGTCCCGGTCGGGGAGCTGCGTCACCGTGACCCTGTTGATGCTGGACACGGTCCGGCGCGAGTACGGCCGGATCTTCCACTCGCGGCGCGGCTCCGACCGGCCCGCCGGGACGATGAAGCTCACCGATAGGGCCGTGCCGTTGGTGCGGACGTCGCCGTCCAACTCGCAGGTCTCGGAGTAGAGGCCCTCCGTGTCGCAAGCCACCTTCACCTTCTCTGTTTGTCCCGTTGAAATGATTTGCCCTTCTTTCAGCCATGGCCAAGATTCGGTTGAAATGAAATGTGAACTGTATCAAACTGAAACAGAGCACGGAAGCATGCTCAAAACGAGAGCGCTGACCTGTTTCACCGGAAGCTTTAACTTGCTGTTTAGCTGCAATCCATTGCGCTGTACTGATGACAGCTGCAGATTGATCCAAAAAGCAAGAACTGATCATCAGTCAGTTCACGGACTAAATAACGGAAGGAAGCAAGCAACCCTCTTTAAACAAACTAAAGGCAAAATAGCTATATGCATGAAACCATGGTGAGGAGAAATGGATAGTCCATTACCGTAGTAGTGTGCACTGATCGTAGAAAGCTGCGAGACGATGAGATAGGTGAGGAGCACGAGCAGAACACCCATGAAGAATCCCACCAAGAAGTGCTTCTGCGCCGGGCTGTTCGAGCTCCTCCCGGGCTTCAGCTCGTTGCTGGCCGACATTGCGACTCCCCTCTGCTGCCGTCGCCACTGCTGTGCCTCTGTGGCTGGCTCTATTGCAAATCACAGGACCTCTCTTTTTTTGCATTAATCTGTGCTGCAATCGAGAGAGGCGCAGATCAAGATAATGTTGTAGCCACGTGGTACGTAATTAAACAAGTTTGAAAATGGCAACCATTCGTACAGTCCAACTAGAGATAAGTTGTGAGCAAGCGTCTGTTTCAGCACATTGTTAATCGAACAGAACATTCATTTTGATCCTTCTATTCGTCCAAACTCGTGCCGATCGATTTTGGTCACATGCACGTTGTCTTTACATGAATACTAGGAGTAACACATTGCGATAAACTTGTCTTTACATGCATAAACTGTATCAAGATATTGATTTACCAGTATGTTTGAACTCAGTAAAATGCACCAGGGTACCTGAACTTTTTGTTGATTCTCACTTTAGGTCTATGAACTTTTATATTATTGTTGATATATCTCTTGCGGTCCATTTAAACAAGTTAACTGATGGAAAATTATCCGTTCGAATATTTTCCTACAAGTTTGGAGACAAAATAATAAAAAGAGTCATAGGAATCATCTGGCTTGCATTCACCCATCTCTTTTCACTCTCTGAAAACATACTTTAAAAAAAAAAAGGAAAACAAGACTTCCCTTCTAATTCAGATGGCAAAGAGGAGAAGGGAAAAAAAAAAGAGAGAATCACATTCGTTTGTAAGATACCTTCACTGATGAATTGCAGATTCTTTCGTTGACCTTGAGTTGCGTGCATGATTAATTAAACTAATATGCAGTAAAAATAAAACTTAAAGCCTATCGATCGATAGATAGGGTAATTTCGGGCAGATTTCCTCCAAGATTTGAGCCTATGGACACGGGGACTCTCAGTTAATCAATCTCTTTTTTTCCCTTTCTTAAAATGCAGTTTACATTTTCTTTCATCCTTCTTTTCTAGTGTGCCTCGAGTGCTCGCTCGACCAGGCGAGTACTGAAGTGGAGCTGCTAAGTGCTAACACAACGGCGCCATAACGGAAGCAAGCGTTTACGGGCGTCAGATCTCTGTTTCCATGGTGTAGATAAAAGAACCAACAAAAGTATCACCGCCAAACAAAAAACAAAAAGTAGTGCTAGTATATTTTTCTCCTCCGGATATGTGCATACTATACTCGGTTTGTCTCCGGAAATCCATGCGCGTTCCCTGCCTGCCTCTACTGCTGCCGCCGTAGGTGATTGAACGCCTGCTGCAGCGTTGGCGCGAAGCGGGTGACGTTGATGCGCACGTCCTGCTTCCCGAGATAGAACTCGGCGACCTTGTCCCACCCGCTGCGGTGCACGGAGTCGGGGTCCCTGATCGCCGGGTGGTCCGGGCCCAGCGTCACCAGCAGCGTGCTCTCCTCCGCGGCGACGCTGTAGTCCAGGTACTTGAGCCCCATGTCCGCCGCCGGCTCGCCGAACTCCCGCGTCGCCATGGGCTCCAGCTTCCCGTACGGCACCACCTGGATCAGTACGCCGCCGGGCGGGAGGAACACCGCGTTCGTCAGCCCGGCCCCGTGCAGGCCCACCAGCGCGTCGAACGAGTTCACGGCCCGCGCCTGCTCGTCCACGCGCGCGTCGCCGCGCGGCTCCATCACCGCGGCCTCGAACCCCGCCGCCTCCGCCGCGCGCACCACCTCCTCCTCGTTCACCAGCCGGCGGTAGCGGCCGCGGTGGACGAGCAGCAGCCGCGGCCTCCTCCTCCTCCTCCCCTCGCCCGGCGCCGGCCACGTCGGCGCGGCGCGAGGGAGCGCGTAGGCCTCGCGTAGGAACGCGGTGAAGTCGGCCATGGTGAGGCGCCGCGGCGGCGCGCCCCGGCCGTCGTCGTTGTTGTCGGGGACGATGGTGAACTCCTTGCGCAGGTCGAGCCCCACGGCGACGTGGCGGAAGCACCGCACCGTCCGCGCGTCGTCGCCGTCCAGGTCCACGGCGTCGTACCTGGACAGCCGCCGCAGGAGGGTGTCGTACTTGGCCAGCCACCACGGGTTGCTGCGGGTGACCAGGAACACGACCTCGCCGGCGTACCGCCGCGACGCGGCGAACAGCGGCACCAGCACGTCCACGAAGTCGTGCCAGTAGTTGCCCGTGTATCCGCCGAGCCCGAACAGGACGGCCGGCGCGGCGTGGGTCGCCGTCGTGCACGGCGGGGCGGCGGCGTCCTGCTGGGACACGAGCTGCGTCACGGTGATCACCTTGGCGTCGGACACGTTCCGGCGCGAGTAGGACATGATCCGCCACACGCGGCGGCGGCGCTGCGACCGGCTTGGGCTTGACGGGAGGAAGGCCACCGACAGGGCGGTGCCGTTAACTCGGACGTCGCCGTCTAGCTCACAGGTGTCCGAGAAGGGGCCCTCCGTGCAGCACGCCGCGCCGTTCCCTGTGGGGCGCGCCAGTAAAACGAAATCATTCACCGTGGCTCAACACACAACGTTCTTGTGGACAAGGGCTGCCCAACTGAACCAGTGTGGGACCCACACGCCAGCGAGTCTGAAACAGAGCATGCAAGTGGGACCTCGGACGAAAGCGCCATGAGTGCTCACCTGTTTCATCCGTGATGCGCAGCGCTTCCGTAGTGACAACTGCACATGAAGCAAGATTCAGGACGGATTCAACTTAAACTTTATAAAAAGTGACGAGGGATGAGAAATGGACTTTACGCGATCCAACAATTATTAAAAGAGACTATTGAATCAACCCACAAACAGTGGTCGAGCCCCATCTTCGTAGAAGACAAACTTTTGAGGCGAGAATCATGATACACTGGTGGTGTTGCCGGAGACGGCGGAGAGGCCAAATGAGAGGGACTCATGCTTTTATTTTTTGAATGGAAGAAGGGTTCATGCTTCCTCTGAAAAGGATTCGAGCTTACCGCCGGAGCCGCTGATGGCGGACTGCTGCGAGACGGCAAGGTAGGTGAGGAGCAGGAGGAGGAAGCCGACGACGAAGCTGCCGGTGAGGTGCATCTGCGCCCAGCTCTTGAGGCTCTTCCCGGGCTGCATCTCGCAGCAGCACATCGCCGGCGCTTCCTTCTGATTTTGCTCCTCCTCCTCTCTTTCCCCTTCTCTTTTTCTCCTCTTGTGGAGAGTGGAGTCGATAGACTGACTGGTGACTGGTGACTGGTGAGCCTTTCGAGGTTTTGGAAACTTGCTTGCTTACATGTCAGATTGGCAGGAGAGAGAAGTGGGGCATATCAGAGCGAGAGATGCAAAGAGGCGGGCTACTCGACGACGGCTGGCATTCTGGCTTTTGTAGCTTTTGTTACCTTGCTCCTTCCGCATTATTCTGTTATATGCCCGTCTGAGGCGGAGATCAGGCTAACCCTGTGGCGTAATTAAGTGATGCAGCAAACGATGGTTGCCGCGGCGCGAAGGGAGCTCCTTTATCATGTCTTGTAATCTGACAGATTAAACGTCACCGAACTGAAACAGTGAGCATTAACTGCGATTCTCCTCTTCCAGACAGATCCGTGTGGAATTTCCCCACCTGTTGTGTCGGCGTAACGTCTTCCTGTCATACTGCCATTTGTTACTAGGGATGAAAGCGGTCGGAAAACGGTCGGAAGAAAGCTATATCGTTTTCAGTTTCATCTTTTTTCTCGGTAGTGAAACCGGTAGCGGTACTAGCGGAAACAAATACGACATCGGTATTACAGGAATATCAAAAATGGAATTACCACGACAAAAACATACGGTATCGATCGAGAATCGATATTAATTATCGGTAACACAAATCAAGTTGTATATTAGTTGTATCATATCATATATAAAAATATCAACTGTGAATATATTATTGGTACTTGAATTAGCTATAAATGTATCATAAAAGACACGAGACATTTGAAAAAAGATGTTTAAATTAAAATGTAAAAAATATAAGTAGCGACATGATTGTTTATTGCCTATTAAAAATATAATATATATATTTAGTTGGCTAGACTAACATAAAATGCTAAAATATCTGCGGTAATTTCCGGTCTAAAACGAAAATTGTCAGAAACGATCGGTAAAGTCTAAAATCGTTTTCATTTTTGTTTTCACCAAATATTTCCACTTTTGTTTTCATTTTTTCTGTATTTCATTTCCAACTACTACGGTCGGGAGAAGACGAAAACGAACCTCAGTTATCCAATAAATTCCGTTTTTGCTTTCATCCCTATTTGTTACCCCCTTGCATTTCCGTTAGAGCACCTTAGTACTCTTAAAATGCAGAATTACAACTTAAACTCAAAACTTAGGATGGATTTGGCATAATTTCAAATTTAACGAGAATAAATGTTTCATATTCAACTAAAAATGTTTCACAACCTGTAACAGAATTACTCCAAAATTTTGGTTGCAGTTTCAATAAAGAGAACAGGGTGACCAAAATACCTTTGATTGGACCATATTGTTTTTGCTACATTATAATATATAATGAATTTTTAAAAAATATATAATATTTAAAAATATCATTGCAAAAATACATATCATCATCCACATGTTTGGATGCATTTGGAGGTGGTGCATGTCTTTGCGTGCCCATGAGGTGTTGTAGGCATATACTCAAGAATTTCACCAGATGGAATGCAAATTGTCTAGAATATGAACCTTTAATGGAACCAGTTAAACATTCTATTCTGAGCCTTCGCCAAGGAAAAAAGGTTCTATTTCAAGATAAGCACAAGGCATATAAATATCAGGACTAGAAAAGACACAGCCACAGCCTTAACACACAATTATTTTGTGCATGTCTATTAAACCTACAAGATGCAGCATGGCATCAATAACTGGATCGCTCTATGATTCCTCAGTCCCTAGTTCACCATGTTATGCACATGCAACATTAGTTGACAACTTCTCACATTACCATTTAAAACAGCATGTCATTGCCAATCATTCAGCAAGAGATACCCTTTCATAAGGAAGATAAAAGGATTTACCATGTGATCAAGGCGATTGAAGGCACTTATTGAGCAATACGTTTGACTTCTTCAGCATCACCTTCCATATAAGCAGACAACAGTACCATTGCGCGACTGTCACGAACTGCAGATGCTGCGTGGCGTCGGGCAGCTCGCCTTCGTTGGCGTCCTGCAGCAGCTTCAAGTCGGCGACTTGGGGCGATGACTAGGACGGCGTCCAAACTAGGCCTGGACATTCGGTTAATTTGGTTCGGTCAATTTGGTTGAGAGAAACTTCGGTTAATAAAAAAATGATAACTGATTTAGTACCAAGCAAATGATTAACTGCACGATTCAGTTACGGTTAATTCGGTTCGATTATGCGATTAACCGCATTAATAAGTGCTAAAATAGAGGTGTCGGTGGCAATTGCCGTAAATACTCGGTTGCGGTTAATTCGGTTTGATTATGCGATTGACCACATTAATACAAGCTAAAATAGGTGTCGATGGCAATTGTCGTAAATAAGAGAGCAAGTCGGAGGGGATGTTGACAAGGCAAGGGCGCGAATCGAAGCGGAATGGAGCGGTACACTGATTTCGCCGTTTCACGCGCCCAGTTCACTTTCTTGAATCTCTCCAACGCGATTGTACTAAAAAACATTTCAACATTTCACCGTTTTGAAGTGATTCTACCCAGAATCAGAAGTGATTTTTTTTATCTAAACACACCCTTATTTGACAGTGGGCCACACCGCCGCTTGAGGCATCGCCACAGTTGTGGAGTCCAAAATGGGCCTATGTTTAACGAGAACCAACACACTAGCACAATCGTTGCATGGCGGCCAAGCGTGGTGAACCATGGCTAGAAAGCAAACACGCACAGTGTCACTTAGATTTTTATACTCTCAGGTTGCAAAATTCAGTCTTAACTTGTACTCCCTCTATTTTTTTCAAGTGTTGTTTTAGATTTTGGAAAAATAGAGAGAGCGTATTGAAATGATGATCAGTTCAGAGAAAGAGAGAGAGAGAGAGAGAGAGAGAGAGAGAGAGAGAGAGAGAGAGAGAGAGAGAGAGAGAGAGTAGAGAGAGCTGCTCTGGGAAACAAGAATGGCACCTAATTTGAAAAAATTGTTGGTTTTTAGAATAACATTTAAAGTGAAATGGATGGAGTATTCTTATATCATTTGAATTTAATAGTCTCAATGAACTTTGAGAGTTGACGTGGTTCGCCAACCAAGATTCGTCAAGGTATATTTGTGGGTTTTAGATCGACTAGCTGTTTTAGGTTAGAGCTTTGATCAAGGTCAAGCGAGCTCGCTAGTGGCGGATGGAGAAGCGACACGGTGAGACTCACAATGTTGTATTCTCTAGCAAGTAACGAAGAAAGGGGAGTTACCTGTAAGCTTCAATTGATGAGCCTGAGCTCATCACGATGTTGAATTGGGCAGGGAGTAATGCATTAGGGTGCTTGCTCGTACGGATGCATGGTGAGGTTGCGGTGGACGGAGGGAAGATGATCAACAGAACCGGTTCAATCACGATGCTTGAGGAAGCTACGAAGTTACGTGCTTAAGGGATTTTTTGAAGGTCATGTGCTTAAGGGATTCGATACAAGCTCACTGGATATGAATGAACTGTTCTTGACACAAAGATTTTATGCTTTGCCTTCAAATAAAGGGCAGAAGCTCGACATTGGTGGGAGGGGAGCTCGTCGGTGCCGTTTCTTGTGCGACTGTACAAGTGACATGTCGGCAAAGCGGAGCTTCTCCATGGGCAACAGGGGCATGCGCCCCCCCCCCCCCCCCCCCAAAAAAAAATCTTCCAAACAAAATGTCCGTACAATGATTTCTGCTTTATTTTCATCTATTTACGACTCCATCCGTCCCATATTACTTGTCATCCTACACTCATCCAGTTTTTCCAATTTACTTGTCATCTTCGCATCCCAATGCACCTTTTCTTATTCACAATACACCTCTATCTCTCATCTCCTCGTTTTCTGTGCACCTATCTTTTTCACTTCTCCTTAGTTCCTGTGCCTAAAGCTAAAATGACAAGTAATTTGGGACGGAGGGAGTACTAGATGGTGGTATGAAGAGGAAATAGAGAAGTGAGGGGCTAGATTTTGACAGGGACATGAAAGTGTTCGGTGTGAATACTCACATCTTTTCATGTCCTAGATGACATGCCATGTCTGCACTTATAGCAAATTGATACCTAACTGGACCAAAGTGACACAACTCGATAAGTTTGAGGTGTTGGTTCTGAAATTTTAAAGTAAATTGACCCGTTTAGCATATCCGAACAAGTTTAGAATGTTGATTTTGCAATTTAAAAGTATGGTGACCCATGTGATAAGGTCGAGCTTTATTAGATTACAACAGGGTTAGAGTCAATTGCCACAAGATCAACAACAAAGTCCGGAGCACGTCGTAGGCAGGCTGCGACGGCTGGCTGTGGAAGTCTCACTCTCATTACAAGATTTATTATTTGCTAAACAATGAGTGAGCAACCCTATTCCGGTTCTCTAAATCAGTGATTAAACTCAACCACCCTAAGTCAAACGGACAGGGATCGGCTGACTTTACTGCACGCTGTGCAGTGGTCACTGACACATGGGGCCGGAGCCGCGTGTCAGTGACCACAGGTTACGGCAGCGGATCCCTGTCCAAGTCAAACATGGCCTATACGCATCATATCGAATGCTTATTGTGCCTTCAGAGTTATGGTGTAGTCTACGAGTACAAGTGGCCGCCTGAGCATCGTTAAATTACCGCTCAAATGGTGTGCAACAATAAGTAGTCCAGTTAATGAACTAAATAACCAAACGCGTATCTCTCTGCTTGTCTGCCAAGCTAGTTGCGATCGATGCGTTTGCTGCCTCTAATGCCGGCGCAGGTGATCCATTGCCTGCGCGAGCGTGGGCGCGAACCGTGTCATGTTGACGCGGACGTGCTTGAGCTGCGCCACTACGGTGGATGGAGTCGGGGTCCCTGACCGCCAGGTGGTCCGGGCCGAGCATCTCCGGCAGGTTTGCTCTCGATCGTCGTGGCCGATGTGGTAGTCGATGTACTTGAGCCCCATGTCCGCCGCGGGCTAGTCGTAATCCACCCTGGCGATGAAGTCCAGCTTCCCTAACGGCACCACCTGGACCACCACCCCGCCCGGCGGCATGAACACCTCCGTCGTCAGCCCGGCCCCGTGCATGCCCAGCAGCGCGTCGAACCGCAGCTCCGCCGTCCGCACCACCTCCGCCTCGTTCACGAACTTGCGGTAGTGGCCACGGTGCAGCAGCATCATCCGCTGCTTCTTTTCCGGCTCCCGCGCCAGGTTCACCGCCTCGTGGCGCGGGAGTGCGTACGCCTCGCGCTGGAACCCGGTGAAGTCGGCCATGGTGAGTGACTGCTGCTGGTCGGGGAGGATGGTGAACTCCTTGTACATGCGGAGCCGCCCGACGGTGAGGCGCCGGAAGCACCGCACGTGCGGCGCGTCATCGGCGTCCAGATCGACGACGTCGTACCTGGACATGCGCAGCGCGGCAGGAGCGTCCTTACTTGGCCGGCCACCACGGCCGGTCGCCGAGGTTGAGTTGGCGACCAGGAGCTGGACCTCGCCGCCGTACCGCCGCGACGCCACGAACAGCGGCACCAGCACGTCGTGGTAGATGTTGCCCGTCGGCCCGCCCAGCGCGAACAGGACGGCCGGGACGGCGTACGTCGCCGTGCAGCGCCGGGCCGCGGACCGGTCCGGCAGCTGCGTCACGGCGCCCCGCCCTGCACGGCGACGTCCGACCTAATGGACGCCCACCCAAACGTTGAGGTGCTTCGCCTCCGAGCTCTTCTGGCTCCTCCCTGTGTTCTTCTCAGTAGAGGACATCGCAACTTCCTTGTGCTGCCGCCGGCGCCGCTGCGCTCCTCTGTGTAGCTGGCTTTCTTGCTACTGTATTGTACTAGCCAGGTTTTGCATTAATCTATGCTGCTGCACTCGACGAGGGCACAGCAATCAAAGCTAGCTAATCTCGTGGGAGCGTAACGAGTGTGTACAACTGGTCATTGAGGGGGTAGCTGCTTGTCCTAGTAGCTTTTGACTGGGTCTTCATGGAAAGAAACATACTCCAGTTAACTGAGCAAAAATACAGTGTCATTCAGTAATTTTCTTTCGCGAAGCTGATACTATACACCAGTCGCGTGTCCAAATGGACGCAAGTTTCTTTATGATCTTGGACACGGTACAGGCTAACTTGGGATCGTGCATCATTAATGACGAGTTAGTACTTTTTTTTCTCTCTTTGATCAGGAATCAGGTGACTGTTGTTTTCTTTCACATGGAGTATACTACTCCTGTTCTTCGTGTACATGGTCAAAACCGAGACGCAGCAAGCAATTGTTCAGCGATCTCGAGATCCAAGGATGCAATCAATGCTAGCTTTTTTCTTTTAAGATCTCGAGCCCACAGTACAACTCAGATACTCACAACGTATGCATAATCACCTTTATAAACACACGTACGCACACCCTACTCTTATGAGCATCTTCAAAGGTTAAACCGGCAAATTCTAGAGATTGATGAAGTCACCACTGACGCCTAATAAGCTCGGAATTCTAGAGTACTCCGATCTGATGGTGCGTGCGGAATCAGCGGTGCCTAGCTAGCCCGGTTAATCTCATGGCTATTAAACGGTTCGGGTAATGATTCTTCCGTAAAAAGAGATCGGCCCGACAAAGGCACATGTGGGCTCATTAGTAAAAGAGAAAAATCCGCTACCCAGAGTAGTACAGCCCATCTACTACCTTTTTGGTTGGGCCCATTTTTACTTTGCGAGTCTGAGCCCATGAGCTCCATGTTTCGTCTGGGCCGGTGTCAGTCGTCATCAATCCATCAAAACTCAAAAGGGAGGAAATGCGGTTGTACTAGTCGTTAGAGCCTAATGATGATTACAAAGCCGTCGTGGCCGTCAGATCGCGGGGTCGGTGGCGCAGATCAAGGCATCATCAGAAGGGATAATGAAACGAAAGGGTACTTTTATCGGCGGCGCCGTCCCAGACCGAGCGCGCGTGACGGTGGCGCGATTGTTGTTTTTTTTTTTTTTTTGAGATGGTGGCGCGATTGTTGACTGTGCTGTTTCCTTTGTTTTCAGGTTGAACCCAACCAAAACAAACGCTCCACCCGCGATTTGCTCCGCGCCCCGCGCCACGGCCGCCGCGCGATCGCATGTTCGACTTTGCGAGTGCCGAGGAAAAAAAGAAGCTTTCTTCCTCCTCTCCCGCGGCTCGCGGCCGTTTTCTTTTTGTTTTCCAAGGTCAATCTCGGCCGCCGAACCCGCGACATAAACTATGGCGGCGGAACAGAAACAGAGCCGGATACACCTGCGTGCTCCTTGTGCCGCGCACGTTTATGACTCGCATGCTCCAGAGAGACTTCCGTCGCGTCATTATCAGCTTGGAATCGTCGTCGTCCGTTCGTTCACCCGCCCGACTCTGCCAACCATGTTCATTCAGTCAGTCCATCCCGATCCCGTCCCGTTCAACCGAAAAAATTCGGCAAACGAAATTCAGGCCACAGTTGACATTCCACCTGACACGTTTACACCTTGTGGCCTTCTGCTGCGTTGATGCGCGTTTGTCCGATCCGGCGAGAGTAACATAAGCATGCATGTCAACGCATCCAAATTTTGACATGTTACCCGACTCCAACTCGTGACATGTCGACCGCTAGCTGTCAGTGCCGCGGCCGGAGTTTGGTAGTACTACTACTAGAACGCACGGCAATAGACCGGGGCTGCTAGCTGTGCCTTAATTTGATCCTCACTGCGTCGTCGTCGGTCCGAATGCGACGGCCGGCGAGCGAGCGAGCACGACAACTGAGCTTTCGGCAGGAGGCGTCGTTGCCACATACTAGTACTGTGCTGTACCACGTAGTACGTTGGTCGCTGGATCTGTCTCCCTAGAACTGTCGTCGGTTTCGCTGGTGTGCTCATTTGTTGTATCCACCCTTTCCCTTTCCTATCTACTGTAGCCTGGTAACATGGTTCTTCTTATGGAAAACGCACGTCTCGGTGCAACGAGCGGCACACTTGATTTTGCGTGCATGTTTCTAGTAGTTTCGGACCTGCGAGAGCTACCGAAACCGGAACCGACACTTGAAGAGACGAAGCTACAGCAACGGCAGCGGCAGGCTGGAAAGACGCCGGGCCATGCTAGCGACAGTGAAGTCAGGTCAGGGATCAACTTTTCCATCACTTGCTTGTGCTGGTCCTGGTGGTGCTAGATTCCAGGCCGCACCCATGCTCCCTCCCTCCCTCGCACTTGTTTCTCTCCACAGTCCACAGTACCACGGCTCCTCCGCCCCCACCTTCGCATGTGCCGCTGCGCGCACAAGGAAACGTGGCACACACTAGAGATGATCAGTGACATGCTAGCTCCTGCGGGGTCACACACACTCGCGTCCAGCTAATAATCTCGGCAAGAAAAAAAATACTAAAAGGGCCAGCCAGCTCGGTGCTTGTTTTTTTTTTTTTTTTTGAGGGAAGATCGGTGCTCGGTTGCTACACACGGGTGTACGTGTCACCGCGACTGTGGCGATCGCGACGGAACGGACGGAGCACCAGATGGAAGGGACCACACTGGAAGGGACCACACTTGCTTTGTTTGGGTTTTTTTAGCATTCTGGTACGCGATTTAGAGGTCGGGGTCGAATGTACACAAGGGGCATGCACACTTGTTTAACGATTGATCGATCCTTTTGTCCATTACTACTACATGCCAGCGGCGCGCCTGTGCTGACGCTCCTGCGTACGTGGGCGCCATGATTTGTTTACACATGATCAGACTAATGCATTAATCCGAGGCGTTGACAAGTGACCTACTAACAGGCAGCCTAGCTAGAAAACACATTGACCTAAACACTAAATGGTTTAAACAAGAGCTAGCGCTCTGAGGGGCAACGGATTTATTCGTCGGTGAGACGTGGGAGTTCAGATGCCGATTCCCCCGATCGATAATTTTACTCTGAATAGCCATCTCCTTTTGCAATGTCGTATACCGCCTGTGGTAATAACCATTGGACCTTGCTTCAGGCTGTGGACATGAAAACTATATGCTGTCGGTGCGAGTTCACAATCGTTCCCCAATCAATCAATCTTTTCGTCAGCGTATGAGCGACCACCGGTCCTATTCGTCAAACAGATCCGCCCCTTAACCATTTTCTTAAGTCCATATAGACAGTGACGTCGATGGGATGGGAGCTTCAGCTGAGATCGCATCGCGATCAGAGATTAGTTTTTAAGGACTGGTATACCACGGTTAGGCACAAGTTATACAGGTAGAATTTGAAATGGTTAGGCACGCGCTATCACGCGGAAGGAATCAAGAATAAGTGTAGAGTACCTACTACTAACAGAATATAACAACTTGATGCGCGTATAATTCAGTATGGTCCAAGAGGCAGAGGGAGAGATGCTAGTCACATCACACGGCCAGGGTTGATGGTCTCACACTCATCATTCCTTTGCCTTCGTACGTACGTATGACACTGTTATTAGTCCCCACAAACTGGTCCCTCGCGCTACACTACCGGACACACATTGAGCGTGTTCGGCTGGAGGAAAATCCTCCGGCTGCTGCTGCTCCTTCTCTCACTGTTGCTACAGTACGGTTTTCTTTCGCTACAGTGTTCTCTCTCACAAAAAACTGCAACTGCAACTGCATCCTCCAACCGAACAGGCTGATTATGAACGATGTGCTGCTCTCTCAGCTATACCCGCCAAGTGTTCATGAACTAGCATCAATACTTAGCAGCCACTTGGTAAGTCCATACCTCCAAATCGTATCTTAAGGTGTTAACAGTATTAATTGTCCATAACATTGCAACCACTACATTGCCACTTCATTTAATCCCAGTTAAGTAAAAAAGTAACATAAATCTCCCCGTTCCATTTTTTTTTTTCTGGCGCTTGAGAAACCTGCCACGAAGGGCGGGAGATGGCCGGAGCACATCAATGCAAGCCAGCAGCCGTGCCCTGCACGATGCAATCTGTGGATTCTCCTCGCAATTTGTTTATCAGAGCGGTGCTTTGCTTATAAACTATGAGATTCGTCAGCTAACCATGCATGCAGGGCGCAATTATCAATTCATGCTCTTCGATTAGTTTAAGCTCGACGTGCCTTGGGAGCACGAGATACTCCTCTTCGCTCAGCCCCGCACCGTGCGCAGGGCACGTTGTCACATGCGCTCACTGGGCCTAATTTGTCGGCAACAGCCTCAGCCAGTTGTGATTCCGAGGTTTTACTAACTTCACTCTGCAGCAACTGGGTCATGCACAACGGAATTGAGTAATCGAACGGCATGTGCTTGGTTTAAAAGTCACCGAACACTCGAGACACCCGTTTCTGTATCCTTGAGATAATGACAAATTAGGAGCACGGTTTTTTACTATGGTGAAACAGTTGTGGCTAATCATGTTTTCAGGGTGATAAAAGGTATCGTAAGATGCCCGCTGCTTGCAAAGTAGGAGTACGCACGAACCTTTCACGAGTTTCCTTTTATGAAAGCCGGATAAACGTCTGTGTTTCCTCTCACTCACGTTTGCTAGAATTTTAATTCCAATGTCTTGAAAAATAAAAGTTTCTTTTGTAGGGTCTGGAAATCATTTGGCTAGCCAAGGGGTTTCTTTTTCTTGAAAGGGAGGTAGTTTTGGTTTCTGCCAGTAAACCCAGGCAGGCGCCTAATTCTCAAGCACTCGATAAGTGTAAAATATTGTCTTTTTGTTGCTCATATGTACCATCACAGTGTATACCATTTATCTCAACAAATCACATAACAAATTGATCACCCGAAGCCCTCCAAGGGTGATCAGATCCTTGGCACTCACCAGATCACTTAATCAGCCATTGATCAAAAAACTGAAAGAGAAAATTTATATGCTGCTCTAGCTTCTTCTCTGTCATATCCTACATACATTTGGTCGATCTGCTCGCCATTGGCACAAAAACAAAACAACGAAAAGAACAAAAAAGGGGGATGAGATGAACACATGTACGCGTGGCGACTGGGCAGATTACTTGCCGCCATTGGCGGCCTTGTTGGCCTTGCGGAGGTGCGCGATGGCCTTCTTGAGCGTCGGCCGGAACCTCTTCATGTCGAGCCTGACGTCCTGCTTGTCGAGGTAGGCCTCCTTGAGCGAGTCCCAGCCCTTGCTCTTGACGCCGTCGGGGTTGGTGAAGATGACGTGGTCGCGCGGGTACTGGTCGATCAGCGTGCTCTCCTCCGGCGTGATCCGGTACTCGAGGTAGCGCAGGCCCATGTCCCTGGACGGGCCCCGGAAGTAGCTGGCCACGAACTCGAGCCCGCCGAGCGGCACCACCTGGATCACCACGCCGCCGGTGGGCAGGAACACCATGTTGGTGAGCCCGGCGCCGTGCACGCCCATGATGGCGTCGCAGCTGTTGGCGATCTCCGCGAACGGCGCCACCTCGTGCTCCCCCTCGGAGACCACCACCTCGAACCCGACCTTCTCGGCGCCGCGCACGATCTCCTCCGTGTTCACGAACCGCCGCGTGCGCGCGCGAGCGATCACCAGCAGCCGCGGCCGCGGCGGCCTTTGCTTCTTCCCCGACGCCGCGGCGGCGGCGGCGACGACATAGGCGGCGTCGCGCGGCAGGCCGTAGACCTGGCGCATGAACTTGGTGAAATCGAGCATGGAGTAGCCGTTGGGCGCGCGGCGCGGGTCGATGCTGAAGTCGTCGTGGCTGGTGAGCCCGACCTGGACGCGGCGGAAGCAGTGCACGCGCGGGTCGCTGTCCAGGTCCACCAGCTCGTACTTGGAGATGGCCTTGAACACCGGCATGAACTTGCCCAGCCACCACATCTGGAAGTCGGTCACCAGCAGCCGCACCTCGCCGCCGTACTGCCGCGCCGTCAGGAACAGCGGGAGGATCACGTCCGTGTACGCGTGGAAGTAGTTGCCCACGTACCCGCGGTCCGAGAACACCAGCGCCGGCACCTCGTGCCGCTCCGTGCACGCCGGCGCGGCGTCGCCGGCGGACACCGACCGTACCGTCAGCGCGCGGATGTTACGCATCGCGTTCGGGTCCGCCTTGCGCGGGTAAGGCTTGATGCGCCATGACTCCTCGCGGAAGGTGCGGTAGTCGGCGCCGGGGGAGGCCACCAGGGTCACCGTGCCGTTCGCGCCGACCACGCGGACGTCGCCGTCCAGCTCGCACCAGTCGATGCGCCGGTTCGACGTGACGTCGCACAGCGGCCTCCACTCCCGCAGCGGCGTCCCAGAATCTTCATCAAACCATCAAATTAAGCACGTTAGTGCTCCACTTTTGTTAGTTAATCACGGAATGACCGGCTGGTCAAGGAACGCATATATACTGTATTATGGAGGTAAAGAAAGCAAGGAAAGGAATGAGCTTGAGAGAAAACTGGTCATGCCGTAGACCCTACGAAATTATGATCCTAGAAACGGAGCAATCCATCAGCTATGGGAATGGGATTATGCTGCCTACATTGCTCTCATCTCTAGAAAGGCGAACGAACAAGAGACAGAGAGACACCGACGCAGAGGATAGCGAGTGGAAACAAAAGCAGTGGTCCAGACATCGAGCGCTGCGTCGTCGGGATAGAAGACTGCAAAAAAAATGCGTCCAAAAATACTTAGGTAGCGTTTGGATGCAAATAATAGGGCTATTATGCACTGTAGCTTGTCACATCAATACTTCCGGCACGATTTATGTGTACTAAACAAAGTCAAATCACAAAACTAAGTCCAGGACCCCCCCTCTATTTCGCGAGACGAACGTAATGAGGGTAATTAAGCCGCGATTAGACGATGGTTACTGTAGCATCACTGTGTCAAAACATTGATTAATTAGGCTCGTTAGATTCGTCTCGAAAAATAACGCCCGTCTGCAGAAAGGTTTTGCAATTAAATTTTATTTAGTACCCTTAAATAGGAAGATTCTTTTTACTTTAGAGGGTAGAACTTTAGAGGGCTCTTCATCCGAACGCTACCTTAAACTATCGCCTGAGCAATCTGCATTTTGCATCTACGCGCCTCACAGCATGGAGAATTGCAATCAGGGCCCTTTTCTTCCTCCTCTGAGTCTCGGTTTCAATTTGGGTTAGCTGCTTACTGCAGATTTGAATGAAGCTAAGAAGGATTAAGTACCTGCTTGCTTGATCTCTGGAACCTGTGGAATCTGCTGCTCAGCGGGAGCCTTAACCTCTTTAGAAGGAAGAGGAATTTGCTCAACAGGAGCTGGAAGAATGGCAGGATCAGATGGAACGACAGAGGGGGAACTGCCGTTGCTGCTGCTGCTGCTGCTGCTGGGCTCATTGTTCTTCTTGTTAAGTTTAGCAATAGCATCCTGAACTACAGGGGGGGAGCCGCCATTGACGTTGCTGCCGGAGTCGTTCTTCTTTTTGTTAGCATAAGCAATAGCATCCTGAACTTGCAGCTCCTCATCCTCAAGAACACCTGACCATGAACAGCAACTTGTCAAATCCTGAATCTTCAGCTTTCCCGCAAAAGGAAACAAGAAAAAAACTTGCTTAATAGAAGCAGTTACTAGTACGAATCAGAGAAAAAAACAAAACCTGATTCTTGCGTGCCGTTGGCGGATTCCTCCGACGCCACGGCAGGAAGAACCGCGGAACCGCCAGTGGCGTCACCGTCCTTGGCAGGAACCTCATCGTCCTCGCCGCCCACCGCGCCAGGATTCGGCGCCGCCGCGGAGGCGACGAAGACGCTCGCGTCACCGCTATCTCCCACAAACGTCTCGTCCTTCCTCGTGTCCTCCGGCGACGCATTGCGACCCGAATCTGAAATGAAGACACGAAAAACAGTTGGAAAAAGGAGACGAGAAGAAACAAAAACCCAATCTTTGCCAGATTGGAGCTTGCGTGCTCGGCGGTGGAAGTACGAAACGCGCGAGCCGAGCTCGATCCCCACGGACAAGCACGCTCAACCAATCAATCAATCTCGAAATGATTGCTGCTAGCTCGCGGTTTACCTGAGCCTGAAGAGGAAGTTTTGCCGTCGTCCTTGTCGAGCACCTCCGCTTTGCTCCCTTCCTTCGACAATGCCTCTCGGTCCGGCACGTCCAAATCTGAAGGTAAGGGGAAAGGAGGAGGAGGAGGAGGAACGGTCAGGTGGCGGTTAATTCGTCGATTCGTACAGCAAGCTAGCTATACTGTGATGTTTAATGTCGGTAGCTGGTCTTGCTCCCAGTACTCTCGAGGATCTCAGGGATTAGCTGACGTCTCACCTAATTGATGCTTGGAGGAGCCGTCCGCGGCGCTCACCATCGAGCCAATCCCAGCCACATTCTCTTCAGACGGGCTCACTGCCATGGAAGAAAGGGAGAATAGGAGACTCGTCAGCCATGGAAGCAAGAAGGGGAGCCAATGCAGACAGACATCGGCAGAACACGGCTGTGGGCTTACTCATGGCGATGTGGATGGCGTCGAACTTGGCGGTGGAGAAATAGGCGCAGGTGACGAGGAGGAAGCCGGCGACGAGACCGATGCCGAACTTGCGCGGCTCCACGCGGCTGAAGCTCTTGACCAGCTTGGCGTCGTGGTGGCCGCCGTAGCTGTACGGCCGCTTCCCGCCGCCGTCCATCCCCATGCCGCACCTCCCCTTCTCCCTCTCTCTTTCTCTCTCTCTAGAGCTCTCTAGACTCCTCTCCCTCCCGAGTACGGCACAGGCGCGGCGCTATAAACAGCTAGCTACCCAAGCCCCACGCACGCGTTTCACCACCTCATGTGGAAGAAGAAGCTATTGCGGTGAGGTGGTGTCCAATAATTTCACACTCGTGAGCTCGGGGTCAGGGTAGGGGGTGTGGGGTGTGAACGAATGAGTGAGAATACAAGGAGGAAGAAGAGGGAACACGACCAGCAGAGAGCAGCCGCGCAGCACAGGGAGGTGGGGCGGAGTGGTGTCCCGTTCCTCTCCCTTGCCATCTCCATTTATTCCTCCTTAACTCATGGCACCGTGTCCGCCCGCTAATGCTACGCCGCTACTCCCTCCGTCCCTAAATATAGGGCTTTCTAGCCTTATGCGTTTTTCCCTTAATGTAGGGCGTTCTAGCAAAAGGTGAGACCCACATGTGGAATCGTTTCTTCCAACCCAGCAGCGCAGCCCATCCCTTGCGACCCCACCCACTCTCACGCGCCGCACCCGGCTCCCGAATCTGCCTCCCTCGCTCACGCGCATCCACCTCGCTCCCGCATCTTAGCAAGCGCTGCGCCGCCTCCGCATCCAGCGCCGCCACCGCATCCCGCGCCGCGCCGCCCTCAGCACCGCTCGCGCGCCGCGCCCGGCTCCCTCGTCCCGCGCCGCACCCGGCTCCCGCATCCCGCGCCGCGCAATGACCCGCGTGGAGGCGGCAAGGGGCGGCGGCGCCCCAGACGCCATGAACAAGTCCAAGGGCGGTGGAGGCTCTGGATCCATGGAGGAGGCAAATGGAGGCACGCCCGGCGGCAGGGTTGAGTCGCGGAGGGGCGGCGACTCGGCCGGCATGAAGGAGGGAAGTGGCGGCGGGCCTGGCGGCAGGGCGGAGTGGCGGAGGGGCGTCGGGCTCGCCGCCGTGGAGGAGGCGACGAGCGGCGGCGGCCCCAGCGCCAGAGAGGAGCAGAGCGGCCCTGGCAAGAAGGAGAAGGCAACAAGCGGCGGCGGCCCCAGCGCCAGAGAGGAGCAGAGCGGCGTCGCCGGTGGCGGGTCCAGCAGTGGAGGAAGCTTGTGTGCGCGTCAGAGAGGAGCAGAGCGGCGTCACCTCATTCAATGCATTTACTCTCTTGTGTGCGCGTGTGTATCTTTTTTGGCTGCTTAGAGGGGTAATGCAGTCATTGTTACCTCCTGCTATTTCCTGGATTCAAACCCAGAACGCCCTACAAAGAGGGACGGAGGGAGTAGTATTCTTTTCTTTTCTTTCTTGTTTTCTGGAGGCAGCCATTTCTCTTTCTTTCAGGAAAAAAAAAAAGCAACGCAGATACTGATCTCAACAGGTCTAAACAATGGAGAAGGCTGGCTGACCACTGGCTACTAGGGTAACGTGTGGAGAAAATTACTCCGATTTCTATGGCCGGGTGGTGGTCTAAGCACGATGGACTGAAGACTTTGGCAGAAACAGCCGGATGGCCCGGATCAGTTAACATGGACAACTGTGCTTAAACAAATTAACATGGACAATCAAGATCTAGAACTGCAAATGTGAGATTGGGAATCTGCAAGTTCTCGTGTGATGGATCGATACCGATCTCCTTTGAATTTGATAAATGCAGCTATCTATCTTATTTTCCTAAAAAAAACACACACATCTATCTTTTGTGCAGTGTAGTATCTATCGTTCCACTGCGTTAATGATTGAGCAGTACTGTTGGAACGTGCTTGCACGTCCCATTGCACGGCCGTCAGAATCTCTAAGCGCAGTACCGCCTAGTGCTTGCGCTGAACGAGTGAAGTGCCATTAGGACAAGAAAAACGCGCCAGACCCTTGTGTCGGTCGCTAATGACAGGCGAGAGCGTGCTCTGAGTTGCGTTGATCGTGTGACCCATCGGTCTAGTGAAACCTTACCTAGAGGGAGAGAGACGGCGGCATCGATCTGTCCATGCGTGCAGCGTTGGACTTTGCCTGATTCGCTTGCATTGGCTTTGAGAGAGTGGGCTCAAAAGATGTGGCTTCCTTGCGTGCTTTCTGTGTCGGCTTCCACATGGGCCCGTCCGCGAGGAACAGCGCGACAAAAGCCGTCCTGTTTTGTTTCTGTTTGCAGCATGCAACGCCACAACCAAGCTCGTCTTACTGCATCAGCAGCAGCATTACTACTCTCTCGTGCCGTAATTTGTACCAACTGGTACTGCAAGAGTAAAAGAGGAAAATCTTTATTTGGCTCTTGTAAAGTTTATAGTTCTTTCCTTGGCCTAAATTGAAAAAAAGTTATCTATATGACCTACTCCCTCCATTTCAAATTACTTGGCGTTTTTCATTTTTAGAAATCACGTTTGACCGTTCGTCTTATTCAAAAAATTTATGCATATATAAAAACAAATAAACCATGCTTAAAGTATCTCTACTGATAAAACAAATCGTAATAAAATAAATGATATTTGCACAAATTTTTCAAATAAGACGAGCGATCAAACGTGATCTCCAAAAGTAAAAAACGTCAAGTAATTTGAAATGGAGGTAGTAAGTTGCAACTTTCATTCCTTTCTTAGCCCTTCCGTCAATTTTAGTGCTAACGGTGTTAATTGTGTGTTGAAATGACCTTTATACCCCTGACATGAAATAATTTCGAAATTTCGGAACAAATAAATAATTCCTACATTGTAATTTCAGAACAAATAAATAATTTGGAAATTGAATTTTAATTGGGAACAAATAAATAATTTTAAAATTGTAATTTCAGAACAAATAAATAATTTCAAAATTGAATTTTAATTTTGGAACAAATAAACAATTTTAAAATTGTAATTTCGAACAAATAAATAATTTTGAAATTGAATTTTAATTTTGGAACAAATAAATAATTTTAAAATTATAATTTCGGAACAAATAAATTATTTCAAAATTTCGGAACAAATAAATAATTTTGAAATTGAATTTTTACACTTTCAATCATGTCAGTGGCATAAGGGTCATTTCAAACCAGACTTAACACCGTTAGCACCAAAAACTGATGGAAGGGCCAACAAAGGATTAAAAGTTGCAACTTGGGTCATATAGGTAACTTTTTTTCGGTTTAGGCCAAGAAAGGAGCGAGGAACTTTACTATGGCTAAATAAAGAATTTTCTCATAAAGAGTAAATCTGAGCTTTACAGTACAAAGAGCTAATCGTCGTCTTGAATGGAAAATGTTTTTTTTTGGTCCTTTGGATGGTGAAGTTTAAATTGTAGCACGTGCATACTTTGTGCTGAACTCCAGCAAGGGACCTTCTAACAATCACCTTTACCTACAAACGATCACTGAAGGCTGGTACACGATCCGGGTGCTATACGTGGTGCGCGATACGCAGCGACTCGCAGGCATTGCTTCTGCTTCTGTGTTAAATGCGGTCCTCGCACCGTCGCACGGTTATCCGTTGCTGTCTTGTCATCACTCTCTTCCTTCACCAGGTGCTCAATTCTGCGATGTCTGAATCTGGTAAAGTGAGTTCGTTCGGCAAACTGGTCAATTTCGTCCGTTCCACATCGCTACATGCTTGATTAATTCCGAAACCGAAAGGAGGCCTACCGGTCAGTTTTTCTGGAACTGCTCAACTGAATGCCACTGCGTCGAGAAAATACCGTTTGATTTGAGCGGTGGAAAACAAATAAGTACTCCAACAATGTTCAATACTCCAAGAACCGCCAAGGAAAATGCCAGTACTACCGAAAGGAGTAGTAAGAGCAGTCAGTCTCAGTGCATGGCAAACAATAATGCACCAAGAACCGGCAAGGACAAGGCAATGAAGACCACATGGTACTTGAGTACACTGTATTATACGCCTGCGCATACAGCCGCGACGGTTCCATACTCCATGCCCATTCTCGGGACGCAGGTGGGCCTACGTCACCTACCTTAGTTTTTTTTCTTGAACTGCTGACGTCACCTACCTAGTTGCCGGTGAATCAACCAGGAGAAGAAGAAAGAATATTGCCACATCGGTGCATCCTGGACGGCAAGCCCATTTCTCGTCTCGGTCGCCGATCACCGTTTGCATTTGGAAATGCGCGGTTGCTGCTGCGTAGTATCCGTTGTTGTTGCCGCCACCGGTTGGCCCGGGCTGCATTTGGTCAGACATGCACGTCGCCGATGTCGCGCCGGAATCTTCCGTCCGCCCCTGCTTTCCATGGTTGGCTCCTTGGCCACTCCCTCGGTTGCCTTACACAGTGCCAGCAGCCACCAGCTTCTCTCCTCTCCTGTCTCCTCTGCTGGCTGCTGCTTTGCTTTCCATGGATGGCTGACTGACTGGCCCCTTCGTCCTCGCTTCCTTCCACGAGCATCTCCTGAACAGTGTTGAAAAAGACGCGTTGTTTTCTCAGAGGGGGCCCAATCGGTGCACGGATTATCGCGTGTTGATCGAGGATCAGGCGCGCCAAATTTTGGGGGCCCAGGACAGGACAGGAAAGCCTGGCCTCTTTCGTGGGCACAAGAGAACAGCAGAGTGTTTGGTTGGTGGCGTGCAGTGTGCAGAGAAGGCGGGACTAGAGTTCCAAGTTCAGATTCAGAGACGAGGTTGATGAAAGTAGTAGTAGTAGTACATTTTTTTTCGTAGTAGTAGTAGTAGTACATTTTTTTTTCATGAAAACACGCATGTACGTTTAGTGGGAGCAGTAGAAGTTTCGCGAGGAACAGAAATTCAAATTGTACGTGGAACCGGCCTCGGAAAATTTTTGTTGGCGTTCCTCGGGGTGATCACCACAACTATGACGGCGACGGCCTTTCCGAGCGAGTGTCGGTGCAAGCTGCCGCGCCTGTGGAGAGAGATGGCGTGGAGATGCCGGTCCACGATGCCTGCCGCTGCCGGCCTCTGCCGAACGGGACCCAAGTCATCGCCAAGAAAGAGCAGAGCAGCCATGAGCCACCCAATCATGCCTCCGTCCACGGGTACCCTTTTTCACATGTCTAAATTCAATTCCAACGTTTTCATTTTTCAGACGATTGTTTCAGTTCAGCAAAAAAGCTTATAGTCTTAGAAAAGGATAATGAACAGCAGGCTCACTTGTTATATTTTTAGATGGTTCAGTTGTATAATATGGACGAGAAGCGTTCTCACGGGAGATCAGAAAGCACATAATTCAAGCGCATCATTAATTGGAGCTCTTGGATTTTTCGTTAGCAAAATGCGTACACTTGTTGTCACCATGATTCCCCGTCGCCGTGTAAAGATATCCTGAGCTACTACATAGAACAGAGCTACTTTTTGCCTACACGACCCGTGCACGTATATCATATGGTGCTGGAGTATCAGTCTATCAGATAATACATAGGAGTACCATCTTTGTTCTGTTTGTGATTCGGACAGGAAATGACACACAGACCACTCGAATGAAGATGGAGGGTGGTGTTCACTCCCTGTACTGTCAGCTAGTGCAACGAGCATTGGAGGCAGCCAGATAAGTCAAAAGTATCACTCAGCGTGATACCTTTCTTCTATAGCTTTCCTTTTCATTTTCGAAATTCCTTTTTTTTCGAATCATTCATTTTTGAGATTCTTGCTGAGGATCTCAGCACAATCTGATTTGGGAATTCTCGAAACAACAGGCTACATCTGATTCTCGGTGACTAGCGCCTGCCGCTAAGCAAAACAGCATTTGCTCATTTGGGCCATAATAATACTTCAAGCTTCACCTACAAGGGAGTGAACACCCTTGGGCCGTAGTACATCATAAATAAAAGTTAGGCCCAAACTCAATTCCAGCCCAGGAACGGCGTCAGCCCATTCATCTACTGCAGGAGCTCCATGGCGCGGCGCAGTGCACCCCGGAACCGGCGACGTCGATGGTGACGTTCTGGCCGACGAGGTACGTGTCCCGCAGCGCCATCCACCCCTCCCGCCGCACCGCCTCCGGGTCCCTCAGCACGCGGTGCTCGCGCGGGTACCGCAGCGCCAGCGAGCTCTCCTCCACGGCGACGCTGTAGTGCACGTAGCCGAGCCCCGCGTCGCAGGCCGGCGCCCCAAAGTCCTCGCTGGCCATGGCGTCCAGCCCGCCCAGCGGCACCACCTGCACAACCACGGCCCCCGCAGGGAGGAACACCAGGTTCGCCAGCCCGGCGCCGTGCACGCCCACCAGCACGTCGCGCGCGTTCACCTCCCGCGCGAACGCGCCCAGGTCCGCGTCCCGCACCGGCTCCGCGACGGCCGCGTCGAACCCCGCCGCGGCGGCGGCGCGGGCCACGACGTCGATGTTGGTGAACGTCCGGGTCGCCTTCCGGGAGATGATCAGCAGCTTCGGGCGGTTCGAGGTGTGGTTGCCGCCGCGGACGCTGCGGAGACGGATGGCCGTGTCTCTCGGCAGGCCGTAGGATCGCCGGACGAGGCGGGCGAAGTCGGCCATGGAGAACCCCCCGCCGGTAGTCCGCGCGGCGTCGACGCTAATCTCCTTGTGAAATTCCAGGCCGACGGTGACGAGAGGGTAGCAGAGCACGCCGCCTCCTCCTCCGCCACCGTCCATGTCGACGACGTCGTGGCGGGAGAGCCCGCGGAGCAGCGGCCCGTACCTGTCCAACCACCATGGCTGGGCGTCACAGACGAGGAGGTGCACGTCGCCGCCGTACCGGCGCGTTGTGATGAACAGCGGGACCAGCACGTCGGTGAGGTCGTGGAACATGTTCCCCGCGTAGCCGCCGGCCGAGAACACCACCGCGGGGGCGGCGTGCCTGGCCGTGCATTGGAGAGCAGAGTCATTGGTGGGATGCGACGAGGCGACGAGCACCTCAGTTTTTTTTTTTTCGATAAGAGAGTTGCCCATCGGTTTTCATTAAAAAAACCGTTCCATCTCCATAGCCTGATACAGCAAAACAAGATTATGCCTGAGCTTTTAGTTCTGCTCGGCATAAACTTGGACAGAAGCCAGCACCCCTCTCATGCTCTTGGCCATAAGTGAACTACAGATTTAAGACTCAATGTCACACTACCCAGGCGACTACCAGCTACTAGGTACTATACCATCAGAGAGTTTTTTCTTCAGACTGTCTCCCCATACTACGCAGTACCAAACAGAAGAATCATCCTGCTTCCAATGTACTTCTCATCGGCGCCCAGCTTCTTGCTCGACCATAGAAGTCCCTGGCCACCGCCCTCAACCTATCAGCCCCTTGACGTAGTGCTTCCTGCTCCCCGCTTTTCTGCAAAAGAGACCAATGATCAATCCAAGCACAGACAGCAAAGACTACAGCTGTTGGGTCAGCTGGTATATTATTCCTAAAGCACATGTTGTTTCTAGCTTTCCATATGCTCCAGCAAACTGCTGCCACACCCACAGTCATGAGTTTCTTACTGTTACCTCTTCCATTTCTTTGCAGCCACCCATGCATGGCATCCTCAATGTCAACGGGTGAATTTTGCAGGTTAAAGGTCCAAGAGATAATGTTCCACAAGAACTGAGCAATAGGACATTTGAAAAACAAATGTGTGACTGTTTCTGATACACCACAGAAGCCACAGCACTTGTCTCCCTTCCAACCTCGTTTAGCTAAGTTATCTTTAGTAAGAACTCTATCTCTAATCATAAGCCACAAGAACACTTTGATTTTCAAAGGAATTTTGACTTTCCAAATAAAACGATGAGGGAACTTAATTTCCTGATATTTTTGTGCTACGTAAAAGGAGTGTACAGAAAACTTCTTGCTTACAGTAAGTCTCCATTTTAATCTATCCATCTCATCACTCAAGGAGAACCCAGCACACATTGACTGTAGTTGTTGCATTGTGCTAAGGTCTCCCCCCATAACAACCTCCTGAATCTTATGTTCCCCCATCCATCCCTCAGTACATCAGCTACAGTTACTCTCTTATTAAAAGTCAAATTAAACAATCTAGGGAACATACTTTCAAGAGTTTGGTCTCCTAGCCACTTATCACACCAGAAACTTGTTCTTTCACCATTGCCAATCTGTTTTTCGCACATACTCAGAAACTTGTCTTTGTTTTCTATGATACCTACCCAAAAATGAGAGTCCCCCTGCTTAGGCTTAACATGCCTCAAGGTCTCATTTTTAAAATATTTGTTTCTAAGGATCTGCTGCCACAAACCTTCCTCATTCTCTAATTTCCACAACCACTTACTTAAAAGACAAATGTTCATACACTCTAAATCTAGCACACCCAATCCACCTTGGTCCATGGGCATACACACTTCAGGCCAGCTAACTAGGTGGTATTTCTTAATCCCTTGGTCTGATTGCCAAAGTAATCTGGATCTAAAAAAATCCATCCTTTTTTTAACCCCCACAGGCAGCCTATAGAAAGAAATCATATAAAGAGGTACATTTGTTAAACTAGATTTCAGAAGAGTAAGACACCCCCCTATAGATGCAAAATTACCTTGCCAGCACCCAGTCTTATTTTCCATCTTGGTTTCAGCTGGTTTCCAGTCAGCATTTTTCAATCTTATAGCATCTACAGGGAGGCCTAAGTACTGCAGTGGGAAACTCCCACTTTTGCATGTGAAAATTTCTTCTAGTTGGGTTCTATTAGCCTCTGCATTTCCTAGACAGAAGACTTCACTCTTATGAAAATTTATTTTTAAACCAGACATTTGCTCAAACAAACACAAAATAAATTTCAGATTCCTAACACAACCAAGTTCATCTTGAGAGAGAAAGATTGTATCATCTGCATACTGCAGAATTGACACACCCCCCTCTATCAAATGTGGTATTAAGCCCTTCACATGGCCATTTATTTTGGGCTCTTTCAATCAAAATTGTGAGTGCATCTGCTACAAGATTAAACAAAAGGGGGGACAGAGGGTCCCCCTGTCTCAGCCCCTTGTGTGTGGTAAAGTAAGGACCAAGTTGATCATTAATTCTAATTGCTACACGTCCACCCCTAACAACAGACATAATCCAATCACACCACACTGGATTGAACCCTTTGCTATTAAGAATTTGAAAAAGAAAATCCCAGTTTACTTTGTCATAAACTTTTTCAAAGTCTATCTTAAACAAAAAACCATCCTGCTTTTTTACTTTTGACCTGATGAAGAGTTTCATGTAGAATCAACACACCCTCCATGATAAATCTGTTTTTAATAAAAGCAGTTTGATTCCTAGCCACTAACTTGTCTATTACCATAGCTAACCTATTTGTCAATAATTTGGTGATGATTTTGTAACTAACATTTAGGAGGCAAATCGGTCTGAATTTTTGGATAATCTCTGCATCTTTAGTCTTAGGGAGCAGAGAAATATCTCCATAATTCAGCCTTTCGATTGGTAACTCTCCTTTATGAAAATCAGTCACAAGGTTCATCAGATCATATTTAATAGTTTCCCAAAAAACTTGATAAAACTCAATGGGGAGGCCATCAGGACCAGGGGCCTTGTTGTGTTCCATTCCAAACACAACCTTGTGTAGTTCCTCAAAACTAAAAGGTTCAGTCAGGGATCTATTATCCTCTGCTGTCACCTTTCTTTGATCGGGGAACTCCATGGAGATGTTCCTCCTTTCCTCCGGTCCAAACAATTTCTTATAAAAATCAGTAATGTACTCTCTAAGCTCATTATCTCCTTCTATCCTACCTTCCTCTTGTTCTAAATATAGAATCTTACTCTTCCTTTTCCTGCCACTTGCCTTGATCTGAAAATATTTAGTATTTGCATCTCCTTCCAGGAGGTCTCTTTCTTTGGCCCGTTGCCAAATCTTGGTGACCTCCTCTTTTACAATATTCAACTGTGTTTCCAGGTCCAACTAGGGATGGCAATGGATGCCCGTTACCCGCGACCCGACGGGTTTTTCTCCTATTAGGGGGAGGGTTTGGGTGGAATATTATACCCACGGATTAACTAATGGGGATAAAGCTTGACCCAATGGGTGAGCCGGGTTCGGAGACGGTTTGATAAAACCCGAACCCGCCACCCGTGACCACCCGTCATCACTCATTATTCAATTTATTTATATTGTCATATTGTGCCTTGTGTTGAATACTTTGCTTATGTGCTCAAGTGACTCATGACTTTGTCAACTTGATGATTTGGGTTTGAACTACAAAACATGTTTTTCTGTTATTTCTCTTGTATTTGTTCAATTATGTCATTTTCTAGACAATATATATGAATTTTTACTTACGTTACGCTCAAGTAACATTGAAATGCTTGGCGGGTAATGGGTACCCGATGGGTGGATTTCACCCGATGGGTTTGAGTTTGGGTTAAAATCTCCACCCGTGACTCTTATTGGGTTATCCAGCGGATGTTTTTTCTCTTCGCGGGGTGTGGGTCTGAGGAGGCTAAACCCAATGGGTTTTCACCCGTTGCCATCCCTAGGTCCAACTTTGTGCATCTTTCTGCACTAGTTAGACCCAGAGTTTCACTTCTCCTATCTATCTC
The DNA here is from genome assembly GCA_012490785.1 of Eragrostis nindensis. Classification (NCBI taxonomy): domain Eukaryota; kingdom Viridiplantae; phylum Streptophyta; class Magnoliopsida; order Poales; family Poaceae; genus Eragrostis; species Eragrostis nindensis. The sequence goes on along the minus strand of JAAXCT010000001.1, from coordinate 4,000,173 downwards.
ATCTATTTTATTTGAAAGTTCATTTCTAAGTTTCTTATATCTACCTTCTACACTGATGTTCCAACCCTTTAAGAACTTCCTTAACCTTCTAATTTTACATTGCCAGATATCTATACTACTTTTCCCTTTTACAGGCAAATTCCAATTCTTCACAACCAAAGTAAAAAAATCTTCTCTCTGGAACCAACACAACTCGAATTTGAATGGTCTTGGCCCTTTGTGGGGAGAGCCCGTATCCATCACTAACGGAGTGTGATCTGATTCCTTCCTAACCAATGCTTTAACAGTAGTAAAAGGGTATTGTAACTCCCAATCGGGACTACATAAGATCCTATCTAGTTTTTCAAAGGTTGGATTTTCCTGATTATTGGCCCATGTGTATTTCCTGCCAATCAGGTCCAACTCCTTTAAATTATTATGTTCAATAATAGCATTGAATAAAAAACTCCACTTGTTTGTCCCCCCTGGTTTATTCTTTTCATGGTCCCATCTAATTACATTGAAATCACCTCCTACCAGCATAGGGACATCCTGTTTCTGACAGACATGAGACAGGTCAGCTAGGAATTTTTCCTTGCCAGATGTCTGTGCAGCCCCATACACCACAACCAGGTTCCACTTGAAATCTAGAGTTTTGTCTCTAACAAAAACTCTGACATAGTGCTTCTCTACCTCTACAGCAATGACATCAAAACAATCTAAATTTACTCCAACTAAAATCCCCCCTGATTGGCCATCAGATTGTGACCATTGCCAAACAAAATTTTTTCCTCCGGCAGCTTTTTTCAACCAACCAACAGAGAAATCATGTTTCCTTGTCTCCTGGAGACCGATGAAGTCAGCCCCTTTTTCTACAATCATTTCTCTGATAAAATTTATTTTCTCAGGGTCTGCAAGACCCCTGCAGTTCCATATGATTCCTAACATTTAATCAGGATTTTTTCTTCGGCCTGCCCCTCTTTACTTTGGGTTTCACACTAATTTGTGAATTGCCCTTTCCTACCTTAACATTTCTTCCTGATGGGGACCCTAAGGATGCATCTATTATGATCTCTTGGGTCTCCTCATCAGACAACAATTCTAAAATTAGGCTTTCATCAAATTCCTCTAATGTAGTTTCCTCTACTGCCTGTGTATTCTTGTTCGTAATATTTGAGAAATATAAATTCACTCTAGCTTGTTCCAGGGACTTAATAGTTTCTACTGCACTATTAACTGAAACATCACTAAAACTAACTTGTAGATCTTTAGCAATATCAGATAACAAAGAGGTACTAGCATTACAAACTGAGAACACAGGGTTTTGGGTTTCTTGTGTGAATTGCCCATTATCCACTAACTCACTATGACGTCATCCCTCAGTTACGTGGGCGAGCGCGTGGCGGTCGGCCTTCCTCGAGAGCGGCTTCATCCGCCATGACTGAGGCTTCGCCGAGGGATGGAGGTGGACGATGGTGGCGTTCGGGAGGACCCGGACGTCGCCCTTCAGCTCGCACACGTCCGATCTTGGGCTCGAGAAGTCGCACAGGACTGGACCATCGCTTCTGCCTGCACCATGAAAACTTTCAGGTATAATTTTACAGCTTGTAAATTCTGTAGCAAATAAGAAGCTTTGGAATTTTTTTCTTTTCGAGACATTTTATGGCGTTTGCGAGGTACCTAGAGGTCCTCTTTTTTTAATGTTCTGGGTATGAATCTGAAGATGCTCAAGATACCTGAACGATGAGGTCCTATCCTTCTGTCTTCCAACGTTGCTGAAGAATCTACTGAAAACAATAAGGTCACTGCAATCACAAAGAGAAGGAAAATAAATAACCCCTCACTGGTGGAAAATAAGAGGACAGGGTTAGTGCAACAACTTACAAGTTTGCATAGGAACCGCGTAGTGCCTGAACATTGTCACAAGTGACATCGGCACTAGAATGCATCCTGCAAGCAGTACCAATCCAACTTTGACAGCAAAATTGCTGATGAAGTGGCTCTGCGCCCGGCTATTCGGGCTCTCCCCCGCCTTCAGCTCGCCGCTGCACATTGCAACTCGCATCTGCTACCGGCTGTGCCTCTTGGCTGGCTCTGTTACAAATTATAGTATCTCGCCATTTTTACATTAATCTGTGGTGCGATCGAGAGAGGCATAGATCAATGTAATGTCCGTAGCCTCGTGGTACGTAACAAAAAAATGTGAAAATGGCAGTCAAACGAGGGACAAGTTGCGAGCAAGCGTGGTTAACCACGTTGTTTATCGAACAGAACATTCATTGTGATTCTTCTTTTACTCGAAACTTCTGCTGATCCGTTTTGGTCACATGCACGTTGTCTTTACGTGACGTTTACCGCATTGCTAAATATATAATACTCACTTGAAACACTCTTGCAGATGCGTATACTGTAACAATATGTTCATTACGAATATGTTTGATCCCACAAACTAACAGTTAGCTGACTAATTTCAGTTCACAGGGCTTCAAACAGACACGCACGTCGCCGATGTCGCGGCGGAATCTTCCGTCCTCCCCTGCTTTCCATGGATTGAGGGAGCAGTAGAAAATTAGCGAGAGGAAAAAAAAAAATCATTTTGTTTCGGGGAACCGGCCGAGGAAAAACTGTTCCGCAGGTTGAATCAATTGGTCAATGTCTACCAGGACGACGGCCGCTCCGAGTGTCGGTGCCAGTGGATACAGACCTGACCGGGATCGTCGGGTTTCAGAGAGAGATGGCGTGAAGGTGCTGTCCGCGATGCCGAACTGGACCTTCTCAAGTCTCAATGCCAAGAAACAACAGAGAAGCCAACCAATCATGCCTCCGTCCACGGCTCTACTCCTTTTTCACATGTCTAAATTCAATTCCAGCGTTGCTCAATTTCATTTTCCAGACGACGATTGTTCCAGTTCGATGGCACGAACTGTATTATACGGTTCGGCAAAAGCGTGTAGTCTTTGAAAAGGATAAAAGAACAGGCTGTGTGTCGATAATTCACGAATGATGTGTGTATGATATCGCTCACTTGCATAATACGGACGAGACGAGAAGCGTTCTCACGGGAGATCAGAAAAAGCACACAATTCGGTCGCATGATTAATTGAAGCTCTTGGATCTTTTCGTTAGAAGACGTGTCGAGTTGTCGTCACGATGATTCCCGTCGTCGTCTAATAAGAAATCCTGAGCTACCTGGAGCGCAATTCAGCGTACACAAAACCTGCAAGTATGATGCTGCGGTATCAGACGACATTGTACTAGTACCATTTTTTGTTCTGTTTGTGATTCGGATAGGAGATGACACTGACCGCTCGAATGAAATAGAGGGTGTCCCTTTATTGTCAGCTACAGCATGAGCAACAAAAATTGGAGGCATCCAGATAAGTCACAAGTATCACTCGACGAGGTCCCCGTGTGGTGCCTTTCTTCTAGCTTTTGCTTTTCTTGTTCGAGATTCTTGATGAGCAGCTCTAAGCACAATCCGATTTGGGAATTCTCGGTTGGGCTGGTCTTCCGCATTGCTTAGGGCATACAAGCCTGATAACCAGAGACTCATTTGGGCCAATGAGTGATCCACAGATTGCTCTCAGCCAACTGGGCCACAAGAATGTCAGGCCATACATGACCTAAACGAAGCTTGGGCCGTAGTAACAAATGCTGTTCCAGCCCAGGAACTACATCACTCCATTGACTCGACTCCATTCTCCCGCAGAAGCTCCATGGCGCGGCGCAGTGCGCCCCGGAACCGAGCGACGTCGATGGTCACGTTCTGGCCGACGAGGTACGCGTCCCGCAGCGCCATCCACCCCTCCCGCCGCACCGCCTCCGGGTCCCTCAGCACGCGGTGGTCGCGCGGGTACCGCCGCGCCAGGGTGCTCTCCTCCACGGCGACGCCGTAGTGCACGTACCCGAGCCCCGCGTCGCGGGCGGGCGCCCCGAAGTCCTCGGCCGCCATGGCGTCCAGCCCGCCCAGAGGCACCACCTGCACTACCACGCCGCCGGCCGGGAGGAACACCAGGTTCGCCAGACCGGCGCCGTGCACGCCCACCAGCACGTCGCGCGCGTTCACCTCCTTGGCGAACGCGCCCAGGTCCGCGTCCCGCTCCGGCTCCGCGACGGCCGCCTCGAACCCCGCCGCGGCGGCGGCGCGGGCCACGGCGTCGATGTTGGTAAACGTCCGGGTCGCCTTCCTGGAGATGATCAGCAGCTTCGGGCGGTTCGGGGTGTGGTTGACGTCGTCGCGGCCGCCGCGGAGACGGATGGCCGTGTCTCTCGGCAGGCCGTAGGATTGCCGGACGAGGCCGGCGAAGTCGGCCATGGAGTAACCGCCGGGAGTCCGCGCGGCGTCGACGCTCATCTCCCGGTGGAACTCGAGGCCGATGGTCACGCGCGGGTAGCAGAGCACGCCCCTGCCTCCTCTGTCCATGTCGACGACATCGTGGCGGGAGAGCCCCCGGAGCAGCGGCCCGTACCTGTCCAACCACCACGGCTGCGCGTCGCTGACGAGGAGGTGCACGTCGCCGCCGTACCGGCGCGTGGTGACGAACAGCGGGACCAGCACGTCGGTGAGGTCGTGGAACATGTTCCCCGCGTAGCCGCCGGCCGAGAACACGACCGCCGGGGCGGCGTGCCTGGCCGTGCACGGGGGAGTACTAGCAGAATGGTTGGTGGGGTGCGACGAGGCGATGAGCACCTCAGTCACGCGGGCGAGCGCGTGGCGGTCGGCTTTCCTCGCGAGCGGCTTCATCCGCCATGACTGACGCTTCGCCGAGGGATGGAGATGGAAGATAGTGGCGTTCGGGAGGACCCGGACGTCGCCCTTCAGCTCGCACACGTCTGATCTTGGGCTGGACAAGTCGCACAGCACCGGACCATCGCTTCTGCCTGCAGAATGAAAATCTGTCGTCTGACTGACATTTGTTCAAATTTCTTCTATTTCATCGCGAGTGAGTGAGACTCGAGGTGACATCAGATTACATATGTATTATTGTGCATTAATGCAGCATGAACTATGGCCCTAGAAAAGTTTCAGGTATAAATTTACAGCTTGTAAATATCAAACAATCAGCTTCGGATTCCTCTGAATGTTCTGGGTATGAGAATCTGAATATGCTCAACATACCTGAACGATGGGAGCCTATCCTTCTGTCCTCCAACGTTACTGAAGAATCTACTGAAAACAATAAGCTCACTGCAATCACAAAGATAAGGAAAATAAATAACAGTCAAGTGGAAATAAGAGGCCAGGGTTAGTGTAAGAACTTACAAGTTTGCATAGGAACCGCGTAGTGCCTGAACATTGTCACAAGTGACATCGGCACAAGAATGCATCCTGCAAGCAGTACCAATCCAACTTTGACAGTAAAATTGCTGACGCTCTTCTTCTCACAAGCCATCTCGCAATGCTAAGTTCTTCGTGTATAGTTTGAACACAAGATATAAAGGACATTCTTTGCGCTGTTGCTATGCTTATATTGATCTACATATGACCTATGAAACCTTTCCCACTTTTCCTCTGTCAGTTCACACATCAAAAACTAAACAAGTGGTGTTTGTTGAAGAGATTCTTCACCAGTCAACGAAGCAGCACAGATCCTGATTGGGATATCGTGCAAGTTAGATGAGCAAACTCGACGAGGCAAAGAACAAAAGAAGTAAACTATGTGTCTCCCTCACCTTTTGGTTTGGTAGGAATGTGGTTATTGTGCATTACTGTTGAAAGTCCTCAGGTTTGTTACAGCAGAAAGTGAGGTTAGCAGCATACTCACTCAAAAGAAGTAGTATAAAGGATCTGGTAACTATCATAGTGTATCCCGAGAAAAATAAAACAGCATGTAAAGCTTTCAAATAGAGTCACTTTACTATGACAACATGCTATTTTCACTTTCAGAATTCATAACACAGTATACGTATCATTTACTCCCTCCGTTTTTGTTTTCTTGTCGTTAGGACAAGAAAGCTAGCTCAAATTTGCACTTTCTTGTCCGAGTACCACTGGAATCTGAGCATGATGCACAAACATATCGGAATGAATTAACGGCTAGATCTGGACGGGTGCCTTCAATGAATCAGTGGCAGAGAATGATGCATACCAAAAAAATAAAAAATATCATGATAAAAAGGCCTACATAGGTGTTGTTAAGTGTTGTACTGGCAGAGTACTGTTCCAATTAGGTCGTCCAACTCATTGATAAAAGAATTACATGGTTCTGTTCACATTCTAATCCTCCTTGCTAACATCTGAAGCAACCAAGAACAACTGAATCTCAAAAACTGGTAACAAATATTTATTGTGTTAGACAGTTAGGTCCAACAGTACCTTGAATTTCAGTGTCTTACACATCTATCTATCTTCATGTGCATTGTATTCCAAGCGAACCAAAAAAAAAAAAATCCTACAGAATTGTCATATCTCAAAAGATGCATGGCAGTAACTGCAAATTACAAAGAATCGGAATTTACATAATTGTCATATCTCAAATTTCTATCGACTACTCTGCTACGAATCTTGCCAAGATCAACCAAAAAGCAACAGGAATAATCAGGTCCGTGCCTTTTGCTGATCTATGATAACATTCATGATCCTCCCAGGCACATAAATTCTCTTCTTGATGCCCTTTCCAGCAATATATTTGGATAGTTTCTCATCTGAGGCTGCTATTTGGAATGCATCATCCTCTGAGCACGCTTTGTCAACAAGGATTGAACCCCTGGTTTTTCCATTGATCTGGACAGGGAGTATAATCTTTGATTCCTCTAAGTATTCACTTTTTGCCTAGACATGAAACAAACAATTCACTCAAATTTGCTGATATTGGGGAATACACAAGATATCACACCCTGACACCCATAGGAAAATTTCAAATTCACCAGTTACGTTGAATAGAGCATAAATAAGACGAGTATTCAATAGTTATATACGATAGGGAGCCTCCTTGAACTAAGCATATAGTTAGTGAATGTTGGATAATACTTTGATGTTCTGCAGGTGTATACTACTGACCGATATAATCATCCGTTAAACTTATATATTTGTTCAAGTGGGTGTGGCGGCTTTTATGCTTATTCAGATTAGATCATTCTACAGCCCAACAATCAATCGCTGTAAAAGCAGTTCAATTTTTTGACTGAATTTTCATTTTCAAATGAATCAGCGACAAGTGATTGATACTTTTCTCTCGAATACACAGGAGATGTGCACATCTTTTCTCCCAAATACAGACGGTTGATGCTGAAGCAGGATAGGTTTAACTTTACCTCTGGAAACAATTCATAGGCCAATGACTGCGAGTGTCCAAGACGAAACCAAAGCTCCTCAGCCAAGTGTGGTGCAAATGGTGAAAGCAGCAGAACAAAGGATTCAATTAGTGATTTTGGCCGGGTCTCCCACTGAAAGAGCAATTAAATGTCACATAGGGGATCCTGAAATCATTATCAAATTTTGTGCTTCCTCTATATACAAATGCATGTCGTTTTGTGCATGAAATGGTATGATACAGGCAAATTAGATTATTATTATTGCAATATGCTGATAAAATGAATTTTTTTACATAATACAATGGAAGCACTTGATGACTGGCATGATTAAACTTTCACTCAGTCAATCAAGATATCTTTTCTCATATTAGTAGTAGTTAAATCCTGAAAAGTTTGACTTCACCTTGTATGCAGCATTCACAAACTCCATCATTGCAGAAATTGCAGTGTTAAATCTTGTTTCTTGAATTTCCTCCGAGACCTACAAACCAAAATAATACAAAATACTCAGAACTGACATACCGCATCAATTGTAGGATAAGACTATGCAATGTTCAATCATACAGTAACACCACACTTAAGATTGTGGTAATACAACCTTGGAGTAGGAACATAGAACTATATGTAATGTCAGAAAAGTCTATTCATGCCGGCCTGAGACCTGTAGTAAGGCTTTATTCCAATTTATCCACCTCCATACTGGAATCTGATAACCTCAAAAACAACTAAAATGACAGCTCACAAGTGTTGTGGGATAAATTCATACACACACTTGTTCCCACACAACAAAACTGAATGTTATCGACGAGGCTCTCTCTCATACTGTGTAAGGCAATTTGAAGTTCCCTAAAAAACAGCTAGTACGTACAACATGCATAGTTTACATTTCAGAGTGCACAAGTGAAAGAAAGAACATTACATGGAAATTGTGACCTACCCTTGCAATGCATTTGTGAAGAACTCGAAGCTGATCCATGGTTGGTTCATCATCGGTAGTCTTGGTTCCATCTTTATATGATCCATCAGACAATGGTGGACCAACTATGAGTCTCCAAGTCCTTCCGAGAAACCGATGAACACCTTCAATTCCCCCAGTGCTCCATGTTTTTGAATCTCTGTATGTATCAAATATTCTGTCAGCTTTCCTTTCCAGAAATAATTGAAAATCATCTATAGAACTTGATGCAAACCTCAACGGTCCCATGAACATTTCGTATAAGCGAAGAGAATCAGCACCATATTCTGAAACCACATCATCAGGGTTGATGACATTCCCTCGACTTTTACTCATTTTGTAGGCGCGAGCATCTACGCGTATGTTTGGATCATCCTTTAGTACATAATGATCTCCAACTTTTGTAACCTTGCAAAGAAAAAGAAAACGAAAATCAAATACCAAGCTTTTATCATACTAGAATGGAGAATACAAGAGCTAGAACAAACCTTATCTGCAGCTATTTTTTCTTGGCAGCAATCAATCAAACTTGAACCTGAGTCTGCAGAAATCCATTTACCTTCGTTGTCTCTATATGCAGTATACTCAACCTGTTACTGAATCTGTTAGGACCAATAAAAAATATTGATAAACATTTGTAAATTCTTACAAAATATAGTTTCACCTACTTCTCCTAGTATTAATCCTTGATTTATCAGGCACTTGAAGGGCTCTTTAGTGGAAACCACGCCAATATCATACAGAACCTGAGATAAACCAATTAGTTAGAGTAAAGGAAAGCCAGAGAATAATAATATTTTTTCGAATGGTAGAATAAGGGACAAAAACCATTGAAACCAACTGATAAATACTGTTCCCCAGATTCCCAAAGAGCAGTGAAATTTGGCTAACATTCAACACTCCATCTTTGTATTTACTCAAGAAATAGCCAACTTAGTTCCCTGATTGTTTTCAATTTTTCACTCATCTTCAAGTAAAATAATAAATAGTATGATACGGATGGCAGCGCTAATTAAAAGCTATCAACAATTTTACCTACAGGGTTTGCATAGATTTGCACAAGATATATAACGAATTGTATAGCCTTCAATAAATTATAAAAATATTAAATGATTGAAGTTGAGTAAATATTAGAACCTTGTGCCAAAATCTTGCATAAAGCAAATGCAGAACAGAATGTTCAGCACCACCAACATAGATGTCGACTGGACCCCAGTACCTGCATGGTATACAAGAGAAACGTTAAACGCACCATAAAAGACGTCCTGTACTGGATCATATACGAAAGTAGGATGCACCTTTCTTTAGCCTTGTCAACCAACATACTCGAATTTTTGGGGTCCATGAATCTCAAATAGTACCTGAAATAACCATTCGAGAGCATAAAGAAAAGTACTCAACAAGAAAGGAAATATCTCAACATGTGGACAGTTTTTTAGACAACAGATGATCTAGCAATTAATCTGCTCTTCCAGGAGTCGATTTTGTACATCACAAAAATGCAAAGGATCTTCTATTATAAACAAAACTTCTCCAACCCATCTTAACAAAGATTACAAATATAAGGTCATGCCAATACCAGCATGATCCAGCCCATTGTGGCATGGTGCTTGTTTCTCTTCTTGCAGGCCTCCCAGACAAAGAATCGATGGCTTTAACCTGAAAAAATGCAGTAAAACAGTTTGAAAGTTGAGCTAGGTATCGCAAAAGTAAAGAGAAACACAAATGCGAATTTTGCTATAAGTAGAAGAAGCAAGCTTACAATGACAAGTAACAAGCAGTAGTTAAATTAATTTCATGACACTCAGGCAGGCAGCTATTTTCGTGGTCCCAAATGATCAGTGATAACATCAATTAATTTTTTTAGCAGAGTTTAATGACACAGCAATACAAATAGCAAAGACGAAATTTTTCTGTTGCAAATTTCCTTTTCCTCACTTTACAGAACTATTGTTTGATTTCATCCTCCATTATGATTATTTCATATTTCTCCAGGCATTCACAAAGGAATGATAGTCCCTTCAGTTTTTAATACATGACGTAAGGACGACTTTTGCTCTGCTCAGCTCACAGAGGGAGTAATTCCTCAGCATTAAACAGCTCATATACGTACCCAATTTGTTGCTTTTGTCAAAGGTGGCTCCCCAGTACCAGTCGGAGTGAAGTCGTCCAATTCAGGAAGCATTAGAGGCAACTCGTTTTCTGAGAGAGGCACCATTTCATCTGTATCATCAAGGTAAATCACAGGGAAAGGCTCACCCCAATAACGCTGTCTAGCAAAAAGCCAATCTCGAAGCTTGTAGTTAACCTGGCAGTTGGTTCCCCAATTAAAGCATCATGAAAGGAAGTAGAATGAAAAATACATTTGTTATAAGATGGAAGTGGACCAAGAAAGCACCTGTTTCTTTCCACAGCCATTATTCTCTACCCACTCAATAACTTTCAAAGCAGCATCTTGGGATAGCATACCATTAATGTTTAATCCAAACGAAGAATTGCATGAGTTTATCATGATACCCTCATCTGCGTATGCTTCCCCAGGATCACAATTGCCATTGGGTGGACTTACTACTCTAATGATTGGAAGTTCATACTTCATGGCGAATTCATGATCACGAGAGTCATGCGCAGGCACTGCCATAATAGCCCCAGTACCATAGCTGCAAAGTGGCGGTTAAAGTTTAGATGGTGCATGGAGTCAAAGACAATAAAACCAACAAAAAGCACAAAAAGAATTTTACTTTCCCCAATTATTTTTCAAATCTGCATAGATATACTAGATATTATTCCTTTATTAATTCTTGAGTAGATATGAAATTTAGTTAATTGACCAGGTTTCTTATATGTACCTGAATATCCAAATTAAAATATATTAATGGTGAACTAATTGAACTCTTTCCTTAGTATCCTTTTTGTGTATGATTATGACCCCTCTTGCCTTGGTCCCAGCTTGAGGGGTTCGTGTACGGACCGGTTTTTCTTCCCTATATTATCTCCTGCGTATTCAATAACAACAACAACAACATAGCCTTTTGTCCCAAGCAAGTTGGGGTAGGCTAGAGATGAAACCCACAAGAAACAAGGACAAGAGAAACAAAAAAAGACACAGGGCAAGGGGTAGAGTTAGAGGTAAAAAAGGATCACAGTTCAGGCTATGTTTGAGAAAAAATGTACCCCTTAAGATCTAAAGATACTAGGGTCTCTACCAATCTAGCCTTGAGTTTCTACCACTTGACTTTTTTTTCGTTAGAATATGGTTAAGAAACAGTAACATTGTGCTACAAACACAGAGTGACAGAGACATATAATAACTTACCCTCCTAAAACATAATCTGCCACCCATATTGGAATTATCTCTCCGGTTGCTGGATTCTTAGCATAAGAACCACTAAAAACACCGGTTTTTTCCTTCTGAAGATCAGTTCTTTCCAGTTCACTCTTTCTTGCCGCAAGTTCTTTGTATTCCTCTACCTGTTTTTCCAATTAGCAAATAGTTTATCTCAAGCTTGTTGATGTTATAGTTGAGAAGGACAAAAGGACGTACATGTACACGTTGTTCCTCAGATGTTAGAGATGGTAATAAAACATGCTCAGGTGCCACAACAAGATATCTGCAGCAAGAAAAGTCAGTTAAATTGTCCATATAAGCAAAAAAATTGTAACACTCCATATAATTAAAGTAAAAAGAAGCCAGAGTACATACGTTGCACCAAAAATAGTGTCAGGCCTTGTCGTGTAAACTAACAAACTGGCACCTAGGTCATGCCCATCCTTGTCAACTGCAAAAAATTCAAGCTCAGCACCTTCTGATCTCCCTATCCAATTTCTTTGCATTTCCTTGATGCTCTCGGGCCAGTTAAGCTCATCCAAATCTTCAAGAAGTCGATCAGCATAAGATGTTATCCTCAGCATCCACTGGCGCATTGGCTACACAATAGAAGAGAAAGAAAATAGATAAATATGCTTAGTCCTTACTGAAGATTGGTAATTAGCAAAACCGGTGTATTCACATGTCTGAACACAGCTAAAAAAGACAAAGCGGTATTTACAACAGAACCAGTTCTGCAGATTATACAAGATACCTTTCGTATGACAGGATAACCACCACGTTCACTGACACCATCTACCACTTCTTCATTCGCCAGGACAGTTCCAAGAGCAGGGCACCAATTGACCGGTACCTCGGCCTGATTGTAAGATATGAATGCCAGCCTAAAAATCATTGAAAACCAATGAACAGTACAAAGCCGTTTATCTCTTGAAATAAAGGAAGTGCAAACCAGGAAGAATAAAAGATGATAAGAATGTCGAGTGATTCAACAAGCAAACAAGAACTAGTAGTTCTGACCTGATAAGCCAGGCCTCTTTTCAACAGTTGAAGGAAAATCCATTGCGTCCATTTATAGTAATCTGGCTCCGTTGTGAATATTTCACGGTCCCAGTCATAGGAAAAACCCAGCGATTTAAGCTGCAGCACGAAAACCGTCTTTATAATAAACCATTGGTGGACAACATACAACATATAACCTGGCAATCCCAGTCATTCTAGAACACTGCAATGATCTTATGAAAGCATCAATTTTGCCATAATGATAAGACGCCTCAACCATCAGGGCACATTTTAGCATGGACTTATTTTGGCAAATGATTAGTGCTCTGATACCGTGCAACCTTCTGAGAATGCAAAGATACGTAAATCAATCTAATTTGGAGTCTTAAGGAGCAGTAGAGTGTTGCTAACTTACTAGTTACTACCATCGCGTATATTAAATGCTAGAAGCAAAATATGCAATAAAGATGTTCCGTTCAATGGTAATCTTACCTGTGAGCGGAACCGGTCAATGTTCCGTTCAGTGGTAATCTTGGGGTGGGTTCCTGTCTGAGCACAGAGTACAAAGGGCCAGATAATCATATCAGCTAATAAGATTCAGTGAAGAATAAGAGAAATGAGGACACCTGATGAAAGGATGAACAACCTGAATAGCGTACTGCTCAGCAGGAAGTCCAAATGCGTCCCATCCCATTGGATGCAAAACATTGAAGCCTTTCATGCGCTTGAATCTCGACAAAATGTCAGTTGCTGTGTATCCAAGTGGGTGGCCAACATGCAACCCAGCCCCACTGCACAAAAAGGTTCCAAAATCACGTGAAACAAGCAATTGATAGCTAGCATTATGGTTTCTCATGACTTGACACTTTTGGCTAAACCAAATTGCAAATTGCAGCCTACTACTATCCTGCTTCGTGAATTCAGACCGAGGGCATAACAACTGCACGGTTACTGATCACAATTTTGAGATAAACTGAAACAACTAATTTGTTCGCATTGAATAGATGGATAGTACCCGGTACCTGGGATAGGGGAACATGTCAAGGATGTAGCACTTTGGCTTGGTAGTGTCGAGGCCTTCCCCGATGTCCGGCGTTCTGAAGGTGCGGTTCTCCTCCCAGTATCGCTGCCACCTAGGCTCGATCTCGTCGTACGGGTACGCTCTCCTTGCTGCTGCCTGAGCCTTCTCAGCGACCGCGCTGGCGCCGGCGCAGCAGCGAGCTCGTAGCGTTGGGGCGCAGCGGACAGGGAGGGGGAGGCGGCCACGGCGGCGGCGTCGGGCCGCGGCGAGGGCGGGAGGCCCCGGCTGGAGCTGGAGTTGGAGCGGCCATTGCAACGTTAGGGCCATCGGGTTGGAGAGGAGTGGCAGCGGGAGCCAAACTGTGGCGGCGAAATATAAGCGGGAGGAAGACGACGAGTTTGGGATAAGGTTTCGGAATTTGCAGCAAAGAAATCGGGAAGAGAAAATGGGGGACTAAATTAGAAATGTTAATTTCGTTTCCTTTCTTTCATGTTTGGTGCCCACAGTGCACTGCTACTAGGATTGCAGAACAAAATTAGGCTCTAGTTTCGAAGATTTTTCATAGTGGTAATTTCTAAGATTTGGAGCAAAGGGAAATGTGGTAATTCTATCGCAGCTTTATAGCGGTGATACTGACACACATTAGAGAGCAGAACTACTGATCTGCTTCATACAAACACAGGATACAAGAGGACATATTTCAGCTGAAGAGCAAACCACAAGTGATAGTGAAACTGGAACTTTCAGATAGTTAACTCGTGCCGATAATTATCTATTTTAATTCTACACATGAAGTGCCATACTTAATGTAAATTTATGAAACCATAGATATCAGGCTTCTCATTGATTGAATTCTTTTTTCACTACATTGTGAAAAATTCCATGTAAAATCAAGGACTGATGCTGTAGGAGACTTTGGTGAGGCCTTTCTTCACCCGAACGTTTGTTACCTGAGGCATAGGAAATGATATCAACATCCAAATCCAACACAAAGAGGCATGTACTGCAAATGTAAAACAGACATCTGATGAACATGTGTTATCTGATTTCATATTGTGCATACAGCAAATGAATCTTGCTTTCTGGCCTTGAATATTCCCCTAAAAACCAACATCATGATTCTATACGCTTATATGATTTCTACTGCAGAGTTTTTTTTTTTTTGACGGTCATCTACTGCAGAGTTTGGCATGCGCAAGACAATGTTAGGTCAAGTAAACAAATAAAAGCCGATCTTATGCGCGCTAGAACGATACAAGACACAATGACTAACAAATGCATCTAATTTCCATGGCCACTAATAAAGTATCATTTGCATGATCAACATCGAAAAGAGTTTTTTCATTTTTCATTTTTTTTCTTTTGAGGGGATACAATATCATGCTTAGTTACACCTAAGGCACGGTACAGTTCTTGTCTTTGTAATGTCGGACTTGTTAGATTGTAGGGAATTTGGATAAATCTCAGAAATCCAACTTTGTGGGACTCCAGTAAAAACGATAATTACCTTTAGGTTATTGATGTCTGAAAAATCTGCAACATGAGTACCACCACAAGGACAGCCAGGATGATCACCAAATTTCACAATTCGAGGGGTGCTATCCTGATGAAAACACAAGGACACAAACAAATATTAATTATAAAAACAAAATAGTAGGGCAACATGTTTTTTTGATAACTTGAACTTGAAACCAAGCATTAATCTCGCATGGATGCAATAAAAGCCGCATAAAACTTTGAACGGAATTACAAGAATGTAATCTCTATAAAATATCAACACTTGAATTTTTTGAACGCACAACAAGATCACAAATAAAAAATATATACGCTTTTTCATATTTTACATGGGTTAGATGAGATTACATGTGTTCCCATGCTTTTCCATATCATACGGTGATGAATGTTAAAAGAATTCCAGAGATTCAATATATTTCTGTAATGGTAAGTATTCATTAGCGAGAGTCACTAAAGTATATAAAAAACTATCAATTATGTTGAGGAATGTATATTTAAATCAATAAAGACAATTCAAAAGGAACTACACAACCAACCTTTGGTATATAGCTAGGCAGAAAACCCCCACATAAATTAGCTGCCTCCTCATAAGGGAAAACAGAAACTAAGACCTGCATCGAAGGTAATTAATTAGAGACATCAAGATGTGTTATATGTGTTTTAGTATCACTTCTTTCACTACCTTCTCTCCTTCTGAAATTAGCTTATTTGCTTCTCTTTCTAGCTCATTTTTCTTATCTTGTATCTGGTCTGGTGGGATAACTCCTTTGTATTCAACAAAAGCTCTGCAGTGAACAGAGACACATAAAAATTATTTACACAATTGGATCCCAGTTCAACTATAATACTAGATAGCAAACAGGAGCTTAAAGAGCCAGTGGTTAGCAAAACAAAACCTAATTGAATGATGGTCAGATTGATACAAAGTGCAAAAATAAAGAGCATCCAAGAAATGTAAACCATACCCATCAGGAAAATGGTAGCATTTCCCAGGTTCCAGATGAGACAGGCCTACATTGCGCGTACAGATGTCCAACAGATGCCCTGCAGAATGAAGCCTGCAGCATTACACGGATAACGTTATGAGAAATATAAATGGATATATTAGAAATAATTTGGACCAGACAAAAACAAAGTGAAGAAAAGATGAACTGCTTCACAGGGTATGCCTATATATTTCTACAAATATACAGAGAGATGCTTATACAAAGTCATTTCTACACATATGTATAGATGGGTTCTGATCACAATGACCTTCTTGGGGGCTGATTACAAGTTAACTACGACCTGGTGGAACTGAATAAGAACTGAATTCACTACAGGTATGGATCATTTATCAGGTCAGGATGTCAGGACAGAATCAATGATTTCTGTGGAAAAGAAAAGAATCGATGCTAGATTTAAGTAGCATGACTAGCTAACTGTGACTGTGAAATATGGCCAATAAGTGGATGATCTTAACCTGGTCACTAGGCCGTTTATTGGCTTACTCATACTCGATTAAGCAAAGGTAAATCTTCTGCCTAAAACAGAACACAAAGATAAGCTAAACTTTCATTCAGATCATTCGATTAGCATCGTCCAACTCCACACCTGGAATTCAAGCTGCGCCGTTCTGCGTCGACCTCCAAGGCAACCTTTTCCCCTTCGTTGAACTCATGCCCTTCCGAACCCTCAAATCTTCCATAGTGGAAAACCTGGAGAACAATCACAAGATGAGCCTCACATGGCAAGCAAAATTTCAGCACTGCAAAGTCCAATGAACAAGGTTGCAGCTTTTCAAGAGGATAGCTCGGGTCCTTACCACTCCGTCCTTCGTCCGCGCATCCTCGACTCGGAACCTGACGCCGCCGGCGGATATGACGCCCGTGTCCGCCGGCTGGCCGCCGCCCTGCGGGTGGAAGACTGTGGCGTCCAGCACCACCGCACGCCGCCCGCCCTCCTCC
Organism: Eragrostis nindensis; assembly: GCA_012490785.1. Taxonomy (NCBI): domain Eukaryota; kingdom Viridiplantae; phylum Streptophyta; class Magnoliopsida; order Poales; family Poaceae; genus Eragrostis; species Eragrostis nindensis. Next base: position 3,983,173 of record JAAXCT010000001.1, on the reverse strand, counting down.
TGCGAACACCCGGAACTTAGCTTAGCCAAAGCCCGGCCTAGGGTTTGGAACCTACCGCCTCCGGCGGCTTGTTCGTGTTCCTACACTGCCGAGGAAGGGGAAAACAAACCTGGTGGACGGCGAGGACGATAGCGTCAGAGCGGAGGGCCCACATGTCATCGAAATAGGCAAGTCTTGTGGGGCCGACGGCCCTCGCCGGCGCAGCCGCCGTCGCCATCTTTTCCGGAGGCGGAGGGTGGAGTGATCACAGCGGTGGCAAGGAAATGGAGGTTGAGGACTCCACGGGGCGCCAACTGGTTCAAACGAACCCAAACGTGCTGAACTGTTGATGGGATGATATAAACGAAGTGAACTAGCAAATTTATAGCCGGTGAAGAGAGAAATCACTAGGAAGTCACGCAGGTAAATTGTTTGATCAGCCAAAGTTCCCGGATGACAAGATATGATTTTGAGGTGCCGATTGGTGATGTGCAGCTGATAATTTTTTTTTATTTCTGCGCTTAGCCGCCACCCATCAGGTAGTGGTGAGGTTGGTATGGTGAAGAAACTGGCAAAGATCAAAAACTTGTATGCCTCATCTGATCGCTAGTGTTGATTCTGGAGATTCCAGAACCTGGCACGTTCTGAACTTTGACGAACCATGGACTGGATTTTACAGGAGACAACTGCTTCCAGTCACCTTCGACCGTGCTTTCCTAGGTTTGTACTTTTCATTCTACAATACTCAACAAAAGATGTATTGGAGGCTTCCAAGAATGTGGGGGTCAAAGCGATTTTTTCACATGTGGATGTTGAGCATCCACCGTCTGGACTGTATGTTCTGTATCGAGATTGGTCTCGTTTTGACTCGCTACATGGAAGGATCAAGGATGCAAGGATATGAGGAATTGAGGATGCATGCACCAGGTCAGGAACAAACATGGTCTGTTAACAAAACGGAGAAACAGTTCAAAAGACCTGACGACCATTGCTGGTTCCACAAAAGGTAATGTTGGGTTTTTATGTTCTCACAGAAAACAGAAGCAATGCAAAAGTTCGGTAATCACTGTAAAGGTACGAATTCTTCCCTCTGCAGTCAACTTGTTTGGGATACAGCAAGACTGCAAGCGCAGTAGTTAATTACAGACATCATCGACTGAAAAGGCTATACAAGTGTACCATTTCAATATTTAATCATCTGAGCCACTCTGTTTTTCTTTTCTTATCAAAATGAAGCCCAAGATGGGCATCAGCTATACAAACTACAGAGAAAGATTCCTAATTTTCAGGGTCACGCTTACACCTACACCAGTAAGCTACTCCTCCGCCTCTGCCTTGCGCAACAGCGATTTCCTCATCAACATAGAACCAAACAAAGAACGGGTCCTTCGTGCTAGGTTCCCTGCCATCGCCACTGCCACCCAAACTGATTTCCAAGGGACCAAATGGTCCAACCTTTATGCGAACTCGCTCGAAGATGAATGCAAGTATTTTCTTTTTCCATGAAAGCCTCCCTTCGAAGGTTAAGCACCCAATGGGGCCCAAATACACACCGTTCTCGATCCTTTTTCCCTGTAGATAACGAGGATTGCAAAAATAGACACTGATTCAGTACAGCTTCAGAAGCTGAAAAAAAAGGGCGTGTGCCATGGAACATAACAGTGCCCCGCAATTTAAGGTACATTTAGGCACATACAGAGTTATGCTGGTTTATACGAAATGTTTTTAGCAGTTCAAAACATTTTATTCAGTGATTCTGGTTGGTTTGAATAGCATAACATAACAACTGTCAGTTTTTTCAGCATGGCAACTCAAGTACTTCACTGCTGAAGCATCATTGTTCATCTGAACTAGAACAGAATATTGTAACACATCAACATGAGGAACTAGCATAAGAAGCTTACTGCAGCATCGAAGCGCTGTACTGCAGTAACTGGGAAATACCGCCCTTTGTCCAGCCGACCCTAAATTGACAGTGCACTCGTTTAATCAACCAGCTAACTGAACAATATAACCAATGAAATCAATCATACCGATCAGTCACTCAGTGTTCACCTTAGCAGTGAAGATGAGCATCCATGTCCTGCCCGGAGACTCTGTCCCACCGAGTGTCTCAAAGAATGTCGATGTGTCAAGCTTTTCCTTCTTAATATTGGATAGTGCTGAGAGCACCTCTGGTGCAGGCACTTTCCTTGTCTTGGCAGCCTCCTTGAGCACATTCACACTGTCCGCGACGGCCTACGCTAAACTCACATCAAGAAATAGTTTATACTGGTTCCATAAAAACGCACGCTAGAGTGACAAAAATGGGAGCCCGTAAAGCACCGTGAAACTAGAGTGCTGTATTCCTAATTTCAGAATTTAAGTGGCATGCTCCCAAAAGGTATGTTAAGTGGCAGATATTTTTTGTCGTTTTTACTCGAATTCAACATGTAAATGAAACACTATGTTGCTATGAGCAATTTCATTATTCAGGGAAATTGCAGATTTTTCTGTCTGATGACATAAGTTGTGTTCCTGGTCTAGGCATGTCCTCCAAGAGGTATGCTGAAAAATTTGCAGCTTTGTCATTACAGCTTTGAGGCAATTCATGTGACATATATACATGTTGAATTTTTTAAAGATGGAAGTAAACGCAACTCCAGCAATTCTATGGGTACTCACCGACAGATCGGACGCCTGCGGTGAAGGAGACGGCGAGGGCTCCTTCTGGACCTCTGGCGACGCGGCGGACGAAGCAGCGAGTGAAATGTCGCGGCGACGGCGGTGAGAGCAGCGGAGGTTGAGCTGTTGCGCGGGCTGGCGCCGGGATTGGAGCGGGGAGAAGACTGGGGCGGAGGCGGTAGCAGCACGGAGCAAGGAGGCAGAGGACGCCATGGCCTTCTTCGCCGTAGAGACTTGCAGTTGCAGTGTTGTGTGGCTGTCGAGGAGGCAGAGTGAAGGTAAACACTTGTACCTGGCGCCTCGCAGACGTGGCCGAAGCTTAGCTCTTGCCAGTGGCCACTGCCGGCCTCTTTGTCACTGTCATTTTGAGATCTAAATTGGGCGGAGTTACCGCCTGTTCGGCTTGCTGGAATCAGCTGGGCTGGAATCGGTTGGCTGGTGACCGTTACTCACGTAGGCACTGTAGCACCAGCCGATTCCAGCCACCAGCCCAGCCAGAAACGCTGAACCGAACAGGCCGTTAATCACTGCATGCAGGTAGGCAAGCAAAGGACAACGGAGAAAAACATTTTCAAAAGAAATTTCAATTTAGAAAACAGCTCAAATTGTTTAAATAAAAAGAAATATAGGAGTAGATCATTTCAGAAAAAAAATAAAGAGTTCAAATTGAGAGGCTGTTTGGAAGGCATTTAAGTTTGGACGATGATAAATCAAATCGTTTGGAAGGACTAATCAGTAAATTTAAATCAGATATTAAATGCTGCAGAGTACACTGGTCCGGCTCGGTGCCACCACCCTCCTCGTCGTGACGAAATGCTACGCCAATCCTTCTAGAACCATCCACAGATTCAACCCTAGGCGGCCACCCATGGCGTCCCGCCGCCTCTTCTCCTCCCTCCTCCGCTCCTCCTCCTCCGCCCTCCGCCGCGCCGCGGCGCCTGCTCCATCACCGGCCGCCCGCCGTGCGTCCCCGGCCGGTCTCCTCCACGCGCGCTTCGCCTCCGCCTCTGCCGCGCAGCCGTCGGCGCCGCCCCCGCCGTCCGCGTCTCCGGCATCGTCTGCGGCCAAGGGCAAGGGCGGGAAGATCACGGATGAGTTCACGGGGGCCGGCGCCGTGGGGCAGGTGTGCCAGGTCATCGGCGCCGTCGTCGACGTGCGCTTCGACGAGGGGCTCCCGCCGATCCTCACGGCGCTCGAGGTACTCGACAATAACATTCGCCTCGTGCTTGAGGTCGCGCAGCATCTCGGCGAGAACATGGTCCGCACTATCGCCATGGACGGCACGGAGGGCCTCGTCCGCGGCCAGCGCGTCCTCAACACCGGATCGCCGATCACCGTTCGTGCTTTTCTTAACTCCATTTCTGACACCCTCTCGATCGCATCTGATCCGGTCGGTTAGTATTACGGAAGCAATGTCTATGAGGTGCGATTGTGTGGATAATAATAAATCGGACAGAGTTGTAGTTAGGTTGTTGCTCAGAATTCGCTTTCCATATTGTTTAGCTGACAGATGTTTCGGCATGTGAAATTGGAACTATGCAACAAGAATGGCATTGCATCTCTAGCTCATAGCAATTGTTCATAATTAAATAACTGCTGCTGCATTTTAGTTGAGCTCGTGCATGATTCCTAATGTAACTTGTTGACCGTCTCTTGTTAATGGAGCAATAACTTCAAAACTAAAAAGTGATGTAACTGTCAGTTTATGTGTACACTTACCTGCCGATTTCAACATTTGCAGGTTCCTGTTGGTAGGGCTACACTTGGGCGTATCATAAATGTCATTGGCGAGCCCATTGATGAGAGAGGCGACATAAGTAAGTTCTGCAGTGTACTATGATGCATTGCTGAGTATGGTGATAATTCCTTTTATCACATTCTTTCAACAGAGACAAACCATTTCCTCCCAATCCATCGTGAGGCGCCTGCTTTTGTTGAGCAGGCTACAGAACAGCAGATTCTTGTCACTGGAATTAAGGTATAACATTTTTTTTTGGTGTGTAGGGGTGATATGCGTGTTTCTAATATAGATGCCATGTAGGTCGTCGATCTCTTAGCACCCTACCAAAGAGGTGGAAAGATCGGATTGTTTGGTGGTGCTGGTGTCGGTAAAACTGTGCTCATCATGGAGCTGATCAACAATGTCGCCAAAGCTCATGGTTTGTTGTCAGGAACTTCACCTGTTGTGTTGTCATTTCACAATTCATTAGGTTCACACTTTAACCTGAACTTCCTATATATAGGTGGTTTCTCTGTATTTGCTGGAGTCGGTGAAAGAACTCGTGAAGGCAATGATTTATACAGGGAAATGATTGAGAGTGGTGTCATTAAGCTTGGGGATAAGCAGGTTAGGTTATAATATATTTCTTTACCTTTCTTAGGTAAATTTGTGCACCACAATCACAATGTCTGTTTTGTGCCGTTTTCCCTTATATATTTTTTTTTTTGACTTTATGATGATCAACCCTTGGCAGAGTGAGAGCAAGTGTGCTTTGGTGTACGGACAAATGAACGAGCCTCCTGGTGCTCGTGCCCGTGTTGGGCTCACTGGTTTGACAGTTGCTGAGCATTTCCGAGATGCTGAAGGGCAGGATGTGCTCCTTTTCATTGATAACATCTTCCGCTTCACTCAGGTAACCCTTAAGTACTCCACAATGTAGCATATTGAAAATTTTTTAGTTACATGAACATGTCCTTCAACACACACTTTAATCATTTTGTAGGCAAATTCTGAGGTGTCTGCATTGCTTGGTCGCATCCCATCTGCTGTTGGTTATCAACCTACTCTTGCTACTGATCTTGGAGGTCTTCAAGAACGTATTACGACAACCAAAAAGGGGTCTATTACATCCGTACAGGCTATTTATGTGCCTGCTGATGATCTTACTGATCCTGCTCCTGCAACTACATTTGCCCATCTTGATGCCACAACTGTGTTGTCTCGCCAGGTTTGTTTCTGGTGTTGGGTGCTTAGATAAAATGGTCAATCTCAATACTGTAAGTTCATTGTGCAATGTCTTATGTTGGTTATCTTGTCCAGATTTCTGAACTTGGAATCTATCCTGCTGTGGATCCCCTTGATTCAACTTCTAGAATGCTTTCACCCCATGTGTTGGGGGAAGATCACTACAACACTGCCCGTGGGGTTCAGAAGGTTCTTCAGAACTACAAGAACTTGCAGGATATTATTGCCATTCTGGGTATGGATGAGCTCAGTGAAGATGACAAGCTCACCGTTGCTCGTGCCCGTAAGATTCAGCGTTTTCTGAGTCAGCCTTTCCATGTCGCTGAAGTTTTCACGGGTGCACCTGGCAAGTATGTGGAGCTGAAGGAAAGTGTTAAAAGTTTCCAGGTGAGATTGGATGGAATAACAGCTTTCTAGTTACATCTAGTTAAAAGCATATTTTACTGCCATAGCCTCTTTCTTCATCGTGTCTACAGGCTTGCATTTTTTTTTATTTTGTGAATGGAACAGGCTTGCATGGTTATCTGCATGAAATCAAAAGGGAGGCTCATAGTAACTTTGTGTACATATACATCAATACAAAGTTGAATTTGCTCATCGAGCAATAAGCTATATAAGTTTTATCCAAACGTGCTCTATGAGTTCCAGAATTATCTTATTTATTGTAAGAACCTGAGATCACGAAGTTCCTTTACTGGCAAATTCATCAAAGTTCACAGTGCTATGTTTAAAGGGTACCTAAATAGATAAACATTGGTTACTTTGAAGAATCAATAAGCTTGTCATATGTGTTATGCGATTGTTATTGGATATGGGTTTCTGTTATTCTGTTTAGAAACATTACCTTTTTCGACCTATCAGTGACATTTTAAGGAAAATTAAGAAAGGGGGGGGGGGGGGGGGTGAACTTTGTAAAGGGCATGCCATTTGCTGTTTATAATTTGACACGCATGGTCTGATTTTTGCCGCCTTGTGACCTCAGGGAGTTTTGGATGGCAAGTATGATGACCTACCTGAGCAATCCTTCTACATGGTTGGTGGAATTGAGGAGGTTATTGCCAAGGCGGAGAAGATCGCGAAGGAGTCTGCATCTTAATAGCGATGCTTTTTCCGCCCTGCAGAAGTGTTCGAATAATTTAAGGTGAAGACAGTATCAGCTCACATTTTTGTTAGTGCTGTTGGTCTATAGATAATGACGAAATCTTCGCATGGCAATGTGGTACGAAGATAAGAGAAATATGTATGGAATAAGTACTCGCGAACGATTCATTTTTCTTCATACTGATGAGTGTGATGTCTTCGGCTTTCATCTATTCACTTCTGTTGTTCATTTCAATGCACGACTATGAATGGCAGTCCCTCTTTCACATGCGGGGGAAGGGGATTACCAGTTTACCACCGACCCCATCATCCTCTTTTCCCTGCTGTGGTGTTGCTACGTGGCCATCTTGATGATCTAGAATTTTTTTTTTTTTTGGAACTGGTTGATGATCTAGAATTGTGAAGATGAAACGCATCGCTGTCGTTTATTTTTCTATTTTTGGCACTAGTTTTATGCCTTGATGAAGAAGAGGAGAAATCAAACATGCACGCTAGACATGTCTACAACTTTCCAACCTCGTGGGAGGCCGGCGAGATCCGGCAGGTTCCCTCCCTCCCTCCTCTCGCGCCGCCCCTGCACGCGCGGCCTCGATGCTGCTGCGCTGCTCCCCTCCGCGGCGCCTCCACCTCCTCCGCCCGCACCACCTCCGCCTCCTCTCTGCCGCCGCGCTCGCCTCCGCCGCCCCGGCGCCTGCCCAGACTCCCACCGATTGGGCCGAGGCGCCCATCGCCTCCGTCCGCCCGGCCACCGCCGACGGCTCGCTCTACCACGTCTCCCTCGACCTCTCCGCGCAACGGGGCCTGCTAGCTTCGCACGCTGCCGCCGGCCAATTCCTCCCTTTCCGGCTCCCCGCCGCGCCCTACCCCATCTTCCTCGCCATCGCCTCCCCTCCTCCCTCGTCTCTTGGCGAGTCCTCCTTCGACTTCCTCGTCAAGCGCCTCCCCGGCACCCCCTCTGCGCGCCTCTGTGATCTCCGGCCTGGCGACCTCGTCCATGTCGGCGCCAGCGTCGTCGGCTGCGGGTTCGAGGTAGCCAAGATAGCAGACGCCCGCGACGTGCTCGTCTTCGCCACCGGATCAGGGATCAGGTACCTTACCAAACCTGCTCGTCTCTGCTATTCTCCATTAGCTTCTAATACTCTTCAAAGAGTCAAATTCACATCGATTTAGCATAATGCCCAAGAACTACGTCTGAATTCCATGATCCTAGTGCAAATGGAAAAGTCAACCGCGAAAAAGGACTAACATGTTAATATATCGTGGAGAGTTCCATGAGCATGGTGATGTATCTTCTTTGGGTTGTGTTTAGGAATTACTTTGGATTTCATTCCTGTGCCAGAAGCTTATTGCATTAGTGCTTCCAATAAAAGAAAGATTTCACTTCTGTTGTTCATTTCATCTGCACGACTATTTAATGATAATTCACACATGTCAAACGAAAGATATGCATGACAAACATAAATTTAACGATATGTAATAAGTTATTAAAAGTTGCAGAATGTATGTTGATCCTTCCTGTGAACAACTTTTTCTGTTTGGTTCAGTTGGTACGGTGTCCTGCTCTCATACAGATGTATCTATGGATATATGAAATCCTGAGAACACTATGTTTTGTATCAGTTCATGGAATGTACATTTGTACAAGACATCTCAGATGTGGTAAAATTGGCATGTTAAGTGGTGGTCATAATTAATCCTTCGTATGTGTTTCCTGCAGTCCGATTCGGTCGCTTATTGAGTCAGGTTTTGGGGAAAACGGTAAAATTGGTGTGAACCTCTTTTATGGGGTTAGAAACCTTCAGAGAATGGCGTATCAGGTAGACTTAATTCTTTTAGCTCTACAATTATTATATTATGTTTTTAATAGCTAGTGATGTGTAGTGTGTACTCTGACAGGAGAGGTTTAGTGATTGGGAATCTAGAGGAGTCAAGATCATACCTGTCCTCTCAAGACCTGATGGTCAATGGGCTGGCGAGCGAGGGTATGTCCAGGTAATGTTTTCGTTTATTCGTTTTACTCTTTGGTATTTCTTGCCTTTTGTGTTTCCTTGTGCTTATAGTGTTTGGTTGTGTTTTACAGAATGTTTTCTCGAGGATGAGGAAGGTTATAGATACTTCATCCATGGGAGTAATTTTGTGTGGACATAAACAAATGACAGAGGTATGGCCTTATTGCTAGCGTTGCTCACTTTTTGATTCTATAAATAGTCAAGCTGTTTATTGTAAACATAACAAATGTTTTAATGTTAGAGACCAGCCTTGACTCCGTCCCGTTATGTTTGGTCATCACATGGCTACACCATATTTTGATAAACATTTGCACATCAGTATACCATTGTCATTCACAAATGATTCCATCTGTGTAGTGGATATATTTTATATTGAGGCCTACCATTCCGTCTTATAAGGGTACAAGACTACAAGTGCACAGACACCATCTAGTCTAGTGGATATATTTTATATTGAGACCTACCATTCTGTCTTAAGGGTACAAGTGCACAGCACAGACACCATCTAGTCTAGTAAAAGTTTGCATACCTAGTAAAACTGAGGTTCCATTTGTTCCTAATTAATGACGGCTGTTGCTCAGGGGTGATAATTTGCCTAACTCTATTCTCTCGGTCTATTTGCAATAGTATCCATCCTTATAAATATCGGTGACTTCTGTACTTCCATACTGATCTTCTATATGTTTTATGTCGCAGGAAATTACTAGAGTTCTTGTTGCTGACGGTTTGTCAAAAGACAAAATCTTAACTAATTTCTGACATCCATTAGGACACAGTTATAGATGCTGTACCATTTCAAACCGTACAGTATGGCAGCTATTCTTTCATCTCTATAGCTGTGCGACTAAAGATCGCAACAGAGATACACACGTCCTGACAAATAAGGGCTGCTTTTATTTTCCCTTCATGCCTTTGTATCCTATATTGCAGTTTTGATTGTATGATGTATCAATCTCAATACACATGGGGAAGGCCCTGGTTAAGATGTTATATCATAGTGCCGGAGGCGATGCCTCCCTGAAGATGCTGATGTACTCCGTCAGAGAAATAAAAGGGATGAAGTTGTAGAATCATTAGTTAGTATACCTTCAGACCTGTAAAACTGCGCATGTCTAAGCGCTGATGAAATTTTGCGAAATTTTGGTGTATCTGATCTGAGTGCTATTGAAAATTTTAGCTTATTGAGTGGAATGATGAGCATGAATGTTCATTAGAGTCTCAGGATGTGGTTGTTTTTTTTTTTTTTTACCTGAGGATGTGTTCAGAGAGTTGCATTATACTTACCTTCGTTTTGAATACTTGTCAGCGTTGACTTTTACAGTTCCAATTTTGATCATTACTTTTTTGTTAATACATAATTAGACACTTATAAATATATCATATCATTAAAGTGCTATCTACACCACATTTATCTATCATATATTTATCTTATGTAACTAAGTATTTTAAAAGTTATTAAGCGGTCAAATTGTGAATAGTAAGATCAACGCTGTCAATTATTTGAAAACGGAGGTTAGTACTGCAATCGGCAGCCTCATTTTCCTTCTTTTTCTGGCGTATTGATGGACCCGGAAGCGCATTATATACTTTTGCACCCAGAAGACCGGATCTATCAGATTGTCGATGCAAACCATAAAACCCGCAGTTCATAAAGCAACATCGTTGGTCTGATCAACGGCGTAAAAAAAGTTACCAAGGCCCGCAGTTCCTAAAGCATTCCGCTTAAAAACAACACAATCAATTCAGATTATAGAGAAACCTTCAGATTTTTGTTCCTCAGGCAGAGGCAATTCCCCTTAAAAACTATTGCAATGCTAATTCATGATCAACTTCTAATGCAATATAATCAACAAAGAGGCAAGGCTAAAACAGCTCACAAAGTCAAATGATGAAAACATCTTCTAATGTTTAATCATGAAATCAGTACAGCAAGTTTAGACTCCACACAGTTGAACGAAAGAAAAATCAATTCTTCCTGCATGGCAGAAGACCAATCTGTATTTCAGTTGGTTCTCATAGAGGGTCTTTTATCTTTCAGTCCATGTCACCTTCAAGGGCTTTCTGGTCGCTATTCAGAACGTGCTTCTTGTTATTAGGTTCTGCAGAGTTATTCCGTCCACCATGATGGTGATGGCGATGGTGACGGTGGTGATGGTGACTATGTCCATTCCTGTGAGACCTTCTGCCATTTCTTGTTTTCGCTGATTCGTCAGCAGAACTGTCACCAGATGACTCCTCTAAGGATCGGCTCCTGTGACGCTTATGGTTGCTGGAATCTGATGCTGGATCCTCATCACTTGATCTGAAACGCTTCCTATGCCTGGACCTGGCCTTGCCCTCAGAGTCATCATCAGATGATGATCGATGACGGCGTCTGTGGCTAGAATGGTCCTTCTTGGTTGATCGCCGCTCTCCGTCATCACTGCTATAGTCTTCAGAGTCAGACCTTGATGAATGGCGATGATGCCTTCGCCTGTGGGAGTGTTTCTTCCTTCGACGATCTTCTTCAGACCCACTATCATAGTCGTCACTGTCACTCTCGTAGCTTGAGCTTGAGCTTCGCCTTTTAGACCTACGCTTGTGCCTCCTGGCATCATCAGAGTCAGAGTGACTATGCTTCTTGTGCCTTCTGCGGTCCTTCCTTTTCCTGTGTTTCCGTTCAACACCACTGTCAGAATCACTATCAGAATCAGAAGAAGAATCTCTCCTCTTATGCTTTCTTGACTTGAGCTTTTTCTCCTTTGCTTCTGCATCAGCCTTCGCCTTGGCGGCTGCTTCCAGTTTCTGCTGCCATTTCAGGGGAGCTTCTTTCTTCTCGAGGATTCTCTTTTTCTTCTCTTCAACCAACTGCAGGAACTTCTTGGCATCCATCCTAAAAAATCAGAAAGCTCTAAACCTGTAGGGCCATGAAATGATGCAAGGAAGTGCATCTCATAGAAGAGACAAAATCACTGTTAGGTTTTTGAACATCTGGAAATATAATCAGGAATAGAACAGAAGCTTTGGAATCTCAAAAAGGCAGCAGCAGCAAATTTACATCTACAGGTATGCTGAATCTAGTTCCTCAAAACAAGAAAATAAAGGTAAGTTGAAATCTACTCCGCTTTAGGTACAACTAAAAACAATCATAATAGATTTATGTAGTTCAGTTATTTAATTTTCAAATCAATTTCGAATGGAAAGCACCTAAAAGTTCATAAACATTATCGTCATCACTCAAGGCTTATAAGACTATTTCACAAAAGATACTGTTCACAACTCTGATAACAACACACAATATCTCCAAATATCCACTGATGTGAGAAAGCTTCAATAGGAAGGTGGCTGCACTTGGATCAGTGAAAGAAGTTTTTCACATGACAATGGTTTTAACAAGATTTTGATTTAGTTTCACATAATAGTGTTGCAACCTTAGAACCTAAATTATAATCATAAGTTAGAACAAACTACACAACACAAGCAAGGACTACGAACTAGGAATAGCTATGCACAGTTGCAGTCACCACTGCCAAAATGAATTGCAGAGCACGCAAGATACACTTTCTTACCTTGTCGTCCTGAAGTCCCAAGTTCCCAGAACGATCCTTCCTTTTTTTCTACAGCTGAGGCCACAATTCACCTGCGAGAACAAAAAAGAAAGGTTAGTAAACTTGTATCCAAACGAAAATGCAGCTCTCAAGAAGCATGCTTGTATAGTATAGTCTCAATTATGACAGGAATACATCTACCGCAGAAAAGCAACGGAGCATTAGCATATCCACAGGGAGAGCTCCGAAGCACCCAATACCCGATTCCTAGAACCAGCGACGCGGACAACATGATGTCACCAAAAACTCCGCGCCGAAAGGTCCGGAGGATTCCAGAAGCGCGACAGATCTGGACCGCGACGAAACCCTAGCACAGCCCAGAACCACCGCGCCCAAAACTCCGCCAAAATTTAACCCCCGTGGAGCGCCTAGACCCGGCTCCAGGCACCCGATCTGGAGCCTGCACTACCGCAGCACGCGATCTAAGGCTACGCGCCTAGCTAGAACACCACCTCGTTTCGAAAAATCTAGGAAAATGAAAACAAAAAGGGAATAACTGGGAGGAAAAAGGGCGAGCAGGCGGGGCTTGCGTCGGCGGCGGAGCAAAACTCACCGGATTGGGGGAGCGGCCGCCGGCGCCGCAGCGGTCGCCGATGCGCGCGTGCAGGCCGCCGCCGCCTTGAGTCGCCGATGTGGAAGCTGCGCAGGGGAGGAGGCAGAGGGAGAATTGCTGATGCCGGCGGACCAAAATCCCACCCATTTTTATACGCGCTTCCAACGGTTGCTTCATGATGAGGCGGTTCTGACAGGTGGGCCACTGCGCCGTTTCTTTGCGCGTCACGGCATTGCGTCGAACTCTCACGGAAGGTTCCACACGGGAGGGAGTCTGTCTGGCATCGGCGGGCGCGTCTTGGGGGCCGCACCACTCAACGTTTACAAAACCGCGGTAAATCAGATCGGTTTTTACGAAAACCGGAAAACAGGTCTAGTCCGGTTTATCTGGTATTCCGATTTTTAATTTAAATTTAAACAAAAATATGTAAAAAAGATAAAATATGTAGCACAATGTTGGAACAAGAACACGAAAATCGATTGTTTGATGGGTAAAAAAAATCAAGCAAGATTTCTGGGTTGAAAAAGGAAGGAAAAAAAGAAAAAACCTTTTTTAAAAAAACAACAAACTTCTTTGATTTTTTTTACCAAGCAAACGATCGAATTTTCGTGTTTTTGTTGCACCATTGCGCTGAAAATTGCTTCTAGTTTTTTGAGATATTTTTATTCTTTTTTTTCAAATGTTCAATATTTATGATTTTTAAAATAAAAAACCGGCGAACCGAGCGAAACCAGACCGCACTGGTTTTCCGTTTTATGCTCCGGTTTTCCGAAAATTTGGTTTCGGTTTACCGACGAATTGGTCCGGTTTACCGCGGTTTATCGGTCGGTTTGGAAATTTTATATTCAAATTTTGGATTTTGAATTTTGTCCGGTTTTCTAGTTTTCGTGAGAACCAAAAAAACCGGTCCGGTCCGGTTTGAGCAATGGGAACGGGATTGTAATCCTTGCTTGGGGGTGGAGCAAACGTTCTTGGAATGAAATCGTCTGCCGTCGATGTCAACCAGTTGAAATTAGCATCCAACTCTCTCTCCTTGAGAACTCTCTCGTTGTCCTCTGCTACAGTAGAGCTTCTCAATTCCGGCTAGAACTGGCCCCTCCCCTTCCTCTCTGGCTCCTGCCGGTGTGGAGTAGGGTGAGGGTCCTTCCCCTGTACAACTGTAGTGTAGGCTTTTAGCTTTCTTTGTTTTGGTGGAGCTTCCTCTCTCGGTCCTGCTTTCATCGCCATTGTTGCAGTGGTGGTGATTTGTTTCAGGTGCCGGTTAGGTGCTCTCTTCTCTGTTTGTGTTTCCTTTATGGCTGTAGGCGTGATGCCTTTATTTATCTCCGTCGGATTGCTCTCCGGCGTGTGCTTTTCTCCTCTTTTGCTTCTTCTCGCTTTGGGTTTGGTTCCGCCGGATTGCTTTTCTAGTTGGTGTTCTTTTGTTCCTCGAGCCATCATGCAACACCATGGACGCCCGGAATGGGTTGATCGCCCTGAGCCGATCTCCGATTTTTTCTGGGTGGAGATCAATTGGACAAGCCCGGTGAAGCATATTCAGGATCAATGTTAACGCTATGGCGTCCGTCGGGTGGACCGCCGGGGAGGCAAATGGTGAACATCGCGAGGCCCTTCCTCCATCTATGCTGCAGTGGTTCTTTGGCATCAAGCCACTCACACTGCTTGGTCACAGCGAAGATGGCGGCGTTGGTGGATGGTCCTTTTGATCTGAAGACTCGGCTGGGAAGCACCTTCCGACGCTGTTTCTCCGGTGGCTGCTTTGCCTTCGTTCTTGCCGCCGGTGGTTGGGATTTTGGGAGGACCTGGATGTAATCTTTATTTTCATTTGTGGCCTCATTTTGTTGCTTAAAGACCCATTTTCACTTATCAATCTTTGTAAGGGTCTTTTAGCATTTGTACTGAACCTTCCAGAAGCGTAATGAAGTTACCTAGCCCTTTTGGGTGTAAGCTTCATGACCATTGGAGTTTGGAAACCCCAAAGGTATGAATGTTTTGGTGATTAGGTGACCATATTGATGTGACTAACATTTCCTTGTAGGATATACAAATGGTCATGTCAATGAAGCGTCGTCTCACATACTCTATCTATCGACGACTTGGTGATTGGTTGCCTCGACAATTCGGATCGAGAACTTGATGGAGTCGCGGAGAAGATGTGGATCAAGGCTAAGGACATGCTAGATCCAAGCGAGTGTTGCTTGGTTAGATGTTAGCTTGAGTCCATAGGAAAAACCGGACTATTAAGAGGGATCGAATTGGTTCTCTTAGAGCACACTAGGTTAGAGATCAAATGGATGCATTGTGAGTCTCTTGAGAGCTAGGGTGGCTGAAGAGAAGAAGAGGAACCAAGTTTGGAGAAGTTGGAAGCAAGGATCAAGAAGTGGATCAAGTTTTCAGCTTATGCCGAAGAGATCGGACAGTACGGTCATAGGGACCGTATGGTACGGTCTTCATTGAAGATCCAGACAGAGAAGTGAAGTCTCGGGATGCTGAGAAAATGAAGACCGGACAATGGACCGTATGGTACGGTCAAGGAGACCGGACAGTACGGTCATCAGAGGATTTCCAGACAGAGAAGATGGAGTTTCTGGAAGTGGAAGAAATGAAGACCGGACAATCGACCGGACGGTACGGTCCTAGGGGCCGGACAGTACGGTCTTCATTGGAGATGAAGAAGAAGATGGAGATGCGCCTGGAAATAGAGACCGGACAATACGGTCTGGAAGAGACCGGACAGTACGGTCCTTTGTACGGTCTCTAGTTTCGCAGGGCACTTTTGGGCAACGGCTAGTTTTGGGTTGGTAGCCTATAAATAGTTGGTTGCCCGCCCCTTGAGGGGTCTCTTGGCCATTGTTGGAGTGCAGGAAACTCAGAGGGAGCCAAGAGCAAGGGAGAGAAGCACTTGTGAAGGATTTGGAGTGATCCTATGCTTGAGAGAGTAGCAATTGCATCCACTTGATCTCTAGGCTAGTGTGAGCTTGAGAGAGTCACTTCGGTTTGTTACTCTTGGTCTATGGCGAGGTCTAGACCGGTTAGGCGTTGGTGTTGAGCTGTCCAAGGAGATTGTGGAAGCTAACACAAGTTTGTACACGGTCTTGGAGCTTCCCGTGCGAAAGAAGCATCACTAGTGGAGCGCCCTTTGGCACGCATCACGTGCGGAGCCTTACCTCCGGAAGAGTACCCGGGATCGAGCCCGGCGGGACGTGCCCGCGACTTCACTCGGAGGGTGAAGTGTGCTCTAGGAGGGATCGCCATCGAGCGGAGGGACGGGGTCGAGACTCCGGCGGGAGTGACCCAACGTGGAGTAGGGGAAGGCGCCACCCTTCCGAGACCACGGGAAAAAATCATGAGCATTCCTATCTCTATCTCCTTTACATACTAGCATTTACGCTTCCGCATTTACCTTTATGTGCTAGTAGAATTGCATGATAGGTTGTCTCTTTACTACTTGGTAGAATTGCTTGCTAGGGTGTTGCTTGTTGCATAGACTAGATTGTGTGCGCGCATCGCTTGCTTTTGTTATCACCTTATCTAGTCTTGCTAGCTTCACGCCTAAAGTACGTTTGGGAGAAATTGTACACCGATTCACCCCCCCTCTCGGTGCCCTTGATCCTTTCAAGTGGTATCAGAGCCTCGTTGCTCAAATAGGGCTTAACCGCCTTGAGTAAGGATGCCGAGAGATCATGGGCCGCCCCCGTTCGATGGGACCGACTATGCCTATTGGAAAGCTCGCATGCAAGCTTACCTCGAGGCTCTCGACCCCATCGCATGGGAGGTGACAAGTTCCGGTGTCTCTCTAAGGACTCCCATTGGTACTCTTGATGTGAATCTCGCAAAGGCAAATGCTAAAGCTAAAAATGCTTGTTTGAAGCTATCACTAAAGAGGTCTTTGCTCGAGTCAAGTCCGCGGGTACCGCTCATGAAGTATGGACTCAAATTCAACAAATTCATGAGGGTTCCAAGGACGTGAAAGAGGAAAGATACTATGTGCTAAAGAACAAGTATGATGACTTTGCCATGTCTTCAAATGAGCTAATCAATGACACTTACTCTCGCTTGAATGTGCTTGTAGAGGATATCAACTCTCTTGGTGTGAAGGACAAGATTGATGATGGTGACCTTGTGCGGAAGATCTTGAGGATTCTCCCAAGGGAGAAATATGGAGCACTCATCACATGTCTCTTCAACACCGACATTCAAGCCCTCACAACCCACAAGCTACTTGGGAAGATCACCGCCTTCGAGAGCTACAACCTCGACAAGAAGCTTGATAAGAAGCCCTCCAAGAATCTTGCTTTTGCATCCGAGGGGTCAAGCAAGAAGATGAAGAAGGTGGTGACTCAAGATTCAAGTGATGAAGAGCTTGAAGAAGACGTTGAAGACTTGTTGCAACTTCATCCCAATGATCTAGCACTCCTCATGAAGAGAAGCAACTTCTTCAAGAGAAGATTCATCAACAAGAAAGATGCCGAGTGCTACAATTGTGGAGAGAAGGGTCACTTTGCCAAGGAATGTCCGAAGCCAATCAAGAAGAGCAAGAAGAAGACTCAAGAGTCAAGCGATGATGAAGAAGAAGACCCTAGAAGCAAGTACAAGGCAAGGAAGAGGTTTGGCAAGAAGGAAAGCTCTAGAGGCAAAGACAAGAGAAGATCATCTCGCAAGGGACTCTATGTTGGAGAGTGGGTTTCGGATGATGATAGTGATGAAGAAGAAAGTGATGACTCATCCTCCAAGGGAAAGAAGATGCCGGCATAGCTCTCACCAACATCTCCGAGACTCTACCTCCACCACCGACTTGCTTGATGGCCAAAGATGATGATAGTAGTGAAGATGAGAAGAGCGAGTCCGATGAAGAGTTTGGTGAGGAGGATAAGCCCACATATGAGGAACTCTTGGATAGCATTCTCCTAACCGGCAAGATGATCATGAAGAAGGACAAGACCATTGCTCGGTTGGAGAAGGAACATGAAGTGGCCGCCTTCCGAGTTCGTCAACTTGAGGGTGAACTTAGGGACTTATCCATCTCTCACAAGCTCTTGATGAAGACTATGACAAGCTTGAGGAAGACCACATGAAGCTCAAGGAGAAGTCCAAGTTACTAGAGGATGAGCTCAAGCACCTTTCCACCTCTCTCATAGCCTTGGATGAGAGCTATGACAAGCTCAAGGTTGATCACAAGAGGCTCAACGACAAGTTCAAGGTTCTTGAGGAGGAACATCAATCCATCCTCGAAAAGAGTAACACTTCTTCTTCTAGTTCATCTATTTCCGATTCTTCTTATATTACTTGTGATGGACTAACTCCCTCTCTTGAGAGCATCTCTCTTGATGAGAAAATCTTGAAGGAATATCATCAACTCAAGGAGGAGAGAGCTTCGGTGATGGACGGCTTCGAGAGGCTCACAAGGGGAAGGACCATTCATAAGGAGATACTTGGTCGCAATCTTGTGAACAACCCCGGGCACAAGGGACTCGGCTCCTACCCCGCCGCCATCAACCTCATCGGCAAGGACGATGATATTCCACCTTGGGTAGTCCCTCTCATGGCGGACGACTACTATTGTGAGAAGTGTTGCCGTGACGGCCACACTAGCAAGAATTGTCCCAAGGTGAGAAGTTCCAAGGTTTTGCCTAACGCTAACTTGTTCCATGGAAATACACACTACAAGCTCTTTAGGGACAAGAAAGGCAAGGTGAAGGCAAAGGCTCTTGGATCACCCGACAAGAGGAGGATGATGAGGAAGATTTGGGTGCCCAAATGCATAGTTGACCTTGAGAGGCCAACCAAGTGCGAGTGGGCTCCCAAGAACAAGACCTAGAAAGGTGATGGTGGTGGACCGTGCGCCGCAACGACAACTCATGAACGTCCACCACAAGCTTCGAGTGCTTCATCGACAAATCTACTCTTCAAGGAGGTAACTTGTATCATAGTAGTTTCTTTTCTTGCATTTGCTTGCATGGTAGCTAGGTGCTCCTTTGTGAACTAGTATGTTTGCATTCATGCATATGCTAATAACTAAAAAGAAAAGAACATAAAAATTAGTTCAAGGTCTAACTTTTTCAAGATAGCTATGAGCATGGGGGATGCTTGAGTTGGTGGACCGATGGACTCAAGGCAAGGTTTGGCTCATAGTGAGTAAGCTTGAGAGAGGCTCAAACTTGACCTTGAGTAGGTTTCCTTTATGCGTTGTCTTAACTTTGCTTGCATATCACATGGCATGTTTACTTTCCCTTGCATTTGTATGATATGCTTGTCTCATGCATTGCATATAGGAAATCACAAAGGAGTTGTCACACTATGAGGAAGTGCTTCATTCGCAATATGATCTCACATCTCATAGAAGTGTGACTAAAGAAAAGAATTGTGCTTCATGCCCATTGAGTCTTGCTAAATGATCCTCAAGGTTAAATCTACTTGCACGGATCATAGGCAAAGGACTCATACATACCCCTCCTTTGGTTTTATCTCTTTTGGTTCTTATTGGTTGCATCTTATTTGCCGATTGAAAAATTACTATAAGCCTATGCGCAACCTATATTGGTTTATTTTCAAAAGGAGTGTTTGAGAGTTCCCCTTCTAGTCCATGTTTGGTGTTTATTTGGCTTTTGAGTGAGAAACTTGGACTTAGAAGGAAATTCCTTGAAAATCAGCAATTCTGGACTAGACCGTACAATACGGTCAAAGGGACCGTACAATACGGTGTGCTTTTGCACGAGATCCTTCGAAACCTGAGGCAGAAAGGAGACCGGACAATGCGGTCCTCTAGACCGTACAATACGGTCTCTATAGAGTAACTGCCAGGGTTAAAGGAGACCGTACAATACGATCCCTAGGACCGTACAATACGGTCTGGTTAACTTCATCGCGAGATCGCGTCCAATCTGATCCGTTGATTCCAGTTTGAGTCAATCTGGGCCGTCCATTCAAACTTAACCTAATCCTAACGGCTGGACCCGTGTTACTGTGCATCTTCTTCGCATTACGCCACCGCCGCCGTTCGCGCCTGCTCCCGCCATCGCCCTCACTCGCGCGCACCACCACCGACCAGCCGCCGCTGTCGCGCTCGCCGACGACGAGCACCAGCACCACCGCGCGCCGCACCTGCTCCTCCACACGCGCCCGCGCCCTCGCAACCCTAGCAGCCGCGCCGCGCCGCCGCACTCCACGCCGAGCCGCCGCACTCCACGCCGAGCCGCCGCCGCTCCACCGCGCCTTGCGTCGTCGCCTGCTGGAGCCGAGGACGAACATCGCCGTCGACTCGCTCTCGGCCGAGGAGCACCTCCATCACGCACGCGCAACTGCTTCTCCTCCCCGGCGATCCTCACTGGACCCGAGCATCATTTCTTCGACGATCACGTCGATTGATCGCTCCGGTGAGCTCCTGGTTTCACAAATTGTACAGTAGCTGGTCCAATTTCGTGTTCCTTTTTAGGGTTTGAGCCTATCAATCCTTCATCGATTAAAATCCCTAGAAATTCATCCAAAAATCGAACCTTTTTGCGAATTGGTATGCATTGCTATGAACTGCTTCGCAAGTTAGGTCATTTACCTGCCATGTGTCATAGTGTTCGAGTGTCGCACTTCATTTATCTATGACATTTTGGTTGTTAATCACTTTGTGTCGATTTCCGTTTCATACCATATACACCTAGCTCGACACTAGCATTTCCTCGGTTAGTGGTACATTGTGTCTATTGCATATGATCTATGTACACTAGTCGATCTCCACCGATAGTCGACAATGCCGTAGTTCCCCATTGCATATTTGCCGGCATTGTGTCCTTCACCTCTGCGCTAGGACTTCATATAGATTCATGCGCTTACCTACGATTCTTGCTTGTAGATTATAGTAGGTTATTCTATACTCATATACCCTGTCTATTCCTATCGTGCAGTGGCAGTGGTCAGCTGACAGTGGGCAGTTGACAGCAGAGCAGAGACAGTGGACGGATTGAGGGCCAAGCCCTTAGTCCTATCTTTGGCAGTCAGCCGTCAGTGGACGGGTTGGTGAGCCAAGCTCACTCGCCCTATCTTGTCTGCAGCCCAGTCAGCAGAGATGGCAGGAGGCAGAGGCAGAGGCAGGGGCAGAGGTGACAGAGACAAGGGCAAGGCCAAGGCTCCAGATCCACAGCCCAAGAAGAAGAAGCAGCGAACAGGTGATCCAGAGTGGGATCGTGCCCTCAGGGCAGCAGATGTTGACTTACCTACTGGCAGAGACACAGGGTTCCGGATCAGGGACCCACCTGCAGGAGGACAGGGGGAGACTCCGAGGAGGTCTTCCAGGGCCAGAGTCACAGTGCAGCGGACTCCGTCCATCCGTGAGGTTGGTACGTCGAGGACCGCGCAGGAGCAGCCAGAGTCAGAGGCAGAGGAGAGTTCCCACTCCAGTGACGGACCCCCTGAGGTCACCGAGGGTGACAGGCAGAGGATGGCTGTAAAGTTTTGTGCTCTTGACAGGACTGCTACACTCAGGGACGTGCTTGCTGAGGACGCACTCAGGCTGCCAGGCCCCGTCCTCAAGAAGTTCAGGAGAGTCAGTGAGGAGACTTGGGTACCTGCCAGGAGGGACCCACAGGCAGGAGGTCGCTTCTGGACCTTACTACAGCAGAGGATAGCAGCTGGGTTGAGGAGCAGACTGCGGACAGACGAAGCTAGTAAGCTCTTTGTTACTCACCAGCACTGCAGCATAGAGGCTGCCAGCAGAGGTGCCGGGACAGACTTCACTCAGCACTTGTCTTATATCCCGGGCCTCCAGGAGATCATCACTACACTGATGCGTTGGGATTATGATATAGTGATAGATTTCTACGCTTCTCTGTGGATTGCTCCAGATCGGTCTTCTATATGGTTCATGCTCAGAGGGCAGCCCCACAGAGTGACGAGGGAGAACCTCGTAGAGGCACTTGAGACCATCCAGCACGAGACCAGAGTGTTTCCGCTTGCTCACCCAGGGATGGAGCCTCCCCGCAGACCTCTTGGAGGACACTTACCTTCAGACGAGGATATGAGTATTGCCTTTCCTCCACCACACCCGGAGAACTTCAGCCGAGCTCACACCAGACTCACACATGAGGGCAGAGTTCTCAGGAGCATTCTTAGCAGGACCATTGTGCCTAGGAGTGGCTACAGGGATCAGTTCTCTATCCTAGCACAGTGGGTTGTGATGTTGATGCTGAGGCACAGAGGCTTTGACTTGGTAGATCTGATACTGTGCCAGATGGAGGACGTTATTGCTGAGGGGATAGCTGCCAGACACTTAGCCTTCGCACCTCTGATCTGCTATATACTGAGGAGGCTACAGTTGTTGTCTCAGGAGGACTACGATGAGCTGCCCAAGGTGACCACAGCGTACACTCCCTTACCTGCCTCCGACAGACGGGTTGCTACCCGGGAGTCAGCTTCGCAGGGGAGTTCTTCACAGGGCTTAGGTGACACGGCTACCGAGACCGAGCAGCATATTCAGACTGGTAGTCATATGGAGTCCATTCCTGAGGACGTTACTCCGGACTCTAGAGCAGGACCTTCAGCCTCTGCTACAGCTCCAGCACAGACAGATGCACTTCTACGTGCAGAGCTAGCAGAGCTCCGTAGAGAGATCCGGAGTCAGAGAGAGGACAGAGAGAGGGACAGACAGATGATGGACAGCGTCATACACACTCAGAGGGAGTTGGCTACTGGCATGTCTTCGTTGTTCACTGGCTTTGAGGCGATCGCTCAGACTCTTCGTCTCTTTGGACAGGCACTGCCAGGTCTCCCGTCTTTCCCTCCTATCACCTTTCCAGGTGTGCTGCCACTAGACACAGTTCGCTTTCAGCAGCTACAGCAGCAGCAGTTTGCTCAGACACAGGGAGGACAGTCTTCCAGCCAGGGACAGTACTTCAGCACCTTACTCACGGCTCCCATCTGACCTGCTGGTGCACCTACGGTGGGGCCGTCGACGTCCACGTTTGCTGGTTTGACAGGAGAGGCAGGACCTTCTCAGCAGTACTTTTCTTCACCAGGCCTCTCCATGACTCCGTCAGCTCTTCTTGCTACTACAGCTCCGAGCTTCTCACCGCTTCAGCTGACGAGTCCTTTCTTTGTGTCACCACTGCCAGCTCGTACACTCGACTTCGACACAGTAGTACAGACCGCCTCAGTGCAGACAGATTCACTTCTTACAGCTTCACAGGCAGAGGTTGTGACTACTACAGCTGAGACAGCAGCAGTGGCACAGACAGAGTCTCCCAGGACACCTACTCCGCCTCGAGTTGTTGAGCCCTCAGCAGATCTCACTGATTTTGGCTATACTCGTGAGGAGTTACGTGAGGCTCTTGCCACAGGCACCTCTCCAGAGTAGCAGACAGCACTCCCCAGGACTCCTTCACCACCTCCAGAGTTTGAGTACACTGGCACTTCTTCTGAGCAGCAGCAGCCGCAGCAGGGCACCTCTTCAGCTCCAGAGCTTTCAGTGACTACCACCACTGCACCTCCTCCAGCCTCCGACGCGTAGGACAGCAGTTTTTCTCTTTCCTTCTTTCTCTTTTTGGTCATTGGTGCCAAAGGGGGAGAGAGATAGAGAGATCTTGTATAGGTCTAGGGGGAGTAGTGGAGTGATCTTGTGTTCAGAGGGAGTGTGAGACAGCTTTTGTCCAGGGGGAGATCTTTTGGTACTTCATTGTATATTCTTTTGGTTCTTCGTGGTTCTTGTTGAGCTTGATTTGCTTTTGCTTGTGTTTAGCTCATCAAGAATGCACTTGGTTTCTTTTACATACACTTGCTCGTTATCTATATATCTTGCATATTGCTCTGTCTCTAATATATTGCTCTGATATATTGCTCTGAGTTTGTGTATGTTCACCTGGATGCGCCTATTTATATCTATCTGGCCAGGTTTCCTCTTTCTGTGATGATATGTGCACTCACCTGCTTTTGCAGGAATATCTTATAATCTCATCATCACAGAGTTGTGGTCATAGCTCATGTTTTTATTCCATATATATCACCCATGTGCTCTAACTCTTTTTTGCAAGTGATACCTTTTGAGCTATGACTACCTTGTTCTCCGTCTTACTTGTTCTTCATTTCATATCCTATCTTATAAATCACTCTTGTGCTTTACATGCTCTATCTTATGATATGTGTTGTCACCAATCACCAAAAAGGGGGAGATTGTAAGCTTCATGACCATTGGAGTTTGGAAACCCCAAAGGTATGAATGTTTTAGTGATTGGGTGACCATATTGATGTGACTAACATTTCCTTGTAGGATATACAAATGGTCATGTCAATGAAGCGTCGTCTCACATACTCTATCTATCGACGACTTGGTGATTGGTTGCCTCGACAATTCGGATCGAGAACTTGATGGAGTCGCGGAGAAGATGTGGATCAAGGCTAAGGACATGCTAGATCCAAGCGAGTGTTGCTTGGTTAGATGTTAGCTTGAGTCCATAGGAAAAACCGGACTATCAAGAGGGATCGAATTGGTTCTCTTAGAGCACACTAGGTTAGAGATCAAATGGATGCATTGTGAGTGATCCTAGAGCACACTAGCCAAGAGCAAGGGAGAGAAGCACTTGTGAAGGATTTGGAGTGATCCTAGTACTTGAGAGAGTAGCAATTGCATCCACTTGATCTCTAGGCTAGTGTGAGCTTGAGAGAGTCACTTCGGTTTGTTACTCTTGGTCTATGGCGAGGCCTAGACCGGTTAGGCGTTGGTGTTGAGCTGTCCAAGGAGATTGTGGAAGCTAACACAAGTTTGTACACGGTCTTGGAGCTTCCCGTGCGAAAGAAGCATCACTAGTGGAGCGCCCTTTGGCACGCATCACGTGCGGAGCCTTACCTCCGGAAGAGTACCCGAGATCGAGCCCGGCGGGACGTGCCCGCGACTTCACTCGGAGGGTGAAGTGTGCTCTAGGAGGGATCGCCATCGAGCGGAGGGACGGGGTCGAGACTCCGGCGGGAGTGACCCAACGTGGAGTAGGGGAAGGCGCCACCCTTCCGAGACCACGGGAAAAATCATGAGCATTCATATCTCTATCTCCTTTACATACTAGCATTTACGCTTCCGCATTTACCTTTATGTGCTAGTAGAATTGCATGATAGGTTGTCTCTTTACTACTTGGTAGAATTGCTTGCTAGGGTGTTGCTTGTTGCATAGACTAGATTGTGTGCGCGCATCGCTTGCTTTTGTTATCACCTTATCTAGTCTTGCTAGCTTCACGCCTAAAGTACGTTTGGGAGAAATTGTTGACACACCGATTCACCCCCCCCCCCCCCCCCCCTCTCGGTGCCCTTGATCCTTTCATTGGGCATGTTTCCTTAAAAAAAATCGTCTGCCGTTCTATTATAACGGCACCGCCTGCCGTTTCACCAGTAATCTAGCCGAACTCCCTCTTAGATCGCTTATACAGCAGAATATATGTGATATCTCCTAAATTCATCCCGTTGCTTGCAATCCTCACCTCGTTGCTGGTGTTCGTCGGCAGCCAATGACTCGCGCTCTCCCCTTGTGTGCCCGCCGCGATGCATGCTTCCAAGTGCCTCGAGGCACCAAATTGGAGGATAAAATCAAGGGGAACTAAAACATATTGATCTTTAGAGGCTTAAACGTAGCTTCCGGCGGCAAGAGTCCAAGATTCAGGAGCTGAACCGATTCATGTTGTCCCGGTGTGGTGAGAGCTTCGTGGTGAGCCTTGGGAAGACGAGTTCGATGCTACGGAGGAAGAACGATGATGCTGCTTATTGGGCCTGGCTTGGGCCAGAGAAGGCATGGAAAAATGGGCACCACGGGTTGCTGTCCCATAGCGACAAATCACGATTGTTAAAATTGCAAACAACGGAGCGGATGAAGGACGGCATAGGCGTGCCGTTATAATAGGGACGGCAGACGATTTCGTTCGAACGCTCTTGCTCGACGGCTCGCTGGCACGGCGGGAGAGAACACGACCCGGGCATCGTCGCCATCGAATGTGTTGTGTGCGACTTGGAGCATGTCGTGTTACCGTACCACTAGACTACTAGAGCGACACAACTTGCGGTGGCTCCAAACGAGCAGGAAAACATATGAGAAAATTCTTTATTTGGTCCTAGTAAGTTCTTGGTTCCTTCTTTGATCCAAACTGAAAAAAAGTTACTATATGACCCAAGTTGTAATTTTGGTTCCTTTCTTAGCCCTTCTGTAACTTTTTGGTGCTAACGGTGCTAAATGTGATGTGAAATGACCTTTGTATCCCTGACTTGAATCAAAGTGTAAAATTCAATTTCGAAATTATGTATTTGTTCTGAAATTCCAGAATAACATAACTGTGCAAGATTTCACAATGCCACGAAAATTCTGCATTATTTCGGCGTTATTTTGACATTATTTTCATTTCAATTATGTGTCAGAATTCGGCAAAAATAATGCTATTGCTTTCATTTCAATTATATATCGAATAATTTTGATGCTATTGCTTTCATTTCAATTATATATCGAATAATTATGTGTCGAAATAATGCCAAATTTTTATGTCATTGTGAAATCTTGTACAGTTATGTTATTCTGGAATTTCAGAACAAATACATAATTTCAAAATTGAATTATTCGAAATCTTGAACGGCTCCAAATCAGCCCAGTTTGCTTCGTTTGCAAGTAAACACACGTTTTTGAGTGTTTTCTCATGAGAACCAAACAATTACATCAAACACAGATTAAGTTAGGGATACAAAGGTCATTTCAACTTGGGTCATATAGGTAACTTTTTTTTCAGTTTGGATCAAAGAAGGAACCAAGAACTTTACTAAGGCCAAATAAGGAATTTTCTCAAAACATATATGAATGTGTCCAATAGTGGATTACCAGTGACAGAGCTTCGAAGAAAAGGACAGGGAGGCTTAGTGTGTTTTTAGCTCTAAACATTGCAAAAAACAAGTTACTACCTAATCTATGGAGTTTAAGCTGGGGGGGGGGGGGGGGGGGGGGGGGGGGGGGCATGCGCACCCTAGGCGTAGACGATTATCCCTTTTCGCTCGTGAACTAGATGATGTGTCACACGGCTAGTCATTCTTTTGAAACTTCACTGATCATTGGTGTAAAAGATCAAGTTGTCTTATCTTCATGGAACCTCCTTTTATATGCTCTTTCTTTCCTCATCAAACGTCCAATCTACAGTGAACTTTCCCTTTAGCCTACAACCATTGTTTACCGTTACATTTTGGTTGGGGGTTGGGTAGTAAAGCTAATTAGATAATGTACGGTTTTATGTGAAGTCTTTTCTTTCAATTGTTTGACACCTAGTAGACATTTTTAAGAGAGGAAAGAATCTGAAGCATGAATATGTTATTGAATTGAAATAAGTTTTGCTTATGTTGGTTAGCAGTCACGGCTGATTTAGTACAAGTATCATATACAATAATTGAACACTTGACGAAATATATTAGAGTGTGAAAAGAAAAAGAAAAATCGTAAACAAATGATGTTCATTCACGTGCAGCTTGCCGACGCTAGCTATTACTCAGTGTGCTTCAGGAGGAGTTGCAGGACCACTGTTGGACGATAAGGACTCGTGCAAGAGAGGGAAACACGAGATAGCCCAAGATCAAGGTTGCATCAGGGAGGTTGAAGAAGATATTTTGATGGTTGGATCTTTGATTAGACAAGTATCATTTTGTCGATGCAGCAACTAGAGATGCACAAATGTCTGTTATCGGATCCGAGTTTTACTAATAAAATTGGAAAAAGAAACAATGCATCACCGCATGGAAGGCATGAACCAAATGGCTTTGGTCCAGTCCAATCCCGACTTGAGGCGATTCCAGGTCTCCTCCTCGAGCAAGTCGTCCCTGTGGCTGTTCCACGCCGGCTGCCAGAAGTCCAGTGGCGGCCTAAGCCTTATCTTCCGAATACAGTCCGGCTGCTTAAAATCGCCGGTGATCAAGTCGAACCGCCACACACCGACCTCGTCGCTGCCAACCGCACGCCCGCGACGATATGAGTAGCATTCTGCAAGCTCGGAGCAGAGCGGGACGCCGGTGAAGTACACCGAGTCAGGCCTCAGCCACGCGCCGCCGCCGCCGTCCACGGGCGCGCACAACAACGTCTGGTTGAAGTCGCCGACGAGGAAGGCTTGGCCGCGCAGGTGCGCCTGCCTCCACAGCGACGCGCCATCCGAGAGGCCGCCAGCGAGCGCGAGCACGTCCAACCGGGGAGATCTGTGAGCGGTGTCCTCGCTTGACGTCACCACGTGGAGCGCGCCGTCGCCGGAGAAGGCGAGGTGGTAGCGGCGGCCGTTGCCAGGTGCTGCGGCCGGGAACCTGGCCAGCGGCGCTGGCGCAGGGGCCCGCGCGGCCATGTCGACGACCCACACCTCACCGCACACGGTCATGTAGTAAAACTTGCCGTCGCGGTACGCGACGTCGAGCCGCGCCGAGCGGTCGCGTTCGTCGGGGAGCTCGGCGACGGCGCACCAGCCGTCGGAGCCAGCCTTGGCGAACACCACGCCGAAGCTGGCAGCTTCCGGGGCCCCCTGCGAGGCGCGCGCCACGCGGTTCACTCCGACGACCGCGACGGCGAAGTCCCGCGCCGTGGGGTTCGGGGAGAAGGCCACCTTCTGGACAACGGCGGACAGCGCTGCCTCGACCTGGGACCTGTGGCGCTCGGGGTCGGGCAGGAAGCTGACCCGGCCGAGGGGCGGCGCCTCGACGCGCTCGCCCGTGAGCGGGTTCACCAGCGCGACACGCACCGTCTGGTCGGCGGCGACGTACGCGCCGGCGAGCCAGCCGCCGTTGGAGCCGACGCAGCGGAGCCCCGGGCCGCCGCCCGGCGGCGTCCAGCGGAACGCCTGCCGCGTGGGGACGGAGAGGAGGGTGAACGACCTGCTGCAGCCGATGTCGCCGGGGATGACCACCCACGGCGGCGGCATCGTCGGCGCCGCGAGTCGGTCCTTGTCCCTGACGACGTCGGCGGCTTCCCGCCACGAGCGGCACGCGGCGCGGAAGCAGATGCGAGTTGGGACATCCAGGAGTTGGCTCACACATGTCAGGAGCTCGCCGGGCAGGTCGGCCCAGTCGGCGCGGTCCTCCGGCGGGCTGCTCGTCGACATTGTTGCTGGTGGCTGCCGCGGACGGAGACGTATTCTCAGATACGCTTGGAGCAATCGACTCACGGAATTACTACTAGCTAAAGGAAAATATATCTGTAACGAAACATATGCGTGCCCTTTGTACGCGTATCCTGTTTGATTGTACAAGCCGACGTGGTTACGGCTACGGGCTCCGTGTAGATGGAGACATCTTTCCACTGTAGAACTCCGACAAATTTGGACGCGTCACGGACGGATCCGGGGCCTTAAATATGAAGACTGCTCGTAGTGGCGGCGGATTCTTAGCGGCGGTGTCCTCTATTCTCTTCCGACGACGAGATGCAGAGCAAGACAGTTGGCTCTGCGATGCGCGCCCGCGCCACGTCGTGTCACTGAACGGAGGCACGCGTGCGCGACCAAACCTTACTCCCGTGCGTGCCTGCGGATGGTGCATGGCGCATGAATGAGAGATCCGACTCCGTGTAATTCATCAACATTTTGGTTTGCTTCCATATTGCTTAGTTTCGCATGCGTGGGGCGGCCATAGAAGTGTGTGGCTGTTTGAGTTGGTACTGGCAAATGGCAATGTACTGCATGTTTGGTTTCTTACCGCCCATTACTATAAACTCTTGTCACACTTTGCCGAAACTATTCTCTTTTTTTTTTTTGCCGAAACTATTCTGAATAAACTGCTCATCACATTTTGAGTAAAATTTAGTAAAGATACGAGTTTATTATGACAATAGGGTTCTAATGTGACAAGTCGCAGTTTTGTGACAAAAAACCAATAGTCACAAATCAACCCAGCATGCTAGCAACATGTAACACATCACTTGTGCAACCTTATATGTTGTCCTCATCACCCATCCAGCATCCCTCACTCCCAGCCGCAAATCGTGCTCCACCTGCAACCATGCCACGCAAGTGTTTGTCGTCACCGTGCCTTCGTCACACAGCCGCAACTTTGTCGTTGCACACATCACCGTCGGCCGCCAATTCGCCACTACATCCTTGTTGAGCCGCCACAACTTCGTCTTTGTTGCAGCGGAACGATAACTGCTGACGCTGCGAGTAGGGCAGTGTCTGTGAGAGGCCCCCACGAGGGTCGAGACCGGAGTTTTTTTTTTGGGAGGGGGGAGGGTGTAACATCCTGGCCCAGGGCTTAATAGGATTGATAAGAATACTCATACCAACAGTTGCAACTTCTTTTCCGGAAGCTCATCTCGAAAGAACTCCGGGGTTAAGCGTGCTTGGCCCGGAGCAATTTCGGGATGGGTGACCGACCGGGAAGTCCTTCCCGGGTGTGCACGAGTGAGGACAAAGTGCACAGAAAAGACGTGTGTTGGTCTGTGGGGACAGTCTTGAGATCCTAGAGAGCTGCCAGGCGTGCGGGCCCGGCCTCGTGGAGGCGGGACGTCACAAGTGGTATCAGAGCCGACTCTCGCGGTTTCACGGGCGCGTGTGGGCGCAGTTGCGCAGGCATGGTGTGCATGGCTGGTGTGGGCCCAAGTGATCACACAGCATGGCACATGCGCTGGCACTGGACGCACGGACGTGGCCAAGAGAGGAAGTTCCTGGCCTGGGGTTGATCGACGAGGACGTCGATCTCCTAAGGGGGTGAGAATGTAACATCCTGGCCCAGGGCTTAATAGGATTGATAAGAATACTCATACCAACAGTTGCAACTTCTTTTCCGGAAGCTCATCTCGAAAGAACTCCGGGGTTAAGCGTGCTTGGCCCGGAGCAATTTCGGGATGGGTGACCGACCGGGAAGTCCTTCCCGGGTGTGCACGAGTGAGGACAAAGTGCACAGAAAAGACGTGTGTTGGTCTGTGGGGACAGTCTTGAGATCTTAGAGAGCTGCCAGGCGTGCGGGCCCGGCCTCGTGGAGGCGGGACGTCACAGAGGGGTCGTTGATCGAGACGAGGATGGTAGATGTTTTCTCGGCTCCACTCTACCCGTTGCCAACACGGAAAAATACGAATTAAGCCATAGCCAGGTTAGGTTAGGCACGATGTGCCTTGTTGGATTAGCATAGGGGAGGGATGGGATGGGGTGGCGCACTCGCGAGCGGCGAGCGGGAAGAAGAGGACACCGTTGGATTTAAGATCTATGTCTGATGATTTTCAGTTCAAAATTTGTTCCACAGTTCTTTTTTTTTCCTCATATTTTTAGGAAAAAAAATGTCTCCCGTGAATAGTCAAGTACGAACGTGAATCCTCTTGTACGCTCGAGGGGACCCTGCACGTAGTAGTGGCCTGATTCTTCTCCTTTCGATTTACCGTACCGAGCAAGTGAGCAATCAAAGGGTCGCACGGTTTCCTTTCAGTACAAGCACCTCGCTGAGCTCAGCAGAGCAAGCAACGCACGCCTCCCTCCCCCTTCGAAATTCAAAATCCCCCAAACCGCAAACCACACCCTCTTCTCCTCTCGCCTTTTTTTGAACGAACTGGAGGGGTAAGCCCCTACAGAAATTTATTTAATATGAAAAAAGTATGTACATGAAGAGGAAAAAACAAAGAAAGGGAAAACAAAAACAAACAAAAGAAACTAGATCCAGTCTGCTATCCATTGTTTAAGTTGTTGCACATGTCTATTCTTGGCTCGATGATGGACAACCATTTCAAGCTCCTTGAAGAAACTTCTCCTCTCGCCTTTCCCCCTCACACGCGCAGCTCCCCCATCTCGGCGTCGGCCCGCAGCTGTTACTTGTGTTGCTGCTTTCCGCGGCCTCCGATCCCCGCCGTCCTCGTCTGCGACGAGCTGGGCTGGAGCGCCCTGGAGCCCGCTGTGTGCCACCTCCTTCCGGCGGGCTCTCGGCGAACGAGGTGCTCCAGTCGGCGGGCGCACGCGGGGTGCTTGGCGTACGAGGGGTTCCAGCCGGCGGGCGCGGCGGCGATCTAGGTCGTGCCGTGCGACTGGGCTCTGGTGAGCCCGTGGCGGACATGGGAGTGCCGCAGCATGGTGGCGGAGAGAGCACGCTTGCTCGGCTCTGGCGGCGAACAAGGCGGCGGCTGGCTGTGCCCGTGCGAAGCGCGTTCCAGCAGCGCCGACTCGGACGGCTCCCCCTCGGCTCTGCCCGCGCGCGTCCACGACGTCGGCTGGGCCAGTGCGTCGTGGCGTTCCCGCTGCGCCGAGCGTGGACGCGAACCCGGCGCGCAAAGGTACGGTCTGGTCTTACTCGTATCCCTGCCGTTATATGGATAGTCATGACGAATCCGGGCCATCCGATTGTACAACCCCAGACATTCGACGGCTATAAAAGAAGCCAGTTCCCACACGATCCCCTCCCGTCCTCCGCTAGTCTGTTCCTGCAAGCAGCGCGATGGCGGAGCGCGCGTCCTCCTCCTCGACGTGCTCGGCGGACCGCGCGTCTTCCTCCTCGACGTGCTCCGCTGAGCGCGCGTCCTCGTCCTCCTTCGCTGCCGCTCCGCCCCCGACCACCTGCTGGTTCCCGTCCAGCATGACGGGGCAGGTGCTGCGGCTCTCCGTCCGCAACGTCGACTACACGGGTCGAGTCGACTTCGTGGACGAGTTGAAGAGCTTGGTCAAATTCAAGGTGCCCAAGCCGTCGCGCCCGCGCTTCTTCAAGGGCGACCTGGCGTCGCTGCAGAGCAAAGAAGGGCGCCGGTGGCTGGGCGAACTGATCGTTGTCGATGAAGATGACAACAAGGGTGGGCAGCCGTCTTTGTACACCATACTACAGATTCGTGCTGCCACCTGCTGGTTCCTGTCCACCATGAATGAGCAGGAGATGGGGCTCTCCGTCCGCGGCATGGACTACAGGGGACGAGTTGATTCCGTGGATGAATTGAAGAGCTTGCTCTACTTCAAGCTGCCCAAGCCGCGCTCCTGCTTCTTCAACCGCGACCTGGCGACGCTTCAGAGCGAGGGAGGACGCCAGTGGCCGGGCGAGATCATCCTTGTCGATGAAGGTGAAGACAAGGAGGGGCTGGACACAATCGTACGGATTCGAGTACCCCCTGCAGGAGGTACAGCTAGGCATTCTTGATTCTTTGGTGTTTCCCTTGAGAATGCTGGGCGTTTTCATGTGCCATTTCTTGGATTCTTGAAATCTCCGTTTCCATTCGTGTTCTTGATGTTTCCGTACACAATCCTTGCGAATTCTAGGCGTTTTCATGTTTCATTTCTTGGATTCTTGAAATCTCTCTTTCCATTCGTGTTCTTGATGTTTTTGTACGCAATTCCTGCGAATTCTAGCGGTTTTCATGTTTCGTTTCTTGGATTCTTAAAATCTCCCTTTCCATTCGTGTTCTTGATGTTTCCGTACACAATTCTGAGAAGGCTAGGCGTTTTCAGGAGGTACAGCTTTGTTCTCGATTATTTGATGTTTCTCTTACCAATGCTAGGTGTTTATGTTTCTTTTGTTCTTGGGATCCCCCTATCTCCGTTTCTGCCTCTTCTTGTCCGTGACCTTTTTCATGTACAAATTTATCCTGTTTGACTCGTACAGTTACAAATTCTGTATATGCAGAGGCTCTAGAATTAGTGGAGAACGTTCTTGTTACTGTGAAACCAGTGACTAAACCAGTGGATAAACTAGAGTCAAGTCAAGAGGTGGTCAAAGTTGGTATAGAAGGTTTCGGCAAGGCTGAGAGATTTCTTATTGAGATGGGATTGCAGAGCATAGATATTGAAGTAGTTGCGATCCATGCCTCTTCAATGTCTCCTGTAATGATGGTAATTCTAAGCAAATAACTGTTTTTCTGATCCATCATTACTGTGTAACAAAGCTTTTGGGTAAACAAATGTAATCTTGCCTTTGTTATTTATTTTGCAGGCAAAGGTTTGGGAAAGCCCAAATATAAGCATCTCAGTGAAGGATTCTGAAACTCTGATCTTCACAAAGCTGTATTATAAAGGAAATCCTCGGAAGAAGAATGGTGTTTGTGTACTATTAGAGCACATGGAAGTGACTGTTTTTAGGTATAAGAATGTCATCTGTTTTATCATACGTTAAGTATTATTATTACCTTGATGGCTTGACAACTTCACTTCTGATGTGCATTGCTTATTCTTTCTAGGGACCCAAATCAAATCCCTTGGGAAAGTGCAAATGTTGATTTCATTGTGGAGTGTGGCATCAATACTGACAAGGATGTTCAATCAAATGATCAATCTCAGGTCTACATTTTCTATACTGTGTATGTTTTGTTGATCCACAATAATTTTGTTTGATTATCAGAATCTATGCTTATCTCCACATCCGGTTCAGGCTATCGGCAAGACTGAGGCTTCGAATAATTGCCTTAAATGCTTTCCTAAGGTATTTCCTCTTTGGGTTCTTCCATTAGTCATTGGTTCATGTTTAGTACGTGCTCTTGTTTCCTGATTGATTAACTGTCAACATATAGGTTCTTGATGCACTCGGACTGTATGCTGATGGGATCATGAGAGCTCGATTCTATAATGCCAATGGTGCAGTAGAACGCCTACCAAAATTATTTAATAGAGTTCTGTTCAGGATTATGGTTATATATTTGTCTCATCACATTTTCCAGATGGTCATGAGACTGCGAGAAGGGCTGCCAGATTCAATATTATTACAAGAAGCTCAGCTGCAGCAAAGGTACGTAATCATCCTTGCATCTCCTAAATTACTTCTATTCTTACCTGCCACAAAAATAGCACAAGGGTGACAGAGTTAGTATGGTCCTAAGCATAGCACGTACATTGTACGAAGCAGGCATGAGTATTACCAGAACATAGGAATTACCAGCAAATTTAGTCTTGCTGCACTTTTAGTAGAAATATTTGGCAACTCTGATAAGGTGTACGATGGTCCTTGTCCACAGATTGTGGTTGCTTCAACCCAACTTTGTAGGTGGATCGGTTAATTAGTCGTGTTATTTTTCTTTTTCTGTTTATGTTCCCTGTGTGGACTTGATTCCATGCATTGGACATTGAGAATCATCTATTTCATTTGAAACTTGAATCATACACGCTACTTCTAGGTATGAACTTTTCAGTGATTGACTTTGGAATGCTCTACTTGATGGTTACAGCCATCACTGCAAGAACATATTGAACAATGAACAGAAATTTCATTTAGTCCCATTTGTGAATATTTTATATTGTTAATATTATTTCTTATATCCTAATAGGTTTTGGAGACATATTCCATCATCTTTCTGGTTGCTTCTCAGCTAGCTTTTTCTATTGCTTGTTTGTACACTTCGGATGCATGTTTTCTGGTCTAATGGTTTTGTGATGGCTATATACAGGTTTTTTTTTATTTCTCTGAAGTCCTAACAATGTGCCGAGCATTATCTATATGTTTTCTGGTTACAAAATGATTTATTTACTCTTAAATGGCATGTAGGCCGTCTGCCATGCTCAAATGTTTCCTGATTGGAATGAAGACCCAACTAGCATGTCCTTCTTTGCTACTGCTGCTTTAGCTGCCCTTCACAGATTAACTGATGTTGACATGCCAAATGTTGATCTCCAAGTGACACTTGTGAAAGCTGAAGACTGCAGTCGCGTTGAGAGCAGTCAAACCAGGTAAGTTCACACTTTGAAGACAAAATGTTCATGATTAATTGAATTGTGACCCTAATGTTTGTGCTTTGCGTTTCTAGGTTCTGTAATGCTGATGAGGAGGTTCATCGCCGATTGATTGCAATGATGAGCTGGTGCCTTGATATCATCCGTTGCATGCCGGTAGGAGCGTGCCATCTGGAGTTGGCCTGAGAAGACTACAGCCCCCTCGCCTTAGCTGACTACTGAGTTCGCTTCTTGGGTCCTTTCACGAGTCATATCTGTTGTAACAACGGCTTGGGACGATTAACTCGTATTAGTTTGTTGATTGTGTGAACCAAACCTGGGATCGATCACTCGGAATATAAATGGAAACATATAGACGTTGCCTCTATTGTTTCAGGCTATGTACAAGCATATACCCGTCAGTGTATATTAGATATAACATCTCAATGTGTAAGTTCTGGTATTACTCTCAGAAATTTTCTTTTCATATCTTTTCCTTTTTGGTGAAAGAGAGCTTAATTTTTTAGCACAGTTACCATCCTTGCTTAGTTGTTTAGTAGTAACCACTAGCTGAGTAACTTAATGCCCTGATAGCACGACTTGGTTTCGCATCATGTATGTGCTTCTGTGAATATATTAATCTCAGATTTTAGGATTTTTTTAACTGAAAGATAAGAGTTTTTTTTTCCCAAAGTTCTAGCTGTTACAACTTGGTCGAGTCTCCAGCCTCCTGAAAACTTTCATTTCAATTTGATTTCAGTAAACTGAAATATTTTTTGGCTGCCACGTAGTTACGGGTGCCAATTTTATATCTTTTCCACTTAGCTGGTGTTATCTGCTGCAATGTATTTAGTTGGGTTTAGCTGCATTGGGTCCTTGGACACTCTGCATGTTTTTTTTTCTTTCCTGGACTGACGCAAACTCTGTATGCATAGCGTTAGCTCAGTCCTTTTAAAGTATCTGCTGCTTAACATGAAATGCAGGCAAAAAAAGTGATTCGGCATATCAGGAATTTATGTAAACTGCTCACGACTGCACTGCATCTGCTAAGCAAACATCATTTTTGTCTTATTTCCCCCCTTTTTTAAATTAATTTTTTTTTGCGAGGGCTTTTTTTAATTAATTAACTGGAATACTCAACTTGCTCAAGCTTGTATTCTGCAATGATAAACCGAAAACGCTGCCGCATCGTAGCACAAACTCCTGGAGTCTTATCTTTGTGTGTTCCACAGCCCGGGGTAATTGAATACAACATTTCGCATTTGTCACAATCAGAGATGGAGCTTGTCCGTGGGAAGATTGGGATGTATCCGCGCCCTTTCCATCCATCGCCTCGTCGAGAAGCTGGGCATCAGGCTCGATGGTAAGGAAGCCGGTGGCTAGTTCAGACGAGAAGGCGTCACCATGGTGCCGCAACTTGCATTCCATCCTCCACGGCAGTACACTCCTGACTAACCATTGGCAGAACTTGCAATTGCATCAGGTTACCTCCGTGTGTACGTACCATGCAGTTGTGCAGCAAGCTTCGATGCCGTACGCGCGAGTCACAACATGGTTCTTGGTTGAATTGGCATGAGCATGAACTCCGCTTGCATCAATTCGAGTCCGGATCAGTCCGTGTCGCATTGGAATTTGTTGGCATTGTTACAGCCATCAGTCCGTGAACGACTTGCTGCACCCGACGTCGCTGGGGATAACTACCCACGGCGGCGGCATCGTCGGCGGCTGCCCGCCATGCGCGGAAGCAGATGCGATTTGAGGACGTCGAGGGAGTTTGTTCAAGCATGCCAGGAGTTCGCCGGGCAGGCCGGCCCAGTCGATGCGGTCTCCGGCGGGCTGCTTGTCCTCATTGCTGGTGGCTGCCTGCCGCGTACGGAGACGTGTGACGTCCTCAGATCCGCCGTGAGCAACAATGAAACATATGCGCGCTCGTTGTATGCGTATATCCATCCTGTTTAATTGTACGAACCAATGCTGGTAGGCTCCGTGTAGATCGACGGAGACATCATCTGCTGTGTATAACGCCGGCAAATTTGGACGCGTCGCGGACTGATCCTGGTCCAAAAATTCCAGAGATGCTCCGAGTGGTAGCGCATTCTATAGCGGCGGTGTCCTCTGTTCTCTTCCGACGACGAAGCGGAGAACAAGACTGGTTGGCTCTACGAACGCGCCCGCTCACGTTGGTCAGACCACCGTGTCTGTCAGTGGACGGCCGAGTGCGTTCTGCGGACGACGATGGCGCATGGCCGAGGCTTGACTCCGTGTCTCCGTGTACTTCAGTGCTACTCCACGGCGTAACATTTTGCGGCCTGCTTCTGCCACGTAGGGAGAGAATGTGCGCGCTGCAACTCGGAGCATGTTATGAGTACCGTACACTAGTGCGAAATAACTTGCGGGGGCTCAGACGACTATACACATCTTTTCGCTTGTGAACTACGATCGATGGGATCGTTATCGAACCTCCTTCGCGTCAGTATGCTTCTTCGTCTGCATGAAGCATCAACGGGAACTTGGGGCGTGATTTGTCAACTTCCAAATGCTGCCTGGCTAGGGACTTTAATCCTCTGAAGGCTTTTTTGGATAGTAGGAAATTCAAAAGAAAAACGTAGGATTCACAATCCCAAGGACTATGCCACTGTTCATGCTTTTGGATTGCAGGAATCGAATGTCGGGAAAACGGAGGAAAACTTGTTATGCAACCCATTCCATAAGAAAAACGTAAGAAAAATTTCATCCACTATGACCTTCATTTCTTTCCTTTACGTTCAAAGACAGACATATGCTGAGGAAGAACACGTCCGAGCTGTGTTCGTACTCCAGGCGGCGCAAAGCCTCGATGTGCTCGTGCTCCTCCATGTAGCTCTCACCGGAGCCGGTGTCATTGGTCATCTCCATCGGCACCTCTAGCAACGGCGGCACCGAATTGTGTCGCAACATTAAAAATTATGTTTTTATCGTGTGCATGATGTAACTACCGTGCTTAGCCACAACACAATCTTATACTTTTCATGTCACCGTTGAGAATCCTATGCTTTCTGATTCCTACATTTCAAACGATCATACTCTTGCAATTTCTGTGTTTTTCATCAATCCTTTGTTTTGCGCCCGCCATCCTATCATAATATATTCATGTGTTTTTTCCTATTCCTGCATTGTTTCTTATTCCTGTATTCTTCATTCCTGTGTTCCAAAGGAGCCCTGAACTCTTCTCTTTTTTTTTTTTGAGCCAGCCCTGAACTCTTCTGAAAATACAAGCTCTTGATGTTTGGCCTAAAAAGAAAAAGAAAAAAAAAACGAACGCGGCCTGCGACTCCGAGAAAACGGGTGGTGCGGTCGCACGGAAATTCTTTTCTGGACCGGGCCGAAAGCACACGGGCTCTCACACTCCCATAAGGCCCAGTATTATTAAGAATTCGCACTTGGGCTCTGGAGAGTTCGTAGTTCGTACCGTCCGCGAGAGGCAGGGGATCGCTCTAGAAAGAGGAATCCTCCAACGGGGTCGAGGGAGGACAGATATCCACAAATCTAATCGTCCCCTTGCGGCGGCGGAGGCGAGGATGAGCGTCTGCATCGTGGATCCGTGGAAGGGGGTCGGGGAGGAGACATCGTTTTTGGGAGAAGGGACGGAGGCGGCTCGTCATCGGGATCGGATGGAGAGAGCTAGGCGCCACCGTGGGGCGCCTACTTGGAGTAAGCTTCGCAAAGATTATTTGATACGTAACAGGTTCTTCCTACAAAAGGCTATGATGGAGCTGCGGCTGAAGGATCCAGACGACGCTGATTGGGAGGAGGAGGAGGAGGAGGAGGAGGATTTTGTTCGGGAGAGATCACCGGAGGAGGAGGAGGAGGAGGATCTTCGTGAGATGCGTTCATACCGTCGCAGCTGGATACTCTGCAAAGGCCTCAATTATGGTTCCTTCGAAGACAACAGTAAGTTGATGAAATTTTTGTTGGCAACAAATATCTGGCGGACCGCATGCATATAGTAACAGAAATTAACCCCCTAGTAACTAGTTACTGTGGAAGGAAAATCAATCCCGGTTGTTCCTCCGATTGAACTGCATTGTGGATTCAATGCTTTATCCCCTTGTATCAATACCTCCGAAAGGAGAAACTCCCGCAGATTCGTGCACCAGCACAGATGAGTTAGGATTTATATTAATACAAGACCATATATGTAATACATAAGCATCACCATGGTTCTTTGCTCACGTTAAGACGATTCCAGTTCTAGTTGCATGTTCTCTATGAAGCTTACAATTAGGCTAAGCAGAGTTCCTTTCTGTTTAGCTTTGCTTGTTCTAAATTGTCCTGACAAAAATTGTTTTGTACATATGAATATTTATCTTACTTGGTATTGTTGCGTAACCTCCAGTTATTTCTATATTTACAATTAATATTGTTTTCTGATATATTAATTGCTTTGTATAACTTCGCTGCAGCCACTTTTTGCCCCATGCGCTATACAAAGGGAGCTGTCCCAATTGATGCCCGCAGTGAGATTGTTTTGGAGATTTTTTCAATCCAAGTGACAGAGATAAAAAATGGGCTCGAGTGGCCACTACATGTCTATGGCCATGTTGCTGTCAGGGACATCGTAGATAATAATCGTAACCTTCTTTTCAACCGCAAAAGGGATAACTGTCAAATTCTCACTAAACAGGTATTTAAGCGTATGCATTTAGTTCTACCTTTTCTGTTCTCTTTCTTTTTTCAGCTAATACTGTTATTCTGCGTTTAAGTTTAATATTTTTGAAACTGAATTGATAGTTGAGGAAATCGAACTGCGAACGTACACACAAATTTGTGAGAAGTTTATAGAATTGTAGGTTAGTCATTGTTACAAAGAAACCAGACATGTAAATTTGTTGCTTCTGAATATATGAGCCATATTCTGTAGAAAGAGATGTTTGTGCCATGTAGGGATCGCAATGGGTATCCGATACCCGATGGGTACCCCATTTGGGTGCTTTGCTTCTTTGGTGGCTTCATTGTGTCATGCTGATTTGTCTTGGACATGCAAGGAATGTGCCATGTGTCAAGTTAATTTGTGAACTTGTATTCTAAACTTATCTAGTACTAGTACTTGTTATGTGGCTGGAACCTTGAACTTGAATTTATGTTGATGGGTGGTGCAGACTGAAATGAGACTATATATAATGTATGCTTGTGCTAGCTGTCGTAATGTTGTTTAATTGATGCGGTATTGCCTCTGGCTGCCTATTCTCGCGGGTATGGGATACTCATGGGTACCCGTTAACCGCGTGGGGTCGGGTGTGGGAGTTATTTTCCACCGGACAGCGGGTGTGGGCATGGGGAGGGGTATAAATTTCCCCTGCCGGGTGTGGGATGCAAAACCCGTGGGTAATGTACCCGTTGCCATCCCTAGTGCCATGTTAATTTGTTACATGCTTGTCACTTTATAATGGTCCAAGTCAGGAATATTATTCATGTTTATAGATTGCATTCTGTTGATCAGTAATTTATGGCGCTTGCAGGATTCAAATCTGTTGTTGACAGGGCCATCTCGTCCAGTTATGATAATTGATCCAGTTACTTTTGAAGTTGATCTAAAAGTAAGGGGGGGGACAGAGTCAGAGGATAAAATATTGAGCTTGAAAGTATTCAAGAAACGTGCTCATGATATGAACCTTGGACATTGCCCCAGCTACCGTAGCACTGTTGATTTCGCATTTTCGGTGGTTTTTGATGCAGTTGAGGCTACTGTAGACAGTGTTAAAGTCATTTCTGGGTCATGGCCAGATCATCTTGGAGGACGAGTTGTTTGTCGTACTGCCAGCATAGCTCAGAAGGATATTGTGTTACTTGATTCTCGATATGGAAGAATGCCCATCACTTCTGATGGTCAGGTTGAGCTGTCTCGGAGGGTTGTTGCTGGGGAAGTAGGAGGAGAGCTGACCATTTGTGTAGAGGCTACAGAAGTTGGTGACAAGAATGTTTGTGGAGAGGGTAAAGTTAGTTTCAAAACTCAAAAGGCTGGTTGCAGTCGGGCTACATGTCTTCTTGGCTTCTGTGTGCTGGAAATTAATGTTGCTTGGTCCCTCTTTACGATCATGAAGGATCGGCACTCGCGCATGAAGTCTGTTATACTTGGTAACCTTCGCAAGGCAAGCAGTGTCTGTTCGAATACCTAATCTATCCTAACCTTCTCCAGTGGTATGTAAAAAGACGTGGATGAAGCAACTTTCCACTCTTGTTCTGCTATGATATGTTGTTGAGACTTATATTTGGTTGTTGACTCGTATTTGTATCGTCATAATTCTGGGGTTGAGATCAAGTTTTCAACATTAATTGTGTTCTTGATTGAGTGAATTTTGACGTTTGGTGTATGTCACAGAACCGTACACACAGAAGATCAGATTCGAATTTCGTTAGAAAACTGTGGCATAATAATTTATTTTATACCTAGAAAACGGTGCATGATAATTGTGGGTACGGCTTAAATCTTCACTTAGGCGTGGCAAACTAATTGATGTAAAGCAGACTAGCAGAGTTCTGATGCTGGTAGAAATGCATATGTAAAGTGGCGATGTAAAAGCATCTTAGATTGGATAGTCTCCTTTACATTAACGTTGACATATCTGAAAGAAATTCAGAATATAACAACACAATTGTCGTTAGCAGGATTGAGTCGGCAACCAATCAACTGACCAAGTGATTAGTGTTTTTGAGCTGCATCTGTCATAATCATATAGGGATATGGTAGAACCTGGTAAGTCGGAGCACTAAACTAGATAAGATGCCAGACGCATACCTGTTGGTTACTTGGCTGAATTTATCAAATATTGCCACCAAAGAAGAAGAAGAAGAAGAGGAAGAAGAAGAAGAAGAAGAAGAAGAAGAAGAAGAAGATTTAAGCGTTCGTGGTGTCAGCGAAACTGGAACCTAATGATTAAAGTTTATGTACATCTTGCGGGTAACATGTTATGTGCATTCAAATGCAAAAATACTTTACGTGTCTAGGGTTAATACCATGTTGGGCCTTTCCGGAAGAAAATCGCATAATATGCAATTTATGATTTGTTCCAATGTCCACGTATGCTACCCAAAGCAAAGATTATCAGTTCCAGAGATGAAAGAAGTAAACCTTTTCAGGTTGATGAATACTCCATAGCTTGCGGCGTTGAACGGAGCAAATAACATAAAAGACAAACTTCAGGAGCTGTCGACGGGGCTAAGCACCCATCGTCAATCAACTGAGACAAATGAAGTTACAGAAATACGAAAAATAAGCAAGCCTTCAATCAAATCTTGAGAGCTAATAACTTATGATTTGTTCGATCCCTACTTTATTGTAGCTCGTGTACAAACATATCTCCTCAACGAAATCATTAGCAGCCCCATGGCAGTTGTTCTTCCTCGAGATTCCAAAGATCAATGTCTGGGGCTTTATACTGTAATTTCACAAGCGACTCAAGAGGTTCACCTTGGGTTCAGCCTTGAGAGCAATAGCATGCAGTGATCTGAATCTCCTCCAAGGAAGGGATAACATGACAAATTCTCCTAAAATGCACATCAACACTAAGAACACTGCGTTATGCCAGCAACTCCCAATTTACCTTATTTTTCATCTCTTGTCATTAGCCAGCAACTCCCATACGAAGAAAACTCGCAGCGAAAGACCTTTTTGGGACTGGCTTTGAGGCTAAAAACATCCTCAATGATGCTCCCTGCATGTGGAACAAGTATTTTCGTTATTAGAATTCTTGGATTGATATACAGCAATAAACTTGTAGTTTTCATTTTGTTTGTGTGGTGTTGGCTTCACAACAGTATACTAATAATAACTGAACAATACAGTGGAAGAAACTTGAGCAGCAAAAACTTTATATGTGAGGCGATGTTTGTAGACACCTACAGCTGGTTGTTGATATTGTATAGTGCATAGCGACCCCTGAAGAATCGAGAATGTCATTATGGGCAGTAACACCCACTGGAGTTCGCCCCAGACCTGACCAGCCATTTGAAAAAAAAAAAACCCTACTATGAATATGATTAAGAAAAATCACTAGAAATGTACGTATTGATTAAGGAAATTGTAGACACCTACAGTTGGTTGTTGTGGTTTCTGCATAAGCTGTGGGCAATAATTCTCATTGGAGCTCGACCCCAAAACCTGACCAGCCAAGAAGTAACTACTATGAATATGATCAACAAAAATAACTGGAAATGTAGACAGATGAACTAAGAAGGTCCATCCTGCCAATAATAGGGAGCTGGTAGCACTGCTTTTTTTAGAGTAATAGCTGGTAGGACTGTTGAGAATGTATCTGAGCTAAATCAGCAACAGGATTCAGTTTTTTTTTTTTTCTCAAACACGCAGGAGAACTGCGTATCATTTCATTAAGAAGAGTTAAAGGGGCAAGAGCCCGTACAACACACACCCACACACACCCCAAGTCTGTTAAATTACATTCGCGCTCGTAACAAACAAAGGCGACCCAAATCAACACCTAGACTAGTCTCCGGGGAGCAGGGCAGTCAGGGAGGCTAAACCTTTGGCCCCTGCCATCTCCCAAAGTCACCGCTCCTCGCCGGTTTGTATTGGGACAGTGGACATGCTTGGAGCAAAGTTATCAAACACACAACGATTCCTGTGTTTCCACAAGGTCCAGGCTCCAAGGACAATAAGTGAATTAAGACCTCACCTTGTTAAGCCGTCTGTAGCATCATTTGCCTTCCTCCACCAATCAACAAAAGAGGGTTCCTCAGGCTGTCATGAAAGAGCACGCAGGCCAACCTGTCTCAAAAGATAAAACCAGAACTGACGTGCAAAAACACAGGAGATGAGATGGTGATCGATTGTCTCGCTCTCCTGATCACAAAGAGGACAGACTTCTGGATGGGTCAAACCCCGTTTTGCTAGCCGATCAGCTGTCCAACACTTGTTGTGAGCAACTAGCCAAATGAAAAAAAAAAGGCCATTTGGCCGGTACCCAGGTTTTATGGCTCAAACTGAATTGATCCCACAAATAAGTTTTCATAAGCTGATTTTGCTGAGTATAGCCCACTGCTCGAGAGTCTCCACATATGAACATCATCCACGCCATGCTGCAGCTCAAATTAGTAAGTAAATCCCACAGCTTTAGATATTCCACAATAACTCCAACCGAGATTACCCCTTGAATATCAGTGACCCAAGTTCTATTTGTGAGAGCTTGCTGTACAGTCCGGCTCTTGGTTTTTCTCTTGGGAATGATAGCAAATAAACGAGGCACGAGGTCAGATATCCGCTGTCCATGCAGCCAACGGTCACTCCAGAATAGTGCATGTGCCCCAACACCAACCTCGCTTTGCATAGCCATAGAGAAGAAAGAACGAACGTGATCAGGAACCTGTATTGGTAATGCTGACCACGAACGATTTGGTTCTGTTTTCTGCAGCCAAAGCCATCTTATAGGCTGCAAATGCCCAAAGTTGCCAAAGCCATCTTACAGGCTGGAAATGACCTCATAGTAGTAA
Source organism: Eragrostis nindensis (assembly GCA_012490785.1). Lineage (NCBI taxonomy): Eukaryota > Viridiplantae > Streptophyta > Magnoliopsida > Poales > Poaceae > Eragrostis > Eragrostis nindensis. The sequence goes on along the minus strand of JAAXCT010000001.1, from coordinate 3,938,281 downwards.
TTAGCTTGTATCCTTCATATGTTGGAGGTTTGGGCATTTCCAATCTCCTGGAAAGGTTGCCACAAGGCAGCAATATATATACCCATTAAATTACATGTCAGGAATTGGAAAACAGGCAGATATGATGCTAATTACTTTCTGCTGGGTATGCCAAATCACCTGGACTTGGAACATCATTTTTTGAACACATAAAAACTTTGCACTTCATTTTTATTGGATAAAGGATAGAGATAAGTCAAAGAAATGACGAAACATAGATCATAGCGCCTGAGTTAAGGCTGTATACTACAAAAAAGGAGCACAACTGAAGAGGAAAACAAAGAACCACTTCAGTATGTCATGGGGGAAGCTCTGTCAACCAGTTATCCCTGACAAAGTCCAATCACTTAGCGTGTTATGGATATCCTGAGAACCTTAAATGAATGCAGGGTCAAATTGAATACCATCGTCAGTCTGCTGTCCAAACTCGCCTGTGAATGCAAATCCAGGTGAAGAATTTACATTTCATTGGTGCATGCAACCTGGACTTGTACTTAGTCGCAAAAAAAAAAAAAAAAACCTGGACTTGTACTGAAGCGCTCCCCAAATTTAGGCCACCAATTAGAGAGGAGTCCTTCAGGGACAACACGTTCTGGCATCTTTACTATAGATAAAATTCTCAGTTGGTGCCTGATGATGATGGTTGGTTCCTCCAAGTGAAGTGTCCAACCCCTCTCGAGTGAAATCGGCACTGACAGGTGGGCCATGCCCGGGCTCATTTGCTCCTCTCCCCTCTGTAGAGCTCCCTCTTTAGCCTCTCTTGCTCTGTACCCACCTTGAAACGACGGCGAGCTGCTGCGACCCACACATAATCTGCATCTTCTCTAAAAGAGGGGAGAGACGGCAGTAGAGAAGGGATACAACAGAGGTCGCTGCTGGATTGAGTCCTTTTGGGGGTCACCGATCAAACACAATAGCTAGATCTGAGTACCCCTTGCATGCTCTACAAGATTTGGAGCAGGGAGGAGGAGCATTGGTAGTTCCCCAGGATAACAGCAATGGAGGATTGCACTTGTGACTGGAGCTAGGAGCAGGCGAACAACATCTGTGGGATGCTGCAGCAGGTAGAAGGCTATAGTGGATGTGCTTTTGCACAAGCAATGGGGCACAGTCGTGTGGGCGCGACGGTATGCGAGAGACCTTGGGCTTGGAACCGCAACAACCGATCGAATGGACTCGCGAGAGCAGGATGCTGGTGACGGGCTCAGGCGCAACGGAGAAACAGCAGCTCACAGAATTGGGCCTGCGGCAAGTTTTGCAAGACAGCAACCCTGCATTTGTGTGGCTCAGGAGGCGCACGGCTGCAGCTAGCAGGCAAATCAATTTTGAGAATTGGCCTACATACTTTCTTTCTGATTATTTGTTAGAACTTTTGAACAATTAGCTTAAGTAATCAGCCTGATCCATAGCCTTGCATTGCAACATATCAAGAAAACATTGTAAATGATTTAATTTTACCCGTGGGAAAACACGGGCCTCCTGCTAGTAAAGTGAAATGTTACAATTGATCTAGCAGTATTTCGCAAGTAGATTATCAATTCATCGGAAGAATAGGAACAATGGGAGCACCTGCCAGGCGCGGCCTTTTGCAACTCCCATTATGAGCTCCTTGGGAACCATGATGACGGAGGAGGAGACGTTGCCGCTGTCGCCGGTGAGCGGGTCAACGAGGAAGGGCGGGAGGTGCGGGCGGAGCAGCGAAACTTGGCGAGCTCGCAGGTGCCGAAGTATACGACGGATCGGTGGATGACGGCGGAGAGGGTGCTGTAGAGAGCTGTCAGGAGGTGGCGGAGGGCGCCGCGGTGGTCTGGAGGCGGGACAGCGGTGATGGGCTGCGAAGCAGAGCGGCGTAGGCGAAGGGCCCGATGCAGCATGGAGTGTGGGCAGCAGTGTGCTTGGGTTTTTTTTTTTTTTTTTTTTTTGATCTTCATTGTGCTTGGGATTGGGCGACAGAACCAGGGAAGGAGGAGACGGGCGAGCAGCGAAGCTCGGAGGTTATTTGCAAATACTACCTTTCTCCCATAATAGTTGTCGCCATTGACTTTTAATCATCACGTTTGACCGTTCGTCTTATTCAAAATTTTTTTGTAAAGATTAAAACAAATATATCATGATTAAACTAATATTAATAATAAAACATGTGATAAAAAATAATTAATATTTGTACGAAAAATTCAAATAAGACGAATGATCAAACGTGACAATCAAAAGTCAACAGTGACAATTATTTTGGGACGGAGGTATGTGATAAAAAATAATTAATATTTGTATGAAAAATTCAAATAAAACGAATGATCAAACGTGACAATCAAAAGTCAACAGTGACAATTATTTTGGGACGGAGGTAGTACGAGGCTTCGTCATTTGTCCCTCGTGGACGGCCATCATTAGCTTATTCAGACAAATTGTCAATGACTTCCAAGATCTGTACATGGTCCCCACATTCCAATTCACCCTTCTAATGCCAAATCATCCATACTTGTACAGGTGGACAAACTATGACATGTCATAGAGGTGAAATGATCATTTGCCTCTCCTTCCTCTGGAAACTGTAGGTTCCAACGCCTAGTCAGTAGGAACAGAGTACGCGGACGACGATATGAGAATTGTTGTTATCGCAGTTCGCAACAAACGCGACGACTGTGTTTTGATACCCAGTAGCAAGAATAGACGGATGTTCGGTCGCAAATGGCCGCCTGCATTTTTCCATGTTGCGCTTGGAGACCAGCTGATGCTTTTAAGCTCTGTACGGCGCATGTATCATAGAATGATAATAAAAAAAAAAAGAACTCAGCTGTAATTCTTGTCCCAGCCTCCCTCTTCCTCCAAAGAAAAAAAAGGAGAACTCGGTAGACTAGAGGATTGAATGGGCCGATTGGAGGCCCATTTCACGTTTCCACCTACTCCAGTGCAAGCTGCCCGCTGCCTGCATCTGGGGTTTAAGAGGCTAAGCCCTGCTCTGTGTTCCTTTTACTTTACCCTCCCTCCTCTGCTTGGGGAGTGGAAGGAGGACAGCTCGAGGCCGGCGGAGAGGAGAGAGCGGTGCCAGAATCCGGAGACAGAGGGTAATCGAATCCAGGGTGGTAGGAGGTTTAGGGGAGACGCGCGCAGGGAGGCGTAGTCAAAATACATTTGCAGGCAGTGAGGCTGTGAGGGGGCACGGCGGAAGACAAGGGACGGCATGGCTTCTGCAGCGGAAATGGCGTACTACCGGGGGCTCCGGAAGATGGAGGAGGAGCTGCGAAGGTGAAGATCGACTTGATGGCATCAGTCCGCAGGGCCATGGGCAGAGTACGTATCTACCACAAGTTCTTACCTTCTCCGTGAGAAAAATGCCACCTTTTTTTCTTCTGCCGATGTTGGCTCATGGCGGCGACCACCTTTTTTCTTCTGCCGATGTTGGCTCATGGCGGCGACTACCTTCTGGTGCCTAAATGATGCGCGTTTGTTATTCTCGGTCACAGATCATTATGCCCATGTACATAGATATGCCCATGTACGTATCCCAGTTCAGTATCTTGCGGCGAGCAAAGAAAATACAAGCTTCTTTTTTTTTTCTTGTGCTGGCGCGGCCGACGGCGGCTAATATATTCCGTGGCAAAGAGTGTTTACCATTCCTGATAAAAAATTCCAATTTGGTGGCTACGGCACCGAATTTCTACATGAATGCCTTTTTTTTGCAGACTAAAGGTGTATTTTTTTTGCTATTTTTTGGCTGATCCAAGCAGCTGCCGATTATGCCACAATAAATTTATACCTTTTTTTCATTTCCCAACGATCAATAAGCACATGTCACAAAAAAAAAGCTTTTTTTCTCAATTTTCATCTGCCGCTTGAAAGAGATGGATCAAGACATGCGCTCATTTCATTTCGCATTTTTGTGAGGAGTGTAGTGATATGATTCGTCAGGTAAACAGTCTCATTGCATTTGGCTGCAAAACAACAGTCAGTTTGCAATAAATTAGTTCATGTCAAACGTTCTTAGCAGGACACATACTAGAATAGCTCAGATAGAATGGTACTCGCCGCTTACAGGCACCACAACCGAGGTAGCGCTGCATTTGCATGGAAAAAACTTCGACAAAGCTTCTTATTGATCAGGATGTGTAAAAGTTCTCGAATTTCTGAGTTATCTTGGGAATAGTTTATCAAATGCACCTGCCATTATCTAACAGTTCACATATACTCAAATGGAACATTCTTTGCTAAATTTTCCATGAAACACTGCTGAAATGTGTTGGAGTGTTGAAAAAGGATGCTGTCAAGTATTGAAGTGGTGGACAACTGCATAAGGAACTGAATGCTATCTTCCTTGTTATCAATGTACATTCTGAAACATTGAAGTGTTGACAAAAGGCTGCTGTTTCTTCTGTTAGCTGGAAGGGTTCTTTAATTTCTATCTCCTTGTTGAAGTGGAATCAGCAGCCTTTGGAAATTCTTTTGTCTATGATCTCCTGCATCCTCCTATAACAGAAATATGTGGCTTACTCTCTCGTACTTCTATAGGGTCAAATCATGAAGAAATTCAAAATTGGGTACAATGCTGGTGCACCTGGCCTGAAGAAGTTATTCCTCAAGAGATACAGGCATGTGCTAAAACTCTCTGGTGTAAGGATCTCGGGTAGGCCAGTATGTCCGCCAGATCTCAATATCTTTGACAAGACGATCACCACTCCAGAGGGCCGGTCAACTTTCCATACCGTCGTAATCATCAGTCCTGAGCAAGGTGATGGAGTTGAGCTTATGTTTAAGGATTCAGACTACTACTTTGTGGCCTTTCGGCCTGTGGACAAAGATGGAAAAGGCACTGTATGGTTTAGGTTTTATGATGAGTTCATTCCATCCCATCTGGAGTCTTGCAAAATTGGTTACTCTTCATCATACGGAGATCTGTGAGTCATACTTTTGAATTAAGTTTCTTTTCGTCACCATGACTCTGCATTATTAATTTTCATGGATTTTTATATCATTGGCAGGGATGATGTCATGATTGGGCATGGCGGTCTAGAGTCAATATATAACACACTGAGGCTCTTCACTCGTGAGAATGCAGAGAAGAAATCCAAACAGCGAAGGTTAGCACTAAGATGTGTTGCCTTTATGCTAGCTGAAGCACAAAGGTTTTCTGAGGTACAAGATGGGCTTCTGAACAGTGTTCGCTACAACACCCCACTAGGTGTTAGTCATCTTGACACACTTATCCACGACTGGGCAGAGAAGTCAAGAACTGACTACGAGAATGTCGTGAGCGAATGTGAGAGAGTTGTTACAGAGATATCGAAGAGAAGACGCACAAAGAAGAAGGCAGAAGAAGTCATGGAGCCACTGCCAACATATGAAGAATACAAGATGATGTCCGGTGAGCTACATATCTATCAGTTCGACGGTCCTACTACACCGGAAGTGATAGTATGGCAAAAGCGTGCAGCTGAAGCGATGATTGTAGCAGCTCAAGATGAAGCGCCATAGGATGTATACTTGATTGCCCCGGTGCCATGCCCTTTGGCGCCTGCCCTTGCAGCCAGCGGCATTACCAGTAACTAGTTTTTTCTTCACCTTTTCCGACCGTAATTTGTGTGCACGCTCTGATCGAATAGCACCTGCTCTACATTGCTGCTTGGGATTTGCATGCTGGACCAGGGCCGATTTCCTGCCTGAGTTCCCATGTTCTGGTTGCAGGAGATCTCCACTAAGTCCCACTTCCTTGCTCTTGGCTGGCACTTCTCCTGTTCTGCTTTGCAAGAATTCTTCACTTTCTTGCTCTTTGCCTCTTCTCCTTGACGAATTTTCTTGTTCTGTATTGACTGGGCAGCAAAGAATTTTCTTGTCATGGTTCATCCAGTGAGAGAACCTAAGGTCAAAGTCTAAGCGGTATGATCTTTCTGGTTGTTTTCTTTGACTAACGGACTTTTCATTCCAACAAATGAATCAAGTCGAGCTATGGTCGAAGTTGGTCTCCATGGTGTGATGTTTCTGAGTTTTTCTTTAACTAGCAAGTCATAGTAGTCTAGTGTGCTGTGACTTAATTTCCTATACGGTTGGTCCAGTGACTGCTCAAGCTAGGTTGTCCTTTTTTGCGTACACAGAAAAGCTTCGGGGGTCATTTTTATAGAAGAAAAGGCTCAAAATGAGTCGAGTTTGAGTACACAGCGCTTAGTCCGAGCGCCACTGGACGTACACTAGGTTGTGATTTGCGCCAAAACTGAAGATTTCTTATTGATAGGGCCCTGCATAGTTAATCTTGATGCACTTGTGAGAACCCTATGCAAAAGAGAAAAGGTTAATTGTTTGAGCATTCGATGGTATTTGTTTGAGCATAGTTAGGCTTGTAGCACAAAGTGATCCACAGCTCGGGTTGGATCCAACGTTTCGCCTGTTGTCTCAGTTGGAGATGTGTCCGCCTAAGATTCAGTCCCGATCAGTCCGTGTCGCCCGTAGCCGTAGCCATGCCGATCTGTAGCATCAAGTACAACAAGGACATATACACGGAGCAAACTATATACATACGAAATATAACAAAAGTTAAATAGTTCGTTTGTCAAGGCAACGTCTCCGCACCGACGGACCGGCCACCAGCACCAGCACCAGCAATGACGACGACGACCGGCTCGCCGCAGGATCGTAGCGACGACTGGGCTGGACTGCCCGTGGATCTCCTGCGTGTGTTCCGACTCCTCTCGTGGCAGGCAGCCGCCGACATCGTCAAGGACAAACGCGCGGCGCCGACGTCGATGCCGCCGCCGTGGGTGGTCATCCCCCACGTACGGCAGCGGCTGCAGCAAGTCCTTGACCCTCCTCTCCATCCCGAACCTGCAGTCGTTCCCCTGGCCTGGACGCCGCCGGGCAGCGCGGGGCTGCGCTGCGTCGGCTCCAGCGGCGGCTGGCTGGCCCGCCGGCCGCATGAAGGGCGTCGCGCTGGTGAACCCGATCACCGGCGCGCGCGTCGCGGTGCCGGCGACCCCGGGCCCGGCCATCACCACCGCCGCCAGGTACGGACTCGCCGAGTTCGAGGAGACGGCGCTGTGCCGCGAGTTCCAGAAGGTGGCCTTCTCTGCCAACCCAACCGAGCACGACTTCGCCGTCGCCGTGGTGACCCACCTGACGCGCCCCGTCCATCCGGTTCGGCAAGGCCGTGGCGTTTGCGATCGAGGGCCGGCACCCAAGGCTGGCTGGTGCGCGCTCGCCGAGCTCCCCGACGAGCGCAGCGCCTACCACAAGTCCTGGCTGGACGTGGCGTACCGCGACGGCAGGTTCTACTACGTCACCTCGTGCCGCCAGGTGTGGGTGGTCGACATGGCCGCGCCGGACCCCTCGCCGGCGCCGCTCGCCAGATTCGAGCCCGCGGTGGCGCCGCCCGGCCGGTGTCCCTTCGGCTGAAACTACCACATCGATCGCCTTCCCTGGCGACGGCGCGCTCCACGTGGTTTGGAGACCGGCCATCGCTCGCCGCGCGGGCGATGTGTACATGCTCGCGCAGCTGTACGACCCGAGCTCGCCGTGGACGGAGGCGCCCCAGCTGCGATGCCAAGCCTTCCTCGCCGACGACTTGAACCAGACGCTGTGCGTGCCCGCGACCGCGGGTGGCGACGGCGCGTGGCTCAAGCCTGGCTCCGTCTACTTCACAAACACTGTTAAGAATCTAGGCATTTTTCTAATTAATTTAATCCATAAATTTCCCAACAATGTGATGGCGATGAACAAACTGAACATAAAGTCAGGAACGTACCCAGCGGAAGATCCTGCGCCGGAGGCGCTGGAAGATCCATTCCCAAGAACCATTGTTCTTAGTATGTTCGATGTAGTCGATCTTAGTCGAAGCAGAACGATGTTCGCAGTGCAGAACCGTCCGGGAAGTAGTCGATCGGAAGGGAGCAGTCGCGATGTCGCTCCTCAAAAACCTGATCGCCCGCACACCCGGCAGATGTCTCTTGCGGAACGGAGTTTCGGAGGCCTGCTCTCCCAGATTCTGTGCGCGCAGAAGTCCGAGACGGAGACATCTTCGAAGGCAACAGCGAGCGGAAGTATGGAATGCGAGAGGGAGTGAGCCAACGTTTCAGGCGTCGCCTCGCCCGCCCGCCAGCCAGCCACGCCACGCCACGCCACGGCTCGGCTCGGCGGCGGCGGCGGCGCGCGCGCGTGTGGTTCGCCACTAGCCTCTCTCAACTTCTCTAGGGTATCAACCGGAAATCCACCTAATAAGTCGAGTCAATTAATGATAGGAATCCCATGTGGAACTAAACCATTATTGCATTAATTATGGACCTAGACTAAATAGAATTATTGCTCTATTATGGGCTTAAAGGCCCATAAAACTCAACAATCCCCACCAATTCTAGAGCTCATAAGGAATGCACTCAAATCATCTTCCTCTCGTTTGATATACCGGTGTTTCGATGGAGACTGTTAAGTTGAACTTCCATCTAGAACAGAGGTTACACCTTATTCATAACTGAGCAATGGACTACGCCTTGAATTGTCAGTTTTGTGCGAAAGAGGTTTTGCCTAAGTCCTTTACCGATACTAGGTTGCCAAAAAACATCTCCTCTGTTTGAAGCATATAAGTCACACTTCTGACCTATTCATGAGTATCTAGAGATCCCCACCATCTTATAGACTGTGACTAGCAGTCGAACTCATATAGCAGTGGAGACATCTTTCCACTGTAGAACTCCAACAAATTTGGACGCGTCACGGACGGATCCGGGGCCTTATATTTGAAGACTGCTCGTAGTGGCGGCGGATTCTTAGCGGCGGTGTCCTCTATTCTCTTTCGACGACGAGATGCAGAGCAAGACAGTTGGCCCTACGATGCGCGCCCGCGCCACGTCGTGTCACTGAACGGAGGCACGCGTGCGCGACCAAACCTTACTCCGTGCGTGCCTGCGGATGGTATATGGCTCATGAATGAGAGATCCGAGTCCGTGTAATTCATCAACATTTTGGTTTGCTTCCATATTGCTTAGTTTCGCATGCGTGGGGCGGCCATAGAAGTGTGTGGCTGTTTGAGTTGGTACTGGCAAATGGCAATGTACTGCATGTTTGGTTTCTTACCGCCCATTACCATAAACTCTTGTCACACTTTGCCAAAACTATTCTCTTTTTTTTTGCCGAAACTATTCTGAATAAACTGCTCACCACATTTTGACTAAAATTTAGTAAAGATACGAGTTTATTATGACAATAGGGTTCTAATGTGACAAGTCGCAGTTTTGTGACAAAAAAACCAATAGTCACAAATCAACCCAGCATGCTAGCAACATGTAACACATCACTTGCGCAACCTTATATGTTGTCCTCATCACCCATCCAGCATCCCTCACTCCCAGCCGCAAATCGTGCTCCACTAGCAACCATGCCACGCAAGTGTCTGTCGTCACCGTGCCTTCGTCACACAGCCGCAACTTTGTCGTCGCACACATCACCGTCGGCCGCCAATTCGCCACTACGTCCTTGTTGAGCCGCCACAACTTCGTCTTTGTCGCGGCGGAACGATAACTGCAGACGCTGCGAGTAGGGCAGTGTCTGTGAGAGGCCCCCACGAGGGTCGAGACCGGAGATTTTTTTTTCTTGGGAGGGGGGGAGGGGTCGTTGATCGAGATGAGGATGGTAGATGTTTTCTCGGCTCCACTCTACCCGTTGCCAACACGGAAAAACACGAATTAAGCCATAGCCAGGTTAGGTTAGGCACGATGTGCCTTGTTGGATTAGCATAGGGGAGGGATGGGATGGGGTGGCGCACTCGCGAGCGGCGTGCGGGAAGAAGAGGACACCGTTGGATTTGGTGTTCGGTTGGAGGATGCAGTTGCAGTTGCAGTTTGAATAGTGAGAGAGAACACTGTAGCGGAGGATTCGCGCACTGTAGCAAATGTGTTGACTGTAGCAGCAGAAACAGCAGCAGCCGGAGGATTTTCCTCTGGCCGAACACGCTGAAGATCTATGTCTGATGATTGCCAGTTTAAAATTTGTTCCACAGTTCTTTTTTTTCCTCATATTTTTAGGAAAAAAAATGTCTCCCGAGAATAGTCAAGTACGAACGTGAATCCTCTTGTACGCTCGAGGGGACCCTGCACGTGTTTGCTTGCTGCCCTGCCAGGCAGCACGCCGGCCAGGCAGCGCGCTCAGCCGCAGGCGTCCGAAATCGGACGCCTGGGAGCGGTGCCTGAGTCAGGCAGATTTCTCAGGGCTTCATCCATACAAGCCTTAGTAGTGGCCTGATTGTTCTCCTTTCGATTTACCGTACTGAGCAAGCGAGCAATCAAAGGGTCGCACGGTTTCCTTTCAGTACAAGCACCTCGTTGAGCTCAGCAGAGCAAGCAACGCACGCCTCCCTCCCCCTTCGAAATTCAAAATCCCCCAACCCGCAAACCACACCCATTCCCCTCTTCTCCTCTCGCCTTTCCCCCTCACACGCGCAGCTCCCCCATCTCGGCGTCGGCCCGTAGCTGTTACTTGTGCTGCTGCTTCTCTGCGCCCTCCGATCCCCGCCGTCCTCGTCTGCGACGAGCTGGGCTGGAGCGCCCTGGAGCCCGCTGTGTGCCACCTCCTTCAGGCCGGCTCTCGGCGAACGAGGTGATCCAGTCGGCGGGCGCGGCGGTGATCCAGATCGTGCCGTCCGACTGGGCTCCGGTGAGCCCGTGGCGGACATGGGAGCGCCGCAGCATGGTGGCGGAGAGAGAGCGCTTCCTCGGCTCTGGCGGCAAACAAGGCGGCGGCTGTGCCCGCGCGAAGCGCGTTCCCGCAGCGCCGACGCGGACGGCTCACCTCGGCTCTGCCCGCGCGCGTCCACGACGTCGGCTGGGCCAGTGCGTCGCGGCGTTCCCGCTGCGCCGAGCGTGGACGCGAACCCGGCGCGCAGAGGTACGGTCTGGCCTTACTCGTATCCCTGCCGTCAGATGGATAGTCATGACGAATCCGGACCATCCGATTGTACAACCCCAGACATCCGACGGCTATAAAAGAAGCCAGTTTCCACGCGATCCCTTCCCGTCCTCCGCAAGTCTGTTCCTGCAAGCAGCGCAATGGCGGAGCGCGCGTCCTCCTCCTCGACGTTCTCGGCGGACCGCGCGTCTTCCTCCTCGACGTGCTCCGCGGAGCGCGCGTCCTCGTCCTCCTTCGCTGCCGTTCCGCCCCCGACCACCTGCTGGTTCCCGTCCAGCATGACGGGGCAGGTGCTGCGGCTCTCTGTCCGCAACGTCGACTACACGGGTCGAGTCGACTTCGTGGACGAGTTGAAGAGCTTGGTCAAATTCAAGGTGCCCAAGCCGTCGCGCCCGCGCTTCTTCAAGGGCGACCTGGCGTCGCTGCAGAGCAAGGAAGGGCGCCGGTGGCTGGGCGAACTGATCGTTGTCGATGAAGATGACAACAAGGGTGGGCAGCCGTCTTTGTACACCATACTACAGATTCGTGCTGCCACCTGCTGGTTCCTGTCCACCATGAATGAGCAGGAGATGGGGCTCTCCGTCCGCGGCATGGACTACAGGGGTCAAGTTGATTCCGTGGATGAATTGAAGAGCTTGCTCTACTTCAAGCTGCCCAAGCCGCGCCCCTGCTTCTTCAACCGCGACCTGGCGACGCTTCAGAGCGAGGGAGGACGCCAGTGGCCGGGCGAGATCATCCTTGTCGATGAAGGTGAAGACAAGGAGGGGCTGGACACAATCGTACGGATTCGAGTACCCCCTGCAGGAGGTACAGCTAGGCATTCTTGATTCTTTGGTGTTTCCCTTGAGAATGCTGGGCGTTTTCATGTGCCATTTCTTGGATTCTTGAAATCTCCGTTTCCATTCGTGTTCTTGATGTTTCCGTACACAATCCTTGCGAATTCTAGGCGTTTTCATGTTTCATTTCTTGGATTCTTGAAATCTCTCTTTCCATTCGTGTTCTTGATGTTTTTGTACGCAATTCCTGCGAATTCTAGCGGTTTTCATGTTTCGTTTCTTGGATTCTTAAAATCTCCCTTTCCATTCGTGTTCTTGATGTTTCCGTACACAATTCTGAGAAGGCTAGGCGTTTTCAGGAGGTACAGCTTTGTTCTCGATTATTTGATGTTTCTCTTACCAATGCTAGGTGTTTATGTTTCTTTTGTTCTTGGGATCCCCCTATCTCCGTTTCTACCTCTTCTTGTCCGTGACCTTTTTCATGTACAAATTTATCCTGTTTGACTCGTACAGTTACAAATTCTGTATATGCAGAGGCTCTAGAATTAGTGGAGAACGTTCTTGTTACTGTGAAACCAGTGACTAAACCAGTGGATAAACTAGAGTCAAGTCAAGAGGTGGTCAAAGTTGGTATAGAAGGTTTCGGCAAGGCTGAGAGATTTCTTATTGAGATGGGATTGCAGAGCATAGATATTGAAGTAGTTGCGATCCATGCCTCTTCAATGTCTCCTGTAATGATGGTAATTCTAGGGCCTGTCTGCAGGGCACCCGGGTATTTCTCGGGTGCCCTGCACCCGAATTTTCAGCCGTTGGATCAGGAGATCCAACAGCTGCCCTCTTTCTTCAACCTCTAGCCGGCTTCCTCCCAAACCTCGCCCTCCCTGCCGCCCCTCGCGCCGCTGCCCCTGCCTCGGCGGGCTAGGGCTTCGCCGAGCTCCGGCGAGGCCCTAGCCCGCCGAGGCACCGCCTTCTACCACCTCCCGCCGCCGCCTCCCGCCTCCGCCGTCGTCTACCTCGCCCCCGCCCGACCCTGGCCCGACCGCCGTCTCCCGCCGCCCGCTCCGGCGGCGTCCCCGCCGCCTCCGCCTCCGCCGTCTCGCCCGCCACCACCGCCAGGCCGGCCTGCCTCCCCCGGCCCCCTCGTCTTCTATGTCCGGTGAACACCATTGGCCCCCAAACCCGGAACCCTAACCCCAACCCCCAACACTAACCTCGTCGGAGGAGTCGCCGGAGTTGAGGAAGAACCATGGAAGCCTCGCCGGAGCTGGAGAAGGAAGAGTTGAGGAAGAATCACGGTGACACAAAATTCGGGTGGTGAAGGGCTGTGGAATGCCCGGGTGAGATTTAGCAATCCCCTAATTCTAAGCAAATAACTGTTTTTCTGATCCATCATTACTGTGTAACAAAGCTTTTGGGTGTATAAACAAATGTAATCTTGCCTTTGTTATTTATTTTGCAGGCAAAGGTTTGGGAAAGCCCAAATATAAGCATCTCAGTGAAGGATTCTGAAACTCTCATCTTCACAAAGCGGTATTATAAAGGAAATCCTCGGAAGAAGACTGGTGTTTGTGTACTATTAGAGCACATGGAAGTGACTGTTTTTAGGTATAAGAATGTCATCTGTTTTATCATACGTTAAGTATTATTATTACCTTGATGGCTTGATAACTTCACTTCTGATGTGCATTGTTTATTCTTTCTAGGGACCCAAATCAAATCCCTTGGGAAAGTGCAAATGTTGATTTCATTGTGGAGTGTGGCATCAATACTGACAAGGATGTTCAATCAAATGATCAATCTCAGGTCTACATTTTCTATACTGTGTATGTTTTGTTGATCCTCAATAATTTTGTTTGATTATCAGAATCTATGCTTATCTCCACATCCGGTTCAGGCTATCGGCAAGACTGAGGCTTCGAATAATTGCCTTAAATGCTTTCCTAAGGTATTTCCTCTTTGGGTTCTTCCATTAGTCATTGGTTCATGTTTAGTACGTGCTCTTGTTTCCTGATTGATTAACTGTCAACATATAGGTTCTTGATGCACTCGGACTGTATGCTGATGGGATCATGAGAGCTCGATTCTATAATGCCAATGGTGCAGTAGAACGCCTACCAAAATTATTTAATAGAGTTCTGTTCAGGATTGTGGTTATATATTTGTCTCATCACATTTTCCAGATGATCATGAGACTGCGAGAAGGGCTGCCAGATTCAATATTATTACAAGAAGCTCAGCTGCAGCAAAGGTACGTAATCAACCTTGCATCTCCTAAATTACTTCTATTCTTACCTGCCACAAAAATAGCACAAGGGTGACAGAGTTAGCATGTTCCTAAGCATGGCACGTACATTGTACGAAGCAGGCATGAGTATTGGCTAATACCAGAACATAGGAATTACCAGCAAATTTAGTCTTGCTGCACTTTTTAGTATAAATATTTAGCAACTCTGATAAGGTGTACGATGGTCCTTGTCCACACATTGTGGTTGCTTCAACCAAACTTTGTAGGTGGATCGGTTAATTAGTAGTGTTATTTTTCTTTTTCTGTTTATGTTCCCTGTGTGGACTTGATTCCATGCATTGGACATTGAGAATCACCTATTTCATTTGAAACTTGAATCATACATGCTACTTCTAGGTATGAACTTTTCAGTGATTGACTTTGGAATGCTCTACTTGATGGTTACAGCCATCACTGACACTGCAAGAACATATTGAACAATGAACAGAAATTTCATTTAGTCCCATTTGTTTGCTCAAAAAAAAAAGTCCCATTTGTGAATATTTTATATTGTTAATATTATTTCTTATATCCTAATAGGTTTTGGAGACATATTCCATCATCTTTCTGGTTGCTTCTCAGCTAGCTTTTTGTATTGCTTGTTTGTACACTTGGATGCATGTTTTCTGGTCTAATGGTTTTGTGATGGCTATATACAGTTTTTTTAATTTCTCTGAAGCAATCTGAAGTCCTAACAATGTGCGAAGCATTATCTATATGTTTTCTGGTTACATAATGATTTATTTACTCTTAAATGGCATGTAGGCCATCTGCCATGCTCAAATTTTTCCTGATTGGAATGAAGACCCAACTAGCATGTCCTTCTTTGCTACTGCTGCTTTAGCTGCCCTTCACAGATTAACTGATGTTGACATGCCAAATGTTGATCTCCAAGTGACACTTGTGAAAGCTGAAGACTGCAGTCGCGTTGAGAGCAGTCAAACCAGGTAAGTTCACACTTTGAAGACAAAATGTTCATTTGGATTAATTGAATTGTGACCCTAATGTTTGTGCTTTGCGTTTCTAGGTTCTGTAATGCTGATGAGGAGGTTCATCGCCGGTTGATAGCAATCATGAGCTGGTGCCTTGATGTCATCCGTTGCATGCCGGTAGGAGCGTGCCATATGGAGTTGGCCTAAGAAGACTGCAGCCCCCTCGCCTTAGCTTTTTAGATAAAGGAAACTTTTATTTCGAGGTGAAATAACATTCCGGCCTCTGCACAACAAAAGTGCATCTAGCCATTACAGATATAGCACCAAGGTGAGCCAACTCAAATCGGCCTTTAAAACACCTAAAAAAAGAAACAAACACCATCTAACTCAACCCCTCAGCTCTTTGAGTCCCACGTTCGCTATTGTTGCAGTCAATGAGTCTTCGTTTGCTGCTTAAACAAAACTTGAACTATTACCTCCAAACTCCGTCTAGCAAGGGCGTGCGGAGATTGGCACCTCCCCGCGCACAGGCGCGACGCTTTCGCTGCACGACAATTGTAGTCATGTTCCAGGATGCCAATCGGAGTGTGCGGAGGTAGAGTGTCTCCCCGCGCACCGCGCGACGCTTTCGCTGCACCTTCTTCGATATTGATGACATCCATGCTGACTTGAAAACCCCTTACTAGTGACAGGAACTGGAAACCATGACATAATGATGACATCATAGCCAAGTCGGCAACAACCAAATGCCTTTGGCTTGCTGGCCTCTCTCGAACACGAGATATAGCCACCGCGAAACATTGTTGTCACAAACTCCACCGGAGATGTTGTCACTATATCATCATGTGGACCATCGATGTGAGGCACTTGAGTAGATGTGAGACCGCCGGTATTGCAGATGAGAACTTAAACAGAAGACCCTGTATTCTCCACAACTAAGACAACATGCAAAATCTCCCTTGAACTCAGTCCATCCGACTGACCCAGCGAGGTATGGCTGCCTATTCTGCAATGATGGAGTACCAAGCCCAAATAGCACAACAATCCTGCAGCAATCAACCCTATGGCCATGACCAATACATGTGATCCAGCAACCATGCACAGCTATCACCTGAAGAAAGTATCCTGGAGTTTAGATTCGAGAGGATGGCCAAACTGATTGACGGCACAGCCCTTGAACCCATCCGTGTTGCTTGACATGGTCTCCCGAGGAACGGACCCCTGGCGCCGCCATTGTCTGGATCAGGGGCCGGAACCATCAATCGCCATCACTGGTCGACTTGATGGCGTGGCCACCACATTGCCGTCATGGCCTCCCGGAAAGCCGCGCCGTCGTCGCCTTGAGGAATCACCCCATCTACGCCACCATCCAACGGAAGTCAGCGACAACGACGGCCAGATCGACGGCACGAACTTCTCCTCCACGCTCCATGCTTGTGCTCTTTCGAACTCCGCCTCAACCAGCGCGGTCTCCGCCCGGCGCGCCGTCGAGGATGGCCCTCCGCCGCCCCATCGAGGTCGCGCGGCATCACCTCCATCGACGAGATCTCCCCGCCGCCGCCATCACTGCCGCGTAGAGCGGGTTGTGCCGGTGCCGGCTCCGGCGGCGGCAGGGTGGTGAGAGAGAGGAAGGGGCGGGGCGGCGGCGGTGTGAGGGCGCCGCCCGAGTCGCCCTCGCCTTAGCTGACTACTGAGTTCGCGTCTTGGGTCCCTTTCACGAGACATATGTGTTGTAACAATGGCTTGGGATGATTGACTCGTATCGGTTTGTTGATTGTGTGAACCCAAACCTTGGGATCGATCACTCGGAATGTAAATGGAAACACATATGCGTTGCCTCTATTGTTTCAGGCTCTGTACAAGCATATACCCGTCAGTGTATATGATGAAGACACGACGACGTGTCTATGGATTTTCCCGATCTTTCACGGTACTAGATTGCTAGCTATAAAACCAGCAACAATAATTCAATATATGTATCCTTGGCCAGAACACTTGTCTCACGATCAAGCAATAAGATAACTCAAGCAGCATAGTAGCAAAGGATCTCACGACTAACAAATAAGGGTTAAATTAAAATAATCAGTGACCTTTGATGCTTTCTCGCTAATACTGAATCAGCCAATAACCAGCAGTATAACAATCAACCGAAATCTGATAATTCCTTTGAATAATAAAACACTGGCAGTAGCAAGATTGATAGATAAAGGGATTGGCTTACAACAGATTGCAATCCAAATCCTGAAAACTCTTCCACCCGTGCACACAGCAGAATACACGATCAGAAGAAGGGGAAAACTCCAAAGATTTCCAAGAAACGCACCCAGGCCGCAGACAACCTGATCACGCCCACCTTAATCCAACGAGGATCGATACTTGCCGTCACCACGACAGAGACGATGGCGGCGCCACCGTAGGTTCTGAAGGAGAAACCCTCAATAAAACACACGATAATCAAAACCTAACCTCCCGTACAAGGCCGACTCGGCCTAATTAAGTGCACGCAGGCACTAGTCTGACTTGGACCCAAACCAAGTTTAACAACCATGACTTGACCCTATCAGACTCGAACCCAACACCTTCGAGCCTTGGCGTCGTCTGTGGAAAACTTGGGCTCCGCAGAAATGCAAGTTATTCTTGTGGTTAGCAGTCAAGAATAGATGTTGGACAGCGGATCGCTTGGCACGTAGGGGCCTTGAGCATCCTGAGAAGTGCCCTCTTTGTGACCAAGAGGAGGAGAATGTCCAGCACTTGCTATCTACTTGTGTAGTGGCAAGACAGGTCTGGTTTCTTATTTTTGATTCTCTAAATCTTGTTGCTGCGGCGCCTAGACTTGTTGAGAAAAGCTTTGCTGATTGGTGGTGACGAGCAATGAAAAAGGTCACGAAAGACAAGAGAAAAGGGGTGAATTCTTTGATCATCTTGATAGCCTGGAGCATTTGGAAACACAGAAATGCTTGTGTGTTCGACGGCGCCTCTCCTTCGGTTTCTGCTATCTTGCGTGAAATCAAGGATGAATGTGGTCTGTGGTGTATGGCTGGTGCTAAAAAACTGGAAGGATTAGGTCTGGAAGGAGGGTTGCTAAGCTAGCACCTTCCTGTTTTTGGTCACGTTTTTTATCAGTTGTTTAGTGGTTTTAAAGTTCCATTGTTGTAAACCAAGTCTCATATTTGGTCCCCGTATGAGATAAGGCAGATGTAAGGGGACTTTTATTCTCTCTCTAATTCAAAGAAGCGCAGCTCTTCTAGCAGTCCGATCCACGGGATCTTTGTCCTACGGTGCTGTTTAAGCAGACACGAGATAATACAAGCACTTGATCCATATTTTACATTAATATTACATAATTAAGTGACAAGGTACAGCGGAAGCGATACAACAAGTTTGTAAAACACGAAAGATACACGAGAGCTATAAGTACTCTCACGATACAGCAAAAGTGATAATCCTAGCCCATTGGATTACCACACTAGCAACACTCATTACTGCGGCGGCACCTCTGACTCCCAGTGAGCGGTCCATCCTTCGGGGACCTGCACGTCCCACGGAAGTACTCCTTCTGGGAGGTCTACATCTGTACTAACTGAAAACCACAAGGCACAAAGCCTGAGTACTAATTACTCAGCAAGACTTAACCGTCAATTTGACTCTAGACATGCATAGGCTCAAAAAGGGATAGCTTATTTATAAATGACTCGCACTTAAGCAGCGATAATCTTTTCTAGCAACATTTTAGCCAAGTTTTATCTTCATTAAACAGAAACATAAATGTGTATAGCTGTAAAACAGGCAATTGAACATAACTGAAGTGAATAACAAATATAACTGTAGTAACTGCAATAATCCATCATAAACATCATCATCAATTATCATGTGCTACGTGAAGGCTCAATTCACAAGCGGGTACTCATTTCTGCGAGGGACAGCGATTATAATCGATTTACACCAGTTGGGAAAACCCGAGATACACGACGTATATGCCCAAAAGTCATATACGGCAACCTTTTGCAAGACAGTAAACAATTCAGGCGGACCCAGATGGCAAGGAGTTGGGCAGCCGTCCTACCAACAGTACATCGTGGCCTAGACCTGTCCAACTACGCCCAGCGTGTCTTTCGACCAATGTACTGGCTACCGTCTAAATTGCCACCGTACAAGCTACTAGGTTTGCTAGCTCCCATTAGCACTAGTATGCACTCGGTACTGTTCAATGCTTGATCAAGGGGCCAACATCGAATCGGTCCTTAATCGACTAGGCAGGGCTACAGCAGCCAACACCTCCATGTGTCGCTGCAACCTACACATGCAATATCCCTGCCCGGTCTCAACAATAACATAAACTCATTCTTTATCTTCTCTTTAATGATTCAATTCTTAATCACAAGAGCAATACTTGATCGATACGAAATACTTTAACTATGCATAGCAGATATTCTACCGAGCTACTAGGATAGACACATAACATCATAGGTCAATTGGGATAACATGCAAGTGGATTTCCAGTCAACTCCAATAACCTAAATGCACAACCAGCCTGGACACTCTACAATTATTCTCTAACAATCAAAAGTTACAAAGAGGGGTTTGGAATGACCGGGGCTTGCCTTGGTTCTCAACAGCTAAGTTAGTAACTTCAACTTCGGGATCCTGAGAGGAATGATCCTGTTGAATATCCTCCTCTTGATCGTTTCCTAGAACATGATATATGTCAATTGGATGAAAATGCAAAAAGAATATAAACCAATATGTGATGCAATAAGAATGACTTGGTTTCACATTTGATATTTGAGGTTCAGTTCTGAAATTATGTTAGAATTGTTTATTACTTTCGTCTGAAGTATTTCCTTCATTGACTCCCATGAAGCATTGTTATAATTCGCATTAATTCATTCAAATTAATATCAAGCAAGCTTATACCAACATAGAGATGTCCTAAATCATTTCTGACCAGAACAAGAATCTTAGTGATTGGTCATCATCTAGGTGACAAATATACAGAAATTTAAGGTCTAATAATTAATAGATTACTTATTAAAAAGATGACAAGTTTATCAAAGAGAAATTTATAACTAAAATTTCTTACAGAAATAATTAACATGGTTCATCTCTATGCACAGGACATGTCAATAGGAGAAGATTAAGGCTGAGTTCACCTAAGTAACATGCATGTACCAGTTCAAGATTATTTGGTGACTAAATTATTTATTAAGAAGATGACAAGTTTATCAAAGAGAAAATCATAATTAGTTCATTTTACAGAATTTAGATGAACATCATAGACCACTGTGAAGGGCATGTCGCAAGGATTCCAACAAGCCCTAGTTTGCAATTTTTGGATAAGTAAATCATTTGTTATGAATTAAACAAGGTTAAATAGGGTTCAACTTCTAACAATTATACAGAACAGAGGATACATGAACAATGATCACTTTGGTGCTCTATGGTTAGATCTCTTCAAGAGGAATCCAACAAAATTTAGTTTGCAATTTTTGACTTCAGAATCTATTTATATCGATTTTTGAAGTTTAATCAAAGTTCACTATTATTTACGAAATTGCCACTGAACTCTATAACCCTAGCGCGCTCTGGTTCACGCGCGGCGCGCACGGCGGCGACGGCGTGGCGCGGCTGTTCCGGCTAAACGGCGGCGGCTCTTCGTGATGTTCTTGCACCTGGAGAACCATGGAAGTACGGCCTAGGCGCCGGTCAAGAAATCGAGGGCAGAGACTCACCGAGACGTGCTAGCACCGTGCGGGGGCGGGTGACAACTATGGCGAGACGGCGGCGGATGGCGGCGAGGTTATGGCGAGCGATTCACTGCACAAACGTCGACGAGGTCATGACCCAGAGATGCGCAAGGAAGTGTAGAGCTAGCCAACACAAGGAATCGATCGGAGTCTCACCGACGAGGACGAATTCCGGCGAGGAAGCAACGGCGGACGACGGCGTTCACCGGAGAAGATTCTCGGATTCCGGCGGCTATAGTAGACGACGACGTGAACTTCTTATTGCTACGTGACCAACATCGCACGGCGGTTCTTTCGAGGGGTAGCTCGCGCGGAGACGCGGTGTAGCGGCGGCCAGCAGTGGAGTTCGTCGGCGGCGGCTGAGGTTGCGCGTGAGCGATAGAAAATGAGAGAGAGCGAACCGAGTGAGTTAGAAGGTTGAGGAGTGAATGCGTTCTCGTTGCGTGCTCCTCTAGTCGACTTGGGACAGCAGTCACGGCGGCAGGCAGGCAAGCAAGCAGCTGGGTGGCGCCGCCGTGAAACGTCGGGAGAGGAAGAGAAAACAGAGCACTGGCTGACGAGTGGGACCCCCAGCTTTTCCTTTTTAATTTAAATTGCCACTCACTCTTGTATAACCAAAATAAAATAGTTTCTCTTTCCCAAAAATCCTCCATTTTTGCAGGAATACTATTTAACAAGTGTAGAAGACATTAGTGCTGACCTTTTCTTCAGAACTTTAACCAAATTGAATTTGAAATTTAAACAAGATGTTTAAATTTTAAACTTGTATAATTTATTTAAGGTTCTTCCCAAAAGCAATAAATTCTGAAATTTTAACTATATTTTTATTTTACTTATGTCTTTCACATAAAATTTTAGTTGCACATAGTTCTGTTCAAAGTTTTAAACTTGCCTTCCAAATTTGATTCAAATTTGACTTCTGTTCCTGTTTTTGGATACTTTTCATTGTACAATCACTTGAAATTTTTAACATGCCCATCTCAACATGATCATCTAACATGGATTAATTTGTAGGAGACACCTGGGGTGTCACAGCTCTCCTGCGTTTTCGAAAAAAAAAAGACTCGAACCCAACTATAACGGACGCACATGCATAAATGTTATTATATTCCGGCAGCGATACTAATGATCCTATACATCAAGCATTGGCTCTTCAGAAGAATCAATAGGAGAGTCCACAACTGGGCTTGGAGTTGTAGTTAATGGTTCTAAAAGCTCATCACAAGAAGACTCATGTTGTTCTGCTGTAGAAGAAAAATCAGAAGCACTATCATTCTCTGGGACACTTGTTCTAGCAATAGATGGGACTGCAAGAAGATCGCTAGGCAACCCCATTATAACAGGATTGTCAGTAGAAGCATTCGTCTCAAATTGTTTGGCACCAGAAAATTCAGAATCATCCATATAAAAGCTTCCACTATCTGAGATTATACTCTTCTTTGGCACAAGAGGAGGAGCAAATCGTTGCCGTAATACTTCCTTCATCTCGTACCAAGAAGCGCAATAATCATCACCATGTTCCGACTGCATTCTCCGAAACCATAATGACACAGAAAGAGAGAAATTATTTCTTCCCAAGTTTACCAATTGGTTTAATGGCAATTCACCAATCATATAACAATTTATTATAGCATCCTCCCACTCGTAATAACCCGAAGAAGAAGTTGTTGCATATAGCGTCGGCACAAACTCAAGGTATCGGCCAAAATCATAGTTATCCATCACCTTAAATAAGCAGAGTACCGTGAGCAACCTAGCAAACTGATACCAACTGATGAGGACCGGTGACGTGTCTGTAGTTTTGTCCCAATCTTTCACGGTACCGCAAAAAATAATAAGACTTCTCTGAATATTTTTGTTTCTGCAGCTGAAACAATGATGCTATCCGGCAATACTTAACACTGAAATAATAGCTTGCCTGATGGGAAAATAGTGTTGAAAATAACTCAGGAATTTCTCTCGGCTGTAGCCCTAAAGCAGGAACAGTGTATATGTATACAAATAAGGACAGTATAGGCAGCAATACAAATACACGGCAGCCTCCTGAATAATATCGACACCAAGACAAGATATATATTATATCAAGATGCAAACCAGTTCCTTGATAAGTCTTCCACCCGTGACCTCAAGAAGAATCACGATCAGAAGAAAAGAGACCTCCGTAGATGATCCAAACAAACTCAGATTAGATGGTAATCTGATTTCGTTCCTTCACAATCCAAAATTGGATCGGCTTCAATTTCCCCTAGCAGATGGGATCATCATCGCCATCGCTGGAGCGGCGCTTGACAGGGGGAAAACACACGACAAAACAAAACCTAATCTGATTACATGGCCATCGGCCGGCCCTATGTATATGGCGCACAGGCCAACCAACTACGACTCAGACTCGATACAAATGTCCGACTCGAACCAAAATAAAATAGCTAGACACGACTGGCTCATAAGCTGACCTATGCATGAATAATAAAATATTCCGGCCACATGCTAACACCTTCTTAATTAATCAGATCAGCACACGCATGGAACCAACCATAATATGTGCGTTTGACTCCTCTTGTTTGTTCTCCTCCTTCAGATTAGCCCCAACAAATATTTTCTTGCGCCAAGTATATAAAATATCATAAGATAAGTCATTCTCTATTTTGATGCATTCATTCAAAGAAAAAGGGAGAACTCCAAACTGAAATTTAGAACTTTTCTGACAATTGTCGTCTTCAATTGCCGAATATGTGCAAGTATTTCCAAGATCCACCGTAGAATTGATTTGATTAGCTATGGGCTCATCATCCTCTCCCCCTTGAAACAAAGCCGTCCTCGGCTTTGAAATAATTTGAGAAGCTCCATTTGTGGGCGAATCATTGTTTGCGGCTCTTGTCACGCTTTCAGCATCAATGACCTTGTCTTGATTTAATTCATCAGTAGTACAGCCACCATGAACAGAATTCAGTTTGCACGAACCGTTGACTTCGGTTTCGGAATCGTTAGAGTAATATTGAGGAACAATATTTTGAACAATTTCAGAAAAATATGAGCTGATGAAACTGGTACATCAGGAGGAACCAGAACCACCTTTTCCAACGAGGATCGATACTTGCCGTCACCACGACAGAGACGATGGCAGTGCCACCGTAGGTTCTGAAAGAGAAACCCTCAATAAAACACACGATAATCAAAACCTAACCTCCCGTACAAGGCCGACTCGGCCTAATTAAGTGCACGCAGGCACTAGTCCGACTTGGACCCAAACCAAGTTTAACAACCATGACTTGACCCTATCAGACTCGAACCCAACTATAACGGACGCACATGCATAAATGTTATTATATTCCGGCAGCGATACTAATGACCCTGATTAAGTAACAACGCCTTGGCGTGGATAAATGTCACTCTTGATGCTGAACAAAACTCCTTGATCTCGACAGCCATAGAACCAATCTGAATATATTGTTTCACCCTCTTATCTTACATCCTATAAAAATTGGCTCCAACAAATAGATTCTTGGATGAGGCAAATATTCTAGAATTTTCTTTGTCCTTGCTCTTCCAATATTTTTCATCAAAGATAAAATCACCAAACTGAATATTGGAATAATCACCAAACTGAATATTGGAATATTTTGAAATATTACCAGTACCATTTCTTCGAGCATTACACTTCCTTGGATATTCAATAAACCTAGCAATGTCAGGAGCCATGGGCTCATCAGTATATTAGACTATAATATCGCAATTTGTAAGTACTGGTATTACTCTCAGAAATTTTCTTTTCTTATCTTTTCCTTTTTTGTGAAAGAGAGCTTAATTGTTTGAGCACAGTGGTAATCCTTGCTTAGTTGTTTAGTAGTAACCACTAGCTGAGTAACTTAATGCCCTGATATCTCGACTTGGTTTCGCATCATGTATGTGCTTCTTTGAATATATTATCTCAGATTTTAGGATTTTTTTTTTAACTGAAAGATAAGAGTTCCCCCCCCCAAAGTTCTAGTTGTTACAACTTGGTCGAGTCGCGAGCCTCCTGAAATCATTGTTAGTTCTATTCCAGCTCGGCTATACCTATTCACCTCCTTATTGCCATCAATGTGCCGAAGTGGGTTATCAAAGCAATTAACAAAATTCAGCGAGCTTTTCTTTGGAAGGGACGGCAACAGGTTAATGGAGGGGCCTGTTTAGTAGCTTGGGACAAAATCCAGCGGCCTATTGACCTAGGAGGACTTGGAATTCATAATCTAGAAGTCATGGGCTGGGCACTTCAGATGCGCTGGATGTGGTATGCTAAAACCAAAACTGATCGCCCATGGAGAGGCCTGGACATACCGGTACACGCCAACGTTCGTGCTATGTTCAAGATCTCCATTGTTTCTCACGTGGGCAATGGTCAGAATACTCTCTTTTGGACTGATCGCTGGGTTCATGGAAGTGCCATTTCAGATTTGGCACCTCAAGTATTTGCACATGTATCACCTGAATTGCCAACAAGCGCACAGTGGCTGAGGCGTTTGATGATCAGAGATGGGAGCAGGATATTCAGGGGGCATTGTCAGCTGAAGCTTTCTACGAGTACTATCAATTATGGACAGTACTTCTTGAATTTCACTTAGACTCCGAAGAAGACCAGCACATCTGGACTCATGACTCTTCAGGTTCCTACTCCAGTAAGTCTGCATATAGAGCATATTTCCAGGGAGCAATCACCTTTGAGCCATGGAAAAGGATATGGAGATCGTGGGCTCCTGGAAAGTGCAAGTTATTTCTGTGGCTTGCAGTACGGAATCGCTGTTGGACAGCGGATAGGTTGCAGAGACGAGGACTCCCTCACCCTGCTGCCTGTGTCCTATGTGATCAAGAAGAGGAAGATGCTCAACATATTCTGACGACGTGTGTGTTTGCAAGGCAGTTTTGGTGTGCAGTACTTTCTGCCTTTGGGTTACAAAGTGCAGTGCCTAAGCGCCGCGAGAGGAGCTTTGCTGATTGGTGGCGCAAGGCTGCCAAGCAAGCCGGTCGCTGCAATAAAAGAAAGGGCGTCAATAGTGCGATCATCCTGGGAGCCTGGACCTTGTGGAAAACAAGGAACAGATGTGTCTTCGACGCCGTCTCCCCAAATGTCCAGTCGGCCCTATCTATGTTAAAGGAAGAAGCTCAGTGGTGGTGCTTGGCGGGCGCCAAGAAACTACAGGAGTTGCCTTTAGGTCGGATTGGAAGTAGTGTTACTTAGGTGTCACTTTCCCTAGGTCGTGTGTGTTCTTATCAGGTGATCATGTAACCTTTGTGGTGGGTTTTCTCCTCTAACCTCTAGTGTGAGGCGAGGTGGATGGTTGTACCCTTTCTTCTCTATTAAATACAAAGATACGCAGCTCTCCTGCGTATTCTAGAAAAAAAGTTCTATTCCAGCTGCATACATATCTGCATTTGAAAAAGTTCATTGCTTAAGAAAAACTTTTATTTCAATTTGATTTCAGTAAACTGAAAAAATTTTGGCTGACACGTAGTTACGGGTGCCAATTTTATATCTTTTCCACTTAGCTGGTCTTATCTGCTGCAATGTATTTAGTTGGGTTTAGCTGCATTGGGTCCTTGGACACTCTTCATGTTTTTGTTCTTTCCTGGACTGACGCAAACTCTGTATGCTAGTGTAAGCTAGTCCTTTTCGTGAAAAGTATATGCTGCTTAACATGAAAGTGCAGGCAAAAAAAAAAAGTGATTAGGCATATCATGAATTTATGTAACTCACGACTGCACTGCACCTGCTAATAAGCCAACATCATTTTTGTCTTATTTTTTCCCCTTTTTAATTAATAACTGGGATACTATGACTTTATCACTCAACTTGCTTAGGCTTGTATTCTGCAATGATAAACCGAAAATGCTGCCCACGGCTCAAGCATGCATGTCAGGAGTTCGCCAGGCAAGCCGGCCCGGTCGACGCGGTCCTCCGGCGTTGCTCGTCGTCATTGCTAGCTGGTGGCTGCCGCGGACGGAGACGTTTCCTCAGATCCGCCGTGAGCAATCTGTCACGCCCGGCTCAGCTGGCGTGCCAGGCGAGCTACAGGCTGGCGACGATCAGGCGGGAATCGATGAAAGTGAAGTGGCGCGCAATGGCGGGAACGGCCCAGTGGAAGTGATTCAGCCCGGCCCATAGGCGTCGACTATATAGAGTAGGAAAGAGAGCTGAGGAAGGCATCGCATTACTTGTAACAGAATTCTGTTTCCGAACCCTACCTGCTTCTCTTCCTCCTCCCCAATTGCTGTATCTCTGATCTTCGGATCATACTACTTGTCTCAATTGATCAGTGCTACTCTACCCCAAATTCCGTGCCTGAGATTTATCATTCGTTTGTTGCTTTGGGTGTGTTCCTCTTTTCTCTGAATTTTGGTTCGGAGTTGCTGCGGGTTGTTACATTGGTATCAGAGCCATTCGATCGCTGGTGTTCTCGCATTCTCTCGGTTTGATCCGTCAAATTCCCAGGGGAAGGTGGTGTTCACGCCTGTGATTCACCGTAAATCCGTTACCTAGGGTTGGATCAACTTGGAGGAGACGCCACGGCGGATTCATATAGGCCCGGTCCTCAAGCTCGGTACATCGTCACTGCCATGGCGGACTCGCAGCAGTCAGTCCTCGATGCCATCTCCAAGCTCTCCGACAAGTTCGATGCGCTGGAGAAGAAGGTGGATACGATGAACACTGAAGTCACGAAGGTGAAGGCGCAGGCCGAGTTGTCCATGAAGTCGGTGACGCTCTTGCAACAAGAACAAGTGCAGACACTGAAGACGCTGAAGGCCCTGTCCGGAGCGCCTAGCAGCTCGTCCGAGGGGATTCTCTCTTCACCAGCGTTGACCGATCCGGAGTCTGCTTCTCCACCGACACCAGCTACTCCTACGGGATCATCTCCACTGCCGCGTCAGACCGGCCCCAAGGTGATAGACCCATCCCTCTCCCACCCACAGTTTACCATGCCTTCTGGAGTAGTTCATGTTGAAGTAGACAGACCTGATCACTCTGCTCGCCGCAATTGGATGCCTAAAATGGATTTTCCTAGATTTGATGGCACTGATGTTAAAACCTGGCTTGATAAATGTGAAGCTTACTTTGAGATGTATCAGATCCCTGCTAGTTTCAGAGTTATGGCTGCATCTATACACATGGTCGATAGTGCTTCACACTGGTTTCAGACTTACAAACAGTCAGTAGATGTACTTGTGTGGGATCATTTTTCTGCTGCTGTTACTAGTGAGTTTGATGTGAATGTGCATAAGCTGAAAACTATGGAATTGCTGGCACTTCGCCAACATAACAGTGTGGATGAATACAGAAAAGCCTTTGAGCAACTATTGTATCATATTCGACTGTATGATAAGCATGTCAGTGAAACTATGATGGTTTCTCAGTTTCTGTTGGGACTCAAAACTGAATTGAGAGATGTGGTGGAAATTCAATTACCTGCTACTGTTGCTCAGGCAGCTACACTTGCCATTATTCAGGAGCATTTACTTGAGAAAAAGAAGTCCTCCAGGTCCTACACTAAATCTGGTAATTTCTCTTCCAAAGACAATAAGCACAGTTTTAGCTCTTCTGATTTGTGGAAGGCTAAACAGTTGAAGGAGTTCAGGAGACTCAACAACTTGTGCTACAAATGTGGTGAGAAATATATTCCAGGTCACAAATGTGCAACACCTAATTCTGGCCAGTTGAATGCTATATGGAGTGCTACTTGTGATGGTGGTGGATTTCTGTCTGATGAAATACTGGATGCCATAGAATTTTCTCATTCAGGTGATGCAGAGTGTTACATGTCCCTTGCAGCTATTTCTGGCAAACCAACTAAGAAGGCTATCCAACTACGAGCTCTAGTCCAGAATAAAGCTCTTCTTATCTTGGTTGACTCTGGGAGCTCACACACATTTCTTAATTCATCTCTCTCACAGCAATTGAATTATACACCTACTGCTACTGCTCCTATGCAAGTCAAGGTGGCTGATGGTGCTGTACTCACCTCTGACAGTGAGATTACAGATTTTGAATGGTGGATTCAAGGCCATACATTCTCTTGTAATGCCAAGGTCTTGGATATTGGGGCTTATGACCTGGTGCTAGGAATGGACTGGCTTGAACAGTTCAGCCCAATGACTTGTGAATGGGCAGAGAAGTGGATTGAGTTTCACTACAAAGGCAAAATGGTCAGGTTACAAGGCTTAAAACCTGATACTCCTGATACACTCAGGGAAATTTCTTGTGGACAGGTGCTCAAGTGTTGTAAGGGGAATGATTTATGGGCTGCTGTTTTGATAGAGCCTGTGCAGGACAATCAGGTGACTGCAGAGCTATATCTCACTGTAGGTGTACCTGCTGATATCAAGGAACTCATCTCCCAATATGGACAAATTTTTGATACCCCATCATCTTTGCCTCCATCAAGAACTTATGATCACTCCATCACACTGCTGCCTGATACAGCACCAGTCAACTGTAGACCCTACAGATATTCTCCTGAACAGAAAAATGAAATAGAAAGGCAAGTGTCTGAGATGTTAAAAGCAGGCATAATCACACACAGTCTCAGCCCCTTTGCATCACCAGTTTTACTAGTCAAAAAGAAAGATGGATCCTGGAGATTTTGTGTGGACTATAGAAAACTGAATGCTATCACAGTCAAAAATAAATTTCCTATGCCTGTGATTGATGAGTTTTTAGATGAAATAGCTGGAGCTAAGTTCTTTTCTACCATTGATCTTGCATCTGGTTTTCACCAAATCAGAATGGTACCTGCCGATGAAGTAAAAACAGCATTTAAAACTCATCATGGTCTGTTCCAATTCAGAGGCATGCCTTTTGGACTGACTAATGCACCAGCAACATTTCAATGCCTCATGAATGACATCTTTGGACCACATATGAGGAAGTTTGTTCTTGTATTCATGGATGACATTCTAGTATTCAGTAAGTCTCTGGAGGAACACCTTGAGCACTTGAAAGTTGTGTTCCAGACTCTGCAAAACCACAAGCTGTTTATCAAGTTCAGCAAGTGCACATTTGCACAACAAACTTTATCCTACTTGGGCCATATTATTTCTGATAAAGGGGTTTCTACTGACCCATCCAAAACCTCTGCCATGCTGAACTGGCCTGTCCCTCAAAACTTCACTGAATTGAGGGGGTTTTTGGGGCTCACAGGGTACTACAGAAAATTTGTGCAGTCCTATGGTATTATTGCTCGACCTTTAACCAATCTGTTGCACCACAAGAAGTTTCAGTGGACTGAAGATGCTCAAAAGGCTTTTGAACAACTCAAGACTGCTATGACTAGTACTCCAGTCTTAGCTTTTCCAGATTTCACACAAGAATTTGTTATTGAGACTGATGCTTGTGATCTAGGAGTGGGTGCTGTTTTGTCCCAGAATGGTCATCCAATTGCTTATTTCAGCAAAGCTCTTAGTATCCAGAATCAGAAACTTTCTACATATGAAAAGGAGTTCCTGGCTATTATGATGGCTGTAGATAAATGGAGGAGCTACTTGCACAAATGTCCTTTCATCATTAGGACTGACCATAAGAGTCTCTGCCATCTACAAGATCAGACACTGTCCACTGATTTGCAAAAAAAGGCAATGTCCAAGTTGGCTGGTTTACAATGCAAATTCCAGTATAAAAGAGGCCCTGATAACAAGGCTGCTGATGCACTCTCTCGTATTGGTCAGTACTTTAAAATCTCAGCAGTATCCTCTAGTACTCCTGTTTGGGCTCAAGAAGTGATGAACTGCTATGTTACTGACCCTAAAGCTCAAGCACTTCTAACTGAACTTGCCATTGTTAACCCAAATGCTCAGGGTTATACTCTTGCAGATGGTCTTATCAGATACAAGAACAAAATATGGGTGGCTAGTAACTCAGCTCTACAAACAAAACTATTGAATGCATTTCACTCTTCTGCTATGGGTGGTCACTCTGGTATTCAGGCAACCTACCAGAGAATTAGCAAGATCTTTCACTGGCATGGCATTAAACAAGATGTGGAAAACTTTGTCAAACAATGCTTGGTATGTCAACAAGCAAAGCATGAGCATGTTAAGACACCTGGCTTACTTCAGCCACTTCCTATTCCTGAAAGTTCCTGGAAAGACATATCTATGGATTTTATTGAGGGACTTCCTAAATCTGATGGATATTCAGTCATTATGGTTATTGTTGATAGACTGACAAAGTATGCTCACTTTATCCCACTCAAGCACCCTTTCACAGCTCCACATGTGGCTAATATTTTCCTTCAACATGTGGTCAAGTTACATGGAATCCCAAAATCAATAGTGTCTGACAGGGACAAAATTTTTACAAGCTCCTTCTGGCAGGAACTGTTTGCTTTAATGAAGGTTGAGCTGCAGTTCAGTTCTGCTTACCATCCACAAACTGATGGTCAAACTGAACGTGTGAATCAGTGTTTGGAAATGTACTTGAGATGTGCAGTTCATGATGCTCCTAAACAGTGGGTTAAATGGCTTCCATTAGCAGAGCTATGGTACAACACATCATTTCATTCTGCCATACAGTGCACACCATTCAAAGCCTTGTATGGGACTGACCCTTCTCCTGGCCTATTTCCTGAGTTGCACAATTCTGACAACACTGCAGTGGTGGACACACTTAAGGAAAGACACTTGTTCCTTGAATCCTTGAAACTGAACTTGGCCAAAGCTCAAGCCAGAATGAAGCATTATGCAGATACAGCGAGATCTGCAAGAACTTTTGCTGTGGGGGAGCAAGTACTGCTAAAGCTTCAGCCATATGCACAAAATTCTGTAGTGAACAGACCCTGTCCAAAATTATCATACAAGTACTATGGGCCATTCAAGGTGTTGGACAAAATTGGAGCTGTTGCATACAAGCTTGAATTGCCAGAGGGCAGTCAAATTCACCCGGTCTTCCATGTATCACAGTTGAAGCCATTCACCAACAACTATACACCAGTTTTCAGTACTTTACCACCATCAGCTGCATTGGATATCTCCTCTGCTGTACCACTGAAAATTGTCGAGAGGCGTCTGGTCAAGAAGGGCAATTCTGCTACTACTCAGATCAGAGTCACTTGGGATGGCTTACCTGAATCCATGACCACATGGGAAGACTATTATGTTCTGAAGACAAGATTTCCTTCTGCAGCAGTCTGGGGACAGCCTGCTTCTTCAGTGGGGGGCAGTGTCACGCCCGGCTCAGCTGGCGTGCCAGGCGAGCTACAGGCTGGCGACGATCAGGCGGGAATCGATGAAAGTGAAGTGGCGCGCAATGGCGGGAACGGCCCAGTGGAAGTGATTCAGCCCGGCCCATAGGCGTCGACTATATAGAGTAGGAAAGAGAGCTGAGGAAGGCATCGCATTACTTGTAACAGAATTCTGTTTCCGAACCCCACCTGCTTCTCTTCCTCCTCCCCAATTGCTGTATCTCTGATCTTCGGATCATACTACTTGTCTCAATTGATCAGTGCTACTCTACCCCAAATTCCGTGCCTGAGATTTATCATTCGTTTGTTGCTTTGGGTGTGTTCCTCTTTTCTCTGAATTTTGGTTCGGAGTTGCTGCGGGTTGTTACACAATCGACTAGCTTGCTAGAAAATGTATATCTGTATGTAATAACAAACCGACATGGTAGGCTCTGTGTAGATGGAGACATCATCTACTGTGTGTTACTCCGGCAAATTTGGACGCGTCGCGGACTGATCCGGGTCCTTAAATTCAAGACAAGAGATGCTCCGAGTGGTAGCGCATTCTATAGCGGCGGTGTCCTCTGTTCTCTTCCGGCGACGAGACGCAGAACAAGACAGTTGGCTCTAATACGCACCCGCTCACGTCGGTCAGACTACCGTGTCAGTGGACGGAGCGCGTTCTGCGGACGGCGATGGAGCAACATTTTGTGGTGACGGGAGTCTATCTGGCGTCGTAGAGCGGCCTGCTTCTGCCACGGCGGGAGCAGAGAACAGGGCCGGGGGCACCGCCGCCATGCATCGACCGTGCGCGCTGGCGCTGCGACTTGGAGCATGTTACTCGAGGATTATAAAGTCCAAACGAGCAGGATGTCGTCCAATAGACGATTATACTACCTCTTTTCACTCGTGAACTACGATGGGATCTTTATCGAACCACCTTCATACGCTTCTTCGTCTACATGCATGAAGCATCAACGGGAATTTGGGGCGTGATTGGTTTCCTTCGCAATGCTGCCTGGCTGGGGGCTTTATAAATTATAATCCTCTGAACTCTGAAATATAAGCTCTGGATGGATGTTTGCGGTCAAAATAAGAAAACATCCAGAGGAGGCCCCGAGAAAACGGTGGTGCGGTAGCACGGAATTTTTTCCCTGGACCGGGCTGAATACTCAGGGGCTCTCCCACTCCCAGGCCCAGTATAATTAAGAATTCGCACCACCCACTTGGGCTCTGGAGAGTTTCGTACCGTCGTCCGCGAGCGGCAGGGGCTATAAAGCGGAATCCTCCGACGGAATCGTCCCCTTGGTCGGCGGAGGCGAGGATGAGCGTCTACATCGTGGATCCGTGGAAGGGAATCGGGGAGGAGACATCGTTGTTGGGAGAAGGGACGGAGGCGGCTCGTCATCAGATGGAGAGGGCTAGGCGCCGCCTGTTGGCACTAATCCTGACTTGCACATGTGTTAGATTAGTGAAGCTGAGTAGCGCGTGTGTGCGTGCGTTCAGTTGTGATGCGTGTGTGTCGCGCAAGTTGAGTAGGCTAGTGCATGTGTGTGTGCAGTTAGCTGCAGGCGTTAGAAGCGGGAGTGCAGGCATGGCTCACGATCAGTTCAGAGGACGTCTGGGTCTTGCGGTTGAGGAAGTGGCTCACGTACGCGAAGACCGGATCGTCAGGAGCTTGTGCGTTCGTGCGCGTGGGTGATCGTAGGAGTTAGTTGCTAGGAGCTGCGGCTATAAAACAACCATGTACTCAGTTTGTTCGCTTTGAGCCGAGAGAATAGAAGAGAAAAGAACGGCGTTCGTCGCCGGCGGGGCGTTCGGCGCCCCGTGGCGGGCGTTCGTCGCCCACCAAATCGAGTGTCTCATATTCTTGTGATTGTCCGGCAATCTTCGGTTCCAACACCGCCGTCGGGCGCCTACCTGGACTACGCTTCGCAAAGATTATTTGAGACGTAACAGGTTCATCCTACAAAATGCTATGACGGAGCTGCGTCTGAAGGATCCAGACGACGCTGATTGGGAGGAAGAGGAGGAGGATTTTCTTGGGGAGAGATCACCGAAGGAGGAGGATCTTCGTGAGATGCGTTCGTACCGTCGCAGCTGGATACTCTGCAAAGGCCTCAATTATGGTTCCTTCGAAGACAACAGTAAGTTGACTTTTTTGCATGCTTCTAGTAACAGAAATTAACCCCCTAGTTACTAGTTCCTGGAAGGAAACTCAATCCTGTTTGTTCCTGTGATTTTGCAACTGCATTGTGCATGATTCAATGCTTTATCCCCTTGTATCAAAACCTCCGAAAGGAGAAACTCCCGCAGATTGGTGCACCGGCACAGATGAGTTCGGATTTATTAATACAAGACTATGTACTACATAAGCATCACCAGGGTTCTGTGCTCACTTTAAGACAATTCCAGTTCGAGTTGCATGTTCTCTATGAAGCTTACAATTAGATTGGCTAATAAGCAGAGTACTTTCTTTTCTGTTTTGCTTTGCTTGTTCTAAATTGTCTTGACAAAAATAGTTTTGTACATATGCATATTTATCATCATACTCATTACTGTTGCATGTCCTCCAGTTATTTTTATATTTACAGGTAATATTGTTTTCTGATATATTAATTGCTTTGTGTAACTTCGCTGCAGCCACTTTTTGCCCCATGCGCTATACAAAGGGAGCTGTCCCAATTGATGCCCGCAGTGAGATTGTTCTGGAGATTTTTTCAATCCAAGTGACAGAGATCAAAAATGGGCTCGAGTGGCCACTACATGTCTATGGCCATGTTGCTGTCAGGATACCGTAGATAATAATCGTAACCTTCTTTTCAACCGCAAAAGGGATAACTGTCAAATTCTCACTCAACAGGTATTTAAGCGTATGCATTTAGTTTTACCTTTTCTGTTCTCTTTCTTTCTTCAGCTAATACTGTTATTCTGCGTTTAAGTTTAATGTTTTTGAAACTGAATTGATAGTTGAGGAAATCGAATGGCAAACATACACACAAATTTATGAGAAGTTTATAGAATTGTAGATTACTCATTGTTACAAAGAAACAAGACACATAAATTTGTTACTTCTGAATATATCAGCCGTATTCTGTAGAAAGAGATGTTTGTGGCATGTTAATTTGTTACATGCTTGCCACTTTATCTTTTATCGTCAAGTAGGCAATATTGTTCTTGTTTATAGATTGCATTCTGTTGACCAGTAATTTATGGCGCTTGCAGGATTCATATCTGTTGTTGACAGGCCCATCTCGTCCAGTTATGATAATTGATCCAGTTACTTTTGAAGTTGATCTAAAAGTAAGGGGGGGTACAGAGGCGGAGGATAAAATGTTGAGCTTGAAAGTATTCAAAAAACGCTACCATGATATGAACCTTGGACGTTGCTCCAGCAACCGTAGCACGGTTAATTTCACATTTTCGGTGGTTTTTGACGCAGTCGAGGCTACTGTAGACAGTGTTAAAGTCATTTCTGGGTCATGGCCGGATCATCTTCGAGGACGAGTTGTTTGTCGTACCGCCAGCATAGCTCAGAAGGATATTGTGTTACTTGATTCTCGAGATGGAAGAATGCCCATCACTTCTGATGGTCAGATTGAGCTGTCTCGGAGGGTTGTTGCTGGGGAAGTAGGAGGAGAGCTGACCGTTTGTGTAGAGGCTACAGAAGTTGGTGACGAGAATGTTGGTGTGGAGGGTAAAGTTAGTTTCAAAACTCTGAAGGCTGGTTGCAGTCGGGCTACATGTCCTCTTGGCTTCTGTGTGGTGGAAATCAATGTTTCTTGGTCCCTCTTTACGATCGTGAAGGATCAGCACTCGCGCATGAAGTCTGTTATACTTGGTAATCTTGGCAAGGCAAGCAGTATCTGTTCGAATGCCTGATTCGGCACGCGGCGCGGAAGTAGATGCGAGTTGTGACGTCGAGGAGTGAATAACTATACACTTGCTTTTTGATATGTACCTGTTTGATTTTGTACAGACCGACATGGCTAGGACTCCGTGTAAATGGAAACATCTACTGTGTATAACTCCTACAAATTAGTTAATCTAAAGTTGGTTGTTAGACAATCTAGACTTATATATGTTAACCTTTCTCGTTCTATCTAATCTAAACTAATAAGGCACGAGTTGTGCGACCAATGACCTCTCACCAAAATATTTGGGTACTCTCCTCTATACCCACCCTTAATCTGATTGGGCCCGCAACCTGTAAACCATCTAAACCGTGGATCATACAAACCTTATCCCACCAGCGTTACGTTACAGGCAGGTGTGACGGGCTTCTACATTCTAATTGTTAACGCTACGATCGCTCGGTGTTATTTTTTCTCACATTGGATCATCGATACCCGCCCCGACCCGCCCAGCGTAATTTCC
The DNA here is from genome assembly GCA_012490785.1 of Eragrostis nindensis. Classification (NCBI taxonomy): domain Eukaryota; kingdom Viridiplantae; phylum Streptophyta; class Magnoliopsida; order Poales; family Poaceae; genus Eragrostis; species Eragrostis nindensis. Next base: position 3,902,065 of record JAAXCT010000001.1, on the reverse strand, counting down.
GTCCCTCGTGATTCTCTGGCGAATTGTTTCCAAAACGTCTGCGGCGGCTCCGCGGCTGGCTGGCTGTGGCTAGGAGGTCACTGGATCTGCGCCACCTCATGCGTCGGAGAGAAACGATGATGCCGCGATGACTCCGAAGGCGGTGAAGAATGACGCCACGCCGGGATCGGGATTCATGGCTGCTTCTCCTCCAACCTCAAGATCGGGATCATAACTCGTAAGCACCACTACTTGCCATCCTTCCCCCTTCCCCTCTGAACTGGTGGTGGTTCTAGGTGGGGATCGCTGGATCTTAGATGCGGGCAGCGACTAGAGTATGCCGCTGAAGGCACCAGCTAGCAGGCAGCTCGTCCAGCGCGTGCCACACAGTCCCCACCGCCAGCATCAGCCATCAGGGGCCGGTCGAGTATCACCTGGCGGCTCATGGCCGTCAACATCTTTCCGTCTTCCCAGGACCGCATCTTTCCCTTCTTCGTTAATTTAGTTACTGTTAGATGCTTCCTAAACATTAGAAGTCAAAACATTCCGATCGTGGTTGTAAATTGGCTTTTGCCGTTGTAAATGAACCATGCCACTATTATCTTATGTTTTAGATCCTGCAAGCATTTGTTTGCCGAGAGGGAAAACTGATCAAGTACTAGAACTGACACAAGTTTCTAACTATATTGACTATGATATTTGAAAGCTCAGCTGGTTTTATCATTTCATTATTAAAGGCTTGACACACACCTTGCAGTTGTTGTTATCATCTGTAACAACGTGGTGACCAGCGAGCTAGAATCGATGTCGGGGAGGCCATCGCTATGATCGACAATGCAAGGTGTGTGGTTGACATAGTGGAGCATAGTTCTGTTCTTTTTCTTCTCATTTTTCATATTCCTTTAGTTTTCCTTTCAGATTTGCGAAAATAGGTTCGGCAGCACCTAGGCTGGAATTGATCAACAGGCAGAATGTGTGAGGAATTGCCAGGCCAGGTCATGAGATAAAATCAAGCTTCAATCATTAGCGTAATGTTTCCCTTCCAGCATTCAGTCTGTTCATCTTATTTAGAATCCTTCACACCGCCTTCTCAATCCACCCGATGCTTCCGGAAAGTGTTTCACGGAAAATTTAGATCGTAGTTTGATCTTCTTGTTGTGCATCGGATTGAATTATACAATGCACAATATACTAATGTGTTGTTTCTCGTGGCACAGGAGTATCTCGTGGTGTTTTTTCCGATTGTGCGTAGTGCAGGAGTATCTCGTGGCACGTTCTGCACCAAGCTTATTGTTCTTTTCGCATCAACTGGAATGGCAAGACTAATCATTCATCTATAGCCTGAAATTTTTTGCCACCACTGACGAGGCTTCGAAGAAATATATTGTAAAAGCCAGCTTCATTCCTTTTTATTGTTTGGTGGCCATGAGAAGAGGTACGTCATGCAGTTAACGGTACTGATATATGTAATATATCTTTTTTTAGATCATATATGTAATATATCTATGCAGATAAAAAACAGTTAACTGTACTTATGTACAGTTCATATTTCTTGCGACATTGTTTTCATGGTTGTATTGATAATCTTTCAACCAGTATGCAAGAGATGGAGGATATGAGGTTAGTAAGAGCACGACCTGTCCTACCAATTGCTTATTTTGTGCTGAGTAGAATATATGAGTTTAAACCTACAGTGCCATTTTCTTACCTAACTTGACAGTGTAAATCTGTAGAATTAACTAAATTTTTTGCCCATATGTATCAATATATTGGTTTGTCTCAGCTTCCATTGATTTATGCTTTGGGTTGGCTTTTTTTATGATTATATTAACCCATGCCATTTTCTGGAGTGGAAAAAGAATTACCATGTCAAGATAATTGGACTCAGTCTGTGCCATAATATTCCAGTACTCTATTTGGCCCTTATTTTGTTTCTTGCCATTGTTGACTGTGATGGCATGAGGAATTATGATTTTAATTTAACCTGGAGGAAAAGATGAGTTAATATGGAAACCAAACAAGAAAGGGATTTGGACAGCACAAAGTGCTTACAAGCTCTTACATGAGGAATATGTCCAAAAAACAGTAAGTAAACTAAACATGTCCCCTCAATCAGTGTCCATCATAAAAAAGATTTGGGACAAAAAGAATATTCTTCCAAGGGTTCAAATGTTTATTTGGAGGCTTTTAACTAAAAACCTTGCAAATGCTCAGCGTGTTCATAGAAGAATGAAAAATATTACTTCAAATTGTGCACGCTGCGGCAAGGTGGAGAATGACGAGCACATTTTCTTTCATTGTCCCTTTGCAAGAGCAGTATGGTTTGCTTCTCCGTATGCTTTTAAATCAGATTACCTCAGTGGCTCTTGCGCAACTATTATTTATTATGTCTTAAATAATCTGCTTTCTGATGAAGACTAAGATCTTGTCTTCTACATTTTATGGTTCATTTGGAAAGCTAGAAACCTTCTCAGATTTCAAGAAGAAAGAAATTTCCATTTTGTCTGTTGTTTTCCAAGCTAAAGCGGCTCAGAAAGCTCAGTATGAAGCTTTTGGTGTGGAGCATATTCTTGCAATACCTCTTATGTCTCCCACACCCTTAACCAGGAGCTTCCTAATAGCTCTACTTCTCAGTGTCATTGAAAATCAGATGCCTCTTATCATGCAGGTCAAGAGTCAGGTCTTGGAATCCAAATAAGCTTCTTTGGAAAACAGGAAATGTGGAGTCTGCAAGCACAAGTTAAAACTTCTATTGCAGACTCCCCTCTTCACGCTGAAGCTTTAAGCATGTATCTTGGTTATCAAATCCTTTGTTTCATGCAGGTTAAAGAATGTGATTTCTTTTCAGATAATGCTACCCTTATCTCCTTCATGAAGAATATTCAAGAATCAGCACCAGACTGGAGATTGCAGAGCATCAAAAGAGACATGGAAGGCAATGGGAAAAACATGAGCATGAACTTCTTCCATGTTCCAAGAGAAGAGAATTTCATTGCTGATGCATTGGCTAAAAGTTCTTTAGCTGTTTTTAGATATGGCCCTAGGTTTAGTTGCTCCAATATTAATCATAGTAATGGATGTCCTGTAAAAAATCTTCTCCATAATTTCCCTACCTGGGCTAAACTTTGTAATCTCGTCTGCATATGAATGAAAAGCCCTATAAGGGCGTGCTTCCTTCAAAAAAAAAATTACATGTGCCATATTTTTGTCATTTTAAAATAAAGAGGGGCCAACATCCAACCATCCATTTTGTTGATTTTTTGCTATTTGAAATATATATTTAATCATGTGTTAATTTTCCTTTATCGTGATATCATAAACCATTTTAAAAAATATTTGTGTTATAAGTGATATCATAAGAACACGTCACGATATATGCCGCATGGAATATTATGTGAATGTGTTGGTTTTCTACAATATATTAAACGATCTTTAGCTATGTTTGCTTCAAGAATATATTATACCATCTTATAATAGTCTGGGTAGAAACAATAATTAACATCATATTATTATGTTTCCATACAATGCCATGATGTTTTGGGCTGCACAATATATTGAAGTTGTGTTTCATACTCGTGACATCGCGTGGAACAATATTTTGCCGTGCGTGTCGCACGGGGTTAGTAACTAGTAAACAAGAAAGGTGGGACTATCACCTCTTCATGGACACTAGTGCACGTGCTCACATTGGGCTTAATAGAATGTCACGAACAACCTCTCCCCCTCAAAGAATCTGATGTTCTCGTCGGAACACCGACCAGGGTTTTCCTTACCGCGGTAAACTGGACCGTTTTCAGAAAACCGGAAAAATCGGTCCGGTCCGGTTTACCCGGTTCTTTGGTTTTAGTTTTTAAATTTTAAACGATTTTGAAAATTTAAAAAAATTGATACAAAAATATGTTAGAAAAAAACTAGAGGAAATTTGTAGCACGATGGTGAAACAATAATATGAAAATTCGATTGTTTGATGGGCGGAAAAAAAATCCAAGAAGCTTTCTGGGTTGAAAAGGGAAGAAACAAAAAGAAAAACCTCTTTTTTTATTTTCTATATTTTCGAACCGGCAACCTTCCTCATTTTTTTTGACCAAGCAAACGATCGAATTTTCGTGTTCTTGTTGTACCATTGCTCTGCAAATTGCATCTATTTTTTTTTACATATTTTTGTTTATTTTTTAAAATTTCATTTTTTTTGCATTTTTTTCATTTTTCTCTCCAAACCGGTTTTCCGGATATTTTGAGGTTTACCTGTAAACCGGTCAGATCGGTTTTTGATTTTGGATTCAAATTTTAGAATTTGAATTTTATCTTGCTTCCGGACCGGTTTTGCTGGTTTTCTAAAAACCAATCTTTTCGGTGGAGTCCGGTTTTGCCGATAGAATCGGAATTGTAAACCTTGACACCGATACAACATACTTTATTGGCAAATGACCATGAACTCTCCCCTTTAGACACACGCCCATATCCAGCAGCCTATATGCCACGCCAATCATGGCGTGATAATTTGTTCTAATTTGTGGGTCTTTTCTAAAATAGAGCAGAAAAAGCAACATCCAAACAATCCGACACTTGTAGATTAATGTTTTAGTGTCATAGACGATACTAATTAAATAAATGTACTATTACTCTAACAATTTACTATAGGAGGCTACATCCATCTGAAAACATCTTTATACTAGTAAAAATGCACGTGCGCCACGCACGTGTCCGTTCAAATGATATCACTTGGCAGGACTTTATCATACAAAGAAAATAATATGATGTATCGTACCGCAGCTTAGAGGAAGATGAGGCAGGGTCGAACCTGAAGATCAGAGCAGGATCAGGACGTCGAAGCATAAATCAACAGCTCGAGGCAAATCTTGACATAGAGATGTATTTTTTCCTTCCCAATAGAGATGGTTGCCTCAATCCTCTTACGTTGCCGATACTCACGCATATAGTCACGATTATATTTACGCTTTCTAGACAATTCATCATCAGGGTTTGAACCCGTAGCGTCGGCACTCTGGGAAATACCACATGTTCCACTCTTCCCCGGGGTTTTCTTCCCGTGCTTTTTCTGGTCCATCAAAACACTGGAACGTGGAGGAAAGCATGCTCAAAGAAAGAAATCTTTTGTTGCTGCGTGTGCTAAAAAAATTGTCAAGTTCATGCTTGAAGGCAAAGAGCAAACTGATATGGCAAAAGTTATTACACTATAATGGACACACAATAACCTGGGGACTCTTTCATATGAAAATAAAAAATACATGGCGGTGCAGAAGATACTGGAAATCAGCATCAATAAAGTTTGGTTTGTAAGAGCAAATTGCATTGATAAGCAACAGGGCTTATAGCTTGCTTCAGTTTGCTCTTTTTCTTTGACAGGTCGAGCAGGGCATGGGGAAAGTCTGATTGGCCGCAAGACTGAAATGCTAAATTCGAATAAGAACACATGCAGCCTGTTGATTGACATACCTCTTGGTTGGCTATATAAATCGAACCAGCAGAGGCGGCAAGAAACAAATGAAGCACCACGTGCGGATGTCCAGGGACAGCTTCGACCGGCCCTTGGCAGGTGGCGTCAGTGGCACAAGCAAGCGAGTGGGGGCGGCGAGGAGAACGACGGCCAGGGCGAGGATTGTCCCTGCGGCAACGCGGCGTGTTTTGGAGAGGCAGAACGACGGCCAGCGTTTAGGAAGGGATGCCAGCGTTTAGGAAGGGATCGACCTCGCCTGCAATGGAATGAAACGCCACGGACGGCAATGGAAAGCAACACAGGAGAAGTTTCCGCAAGTAACTAAGGAAAGGAAAAATAGACCATAATCACCATGCGGGGGTTCAGGGCTTGGGTACACGGGTAGACAATGCATGGTGAAAAAAATATAAGATTTGGCCGGAGAAAGTAATGTAAATCGTGTAAACATTGTAAGACTTAATGTTTTACAGGGTGGGCCTTCTGTGGACGTGTGGTTAGATAGAGGGTGGACCAGACGGCAGGATTGCTTTAGATTGCAGGGTACACCAGATGGTAGGGTGGAAAACATTTTTCTCTCAACTGGTTCTTTATTGGTTTAGATTTGCGGCTGTAAGAGTTTTTCTCCCGCGAAAATATAAAAACTCTTACATTTTTTTTTGAGCAAGATAAAAACTCTTACATGAGTATCATTTTTCTACGAGAACTAAAATATTTGTGCGACCTACATTCTTTCTCGTGGGCTTCGAGCTATATATCTTCTAGGCCCACATGAATTCGGGCCCTTTCTGCTTCTCAGTAGCCCGTTCGTTTCCCGTCAAGGGCTCTTATCTCAACCGCCCGTGCGAATATCAGACGGCCCGCAGAGGTCCATCATCCGAAAACCGACGCCCACAGATCCATCCACGTCGTCACAGAAAAAAACTCGTACACCGCCTCACACCGCATCTTATTCGCTCACCACCCTGGGCACACAGGCAACCCTAATAAACCCCTCCATCCCTCGCGCCGCCGCCGCTTCCACCTCCACCTCCAGATCCCCGCTTCCGACCCCGACGGCCGCGCGTCGCCGTCCCCCGCGCGTCTCCGGCGATCTACAGGTACAATAATCCCCCACCTACGGACCTGGGTGTTGGATTTACCGGTCCAGTCGATCTGTCCCGCAGGGCGATGTTGAGTTAGGTTTTCCTTTGTCGTTGTTTCGTGAACCTGTGAGCTAATCTAGATTTTGGTGTTGGTTGTCGGGTGCAATACAGGAGTAGATCGCCGCCGCAGAGACCTTGCTGCGACCATGGCGACCTTCGCGAAGCCTGAGAACGCGCTGAAGAGAGCTGAAGGTGAGTCTCTGGGATTTGACTCTTATTCAATCGACAGTGATGCTTGTTGTTCCCGCGATAGTGTTGAGTTGATGCCTGCCGCAAGCAGGGAGGCGGCTATGGTAGTGTTAAGGTGCAGTGTCTGGTTTGTTTTCTACATTGCTTTTTGTTGCGCGGGATGCGTTATTGTTAACGAAGCTGTCAAGATTACGTTGTTACACCGAGATCGATTTTTGTAGGTATATACTAGGTTTCTGTTTGCACTGCTTGACTAGGCTTTTATGGCTTGTTAGGTGGTTCTACTTGGCTCATTGATTTTTAAGTATCAATGCTCCCTTAGGTTAGGAAATAACAAATAATGCTAATCAGCTTGCTGGTTTTAGAATTCCAGTGCATGTTATCACTGTAATCCTTGTCTTCTCATCCATGTTTTGAATTGATAGTCTTCTCGAGGGTTAGTTCATGTGTAAAAAAAAAAAAAACTAAGTAGATATACTTTAGTTTCTTTTTATCTAGCTGGTTTAGTCACCTTTTGTGGAGTTGCTGCTAGCAGTACCTGTTTTATTCATGCTTGCTTTGCTCTGCATTCCAAATTATTGAATATAATATTTGTGCATTCTTTGTTTATACTGATGATTATCTGTGTTTCGTTTCAGAACTGATTCATGTTGGGCAAAAGCAGGCGGCGTTGCAGGCTTTACATGATGTCATTACCTCCAAGAGGTACAGATCGTGGCAAAAGCCTCTTGAGAGGATTATGATGAAGTATGTGGAGCTGTGTGTTGACTTGAGGAAAGGCAGATTTGCGAAAGATGGCCTTATTCAATACAGAATTGTCTGCCAGCAAGTTAATGTGTCATCCTTGGAAGATGTTATAAAACACTTCATGCAGCTTTCCAATGAGAAAGCCGAACAAGCTAGGGGCCAAGCTCAGGCCTTGGAAGATGCTCTAGACGTTGAAGATCTGGAAGCAGATAAGCGTCCTGAGGACCTGATGCTCAGTTACGTTAGTGGCGAGAAAGGGAAGGACCGATCCGATAGAGAGCTTGTCACTCCATGGTTTAAGTTCCTCTGGGAGACATACAGGACAGTACTTGAGATACTAAGGAATAATTCAAAGCTTGAAGCGCTATATGCTGTAAGCTATCTTACATGCTTCCACATTTCTATCTAAAAGTCATTATTTCGTTTTGTTGTATCCAGCTATATGTTTTTACATTATTCCATCGTTGTTGATAAGTTCTACTTATCTGTCAAAAACGTCTCGTGCTGTATTTGCTTAGTCTGATCCAAAATAGTTTAGCATTGTTTACTGTTGCACCACCTTTTTATTGTGCTTTTCTCAACTTTCAAATGTACTGCTTTTATTCCTTGTATGTGCATTATGCTCTGTTGAATATTTAAAAGTAGCTTTGACAATTGACTGACTTCATTATCTGCAGATGACTGCTCATAAAGCTTTTCAGTTTTGTAAGCAGTATAAGAGAACAACGGAGTTCCGTAGGTTGTGTGAGATTATCAGAAACCATCTTGCTAATTTGAACAAATATCGTGACCAAAGAGATCGTCCTGATCTGACTGCCCCTGAAAGCTTACAACTGTATCTTGATACCCGGGTTGAGCAACTTAAAATTGCTACCGAACTTTCCCTATGGCAGGTTTGTTTCAGAACCAGTCTTCCTTTTTTATGTTGTGTATGTTATGATCGCTGTATTGTAAATGAATCTACTACTTCCAGGAAGCCTTCCGATCGGTGGAGGATGTACATGGTTTGATGAGTATGGTGAAGAAAATGCCCAAACCATCTATTCTGGTTGTATATTATGCCAAGTTAACTGAAATTTTCTGGATATCTGATAGCCACCTTTATCATGCGTATGCGTGGCTCAAGCTTTTCAACTTGCAAAAGAGCTACAACAAGAATTTGTCTCAGAAGGATCTACAACTGATAGCATCCTCTGTCTTGCTTGCTGCACTTTCAGTGGCACCATATGACCAAAAGTACGGTGCATCTCATCTTGAGACAGAAAATGAGAAAGACCGTAACTTGCGTATGGCTAGCCTTGTCAACTTTTCGCTCGACTCGAAGCGTGAAAATAAAGAATTGGTTTGCCCTCTAACTGCCTATGAATTGAGTATTGTTTTCTGTAGCACCGTTTTTTAATGCCCTGCTGAAGCTCCTTTCTCCTTTTGCAGCCTTCAAGAGCATCTCTTCTAACTGAATTGGTAGGTGCTGATTTTGGGCACTGTTATTTCTGAAGCTGTGTTGCTTAATATTTTCTTGTTCTTCTTTTTATCACATATATTCCATTTTGAGAATCTTTTGTGCTTTTATATGTATATATTTTTTAAGCATGTCCTATGCGTTCTATAAATGCTTTTATAAATTATCTGATGCGGTTTAGCACGAACCAACATGTGAGAGGATGTTATTTGTGTGTATATCATGTTGTGAATTTGGTTCTCTGCAATATATTTAAGTTGCCGATTTGCTGCAATCCAACTTTGCCTTTTCTTATTACCTATTTTCTGAAATGACCTGGCATGACCACAACATGAGAAATGACCTTTTGTTTATTAATTTTGTTTTTTTAATTTTTTTTATATATTTTGTTTATAAAGTTTGTTTTTTAATATATATTAAGATCCTTTTTCTTTATTAATTATCTAAAATGACGATATGACCACCTGTGCAAAGATCTTGTTTATGCGGCATATCGTATTGTGAACTGGTCTGCTCTTTTGTAGCAATCTTGATGTCCCTTTATGTCACTTGCGTAGCTGAAATGTAAAAGCAGCACCGTATTTTGCACAAATTCTGGCACAAAAGTTACATGCTCCTTGAGGAAATGTTGATCTTTCTATTTTGACTGCTTGTAGGCTTCCAAAGGGGTGATTTCCTGTGCTTCGCAAGAAGTGAAAGATTTGTACAACCTCTTGGAACATGATTTCCTACCTCTGGACCTTGCATCGAAAGTGCAACTACTTCTTTTGAAGGTTTCAAAGATTGGTGGGAAGCTTTCATCAGCTTCTTCTGTGCCGGAAATTAAATTATCACAATACATTTCTGCTCTGGAGAAGTTAACAACACTGCGGGTGCTGCAACAGGTCATATTCTTATTTCCGTTATAGTTTTATGTCTTAATGGCCTTAAACATTTTAGTTTGTACAATGACGCAATATTTTTAACATTCATCTTCAAATATTTTCAGGCCTCTCGTATTTTCCAGTCCATGAAAATTGACATGCTCTCAAAAATGATACCGTTCTTTGACTTCGCTGTTGTGGAGAAGATTTCTGTTGATGCTGTGAAACGCAGTTTTGTTGCTATGAAAGTTAACCATTTATCTGGAGCAGTTCATTTTGGTAATGTGGTATGTGGCCCTTGCTCTGCTCATTGGCTGTGCTTATGCATTATTATAAGAACTGGATTTGCCTGCTCATTTTTGTTTCGTGGCGGTATGATTTTACTTTCTGCTTCAATTTTCATGTTTTCATCGCAAAGGTTCTTTTTGTTTCAGCTTTTTTTTCCCGCTTCTTTCAATTTTTGTTTGGGTTTACTGATTATCCCTAACGGATGGCTTTATTAATATCATAAGTTATGCTGTACCATATAACTGTGCAATACAACATGATTCAAGGTTAAAATGAAATAAGGTGCACTTTTTTTTAATCTTATGTCTGGTGATGATCTAATCTATGTACAATAGTGAAACCAGTTTCGTGTATGTATCTTTGATGCATAATTCTTCAATTATTTAATCTGAATTTTCACATACTGACTATCAACATTAGGTACTTCTATGAATGTGTGACTCTGCTGCAGTATCCTTTTATTTAGGATGAGGAATCAAAAGTTGTCTAAACTTTTAGTTCATTATTTTTGTGTTACGCTATACTCAGGAGATGCTATTAGATGAATCTTTAGTTTCGATTCATGTTATTCCAACAATGTTACTCCCTCCATCCAATAATATAGTGTCTATCTAGAAATTTTAAGACAGATTAGCTGAGATGGCAAAAGTCCTTGTTGCCCCTATTAACACCAAATACTCATTAATCCATACACAGTACCCAAGCCGGCCACCTAGCTGCCGTATTAATTTTTTTTTTGCTCCCACCAATACTTATCAATCCATTCACAGGTTTCAAAACAGAATTTTAATGGCGAGGACTCATTGTACTCCGTGACGTCGCGGGACCCACTCAAATAGACACTATTGTTGGACAAATAAAAATCTCTAGATGTACACTATATTGTTGGACGGAGGGAGTACTTGTCAGTTATGGTCTTGTGTGATTATAATACAATATCATAGCAGATAACAAACCCATTGTTTTTCGTATGTTGGTGTGATTACTTGAGTGACAGTACCCATGCACATTTCACGAGCTAAGAGTGCAGAGCTGCAATTTGATTGTAACTTTATTTGACCGTGACTTTCGCCTTGCAGGACATAGAATCAGATGGGTTAAGTGACCACCTTAGTGTTCTGGCTGATTCTTTAAACAAAGCAAGGAATCTTATTCACCCAAGTGTGAAAAAGCCGTCCAAACTTGGGGACAAGTTTACCAGTTTGGCTGTAGTAGTGGAGAATGAACATAAAAGGCTTCTTGCAAGAAAATCGATCATAGAGAAACGGAAAGAAGAGCTTGAACGGCAGATTCTGGAGAAGGTACTATTTTCATAACTCGTCGGATCTATACTCTTGGCTATTTTCTTTACAGTTCGTGTCGTTTTCAGGAGAAAGAAGAGGAGCTTAAGAGACTGAAACAGCAAAAGAAGTCCGCAGATGAAGAAAAGTTGAGGCTTCACAATGACAAGTTGCAGAGGGAGCTTGATAGGATCCGGAAGGATCAGGACGAAAAAGAAAAGCAGGCTGCACAAGAGAAGCTAGATGCATTAATGAAAAAGTCAGGGAAAGGGAAAGTGAAAAAATTGGTCATCGAGGGGGTAAGAAACTTATCTGGTTTCCAATAGCTACCCCTTCTTGCTAGTCTGCACGTGATGTTAATTATTTAATTTAGAGAGTTACCTACAAGTAGTTAGTGACGTAGATGTAGAGCAGGCCGTGCCACTATATTCAAACACCTTGCACTAAAATCATGTAGAGAAGTCAATGTACCCTAGTGTGGATCTTGCAGTATCTACTATCTTTGTGCTTTACACCATTGCCATATTTATTTGAATGCAGGAACTTTCTAAGCAGGCCATCATGGAATTGACACTTAGTGAACAGATGAAGGAGCGCATGGAGTTGGAGAAAAAGCTGCAGAAGATTGCAAAACAATTGGATTACTTAGAAAGGGCAAAAAGACAGGAAGAGGCACCACTGATTGACCAAACTTTCCAAAAACGTCAGGAGGAAGAGAAGATCCTTCATGAGCAAGAGCAGCTTGTCTGTTTTCTACTATTCTCTTGTTGTTTATGAAGTGCAAACAGCTGTGAAAACTCATTTTTCTTTTAACTTTCTGCTTGTAGCGAGAGATTGAGCTAAGCAAGCAACATCATGCCGGTGATTTGCAAGAGAAAAATAGACTTTCTCGAATGTTGGAACACAAGGTATGCATGCTACTGACTTCGTTAACTAAATCAATGTAGAGTTTGTACCACTTTTTCTAATTCCAATATAAGCAATTTTTAAACTTGACTTTTGAGTTCAAAAGATTTGTTAAGATTGACATCATCGTGAAATCAGCTATTAAAATATTGAACCCGTACATAATATAAAGCCCAATTTTCAGATGTTCTTGTGTCAGTTTCTTGCTACATTTAGTGGACTTGTTATACGGCATTTTGTTCATCAGACCTTAGCTGCTGACTTCTCACATCCTTGTCTCTTTCTGGTTTCCTATTTTGCTGTTGCAGAATGCTTTCCAGGAAAGAATTGTCCAACGTCGTGAAGCTGAGTTTAGCCGTCTGAAGAAAGAGAGGGATGAACGGATCAATCAGTTAATATCATCAAGGAAGCGTGAAAGGGAGACAGTAAGGAAATTGATGTACTATCTAAACTTGGAGGAACAGCGGATTGAAAGGCAACGCGAGGAAGAGGAAGCTAGAAAACGAGAAGGCAAGTGAAGTCTGATATAATTTTTTCGTACTACTAAGCTTTTATTTTTTTTTCAAAAAAAATGTGAAAATGTAGTATTGACTTCTAGTGAGCAAAAAACCTTTTCAAACCAAAATGAACAAAACTAACCTGAAAAGTTGACAATCTATTATTTTTTGCTTGGTTTTGTTTTGGTCCCTGATGACCTAATAAGCTGAAGAATTGTACAGTTATGCACCCAACACTTTTTATTTTGCTTGCTTTGTTTTTATTCAGTTTGAAACCATCTATACTGTAAGAGTACCATACTGCTGTCTTCTGACAGGCTTAATAGTTTTAGTTCAAAATGCTACCCATTATGTGGCTGATTGTGATTCAATTGTTACATCATGCAATTCCATATTTAGCCAAATGTGACTGAAGGATTCAATTTTCTATGTCATCCATGTTATTGATTATTATGCTTTGTACTCATGCAGAGGAAGAGAGGAGGAAACGAGAAGAGGCTGAGAGGAAAGCTAAACTTGATGCTATTGCAGCCAAGCAGCAACAGAGAGAGAGGGAGTTGGAGGAAAAGGCAAGGCAGGAGAAGGAGGCTCTCTTAAAGGCTGAGCCTGCGCGCGCTCCTAGAGCTGCACCTGTTACACCACCCGCCCGTGAGCCAGTGGCAGCCCCTGCTGCGTCTGCAGCTGCGGCTGCACCAGCTGCTGGTAAATACGTTCCCAAGTTCAAAAGAGGTGGTGATAGTGGCAGTGGCAGTGCTGGTGGGGGCAGCATGAGGACAGCAGGTCCACCTGAGCATGACAGATGGGGTCCACGTGAAGATCGCCCTCGACCTGATGCGCGTCCGCTCCGCCAGGATGCCCCCCCGGGGCGTCAAGATGCACCCTCAGGCCGCCAGGATGGCCCTCCAGCTTCTGACCGTTGGCGCCCAGGCTCAAGACTGCCCTCAAGTTCATCTTCTTCGTCAACCTGGGGGAGGTCTCGTAACTGATGCTGTGTTCCCTGGTTCAGAATTTTGCCATCCGTCAAAGTTGAGACCTTCGTAAACAGTCAGCCTGTGATCCTGGGAAGCTTTGTCACTTGAATTTGTTTGTCTATTGCGCATTGGATGCTCCTAAAATTTTGAAGCTAGGACTTCTCTTAGGGCCGTGGCACCTTTACCCAGGATTTGTTTGGTGTTCTTGTCTCAGTACTCAGTACAGATTGTGTTGCTATTTGTTAGTAATACTCGAATTTATTATGTTTTTTGCGGTGCCGTGCATAAGTTATGCAATCACTGTTTCCGATCTGTCGTATTACCTCTCGAGAGTGTACCTTAGCGCACTGTGATTGTTGTATCGTTTATCGTTTCTCGTTGTGTTGTATATTTGTGGGACAAATACATCGTAGCTATTGTTGGAGCTAGAGCTGGCAAGCTGCAGCATAGAGCCAAGGCGACCATTTGAAACACAGGATATATTCCCTAAAATCCAGATCACCAAAGACAAATGTTGTGCAGCGGTGAGGAGAGTTTTTTCAAGGGGCATACCAGCTCATCATTCTGTCAAGCAAACAAGAAAAACGTGTAGTGTTCAAGGGCCAAATGCAGCCAAGCAAACAACAAAAACGTGTAGTGTTCAAGGGCCAAATGCAGCTACTCACAGTTTTCAAAAGCTACGTGATTGGAATCACATATGAAGGGCCCCAATGAAGCAGTGGACACTTAGTATAGTCAGCTTATATATATACATGAAAGACAATCAGTCTGCACGGTTATGGTATATGTTCAGCTTACATTGATTCAAGATACCAATATGCACTTTAGCATAGTTACCGTATATACATCAATGAGAGACACTAATCTGCACTTTTATCGCTCAAACATTCTGCATAGTTATATGACCAGCAAATCATACCAGGTATGCAGAAAAGAAATAAAATCGCAGACACAAGTCAATCCTGCATCTATGCACTGTAGTCACGACTGATGGCAGCGGCATGAATGGCGCCAAGGCTAAGACCCAAAGGGATGCAATATTCTCAGATCAACTTCAGACGACACCTGCCCACCGGCACGCAGCGAACAATGTCAGGACACAAGCCCATGACAGCAATCAATGTTTGAGCAGCATCATATGGCCTGGAAATCGAAGGCACATACATCAGGATCGGGATTCATTCAATTCCAACAGTACTGTATATTTTTAGACTTACCAGATAAGGATATCCTCAGTGTCAATGTAGTTGTCAGCCTTCTCAAGTGTAACATGGAGATCCACATTTGACATGTCTGCATGAATTGTTCCGTGATGAACAACAGTAGCAAGGAAGGCGCTAGTTGGTTCTTCATTCCAATCAGGAAGAACCTCGACGTGGCGGACAATCTACATGCCATTTAAGCGTAAATTGTTGTATAATCAGAAACCATCCAGTTGGTTAGCACTTCAAAGAAATCAACAGGCTATAATCCATATCAAACAAGATTCTACTACTTCATTGGAAGGAGAATTGATGACTTCGTGCGTCAAAGTAGTGTATAGGGTTCAACGCAAAGTCAGTAGAAGATAAGTTTCAAGTGAAACAAATGATCAATGCCACTTTTGCCTATTTTCTGGCAACTTTTCTGCTCTTGCTTGTCAGTACTCCTATCTACTTTATTCAATGCAAGTGCCTTGTGTCTGACCATGCTAATGCAATCCTCTCTTGTGCTTATTTTTGTAACAAGAAATGAAAATTAGTCAGGTCAATGTAAGGATGATTACATACCTTTGCTGAAGTTTTGCTGCTTACAACAATATCAAAGCTGGCAGCCCTTCTCACAAGCTCCTGATCATTTGGTTTATGTGGCAATAGTCCCGCTAGACGTTCTGGTGTACAATTGTTGGATTGAGCCACAACATACAAATCGCTTTCTTTAAGAGCCTATACATTGATGACAGTAAATCCGTCAGGAAACAAAACATGAGGTACTAAAACAGGAACCAGTTATTGATGAAAGAACCTGAATGGAAAATACCTTAGGAAGGCCTCCAAGGCAACTATCCAGACTCTCATTCTTGTCATGAATCTGATAAAAAGATAAGCATATATTTTTCTCATTAAACAAAAGTATTTAGAAACAACTAAACATACAAAGTGGGGAAAGTGAAGACCTGAGATTGAACAAGATCATTTGATTGAACATCCTTGTCATTATTCAAGCAAGTAGAGCATTCAACAACGAAATCAGCATTTGCATCTTTCCAACAAACCTTATCTCGTTCACTAGAATGCAAAAACACCGTAGCAGAGCAGGCAAATCAAGAACAACCTACTTAGAATGCAACTACGCAAATAAGAGTACATACGTAAAAACAGTGACTTCCGTCTGTTTTGTTTTTATAAAAATCCTCTTCTCGTTTTCCTTAGCCTTCACATCTTTCCTCTTCTTTTCCTCCTCCATCTCCTCATCTTTCCTCTTCTTTTCTTCCGACTTATCTTTCTTGCTCCCTTCATAATACCTCTTTTGGAAGATAACAGTTTTATCATCTTTCACTGAAATGCTCACATTTGGGCTTTTCCAAACCTCAACCTGAAACACGAATGACAAAGGAAAATTACATTTGTTTATACATCCAAAAACCTTGGGAAACAAAATACAGAATATAAAACAGTTAGCTGCTGGGATCTACCATAGTTTTTAGAGGCACGGGACTGTAAATGGCCACAACTTCCACATTCAAACTCTGCAGGGCCTTATCAATAAGAAATCTCTCAATGTCGCCAAATCCTGGTCATCATATACCAAATTAAGTCACATATCACTACAGAATTTTGAGAGATAATCCGCTAATCACAAAGTTTTAAAAGAAAAATTTAGAAAATCATACCATCTACACCAATCCTAGCTGGAGCAGTCACTGGATCAACCATATAGGAAATTAAGTCACTGAACACAAGAGTACTATGAGACAACTCGCTAGTTAAAGAAAAATTCAGAAATATCATACCATCTAGATCCACCATAGCTTGACTTAATTCATTTGTTGGAATCACTGGATCAGCCATATATCAAATTAAGTCACAGAACACTAGAGCACTATAAGATAACTCGCTAGTTGAAGAAAAAAATCAGATATTATCATACCATGTAGATTAGCTTCAACCATAGCTTGACTTGATTCATTTGTTGGAATCACTGGAATAACCATATAGCAAATTACGTCACAGAACACTAGAGTACTAATCCGTTAATCAAAGAAAAAAAATGAAGAAATATCATACCATTTAGACTAACTTTGACCTCAGGTTTTGGTTGGTTCACTTGATTTACCATGACAAGAATATTCTTTGCTGATTCTGGCCAAACTTGGTTGACAACTGCAACACATATAACAGGGTTAGACGTAGAAGAGATCTCTATTTCAAGAACAAGATTAATCAGTTGGGAACAAAAAATTCTTGTAATCAATACAGAACATGGAGATTTCTTGCAAGAAAGTGGGATTTATCGCAATCAGAATAGGAGAAGTGAAAAACTCAAGAAATGCCAAGGGAGTGAAGATCTCATGTGACCAGAACATGGTAACCTTGCTGTCTGCGACACATGTAGTTGGTTCAGATGAAGAAGAAACTTCAATTCCTAGAACAAGATCAACGAAATTGGTTCGGAACGTGAATTCTTGGGATACCAAGAACCGAAGAGGGGAATTCTTTCAGGAGAAGAGAGGCAAAGAGCAAGCAAGTGGCGATTTCTTGCAACCAGAAGAGAGAAAATTCGAGCAATGCTATCCAAGAGCTTAGCAAGCGAGGGCTCCTTGCAGTCGAACAAGGAGAATCAAGAACAACAAGCGAACCTGGTGATGTGTCCATAGGAATCCACACGAAGTGGTAGAAGCCTGGTTCTTCATCGTCAAGGCGATCGTTCTGGAACCAAGAGATTGTCCCCAACCACTGGCCACCATTGGCCCTCATCTCCGCCTCGGCGCCAACTTTAATGCGAGGACCCTTCAGGGGCGCCACCACCTTGAGACAGACCTCCTCCGCCACGAACTCAACGGTAGCCGGCAAAGGCACGATGCCAGGGATGAAGAGGTGAACGAGCTCCCCTACCGCCAAGGTTGGCGGGGACCGGCCCCCCGTCGGAGCGGCGTCGGAGGACGAGGAGGAGGAGCACGCCGTGGACGACGAGGCGCGCTCCATTGCTTTGGTGCTGTTGTGGAATGACGATGATGACAGAGGGGACGGGAAGCGGGCGCCTTATATAGGCGGTTGACGGCCGCACATCTGAGATCGAACGGACCAGGCACTTGCTCCGCAATGAACTCGACACCAACTGCGCGGACGCGGCGCGCGCCGGACCCGACGCGCCGCATGACACCACCCTTCCGCTCCACGGCGTGCCGCGTGCGGCCCTTCCTCTCGTCCTCCGGCCGCCACGCCTTGATCGTCTCGTCGGCGGAACTCGTGAAGAGCATTGCGGCGCGCACCGCCGCCTCCCGTTGACCGGCGTCGTCGTGGGCGCGCACCGACTCAGGGCTCCGCGAGTCTGGCACCCGCCGCGGCGTCCAGGCTGAGGCACGATACGGCGCTGTAGTGGCGCAGCCTCAGCGCGCTGTGCCTCCGACACCCGCCGCGGCGTCCAGGCTGAAGCACGACACGGCGTTGAAGTGACGCAGCCAACGCGCGCTGCGCCTACGCCGCGTCTCGACGAAGCGCGACAGCAGGAGGAGGTCGCTACCGCGTCGCTGAGCCGGGAGCAGTGACCGGACCCTTTGGTGATGCACGGTAGCCTGGTCCTCCGTCGCCGCCGACGCGCGGCGCCACGGTGACGCCGCGCTCCGACTCCATGTCCGCCACGCTGCCGCGCTCCAAGCCTCCAACCCCATGTCCACGGCACCGCCGCGCTCCAAGCCTCCAACCCCATGTCCGCCGGGCCGGCCGCGCTCTAACTCCGTGTCCGCCACGGGATCATCAAGGTCCGTCCGTGCTCCAGATCCGCGGCCGCACGGCACAACCTGAATCGCCCGCGGCTCGCCCGCCC
This sequence comes from Eragrostis nindensis, assembly GCA_012490785.1. Classification (NCBI taxonomy): domain Eukaryota; kingdom Viridiplantae; phylum Streptophyta; class Magnoliopsida; order Poales; family Poaceae; genus Eragrostis; species Eragrostis nindensis. The sequence continues at coordinate 3,883,261 of JAAXCT010000001.1, read as the reverse complement.
GCCCGCAAGCTGGAACACCAAACGCCACCCCGGCCTCCGCGGACAGGAAGGATCTCGACGGGGCTGAGGGCGACGAAACAGCGCGCGCCAGCGACGCGAAGCAGCACGGCGTGGCGGCCGGGGACGGGAACCAGCGGCGGAGAGAGAGGAGGGGGAGGAGGCGAGGGTGGAGAGGATTGAGACTGCCTTGCGATTGAGGCGAGGGGAGGAAAAGGCGGGTTGGGGCCGTTTGGGTTCGAATTTGGGGAGGAGCTGCGCCGCAGGCCGCACACTGCGTTTGGGAAAGTGACTTGACCGTTGGGTCGCATGCGGCTGTCGATTGACTCAGATGGACCCATATGTCATTCACAAAGGGGGCCCAGCAGGGCAACGATAGTAAATTGTTATTCTTTTCGCTAGAAAATGTGTTTTTTCCGATTAAAGTACAACTCATACACTCACAACGCACAAATACTCAATCCGGTAATCTCAAAAAAAAAAAAAAAAAACAAATACTCACTTCGGTGAACACACGTACGCAACTTACCCCTATGAGCATCTTTGAAGTATGAGCCGGTAAATCTTCGAGATTAACGAAGTCACCACTGTCATCTCGCTATCGACGAGAGCATTGCCTATACCACTGAAAGCACAATGCCATTAAATTATAGAAATTCGCTCTCACAGGGAGTCAAACTCAAGACTTGAGGTGCTATTCAGATTTTTGTAACCACTAGGCTAAAAGCCTTTCGTCACAAGTAAATGCGTTTAATTTCACTAAAGAGGACTATACAACCGTGTTTACAGTTCCTTACTAGAAAATTTTGCCACAGGCCGTATGTCTTTATGGATTTTGGAACGTTATCAACTTTTTAGTGTCTCTTAGGGAAAACCAGTGTCATTGTTACGTGGCAAAATCTCCCTGATCTTTTGGATAAGAACACAATGTTCTCTCTCACATACAAACACTCTTACGAGTGTTTTTTTTTACGAGGGATCCTCTTAAGTCTACACTAGATCGAGAACGGTAGCCAAAAAAAAAAAACACTCTTGCGAGGGATCTTCTTAAGTTTATACTAGATCGAGAATGGTAGCACCCGAGGCGACGGTAGCCTTGTCCAATTTTCATCTCTGACAAATTTTATGTCCTCTGCCCACGACCGTCCACTCTGGCTCGGTCTAGACTACGACTTTCGCAACCCAAATACCCAAATTTGAGAGCAAGAGGTCTTGAACTTAGGTGGTTAGAAGTGCAATACCAATATCTTTCATCGCCTAGCCAACTGAGACATTATATATAGCTTCAACTTCTTATGTTTAGCAATTATATATGGGTATCAAGGTTTGGATTATGAATATAACATGTGTATATTTACTTACAAAATCTTGGATGGTCGTAAAAAAGCATTGCATTCATAAATATGCTCTACTTCGAATTGTTATCATAATATTGGACACGATTTATGCTACCGTCATCGCAGGGAAGGCATAAACCAAATGGCCGTGCTCCAGTCCAATGCCAGCTGCAGGTACTTCTTCCAAGTCTCCTCGGGTGTCGGGTCGGCGTCCATGACGTCTTGGTGCATGGTCCATGCCGGCAAGCTGAAGTCTAGTGGCTGCCGCCTAACGCCGACTGGTGGTTTCCGAACTTGGGATGGCCGTCCGATGTCTCCGGTGGTCATGTCGAACCGCCACACACCCACACCGGCGTCGCGGTTAAGCTTACTCTCGCGATGCTTCGCGAGAAAGGAGCAGAGCATGGTGTTGGTGAAGTAGACGGAGCCAGGCTTGAGCCACGAGCCGTGGCCACCCGCGGGCACGCACAGCGTCTGGTTGAAGTCGCCGGCGAGGAACGCTTGGCCGCGCAACGGGCGCGCCTCCGTCCACGGCGACGGCGACGAGCCCGGGTCGTACCGCTGCGCGAGCATGTACACAGAGTCCGCGCGGTGAGCGATGGCCGGGCTCCACACCACGTGGAGCGCGCCGTCGCCGGAGAAGGCGATGTGGTAGTTGCAGCTGACGTGACGGCGGCCGGGCGTCGCCACCGCGGGCTCGAATCTGGCGAGCGGCGCCGGCGCGGGGTCCGGCGCGGCCATGTCGACCACCCACACCTGGCGGCACGAGGTTATGTAGTAGAACTTGCCGTCGCGGTACGCGACGTCCAGGCTGTGGCTGTGCTCGTCGGGGAGCTCGGCGAGCGCGCACCAGCCTTGGGTGCCGGCCCTCGCGAACGCCACGGCCTTGCCGAACCGGAAGGGGCGCTGCAGGTGGGTCACCACGGCGACGGCGAAGTCCTGCTCGGTGGGGTTGGGGGAGAAGGCCACCTTCTGGAACGCGCGGCACAGCGCAAACTCCTGGAACTCGGCGACCTCGTGCCTGGTGGCGGTGGCGAAGGCCGGGCCCGGGGTCGCCGGCACCTCCACGCGCGCGCCGGTGATCGGGTTCACCAGCGCCACCCGCTTCATGCGCCCGGCGTCGATGTACGCGCTGGCGAGCCAGCCGCCGCTGGAGCTAGCCGACGCAGCGCAGCCCCGCGCCTCCCGGCGGCGTCCAGGGGAACGCCTGCAGGGTCGGGATGGAGAGGAGGGTGAAGGACTTGCTGCATCCGCTGCCGTGGGGGATGACCACCCACGGCGGCGGCATCGCCATCAGCGCCGCGCGTTCGTCGTTCACGACGTCGGCGGCTGCCCGCCACGAGCGACACACGCCGCGAATGCAGATGCGGCTAGGGACGCTGCTGAGGAGCTGGAACACGCATCGCAGGAGATCCACGGGCAGGCCAGCCCAGTCGCTACGATCCTGCGGCGAGCTGCCCATCGTCGTCGTCGTTGCTGCTCTGATCCGCCGTGAGCAATCCTAACTATTTTTTGCTCGTGTTTCTATATGTCCTAGTTGTATTTGATGCTACAGATTGACATGGCTACGGGCTCCGTCCTCCGTGTAACAAATTGATGCGGTGGGCAGATCCGGTGCAAGACGGATTAATCCGGACTCAATTTGATGCCAACCATGTTGCATGACGTACAGCACCGAAGCTGCTGCACGACTGCATGGTACTACGTACACACCGACGTAACCTGACGCAATTGCAAGTTATGCCAATGGTTAGAGGTGGAGCTGGCAAGTGGCGGCACCATGGTGACGCCTTCTCATCTGAACTAGCTAGCCACCGGCTTCCTTACCATCGAGCCTGATGCCCAGCTTCTCGATGATTTAAGCCAATTATTCAAAGCCTCTCAGTCTTGCCCAATGTGGCGATAAGCATAGATTTTGATATAACAAAAAAAAAAAAGGTAAACTCTTCTACGCCGGCGACCAGAGAGAGCGGGGTCCATCTCTCTAGTAGTAGTACTAGTAGTTTAAGTCTTAGATTTAGAGTTTGAGTCTACCCATGCTGTATTCTTCGGTGTTGAGATCTTGGTGTTTCTCCTCTTTAAGGAGGTTAGGCGTGACGGAGGTATCCTTGTCGGCAAAACAACATGGAGATTTATGTGTCCTAACGGCAACGGTGTGGCGGAGACGGTGTTGCCGCCGTAGAATAAGGTTCTCTTGCCCCTTTCCTGTTTATCGTGGCTCGATCCGGCCACGATGAAGGGCTAGTGAGATGTGATCCGTCTTGACATTAGATCACATCTCACTTCCTATTAATGGAGATGTGTCTGATTCTCGTTCAACGAATTAGATCCGTCTTGACATTGAGTTTTAGGCGGTGTATCTTGCGCCTTCAACAAAATTTGGCATCTCTCATCTACGGTTGGAGAGGCAATGGCTTCGATTTGGTTTTTGCTCTTCGACGGCGTCAATCGAAAAAGTGATGTTGAAGATGAGTAAAATACATAGATATTTTCTTTGTATTTTAGTTGTCTTTCAGAGTCTTAGTGTAAGGGGTTTGTACCTCTTGCATTCGGAAAAAAAACTTCTATGCCTCAAGGAGGCGACATGAATGTCTACAACTATTGGGTTGTTGTGATCCGATGGCTCACATATGAAATAAGTGTTTTGACACTAAAATTCTTAAATCCGACACATGACTACGTTATATCATGATTTAACATGTTTATTAGATATACTAGCAATTTACCAGTGCGTTGCTACGGGCTAAATATCGTCATGAAAAATTAACTTTCTCGAATTAGTTACAACCATCTTATACCTTTTGTCGAGGTATGGAAACCACGGCAACTGGGGGCCTAGCACGGCATCCCTTTGAGATTCGGAGGGGAGCGAACGGTTCTAAGTGTAGAAATCGCGACCGAGAGAGAGGAAGAACACAAGCGTTTACCCAGGTTCGGGCCACCGGGAGGTGTAAAACCCTACGTCCTGCTTGTCTGGTATTGCTCAAATGTTGTCGGTTGCTTTCATGTTACAAGACACTCCCTTTTATAGTGCAAGGAGAGGCCAGACCCGTTCATGGGCCGTTATGAGGGCGCCGGTTGGCAGCCCTTCTCCGCCCGAGATGCCGGACGTCCCTTCTGTCGTCAGCGGGCTTCGCTCGCTTCGCCTTAACTATTCCGTCGACTTCCGCCGTCTTGTCCCATCGGTCGTACAGCATGCGCGCCGCTGCAGGGGCAGCTAAGCGCGGAGTGGAGCCAGATTCACCGGACGGCCCCTCGATCCGTGCGTCGCACCGTACGGTGGCAGGCGGCGCTTCGTCAGCGCACGCCTCCCTGCCAGCCTAACAGGGTGCTGCAGGGCTATGACCGGTCCGGTCACGTCCATTAGTCGCGCCCCCGCGTGGAGCGCACGCGCATTGAAGTCCAGCGACCCGCCCGCGCGGCCACGCGGGCAGTCGCTGGCAGGTGGGACCCCTTCAGCGAGGAATCCCCGCCCCCTGGATCCGCGCGCACTGTTACCGCACGAAATCCAGGGCACGTCTCGTCGAGCCGCGGCGCCTTTAAGGCGTTGCGAGCGACCGCCGCCACGCGTCGGGCTCCCACGGGTCATGGGACCCCATCCCTATTCGCGCCCGGCAGGGCGCTGCCACGTGGCTGCGCCGGACGGCCCGCCCCGCGGCGGGTCGCGGTACCGGCAGGGCGTAGCCACGTGGCTACGCCGGACGGCTTGCGGCCGCGAGCCATCCGGGTGACCAGCGCTCCGCGCTAGCCTGCTGGGCCGCCTCGGCCTGTTTAGCGCGCGGCTGTCTTCCCCGGCCCAAGAAGGATTTTGGGCCGGCCTTTTGGCCGGGGGAGTGGGGACCCTGGTTCCCACTACACCGACAGGAGCCCCCGCCCCGGTTGACGCCAAGCGGGATGCTGGGGTCGATCGGGGCCCACTCGTCAACCCCTTTGGGTAGATTCTGGTGCGCGCGCCGTTTTTTCCTCGGAAGGCGAAACGCCGCGGCTCTGCCAGTTGCGCGGCGCTCGCTCGCGCAGATAGTGGCGGGGCCCACGCAGACTTCTGTCGTCTACGGGGCGTCGTTTCGCCTGCCCCGTCCTGGTATAAGGACTGGCGCAGTGTTCTGCCTTCACCACTTCCACACTCTTCCGCAGCGGTTGCACTCTTTGCGCTCTCCGCCTTCTCGCTCCCTTGCATTCCAGGGTTTTTCGAACTCTTGCCTTCCTCGCTCTTCTTCCCGATGGCCGGAGACCAGAGGGCTCGCCGCCGCCACCGATCGGCCTCGAGGAACCCGGTTCCTCCGCCTGCGGCTGCAGCGCCGGAGGGGCCGGCTTTGCCTCCGTCGACCTTCTCGGCGGAAGGGGATCTGGAGCGGGTGCGGTTGCACCTGCCGGACCCCGAAGGGCAAGATCGCGTCGCGGTGCGCGCGGCGACCGCCGACGTTAATCCGGACCACGACGGAGGGGAGATCGTCTCCTTCCTCTCCTACGTTCTGGCCGGGGCGATCCCGCCTTTCTCCCTTTTCTTGATGGAGGTCCTGCTCCAGTACAGGATCAAGTTGGCGCACCTTCCGCCCAACTCGATCCTGATCCTGTCCGTGTTCGCGCACCTCTGCGAATGTTTCGTGGGGGTGCGCCCGTGCGTCGAGCTGTTCCGGCGCTATTACCGGCTCCGCTCGATGGGAAGAGACGATCCCGTGGGGTGCGTCCGCTTCAGCCGCCGGAGCGAGGGCGAGTCGTACATCGACTTTGCGCCCCGGGCGCGTTTTGACCGGTGGCGCAGCGACTGGTTCTACCTCCGCGGTGGTGCGCCCTACCGTCGCCTCTCCTTCCCGCGGTCCGCGCCGGCCGAGACGACGGAGTACTGGGAGGTTTGTCCCAGCCTTCCTTCCGTGTTTCAGCCGGTGACCAACCGCATTGCCATCCTTGCTGCCGCCGGCCTCCACGGGGGGGATCGTGATCCACGACTTCCTGCGCAAGAGGATCGCCCCGCTGCGGGAACGCCCCCAGCTGACCTAGAGGTACTCCGACTTCAACTTCGTCGGTCGGACTCGTCGGGAGCCCGGCTCCGATCTGACGTCGTTGGAGGAGAGGGCGGCGTACCACGCCCTGACGGACACCAATCCCCCAGATACCTTGAGGTATCTGGATGAGGCGCAGCCGCTGCATCTGGACCCCCGGCGCCGCGACATTTTGGCAGCGATGCCCAACCTCAACCACGCCGGGCTGATCGAGACCGTGGCGCCGCAGCAAGCCTTCCAGGTTCGCGACGCCACGGGTCCTCGGCAGGGGACAACCGCACGCCCGGGGCCGCAAAGGGCCGCTCCGGCCGCCGGCGACAGGGGGAAGAGACCCGCCGAGCCGAGCCCGCCGTCTTCGACTGCCACCGACCAAGCCGCCGCCCGTGGTGACGCCGGCGACACCAGGTGTTTGAAGAGGGGCCGGAGCCCGACGCCACCTCCCGTCGTGCTGCAGGTGCCAGACGTCGGAGTCCGGCCGCAGTACAAGCGCCTTCGCCGGTGAGCATTGCGTACTGGTGCCGGGTTTTTGCTTCGTCCTAGATCTGGGTTTGCGTTGGTTTTGATTTTTGTTTTCTGCCTCTACGTTAGGGGACCGCGTGTAAGCTTCATGACCATTGGAGCTAGGGAAACCCCAAGGTATGAATGTTTTGGTGATAGGATGAGAACCATGAATGTGACTAACACTCTTTGTGAGATCTTATAGGTCACATATGAAGAAAGCTCCGTCCGTTGGTGGTGAACGCCAACACACCATGAACTTATTGACAAGGATGATTGGTTGCCTTCATCTACACAAGAACGGACTTGATGGAGTCGCGGAGAAGATATGGATCAAGGCTAAGGACATGCTAGATCCAAGCGGGTGTTGCTTGGATAGATGTTAGCTTGAGTCCATAGGAAAAACCGGACTATCAAGAGGGTTCGAGGTGGTTCTCTTAGTACACACTAGTTATAGAGATCATTGGATGCAATGGTGAGTCTCTCAGGGGCTAGGGTGGCAGAAGAGGCTTGAAGGAACCAAGTTTGAAGATGTTGGAAACAAGGATCAAAGAAGTGGTCGAGTTCCAGCAGAAGAGAAGCCACCGTAGGATACGGTGCCAGTCACCGTATGATACGGTGACTGCAGCAGATGAAGACCAGAGAAGAAGTTTCTGGCAGAAAAGAGAAGGAGCCACCGTATGGTACGGTGCCAGTCACCGTATGATACGGTGACTACAAGAAGAAGAAGTCCAGATGAGGTGTTGACCTGGCAAGTCACCGTATGACACGGTGAGGTGGTCACCGTATGATGCGGTGGTCACCGTATGGTTTCCAGAGAGTTGGCAGTTGCTGGAAGCTGAAGAAGACGAAGCCACCGTATGATACGGTGGGGTCACCGTATGATACGGTGATACTTGAAGAAGGAAGTCCAGAGATGGAGATGCTCTGGCTGGTGACGTGGAGGTCACCGTATGATACGGTGGTCACAGTCACCGTACGATACGGTGATACTTACGGTGACTTGGTTTCTGGGCACTTTTTGGCAACGGCTAGTTTGAGGTTGGTGGCCTATATATAGCTGGTTGCTCGCCCCTTTGAGTTGCTCTTGGACCCAGGAAAGAGGGGAGGTGCTGCCAAGAAGCCAAGAGGAAGAAGTGTGAAGCACTTGAGAGGGATTTGGAGTGATCCTAGTGCTTGAGAGAGTAGCAAGTTGCATCCTTTGATCTCTAGGCTAGTGTGGGCTTGAGAGAGTCATCTAGGGCTGTTACTCTTGGTCTATGGCAAGGCCTAGACCGGTTAGGCGTCGGTGTTGAGCTGTCCAAGGAGATTGTGGAAGTCGACACAAGTTTGTACACGGTCTTGGAGCTTCCCGTGCGAAAGAAGCATCACTAGTGGAGCGCCCTTTGGCACGCATCAAGTGCGGAGCCTTACCTCCGGAAGAGTACCCGGGATCGAGCCCGGCGGGACGTGCCCGCGACTTCACTCGGAGGGTGAAGTGTGCTCTAGGAGGGATCGCCATCGAGCGGAGGGACGGGGTCGAGACTCCGGCGGGAGTGACCCAACGTGGAGTAGGGGAAGGCGCCATCCTTCCGAGACCACGGGAAAACATCATGAGCATTCTCTATCCCTTCTCCTTTACTACTCGCATTTACTTACCGCACTTCATATGATTGCTTGTAGTACTTGAGTTGTGCTCTTATCTTGCTTGTGTGTTTACCTTGGTACCTACTAGCTTCACTAGGTTTGCTTGATTGTCTTGCTCGTGTGCCTACTTGTTATAGCCTATCTAATAGCTCTAAGGACTCTACTTAGTGTGCCTAGTATCTTGGTTGCCTTGTCTCTAGTTATCTTGTTCCTTTGCCTTGCCTAGCTTAAGTCTTCCGCTATCTATCTATCTTGTGCTAGGTTGCTAGTGTGGTGTGATTGTGTTATCTATATGCACTAGCTTAATAGGTTAAGGATACTCCTTAGTGTGCTTTACCTTGTTACTAGAACTACTCGCTAGGAGTTGCTTGGGTGCAAGTGTTTGGAAATAGATTCTAGAGTGCACCGATTCACCCCCCCCCCTCTCGGTCACACGATCCTTACAAGTGGTATCAGAGCCAAGTGCTCATTATTAGGGCTTTACCGCCTTGAGTCGTGACCGGGATTGCGTGTGGGAAAATGGAGTTCACTCATGATGACGTTTCTAACACTTCCATCGCCTCTACCTTGATTGAGCCTTATGATTGTGTGCTTAATGACATTTCCTACTATCATGTGCGTGATGAGTATGATGAGCTTGTTTTGAATGATAATGAGGATATCACTAACTTCGCATCTCGCTTGTATGTTCTTGCTAGGAAACTCATGTCACGAGGCTATCCATCTATTATGAACAAGCATGTTGTGAAGAAGCTTATCCGATCTCTACCACTCTCGCGGTTTGGTATTCTTGCTTTTGCTCGAGTGGATGAGTTTGTGAACATGCCCTATGATGAGGTGGTTGCTATTCTCTCCTCTCTTGAGGAGGATATCAAGAAGGGCAAGGATATCTCTCATGCAAGTGAAGATCAACACATTGAAGCTCAACCTCTACCTCAAGCTCAATCATCATCTCGTGTTGGTGAAGGTTCTTCTTCTCGGGATCAAGAGGATGGATATCTCAAGCTATGTGATGAGTTGGATCACATCTCTATGGAGCCGAATGAAGATCTTGTTGAGTTTGCTCTTCGGATGGATTCTCTCATCAAGAGGATAAATGAGAACAAGCTTTGGATAGTCACTAAGGGTCAAGGCCTTAGGAGGTTTCTTGATGCTCTTCCAAAGGACAAGTATGGTGATCACATTGAGTTTGAGAGCTTTGAGCTTGAGTCATATTCAATTGAGCAAGTCATTGAGATCGTCACAAGAAGAAGGGCTCGCTCTTTGCTCTCTAACACATTCAAGACCCCAAGTGATGATGAGGAAGAAAAGGAAGATGATAGAGTTCCGGTTTTCTTTTGTGATGATGACTATTCAAGTGCTAGTGATGATGAGCCGGAGCCTATCAAGGAATATCACATGAAGAGAGAAGTCTTGCCATCCCTCTTTGAAGAGTACTACATCTTGTATGAGCCGGATCTTGCCGATCGGCCTCACTATCACCTCTTCGACATGTATGATGTGTTCTATAGGGAAGATGGGGAGACTTGGCTTGATTGTTGGAAGAGGCTTCTTGTTTTGGTGGCTAGAGTGAACTCTTTTGAAGGAGAAGACAAAATTAGTGATGAACACGCTATTCACACGGTGATCTCTATGCTACCATACAATAGGAAGGTCCACATTCTAAATGATCTCAATGATGATATTAGTGGTATGACTCTCAAGGACATGATCTTGATGGCACTATCCTATGAGAATCAAATCTACAACATTCTTGAGTACTTCAATACTAGTGGAGAAGTGGGAAGGTTTCAAGGTCTTCAACTTGGAACTCATGTCACACACATGGGTGTTGATCGGACCATGTGGAGACACAATGGAGTCACCAAGGCAATGATTGGCGCCTTGGATGCATTGGACTTGGACTTTCTAAATGGAGTTCCTATGGCCTACATCAAGAGCAAGCAAGAGGTAAATGATATGTCAATTGATTCTCATGATACTAACATTCCTCTTTGCTTGATGGCTACTTCCAAGGTGAACTACAAGATTGGTGGCAAACATTGGGTGTTGGATAGTGGTTGCACTCAACACATGACCGGTACTTCATCCATCTTCACCAACTTGGAAGAAAATGAAGATCATGACAAGGTCACATTTGGCGACAACTCCAAGCACAAGGTGAGAGGTCTTGGTAAGGTGGCTATCTCAAATGACCTCTCTATCTCAAATGTATTGCTTGTTGAGTCCCTAAACTTCAATCTTCTATCCGTTGCTCAAATATGTGATCTTGGCTTTTCTTGTAACTTTGATGCTAATGGGGTGGTTCTTCATAATGATGCTATGGGTCTCACTATCAAGGGCTTTCGTCATAATAATCTATATGTTGTTGATTTTGAGACTAACATTGTTGCCCCTAGCACTTGTCTCTTCACTAAGTCCGCTCTAGGTTGGCTATGGCATCGGAGGCTTGCTCACATTGGTATGGGTCAACTCAAGCGTGTGATGAAGAACAAGCTAGTGAGAGGAGTCAAGGATGTCACCTTTGAGAAGGACAAGCTATGTAGTGCATGCCAAGCCGGAAAGCAAGTGGCTTCACCTCATCCATCCAAGAATTTCTTGTCAACTTCAAGACCTCTTGAGCTCCTACACATTGATCTCTTCGGGCCTACAACTTATGTGAGCATTGGTGGGAATCTCTATTGCTTGGTGGTAGTGGACGACTACTCAAGATATACTTGGGTATTCTTTCTTGAGAACAAGGCACAAGCAATTGGGATATTCAAGAAGTTTGCTAGAAGAGTGCAAAATGAGTATGGGCATCGCATCAAGAAGATTCGGAGTGATAATGGGACGGAGTTTAAAAACTCTATCATTGAAGACTATTGTGATGAGATTGGCATCAAGCATGAGTTCTCGGCTACATACACTCCTCAACAAAATGGTGTTGTTGAGAGGAAGAACAAGACCCTTATCACTCTTGCTCGTGCTATGCTTGATGAGTACAACACTCCGGAGAAGTTTTGGGCGGAAGCTATCAACACCGCATGCTATACCTCTAACCGGATCTATCATCACAAGTTGCTAAACAAGACTCCATATGAAGTAATTGTTGGGAGAAGACCGAATGTTGCCTATTTCCGAGTGTTTGGTTGCAAGTGCTACATCTACAAGAAGAGGGAAAGACTTGGCAAGTTCGAGAAGAGGACCGACGTGGGCATTCTTGTCGGCTACTCGGGCTCGGCCAAGGCTTATCGGGTTTACAACACCTCTACCGGCTTTGTTGAAGAAACTTATGATGTGCAATTTGATGAATCTCACGGGTCTCAAGAAGACCCTCCTTCTTCTCATATTGTAGGTGATGAACCCGTGGAGGAAGCTTTGGAGAACATGCCTATTGGTGAAGTTATTCCTCGTGAAGATGAACCTCCGACACCTCCTCCAACGACTTCATCAAGCGGACCTTCTACGAGCACATCTCAAGTGAATCCAAGCTCTCCCTCAAGTGAACAACATCAAGCACCTTCAAGTGATCCGCAACAAGCTTCTTCGAATGAAACTACTCCAAATGAACCGCAACAAGCGCCATCAAGTCTACCTCATGCATCTACGAGCCAAGCTTCACCGAGCAATCAAGAACAAGCACAATCTACTTCAACTCAAGATGATGGCTCGGGTTCACCTCTTCGACAACAAGACACTCACATCTCAAGGGAGCAAGCCGCAAGAGACGCGCAAGACACTTCGCCGGCTCCTCCTCCTCCTCGACAAGAACCTTCAAGGAAGCACAAACCCATCGATCGGGATCATTCACGTGATCTCATCATTGGGAGTCCTTCTCAAGGGTTAAAGACTAGGAGAAGTCAATATAAACCTAATTATGTTGACGAAGCTAACATTGTTGAGAACTTCTCTTTTGTCTCTACCCTAGAGCCGAAGACGATCGAGGAAGCCTTGAAAGACCACAAGTGGGTGCTATCCATGCAAGAGGAGCTCAACAACTTCAAGAGGAATGATGTTTGGAAGTTGGTGAAGCGGCCCAAGCGATCCAATGTCATTGGCGCTAAGTGGGTCTTCAAGAACAAGCAAGATGAGAAGGGAGCAATCGTGAGGAACAAGGCAAGACTTGTGGCGAAGGGCTACTCTCAAGTTGAAGGCGTCGATTTTGACGAGACTTTCGCCCCCGTCGCTCGTCTTGAGGCTATAAGAACACTTCTTGCTTATGCTTCTCATTTTGATTTTAAACTTCACCAAATGGATGTGAAAAGTGCATTTCTCAATGGACTAATCAATGAAGAAGTTTATGTAGAGCAACCTCCCGGCTTCGAGGACCCCGAGCATCCGGACCATGTGTACAAGCTTAAGAAGGCTCTCTACGGACTCAAACAAGCACCAAGAGCATGGTATGAACGACTTCGAGATCATCTCATTACCAAGGGCTACAAGATCGGTAGTATCGACAACACTCTCTTTACTAAGCATATTGGTGATGATCTTTTTGTTTGTCAAATCTATGTTGATGATATCATCTATGGCTCCACTAACGAAATCTATAATGATGAGTTCCGTGCTCTTATGAAGAAAGAGTTTGAGATGTCCATGATAGGTGAACTTCATGTCTTCCTCGGTTTTCAAGTCAAGCAAATGAAGGAGGGCACGTTCATCTACCAAGAGAAGTACACTCGGGATCTTCTTAAGAGATTCGGCATGGAAGACTCCAAGCCCTACGACACACCTATGGCTACAAGTGTCCCTCTTGATGTGGATGTAAAAGGTATACCGGTGGATCCTAAACTCTATCGCTCTATGATTGGTTCACTTCTTTACCTTACCGCATCTAGACCGGATATCATGTTTAGTGTGTGTCTTTGTGCTCGTTATCAAGCTAACCCCAAGGAGTCCCATATGAGTGCCGTGAAAAGAATACTTAGGTACATCAAGAGTACTCCTACAATGGGCCTATGGTATCCAAAAGGCTCGGACTTTGGACTTGTTGGCTATGCGGACTCGGACTTCGCCGGATGCAAAGTGAGTAGAAAGAGTACCTCCGGTGGATGCCAATTTCTTGGACAATCACTCATCTCATGGAGTTCCAAGAAACAAAATTGTGTGGCTATCTCTACGGCGGAGGCGGAATATTTGGCGGCCGGTGCTTGTTGTGCTCAACTCCTATACATGAAGCAAACTCTATTGGACTATGGATTATCTTATGGGCAAGTACCTCTCTATTGTGATAGCGAAAGTGCTATCAATATGGCTCTCAACAAGGGTGATCACGGCCATGCCAAGCACATTGAAGTCAAGCATCACTTCATTCGAGATCATGTGGCCAAGAAGGATATTGAATTGATTGGTGTTCGAACTCATGAACAATTGGCGGACATCTTCACCAAGCCACTTGACAAGAAGACCTTTTGTAAGCTCCGGGGAGAACTTAATGTTCTCGACCTCTCCGACTTCACTTGATATCCTTGAGCTTACATATGTATATATGTATATATACCTTGCTTGTTTTTGTTTGTGTTGTTGTTTTTGTGTGTTCTTCTTGTTTTTGTAGGACCGACGACTAACCTTCTTGAGATAGCAATGAGCATGGGTTAAGCTTGGGATTGGTGGCACTTGGCTCCCGAGGCTTTGAAGAATGGCTTGTTGTGATCAAGCTCATGGAGAGCTCAAACTTGTTGTTGGTAACTCTGCTCTTAGCTTTCTCTTGTTTTACCCTTATAGCATCATGCATTGTACACTTATCATTCCTTGCATTCGCATCATGCATCTTGCATAAGTGTCTCGGCGCCGAGCACCCATCTAGGGGGAGTTGCTTATTCACAATATGAGTATATGACCTCCTATGATGAATCTATAGCAATGCTATATGAGCTTCATGCCCATTGAACCAAGATTTTTGAGCTCCAAGGTTAAATCCACTTGCGCGGCTCAAAGACTAAGGGTTCATACATTTCCATCATCATCAACTAACCCCTATGTACTTCAAGACAATATTCTTTTGAGAATGTGTGTAGGGAAATTGTTGGGAGATGGAGAATCACGGATCAAGGGGGAGCTTCATGCAAAATCAAGTAACTCATTTTCCCACTCGTCTCATACATTTACACTAACCTTTTCTCCCTTGGAAGATTTCTTTTTGGATGATAGATGCCAAAGGGGGAGAAGAGTTGGGCTTAATGATCGAGCAAGAATATGGGGGGAGAAGAGTTCGAGCGAAGAAGAGTACGGGAAGAAGAGTTCGGACTTACAATGAGTTAGAAGATGTCACCTCAAGGGGGAGTTTGTACAAGAGAAGATCAAGTGATCAAGACGATCGATCTTCGCACAATCTTGAGGTGATGAAGAAGAAGCAATGCCGTCTCAAGGGGGAGTGTGCGCGAATGAAGATCAAGTGATCAAGATGATCGATCTTAACTTGTCAAGGGGGAGCGGAATTCTACAAAGTAAGTATGAAGGTAAACCCCTTGCAACCTTTGCTTGTCATAGCTCCATGTGTTTTCTTTCACTTGTGATATGAGTTTTTGCTCTAACTTGTGACTTCTTTTGAGCTATGACTTGCCTCGACCTAATCAACAAGGTAACTATCTCTCTATCATATACTTGTTGTTTAGCGTCTTGATCGAGTTGCGTTTTTATCTTGGCTTTTGTCATTACATTCTTTATCTTCTCGATCATTTTTATCATGGTTGTCATCCATCACCAAAAAGGGGGAGATTGTAAGCTTCATGACCATTGGAGCTAGGGAAACCCCAAGGTATGAATGTTTTGGTGATAGGATGAGAACCATGAATGTGACTAACACTCTTTGTGAGATCTTATAGGTCACATATGAAGAAAGCTCCGTCCGTTGGTGGTGAACGCCAACACACCATGAACTTATTGACAAGGATGATTGGTTGCCTTCATCTACACAAGAACGGACTTGATGGAGTCGCGGAGAAGATATGGATCAAGGCTAAGGACATGCTAGATCCAAGCGGGTGTTGCTTGGATAGATGTTAGCTTGAGTCCATAGGAAAAACCGGACTATCAAGAGGGTTCGAGGTGGTTCTCTTAGTACACACTAGTTATAGAGATCATTGGATGCAATGGTGAGTCTCTCAGGGGCTAGGGTGGCAGAAGAGGCTTGAAGGAACCAAGTTTGAAGATGTTGGAAACAAGGATCAAAGAAGTGGTCGAGTTCCAGCAGAAGAGAAGCCACCGTAGGATACGGTGCCAGTCACCGTATGATACGGTGACTGCAGCAGATGAAGACCAGAGAAGAAGTTTCTGGCAGAAAAGAGAAGGAGCCACCGTATGGTACGGTGCCAGTCACCGTATGATACGGTGACTACAAGAAGAAGAAGTCCAGATGAGGTGTTGACCTGGCAAGTCACCGTATGACACGGTGAGGTGGTCACCGTATGATGCGGTGGTCACCGTATGGTTTCCAGAGAGTTGGCAGTTGCTGGAAGCTGAAGAAGACGAAGCCACCGTATGATACGGTGGGGTCACCGTATGATACGGTGATACTTGAAGAAGGAAGTCCAGAGATGGAGATGCTCTGGCTGGTGACGTGGAGGTCACCGTATGATACGGTGGTCACAGTCACCGTACGATACGGTGATACTTACGGTGACTTGGTTTCTGGGCACTTTTTGGCAACGGCTAGTTTGAGGTTGGTGGCCTATATATAGCTGGTTGCTCGCCCCTTTGAGTTGCTCTTGGACCCAGGAAAGAGGGGAGGTGCTGCCAAGAAGCCAAGAGGAAGAAGTGTGAAGCACTTGAGAGGGATTTGGAGTGATCCTAGTGCTTGAGAGAGTAGTAAGTTGCATCCTTTGATCTCTAGGCTAGTGTGGGCTTGAGAGAGTCATCTAGGGCTGTTACTCTTGGTCTATGGCAAGGCCTAGACCGGTTAGGCGTCGGTGTTGAGCTGTCCAAGGAGATTGTGGAAGTCGACACAAGTTTGTACACGGTCTTGGAGCTTCCCGTGCGAAAGAAGCATCACTAGTGGAGCGCCCTTTGGCACGCATCAAGTGCGGAGCCTTACCTCCGGAAGAGTACCCGGGATCGAGCCCGGCGGGACGTGCCCGCGACTTCACTCGGAGGGTGAAGTGTGCTCTAGGAGGGATCGCCATCGAGCGGAGGGACGGGGTCGAGACTCCGGCGGGAGTGACCCAACGTGGAGTAGGGGAAGGCGCCATCCTTCCGAGACCACGGGAAAACATCATGAGCATTCTCTATCCCTTCTCCTTTACTACTCGCATTTACTTACCGCACTTCATATGATTGCTTGTAGTACTTGAGTTGTGCTCTTATCTTGCTTGTGTGTTTACCTTGGTACCTACTAGCTTCACTAGGTTTGCTTGATTGTCTTGCTCGTGTGCCTACTTGTTATAGCCTATCTAATAGCTCTAAGGACTCTACTTAGTGTGCCTAGTATCTTGGTTGCCTTGTCTCTAGTTATCTTGTTCCTTTGCCTTGCCTAGCTTAAGTCTTCCGCTATCTATCTATCTTGTGCTAGGTTGCTAGTGTGGTGTGATTGTGTTATCTATATGCACTAGCTTAATAGGTTAAGGATACTCCTTAGTGTGCTTTACCTTGTTACTAGAACTACTCGCTAGGAGTTGCTTGGGTGCAAGTGTTTGGAAATAGATTCTAGAGTGCACCGATTCACCCCCCCCCCCCCCCCTCTCGGTCACACGATCCTTACACCGCGCCCAACCCCTGCCACCGGGACTCCGCCCAGCACCGCCGATGGCACGCCCGGCCCCGAGGGCAACATCCAGGCGGAGACGTCCGCGGACGCCCCTCATGTGGCGCCATCTTCTCGCGCCGAGGAGAAGCCTCGCCCCGGATCGTCGGAGCCGGAGGAGCGTCGTGCCGCTTCTCCTGCGGCACGGCGTGAGGAGGAAAGGTTACCTTCGCCGCTCCGTCCCGCCTCGCCGCCTGCGTCAAGCTCAGGGCCGGGGGTCCAGGACTCGGAGGCGTGGACGTCTGCTCCGGCGCGCCCGACCCCGGCCTCCGCCAGCGGCTCTCGCGGGCTCCCGTCGTCTGGTGGCGTCCCGGGCCTAGCGGCGCCTTCTTCCGAGCCGGAGTCACCGGTCCCAACGCCGCGATCGCCCGCTCCCGGGGACAGCCCGCGCCCGTCGCGCACTGCGCGCGCCACCGCCTCCGAAACGGTTGTCGTTGAGGAGGTGATCGCTGGTGGGGGCACACCGGTGCCGCCCCTGTCCCGAGTTGTGGCCGAGGTGCTGCGCATGGCCGAGTCCCTCAAGGGCGCCGCGGAGAACGAGGGCAAGAGGCTGGCCGAGCGCGAGGCCGCCGTCGTCGTGGCTGAGGAGAAGCTCCGCCGTGCCGTCATGCTGGCCAAGTACCAGCATGAGAGCCGCATGGAGGATCTGTTCCGCGATCGAGGAGCTGCTCCGGGAGAACAACCGGTGGACGATTCGCCTCGACAACCGCGAGCAGTTCGTGAAGCTCCGCGAGGAGAAGGCTCAGCGCCACGAGGACCGCTTGCGGGAGCGGGAGCAGCAGTTGAACTCCCGATCCTCCGACCTGGACTCGCGCGAGAAGGCGTTGGCCGATCGCGAGGAGGTCGTCGCGCGGCGTGTGGAGGGGCTGGACATCGCCGAGGCCGGCCTCGAGGCCTGTCGAGAAGAGCTGCAGCGCGAGGAGGACCGTTTGGCCGCCCTGGCGCGGGACTTGGGAGCCCGTGAGTATGCCCACGCTGCCGCCGTCCAAGCCCACGAGGAGTCGCTGAAGACCAGGGAGGACCGCGCCCAGGCGATGTTGGAGGAGGCCCGCGGGTTGGCCAGCGAGCAGGCCCTCAGGATCCGAGCGGAGATGCAGGCGGAAATGCAGGACTTGGTCACGCAGCTCGACGAGCTCATTCGCCAGTCCACCGCCCGCATCAAAGACCTGGAGGAGCGCGCCGAGGGCTGGGCGATGCAAAAGAAGAAGCAGCAGGACCGGATCCGTGAGCTCGAAGCGTAGGCGAGAGCGCTATTTGACGCGCAAACCAAGATCCGCGAGCTCACGGTGACTGTACAAGACCTGAACCAGAAGCTGCGTGATTCGGGGGCCGGTCCCAGCGAAGCTACTCCGCCGGGGGCCATTGATGACCCAGAATGGAATTCGGAGCGCCTCCGGCTCTCGGCGATGGCGCGCGACATCTTCCGCCGCATCAACGACGGCCTGGAGAGGGCGAACATGGCCCGGCTCCAAACCGGTAACCAGGAACCCTCCCTCGGCCAGATCATCCTCGCGCTGATGCCGCTCGCACAGTTCTTCGAGGGTCTTGGTGACGACGTCCACGCGCAGCAGGGAGAGGCCGCCATTCGAGCCGTCGCCTCCGACCTTCTCACCGTCGTCCTGGAGCGCGTCCCCGACTTCCCGACTGACTTGCTCCTGGCCGGCCCCGAGCCTGCCGAGACGTCGCGCCAGCAGGACCGCGTGAAGGCAGTGGTTGAGGAGCTGGTGAAGGAGTACGTCCCGGACCAGGGCGAGGGGCCTGTGAGCCCGGCTTAGGGGAAGTTTCCCTTGTATCGCTTGACTCCTTTTGGTTCCTGCAGTAACAGAACTTGTGCCCCGGCAAGTAGGGGGCTGTAAAAAACTTGTGTTACATTTGTAGGTTAAGTTTCATGGTTTTCTCCCTTGCTTCCTGTGCTTTTCCTATCCCGCGATGATCCGTTTTGCTTTCGACTTTGGCTCGAGCATCACCCCGTTTTGGACCTGTGCTTTGGTGATAGCTTGGGCCTCTAGCATCCGCGTTTTTGGTCGGGGGTTGCCCTCCCAAGTGTTTGCGGGATCGTAGGCTAAGCCGATCGGCCACAAAGTGAGATCTTCGACGCGGGTGATGTCCTTGCCGTGTCGTCCGAAAAGGGCAGGTTCACCGGCGAGAAAAAGGGGTAAGAACAGAAGACAAAAAAAATGCATGGTAGGAGGAATCAAGACTTTATTACTAGCTGAAAGTCGTAGAAACAAAGGTACATGGTGGATACAAGTGCGATGCCTCCGGGCTCACTGGTAGAGAGGCCAAGTGTCTCTTATTGTGAGCCGCCGAGTGAGACACGCACGCCGCTAAGGGTAAAACTTGCGCAGGTGTTGGATGTTCCAAGCGCTTTGCTCCGGCCATCCGTCTTCTGTGGCCAACCGTACCGCGCCGCCCCGCGTTACCCTAGTCACCAAGAAGGGACCTTCCCACATTGGGGACAGCTTGTTCTTGCCTTTGCGGTCGAGCGCGTGGCGTAGAACTAGGTCGCCCAGTTCGAGGGATCGGGGACGGACATGGGATTGGTGGTAGCGGCGTAGGCCCTGGAGGTACCGGGCGTTCCGAACATTAGCGCGATGCCTGCATTCTTCCAGGAAGTTGATGTCGTCCCTGCGATGCTCGTCTTAGGTCGCTTCATCGTACAAGGCAACTCGCGGAGCCGCGAACGCCACTTCAGCTGGTAGGACCGCTTCGGCGCCGTACACCAGAAAGAAAGGAGTTTCGCCGGTGGCGCGGTTTACAGTGGTCCTGAGGGACCATAGTACTCCGGGTAGCTCAGCAATCCACTTCGACCCTCGCTTCTTCAGGGGGTCGAAAGCTTTGGTCTTGAGGCCGCGTAAGATTTCGGCGTTGGCGCGCTCGGCTTGACCATTGCTTTGTGGATGCGCGGCAGAGGCGTAGCAGACTTTGATGCCAATTTCCTCACAATACTCCTCAAAGGCGTGGCTTGTGAATTGGGTACCATTGTCGGTGATCAGTCTGTTCGGTACACCAAAACGCGCCATGATGCCACGCATGAACTTAACCGCGGAGTTCTTGTCGATGTGGACGACGGGTTCCGCTTCAGCCCATTTGGTGAACTTGTCCACGGCGACGTAGAGGAACTTGTGGCCTCCCGCAGCCACGGGAAACGGACCCACAATGTCCAGGCCCCAGACCGCGAACGGCCATGAGAGGGGGATGGTGTGGAGTGCTTGCGAGGGTAGGTGCGTCTGCTTCGCGTGGAACTGGCATGCTTTGCAGCGTCGCACTAGCTCGATAGCGTCCGTGAGGGCTGTCGGCCAGTAATAGCCTAGGCGGAAAGCTTTCCCGGCCAGCGTACGGGAGGCCATGTGACTCCCGCACTCGCCCTCATGGATGGCGTGGAGGACTTCCTTGCCCTACTCCGTCGGGATACACTTGAGGAGGATTCTGTTCGCCGCCCGGCGATACAGCTGCCCGTCTACAAGGGCGTAGCGCCTGGCTTGCCGGGCGAGGCGTTCGGCGGGCTCGTCGTCCTCGGGTAGGACTTCACCGCGGAGGTACCCCACAAGCTCGTTCATCCATGGGGTACCCGGGTCATCCGTGGCGAGCACGTGGGGCTCGTCGGTCGGCGGCGGGCCCGCGTCGACCGACGCGGGCGGCTCTGCCGGTGGGGCATTGCTATGATCAGCGCCGTCCGCCATGTCCGGGACTAGTGCTGAGGGCTGAGCGAGCTGCTCCACGAAGGTCCCGGACGGTGGGTCTTGCCGGGAAGAGGCGATTCGCGACAAGGCGTCGGCTTCCGTGTTGTCGCCTCGCATGACGTGGCGTGTTTCGAAACCGAAGAAGTTCTTTTCCAGCCGTCGGACCTCCGCTAGGTACGCCGCCATTTGCGGGTCCGAGCACTGGTATTCCTTGGAGACTTGGTTGACGACGAGCTGTGAGTCGCCCTTGGCGAGGAGCTTCTTGACGCCGAGTTCTGCAGCGATCCGCATCCCTGCGACCAACCCTTCGTACTCCGCCATGTTGTTGGTGGCCTTGAAGTGTAACTGGATGGCGTAGCGTAGCTCCTCTTTGGTAGGAGCCACCAGCAACACTCCTGCGCCTGCGCCTTGCAAGGTGAGGGATCCATCGAAGTACATGGTCCATATGTCGTCACCTTCGTAAGGCTCGTCTTTGGCTGGACGCGCGGTGAGCTCTTCTCGCTCATCCACAGGACCGGGCGTCCATTCTGCCACGAAATCCGCGAGGGCCTTGCTCTTGATGGCGCTGGAGGTTGTGAATTCAAGCTCGAACTCAGACATCTCCACCGCCCACTTGACGATTCGCCCAGTGGCCTCACGGTTGCGTAACACCGTTTCCAGCGGGAAACTGGTGACCACCCAGATGGGGTGGTTTTGGAAGTAATGCCGCAGCTTCCTCGACGCTATGAGGACCGCGTAGAGGAGCTTCTGCACTTGAGGGTAGCGCGTCTTGGCGTCGCGCAGCACCTCGCTGAGAAGTAGACAGGGCGTCGCACCGTGCGTTTTTTCATCTCGGCGCCGCCCACGCCGGCATCGGGCGTGAGAGTTGTCTTGTTTGCCGACGTCGGAGCCGGAGCCCCCGGGTCGGCCGTGGGTGCAGCCTCCGAGCCTTCACCTGAAGGCGATGCTGCAGCCCCCGGGCGAGCCATGTTGTTTGTCGACGTTGGAGCCGGAGCCCTTGGGTCGGCCGTGGGCGCAGCCCCCGAGCCTTCGGTCGAAGGCGGTGCTGCAGCCCCCGGGCGAGCCATGTTGTTCGTCGACGTCGGAGCCGGAGCCCCCGGGTCGGCCGTGGGCGCAGCCCCCGAGCCATCGTTCAAATTCGGTGCTGCAGCCCCCGAGCGAGCCATGCCGTTCGTCGACGTCGGAGCCGGAGCCCCCGGGTCGGCCGTGGGCGCAGCCCCCGAGCCTTCATCCGAAGGTGGTGCTGCAGCCCCCGGGCGAGCCATGTCGTTGGTCGACGTCGGAGCCGGAGCCCCCGGGTCGGCCGTGGGCACAGCCCCCGAGCCATGAATGCGGTTTTTTCTTCGTCCCCCCTAGCCATGGGAATCTGATGGTACCCAGAATTCGCATCTAACATACAGAGTAGGTCACAACCTGCGGTTGAGTCGACTACTGTGTCTATGCGTGGTAGCGGGAACGGGTCCTTGGGACAAGCTTTGTTGAGGTCGGTGTAGTCGACGCACATGCGGAGCTTGCCGTTGCTCTTGGGGACGACCACCGGGTTCGCCAATCAGGTGGGGTGTAGAACTTCTCGTATGAAGCCGGCCTCGAGGAGCCGGCGGATTTCTTCCCGGATGAACATCTCTCGTTCCGGGGCTTGGCGTCGAGCTTTCTGCTTCACCGGCCGAGCGGCCGGATTGACCTTCAACTCGGGCTCGATCACCTCCCTTGGTATGCCGGGCATATCAGACGGCTCCCAAGCGAAGACGTCCGCATTCTCCCGAAGGAAGGCGACGAGCGCGAGTTCCTATTTGGGGTCGAGCTCGGCCCCAATGGTGACGGTCTTGGAGCCGTCCCCGCTGACGGCGACTTGTTTGGTCTTCACCGGCTCGCCGGCCGTCATCCTGGAGCGCTTGGGGGCGGACTTGACCGCCGCCGGGATGTCGCTGAGGTCCAGATCCGCTTCCGCCGCCTTCTCGACAGCCAGAATCAGCTCGGTGCTTGCGATGGCGCTCTTGTAGTCGGCCCGGACCGTGATCACGCCCTTGGGCCCCGGCATCTTCATGGTGAGGTAGGCGTAGTGGTCGCACGCCATGAACTTGCTGAGAGCCGGGCGCCCGAGGATGGCGTTGTACGGGAGGTCGCTGTCCGCCACGTCGAACACCACCTTCTCCGTGCGGAAGTTGTCCTTGGTGCCGAACGTGACCGGGAGCGTGACCCGCCCGAGGGGTTGGGCGCGTCCCGGGAGGACCCCGTGAAAGGGCCTTGAGGGCTCTAGGTCAGCCTTGCTGCCCTGGAGCATCTCGTACACCTTCGGGGTGATGAGGTTGATGCTCGCACCGCCATCAACCAGCGTGCGAGCGATCCTCTTGTTGCACACCGTCGGAGCGACGATGAGCGGGAGCCGGCCGTCCGAGTTGTCGGGGCCGACCAGATCGCTTTGGTCGAAAGTGATCGAGGCGTCCGACCACTTGACCGAGCGTGCGGGAATGGTTCCCGCGTTGAGAGCGCATACCTCGCGGCGGAGGAGTTTCACCTGCCGCTTGGAGGTGATGGGCGCGGAGCCGCCGCAAATGACCGCGACGGTGTCCTCATGGTCCTGGAAGAGGAGAGCTTCCTCGTCCTCCTGGGACTCCTTCTCGTTCCCCGCGCGCTCTTCTTTGCGCTTCTTACGCTTCTCCGCATTGGCAAGGATGTATTTGCATTCCGTCTGGTCGTGGAATGTGGAGTCGTGGAATGCGCAGTACTTCCCCGTGGCGGGGGCCTTCTCACCGCCTTTTGTCGCCTTCAGGGTCGCGGGAGGTTTACCACCCTTGGCGCCCGACGGCGCTGTGGCCAAAACTTCGCCCGCCTTCCGCTTCTTGGCGAGCTTCTTCTTCTGCTTTCTGGACAGAGGACGGTCGTCGTCCTCGTCCTCCTTCTCCGGGTCTCCGGTCGACCTGCCCGAAGAGCTCAACGACGGTTTGGGGCTCGTGAACCCCGAGCTCGCCCAACACGTTCTTGTCGCGCACGCCGTGGGCGAACGCCGATATGACCCGCGCCGGGTCAATGTTGGGGATGGTGTTGCGGACGTGGCTGAACCGCTGCACGAACTTGCGCAGCGGCTCATCCTTCCGCTGAATGACCTTGTCCAGGTCAATCTGCGTGCCAGGGCGCTTGGCGGTGCCCTGGAAGTTAACGAGGAAGTCGCGGCACAACCCCTTCCACGACTTTATCGATTCGGGCGGTAGGTTCATGAACCAAGACCGCGCCAAGTCCTTGAGCGCGAGGTGAAAGTAGTTGGCCATCACGTCCTCCGAGCCCCCGGCCGCTCGCACCGCGGTAGAGTAGATCTGCAGGAACTCGGAGGGAGGTGCGGTCCCGTCGTACCGCTCCGGTATGTCGGGGCGGAACTTGTTGGGCCACGTCACGCTGCGCAGCCTCTTGGAGAGGGCCGCACAACCACCAGAGTACACGACGTGGTGACCTTCGCTCTCCGCGCGTCGCCTCCTGTCCGGCGACGGCGAGGCAGACGAGCCGGACGACGGCGCGCGCGTCGAGCGGGAAGACTGGGCGTGGTGCCGTTCGTGGCGCCGCTCCCTTGTGCACTCGATGCTGACACGAGCGTCCTCCCCGTCGCGGCGGCGTCCCTCCAGCCGCCGCCGGAGGTCATACGGGCCACGACGGGGAGTTTTCACGGAGTGAGAGTAGTCCTCCGTGCCCGTGTGCGTGCGCTCGGTAGGCACGTACGTAGGACCCTCTGACGAGGAGTTTGCGCGTGAACGCGACGGGCCCGACTTGGATCTCGCCTGTCGTCGCGCCGTGTCCACCATTTCGGCGACGTCCCGAAGCCAGGGCCCGGCCGGCGAACCCTCCGCCAGTTCCGGCGGTGGGTTGCGCAGCAGGTCCCTCGCCCGGTCCAACGCTGCCGGTGGGGTCAAGCTGCCGAAAGAGTCCCGCGCGGCGCTGCTCGTGCTCGGGTGAGACGGTCCGTCAGCTGGACGGCCGCCGGGAAACCGTCTGCGAGCGAGTGCGGCGCTGGGGTCGCGCGCCCTCCGCCCCGCTCAACCGAGCAGGTCGGGGAGGACGCGAGCCCTTGGCCGCCTTCGCCGTAGGTGGCTGATCCACCATGATCTCCTCGTCCACCGACTCCGAGACGGAGCGGCGCCGAGGATGCACGTCCTCGTCGCTCGAGGACCTGCGGCTGACCCTTCCGGCCATGGCGAGGAAGATCGGACGCGAAAAGGAAACACAGGAACTACGACGCCCCCCTACCTGGCGCGTCAAATGTCGAGGTATGGAAACCACGGCAACTGGGGGCCTAGCACGGCCTCCCTTTGAGATTCGGAGGGGAGCGAACGGTTCTAAGTGTAGAAATCGCGACCGAGAGAGAGGAAGATCACAAGCGTTTACCCAGGTTCGGGCCACCGGGAGGTGTAAAACCCTACGTCCTGCTTGTCTGGTATTGCTCAAGTGTTGTCTGTTGCTTTCATGTTACAAGGCACTCCCTTTTATAGTGCAAGGAGAGGCCAGACCCGTTCATGGGCCGTTATGAGGGCGCCGGTTGACAGCCCTTCTCCGCCCGAGATGCCGGACGTCCCTTCTGTCGTCAGCGGGCTTCGCTCGCTTCGCCTTAACTATTCCGTCGACTTCCGCCGTCTTGTCCCATCGGTCGTACAGCATGCGCGCCGAGTGGAGCCAGATTCACCGGACGGCCCCTCGATTCGTGCGTCGCACCGTACGGTGGCAGGCGGCGCTTCGTCAGCGCACGCCTCCCTGCCAGCCTAACAGGGTGCTGCAGGGCTATGACCGGCCCGGTCACGTCCATCAGTCGCGCCCCCGCGTGGAGCGCACGCGCATTAAAGTCCAGCGACCCGCCCACGCGGCCGCGCGGGCAGTCGCTGGCAGGTGGGACCCCTTCAGCGAGGAATCCCCGCGCCCTGGATCCGCGCGCACTGTTACCGCACGAAATCCAGGGCACGTCTCGTCGAGCCGCGGCGCCTTTAAGGCGTTGCGAGCGACCGCCGCCACGCGTCGGGCTCCCACGGGTCATGGGACCCCATCCCTATTCGCGCCCGGCAGGGCGCTGCCACGTGGCTGCGCCGGACGGCCCGCCCCGCGGCGGGTCGCGGTACCGGCAGGGCGTAGCCACGTGGCTACGCCGGACGGTTTGCGGCCGCGAGCCATCCGGGTGACCAGCGCTCCGCGCTAGCCTGCTAGGCCGCCTCGGCCTGTTTGGCGCGCGGCTGTCTTCCCCGGCCCAAGAAGGATTTTGGGCCGGCCTTTTAGCCGGGGGAGTGGGGACCCTGGTTCCCACTACACCGACACCTTTCAAAATTGTAGTTCTTATGAATGTGTCGCTCTTCGCCCGGCCTGTTCTAAATTTATTTATTTACTGTGCACGAACATGTAAATCATACCTAAATTTGAGAATAGGTGATTCATTTTATAGTTAACCTGGCCTGTTCTCTGAAGCCTTTGAAAAATAACAAATAAGCACAAAGGTGATTCAGCATGAAAATGAAATACGTCTCAATTGGCCCAAGGTCATAATACAACTTGTCTGGTTCCTGCTCTTGTGCGAGACCGCATCAAACTCGAGCACTCCCGATGCCACGACGAGGAGACGCAGTGGTGGTGGGTGGAACGGCTCTCGCTGGGTCTCTTCACGAAAGGGCATGGAAGCGGGCGGAGCGGCTCCTAGCACGGGAGCACATGGCCGTGAGCGGAGCAGCTCCCAGTGCGGTTGGCACATGCTGGAAGGCGGTGAACAAATCCATGAAATTGGCTGCGTCAAAAAATGTACTCGGAGATCTCAACACCTTGAAGTAGTACCGGTACTCCTCATGCAGGTGGCCCAATCAGCGTCACTGGCTCCGCCATCCTGATCCGAGCGAGGTCAGCGTTGCGGCACGAGGAGCTTTGCTCCCGTCGGCGAGCGCGCTCACACGGTCTGGTGGGGTCGGCCGCTGGCACTCCAGCCAAGGAAAAACAAAAAGAAAAAAAAAGAAGAAGCAGGTAACGTTGCTGCTGAGAATTTGGTTCGAACGCGGGTCATACAGACTAGTTGAGTGCCCGTGCCTTGCCATAGTTCTAGGCAATTTGACTTGCCACGGGTGCCAAAAATTTTGCAAGGAAACAACGCATATATATGTATGCAGTTCCAATTTATTGCAACGTCAAGTCACTCTCAGCCAAACGAATGATGCACTCAACATTGAGTTAACAACCATTTGTTGCAACTTTCCAGCAATTTACAGAAGCAAAAAGGAATTTAAATGCATAAACCTAAATAAAACCATAAACATTAAGGCTGGAAAAGGGAAAAAACATCATGGGCTGACATTTAAAAATTAACAGCGCAGCCCAACATTAGTTGAAACTGGCCCGGCCCAGTAAGGCGCGCTCCCGCTCCCGCACGGGCTCGAGCCCATGACATTTTAGCACGGCCCACAGAGCCCAGCCCGCCCGTCGGAAACGTAATCTCGTCCGTCCGTTCGTGATGGACGTCTGAGGGTGACGGATCGGCGAACAAAACGCGGCGCGGCGACCGAATCCCTAACCCTAAACCATTTCGTCCCGATTTCTCCGGCGCAACGCGAGGAAAGCGGAGGCGGCGGCGGCGACGACGCAATTCGTTAGGCTGCGGCGCAGCGCGGCGACGCACATGCCTCAGCGGCGAAGTGGCGGGGCTACGACCCGCGTGCGTGAGGCGATGCAGCCGCGGCGCTCGCGACGGAGTGATGCGCGAGCCGCGGCGGACTCCACCGCCGGCGCGCACGTGCGGGAACTTGATCCACGCGGCGCTCCGTCGATGTGGTCCGCCGTGGCGGTGCTTAAAAGCGCCATCGCTGCTGTCATGATGCGGATCGACGGGAAGATCTTGAGGGGATCATTGGCGCGGGCGCGGTGGATCTGATGCCACGTGGGTCCCCGCGCTTCACAGAGGTGCGCCGCCGTTAGCATGTTGGTGCTCACGCCGGCGGCGAGCTTCAAAAGGTAAGAAATTTCTATCCCTAGGGTTAGGGTTTCAGTCAAAAAATGGGTAATTATGGGGAAAATTTGAACGGTGAAGAATTTGCTTCCCATTTTTGCAATTCATCTCCTTCTAGTTTCTGTCCGAGGTACAATTATCCCCTAGATCTAATTATCTTAATCATGACAGTAAGTAGTTAGGGTAATCACGGCATGAACCGACAGTAATTAGATCTAATTAGCCGCTAACCGTGAAGAATCATAATGCGATCTACTTCTAACAGTAAGAAATTCATCATAATGCGATCTACTTCTAACAGTAAGAAATTCACCACGGCGTTTCCCCGGCCGGCCGTTCATGATCACCTCCTTCTACATGCTAAACGAGGAGATTAGGATTACATTCATATGATGAAATGCTAATCATGCGTAATTAACAACAATCGACCGCGTGTGGCTGCGGCACCTCGTTTGGCGTGGTGGCGAGTAACCGCCGAGGCGGCGAGATGGTGCGATGCCCGGCAGCCTTCCTGAGGCTCCGCAGCGTAGGCGACCTTGCTTCCGGGCGGCGATCCGTGGGTAGGGGGCGGCGCTGCGGAGTTGGTGAGATGCGCGGATATCTGGGAGTTTGGCTGAGTGGTGGGGCAAGTGGAGGCTTTTGAATCGCTCAGGAGCCGAAGTAGTTGCGCGGGGATCAGGCTTAGTCGTTCGGGAGCCGAACTAATCGCTCGGGGTGCCGACTTAGTCGTTCGGGAGCCGAAGTAATCGGGAGCGGAATAAGCCGAGGGCGGACGACACCATCCCAATTCATAAGTTGTAGAGAAGGAAACGAACGAGCTTGGCACTGCAGCGCGCGTACGTATGTGGCCATATGTCATTGATTTATTTAAGGAGAACTCGGACATTTGAATATGAATCGAACTCTATTCAAATTCGAGGTGAACTCGGATGGAAAGAGGTCTGAATCAGAAAGTTAAGGCTGAAAACTTGGGCTGACGACTTCTTTAAGACTTAATATATAGTAGAGATACAGAGTAAAGAATTGATTTTTTTTGGGTTTGATCGTAATTAGAAGGGAAATCACATATACACAATAGACAAAACCAAAATAGTGGATCGATATAACATATACACAATAGACAAAACGTAGGCTTAAGATTGATCGCTGACTGAAAATCCTTGTCATCGAAGAACTAACTCCACAACCAAATGAACAAATGCATTTCCCAAATGATGTGGTTTAGCTCCCTAGAAAGCAAAAACAGTGCACGTCAGCACAACAGTTATATCAATGACATCGTGTTTACTATATGATTACACGTATACAATTCCATATGATTACCTATAGATATCATATGATTTTGACCACCACTTGCCTCGTCTCTAATTCCCCGGTGATTCTAAAACCTCTACACATATACTAGAACTTTTTACCGTACGGAGAAAGCATAATAAATTTCTCCTTCCATTCCAAGTCCTTGATGGCCGTCGCCAACACCGATCACAGGCAGGCAGAGATTGGGGAATATATGGGGCCCAAACGCCAGAATCCTCTGATTTTCAGTAGGTCGCGTGCAAGCTGGATGTCCCTCCTGGAAAACGCCACGCCGAGTCTTCACAACTCCCACACTCCATATCTCTCGCTTTGTTTAATCGTCTACCTAGCGCAAGAGGATAATAGAAAAATGATGTGTTAATTAAGGAAATTCTATGCTCCATCGAACTGGAATTAGTTAGAGCATCTCCAGCAAGGCTCTTACTTGGGCCTCTACTCTATTATTTAAGGGTTTGAGGAAAAAAAACAACTCCAACAAGGACCTTACTTGGGCTCTTATTTTACATGCCCTCTCAAACTCTATCTCCAAGCCCCTATTCCTGAGGTCCTCCTATCCCCCCTCTCATTCGGTGGGTCCCACCATTTTTCTTTTCTTTTTCTTTTTTCCTCTTCTTTTTTCTTTTTTCTCTTTTCTCCCTCCTCCTCCCGCACGCCGCCGCATCTCGTCGGGCGCCGTCGACGCGCCAGGCTGCCCGCGGCCGGCGGCCGTGGCCCGGCCACGCCTCGCCGCCCTCGCGCCGCCATCGATGCGGCCATGGATGCCGCCATGGATGCTGCCTCTCCTCGCGCCGCCATGGATGCTGCCCCCATGGCCGAGCCGCGTCGACGCCTCGTCCCATGCCCGCGCGGACGCCGCGCTGACCCGCCGTGCCGTCTGCTGGAGTTGGTGCTCGCGCGATGAAGATGGGAGAGGGAGAGGGCAGTGCTCGGGGAGAGGCCGAGGACGGCACGGGGCGTGGAGGGGCCGGCGGCGCGCGCCAGGGACAAACACAAGATTGGTCAGCACAGTTGCTCAATGGCGAAGCATTCGCATTGTAGGAGTACAAGTACACATTCCAGGCTGGTTGTGTGCGAGGAAAGGCTCAACGAATCGTAGAAAACTAGTAGTGCTAGCAGTAGAAGAAAGAAAGGAGGAAATTTCTCTCCTTGAAATCGCCGTCACACGCACAATTTGTTCAATGGCGGACGGAAATCCCAATGGAGGAGAGGCACAAACCAAAAGAAAAAGTTGGATTGAATTCAAAGAGGTCGCAATCAGATTTGATAGATATTCATTCACCCAAACAAATCGCAGTCAAATGCCGTACGAAGCAACCAATGCGGCGACCCCAAAGGCAGAAGGGAGAAGCAAGAAAAGGGGGGCGGCAGAGGGAGCAGAGCGCGCCGACGGCGCCGTCGGCGGCGCTGCAGTCGAGGCAGAACATGTTGCATTCGCCGCTGCGGTGCGAGTCGGCGTGCGTGGCGCAGTGCGCGAAGAAGCGGGACGAGAGGAGCGGGTGCGGCCAGCGCGGCCACTCCTCGGCGTGCGTCGTGGCCGCCGTCTCTTCCTCCAGCTCAGGGCCGCCGCCTCCCTGCACGGCTCGCCTGCTCTGACGATGGAGAGGGGAGGGGGCAACGGGCAGGGCGGAGCGGTGGGCGAGCGGTGCGGGAAGGAAGACGATCGATTATTTTTTTTAATCTGACTGATGAGTTCCACACGAAATAGGGTCTTTGGGCCACAACTGCTGGAGTTAAAGCAAATTTTTGGGCCTCTATTTTTCCATGCTGGCCTGTAAAATAGAAATAGGGGCCTTGATTTAAGGGCCCTTGTTGGAGATGCTCTTAGGTCTTCAGCTCGAACGACCGCTATCGTGCTGATTATTAAACACAGACACCTTGGTCCACTGCAAAAGTCAGAGCGAGCGGTGAATGTGCAGTCTTCTGTAATCCTGATCATTAAAAGTGTTGGTTGTTCATTGAAACAAAAGGGAACAAAAAGAAATTGTGGTGAACGGTTGAACTGTGCTGATCGATCAAGGCAGGCATCCTCAGCAGAATTAGCAGCTCTCCTGCATTAATCTTTGCTTATCCTGAAACTCTCTGCTTATTCTGCTCTGCATTGAGCCAAATGTTCTGCTTGTTCTGAAACACAAGGTTCATGTCTGCTTATTCTGCTCTGCATTAAACCGAATGTTCTGCTTGTTCTGAAACTCTGTTTATTCTCCTCGGCATTAAACCAAAATTTCTGCTTATTCCGAAACTAAACAAGTTCTGTTTATCAGTTCTGAAACTCTGTTTCATCTCTGCTTATTGCCAACGCGGGGTCGCCCGAGTGGCTAGAGGCAGAGGCCTCCGGGAGCTACGGCTCCTGTCAGCCCGGGTTCGATCCCGCCGCGGCACGGAGCACTGTAGCAGTGAACAGTAATGCGAGCTACTGTTTATTGCTGCAGTGAAAAAAATCCCCTCGCTCTCCCCGGGTCAAAGCACATGGTTAAGACTCGCGCCGAAGCTCACAACGGCCAGCTGAGTCCCTGTGTAGGATCGGGGAGGGGGTTCGGGGGTTTTCTCGGCCTGCGTGAGAGGCTCTTCTCCTTAGCAAAATGCCGTCGGGGCGGTCTTACCCCGGCAGGTCGAGTTTTCTGCTTATTCTGAAACTCTATGTTTATTCTACTCTGCATTAGATCAAAATTTCTGATTATTCTGATACTTAACAAGTTATGCCAACCAGTTTATGACCTCCAACTCAACAATCGCTAGCTCGCACTGCCGCGCCAAAGCGGTCGTTGATGCCGGACTCTGTCAAGCTCTCCCCTATTCTAATCAGCAGTCCGTCAGAAAGCAGTTTGTTCCATTAGCAGCTGCTAAACATATTCGGCCGAGAGCCCCACGGATTAACATATGTCAGTGCTAGAGCATCGAATACAATACAGTGACGTCCCACCAAGACCCCTGGTCCAAGTGCATGCATGCTTAGCTTGACGCCCCCACTGAATCAGCTCGCTTTTGTCCGAGCGCGTAGCTGTCTCGCTTGCTCTCGGCGCCACGTACTTAACCAGCGCGAAGCCGTTGATTAGTTTTTTGCTAAGCCGTAAATAACCCGTGGCGATTTGGTCTGCTAGTTGTTGGTATTATATTGAGCAAAGCCAGCAGGCTGCTGCTCCTAACCCCTGCTGCAAACTAATCATTTGCTTGTCCGCTTGCATGCATGCACCGCACCAACTCGTCCTCGGCCACCCTGTCGCCGCGGCTGTTGCATCGTATACATACGCCATCGCCATATCTCCCTCTCGCTCTAAAAGCATCGTTCCCATTCTCTCTCCTCTCCTCTCCCGCCCTGTTCTGCCTCTCTCTGATCTCTGACTGAGCGCGCGGGTTATGGGGAACACGGCTCTGTGCATCTCGCTGGCGCCCGCGGCCGGCGGCGGCGGCGAGTGCACGTCGTCGTCGTCGGCGACCAAGGTGATCCACTCGGATGGCACGGTCACGCGGCTGGCGCGCCCCGTGCGTGCGTCGGAGCTCATGCGCGACCACCCGGGCCAGTTCGTCTGCGACTCGGCGCGGCTCGCCGTCGGGTGCCGCGTGCCGGGCGTCGCGGCCGACGAGCTCCTCCGGCCGCGCCACGCCTACTTCCTCCTGCCCATGGACATGCTCTACTCCGTGCTCACCGACGACGAGATGGCCGCGCTCTCCGAGTCCCACGCCGCCACGGCCGCGGCGTCGGCGTGGAAGCGGATCGTCACCACCGCCACCCGCGGCCCCGACCACCACCATGACCGGGGCGCGAACAGACAGTCCAAGGACGGCGGCAACGACGGCGGCGCCAAGGTCTATCCGATGCTCGGCCTGCTCGAGGCGGGCGATCTCGGCGCCGGCGATAAACCCGAACGGGCCGCCGCCGGCGTCGGCAAATCGTCACGAGCCGCCGCAGGGATGATGCGGCGGCACCGGCCGTGGCAGCCGGCGCTGGACACCATCGAGGAGGTTCCATGACGACGCGGCGGCCGGTTGACCGGGGCGCCAGCCGCAGAGAAGTGGGCAGCTTTGGTTTCGCTGGTGTTAGGCGGGCGGCAGCTAGACTGAGCTGGCTCTCGAGTGTACAGTAGCTAGCTTCCAGCTATTCTTTTCTCTTTGCCTTTTTGGTTTTTTGTAAAGCCATTTTTTTGGTCTACACACGCACTGCTGGCAAATTGATTGTCAATTTTGTGCTGATAGGAAAATAAGAATTTGGGTGCGCATCTTTATGGTGCTGTTTACCACATTGACGCCTTGTTAATTTGTGACTTGGCAAAATTTCAGGCTAATTCAGCTATTTGCATGGATGAGAATCATTTTTCTACTGTTCAAATGAGAATGTTACCTTTTGTTTACATGATTTTCCTAGTAACTAATATATTACTGTTGTTTGGAAAACCGGCATGCCTATCTACACGGAAGCTAATGTTAATCACTTAACCAAGTGACCGTCAAAAAAAAATCACTTAACCAAGTGCTTCTAAAGAAAGATCAGCAATTTATTTCTCTTTTGCCAGGACAGCAGGACTAAACTAAAATGTGGACATATGCATGAAAAGAAAATGCAAAAAAATATACATATCATATTTATCTATTTGTGTACCATTTATATTTTGGCATTTTATTTTCCAATATAGTTTACCCTTTTGTATTGACGTACAAGGCAAATATAGATTTCAAAATTCGCAGCACTGCAGAGTAGATTTTTGTGTTGATATTGTCACCTAACATTACAAATACTATGGTAAACGGTTGCACCAGGGAAAAAAAAAGGGAGAGGCGGCGACGATATCCTTTAGAAATTTTATATGCTACAGTTGGTTGGTTTTGTTTATATGGGTGACTCTGGGGGGTACTAGCCAGACGGCACACAGGTTGTAGAGAGCGCATATGTTAGGAGCTGTATGCTAAGTTTGGAAAGATATGTTTGCCAAATGCTTATTGGACCTCGGCTGTACATGCTACTTGTTAGGGGGAAAAAATGGGAGCATATCTGAAACTGGTCCTTATTGTAGGTCATGTTGCTTGGAGGCAAACAAGGAGATATTCGTAAGATATATGACAGCATATCGTCTACCTGTAATGATAGAAAACACTCAACATACCGGCTCTCAGTTGCTGCAACTTGCAAGAACATATACAATTAAGCAAAATAGAATAGATGACATAATCAGAGATTCCTGGACTATAATTTACCCATATAATTTTTGTTCCAGTTTAAATTTAGCCATACAGTAGCAGATTGGCAGTTTATCAGAGGACCATTATGATACAGTAGCAGATGGGCAATTTATCAGAGGACCATTGTGAACTAAAATATTTTTCCTTTGCAGAGAAAAATCGGAAGGATTCATAATTATATATTTGTGGAGAAAAAATGTTGCAGTTTATCCTTTTATATAGACAAAAAGCATAGGAGTTTATAGAAAAAAAACATAGCAGTTTATTTTTTCAGAGAAGGCAGTTTATTTTTTTTATGTAACCAAACTCCGGCTATTCTAAATTTGGCCCAATCCACCTAAAGAGTCAGCTGACGGGCTATTTCCTCAACAGAAAAATCGAAAAGGTAGCCCAGTTCAGAGGACCAACGCCCTGCAGCCCAATCCGGCACGCACCGCACCGTTTCTAGCTCACTCTCACTATCACATGGTCCCACTTATGGGTCCCATAGCTCAGTTGCACATTCTTGTACCAGACGACGTCCCAACCAGCCATCGCACCGACGCGTGGGCTCATCACTAAGGGGCCCACCTGTCATTCACCAGCTACCTCGCATCCCTCTTCCCCGTCCTCCGGACACAACACGCGGGCAAGCAAACGACGACGTCACGCGGCTAGGGTTCAGGCGAGGCGAGCGCCATGGCTGGGATTCGGTGGCCGCCGGAGGAGCCGGAGATCTTCCCGACGCGGATGGTAGCCGCCGGTGTCTGGGGAACCATCGGCGCGGGGGGACCTCCTGGCCCCCCGGGAGAGATGGCGTCCGACGACGATCGGTCGGTGGCTGCGGACTCGTGGTCGATCAAGAGCGACTACGGCAGCACTCTCGACGACGAGCAGCGCTACGCCGACACAGCTGAGGTCCTCCTCTCCTCCGCCTCCACCTCCTCCGCGCCCGCGCCCTCCGCGTCCGTCGCCGTCAACCCCTCCCCCGACTTCAGGTGCACCGATTTTACCCCATTTTCCCCAATTCGTTTGTTCTTTCGCTGAGAAATGTCCGAGACACTGTGATCTGATTCCTCGTGTTGGGAGAAGGGGCTAATTATCCCGCCTTGAAGCGTGATTTGGTCCCATGATCTCTCATTTATTGTGTTTTAGTCTCCACAAATATCTTAACCGTTGGTGCTTGAATCCTGAACAGTTTCGACAAGGATGTACCTGAATCCAGCGATGTTGAGCCTCCGATGCTGGGCTTGCAGAATTTTCAGGATGGCGCTTATGCTGAGGACGTTGCTAATTTCCATGAACGCAGCCATGCTGATGACTGGTAAGATTCTTCCAGCTAACCCAAATTTGTATATGCATTGCTGTTCAGCCTTTGTTTCCCGGTGATAATTGCTTTGTTCCTGGGACATTCGCAGCATAATTTGGTTTGGGTTTGCTAAGAACGTTAGCAGTAAGGAGCATGATGGAAGAATGTAATGCTTGCTAACAACACACCGTACTTCGTTATAGAGATGGAGAATCTTCCTGCATTTGCATGGCAATCGGGGTCCGTTTGACATCTCGATTTCTCACTTAGATCTGAATATTTTAATAAGAAACATATTTAGGATCCATAGCACTGATGTAGTAAATATTTCCACAATATATTAGCTTCTGCTATGCTGAGCATCACAGCTTCGCAAGTTCCCTTCCTCAAACTAGCCATTAGACCCATTCAGGGAGTTTAGTTGAGATGCTAATAAGAAACCTCCCATCTATATTCAAACTGTACCATTTTTCTTACTTCCAAGTTTCTATATGAGTAATGTGGGCGATTATTATCTTGTGTAAGAAACCTTTTCCCATCTATATTCAAACTGTACCATTTTTTACTTCCAAGTAATGTGGGTGATTATTATCTTGTACCAGAGGGTTGTCTGGTATAATCCATGTTCACCGCCCATCGTCAAAATTAAGAGAAAAAGAGATAATGAGAACCTAGATCTTTTCCTCTATTGGGCCGGAGCTTGGACAAACAGCCACTTTACATCAATTTCCCATTTCAGGAGCGATGCTGATATAAACCGTGTATTTTTTTCTTTGTTTTGTGGATTCAAACTAATATTACCGTTTATCAAAACTCGTGTGAATTTGCAGGTTTGGCACTGAGGTCATGGATGTCCGTGTAGGCTGGACCAAAAATTTGTGTTCAAGCAAGGATTTGCCTAGCTGCAGTGTACTTGACATTGGAACTGGGAGTGGCAGACTCTTGCAGCAGCTTGCAAAACAAGGGTATGCTGAGTAAATGTCAAAGTGTGACTTTGCATTGATAGACCAGCACTCATGTATTAATGTACAACATGCAGGTTTTCTGATCTGACTGGGATCGACTACAGCGAAGGCGCAATTGAGCTTGCTCGGAATCTCGCAATTCATGATGGATTTGAGCACATTAATTTCTTGGTGAGTGATCAGTGGAGCATATAGAACATTTACATCTACACATATATGTCCATCATCACATGTTTGTATGGCATGCCCAGTTTGCTGTTCTTATTTTGCTTCACGATGTAATCTTCCCTCTATGATTAATTGGTATCTTAGGTACAAAACTGATCTCAAGGTCGTAAGGGCAGAAATAAGAATAACCATTCCAGCTTATACAAATAGTCCATTTGCAGGTGGATGATGTATTAGAGTCGAAGTTGGAGAGAAGATTTGAACTTGTCATGGATGAAGGGACTCTTGATGCAATTGGGCACCATCCGGATGGACCTGTGAAGAGGTAAACACGTCTTTACTACTTAGATGTTGATATGCCCTTGATCCTTGTGCAGTATCATAAACACTATGTTTTTACACCAATGTTACATATTTTTAATTGCTTTGTTTGAAAAATTGTGGAAAGGACGCCTCAAAAAAAATGTGGAAAGGATATAGTCACTTGTTTGCACCTATGCTCTGATAGCCTAATCTATTTTCATCTGCTGCATTTCAGAATGATGTATTGGCAGTCAGTTGCTAGGCTGGTTTCCCCTGGTGGCATATTGGTCAGTTCTTCCATCTAAATTGAACATGGATTTTTCCCCTTTGTTTTTAGTACATTTGTGGCTGAATTATGAACTGTCATCTTTACTTGAGATGATGAAACTATATGTACTACTACGTTACTCAAAATTGTTATCCATATCCGATATGTTGTTTGATCGCAATGATCGTCCTATTATATATTTTGACTCTTGGTTGAAACTTTTGTGATAAAGCAGTCGTATATCCCTTGTATATAATATATCCAATATGAATTATCAGCCTCTGATGTTGCTTGGACATAATTTTTTAGGTAATTACATCATGCAGCCGAACCAAAGATGAGTTGGTGCAGGAGGTAGATAACTTCAACCAGAGGAAGCTTGGTGCTATGGGCTCAGAAGGATTGCCTCCCAGTGATGCTGTGGTGTTCAGCTACCTCGACCATGTCCGAACTTACCCTAGTGTTGATAGTTCTTGCATCACGACAGTTGCTTTCCTGCACAAGTGAAATGTACATGCATGCCTTGTTTGTGTCCCCCTGACACTTACCATATCTGTATTAACTATGTACCCACATCACTGATGTTTCTGGATCCTTTAGTTTGAGTATGGCACCTTGTTGGATACGTTCTTGACAGTTCATCTGTTGTGTTGTTTTGATGACTCGATTGGCTATTCTCTGAAAGTGTGTCAAGCAACTGATTCAATCTGGCATGCAA
Organism: Eragrostis nindensis; assembly: GCA_012490785.1. Lineage (NCBI taxonomy): Eukaryota > Viridiplantae > Streptophyta > Magnoliopsida > Poales > Poaceae > Eragrostis > Eragrostis nindensis. The sequence continues at coordinate 3,845,250 of JAAXCT010000001.1, read as the reverse complement.
ATGTCGTTTCAGATATATGACGTTAGGACAACTTTTCTTAGCTTAAATTCAAATAAACAATTTTCTTAACTTCACATATTTAAACCAAGGGAGTGTGAAACTATGACAAATAAAATTGTATAATCTGACTGCAACAATTGACGTGATATGCAAGTTCATAGAAAGAAAATGGAGGCCGCCAACAAAGAAATCTGGAAACTGGGACGATTCCTTTACATTTGCAAGTACTTTGACATCACATAGGGGTAAACCGAACTTGCTGCGGGGTAGAGGCGTAGTTACAGTGTTACAGCATCGGGGTTAGCAACTAGTCTGCTATTTCCTCGTATGTACAAAGCCACTACGTTCTTCTCTATGCACATAGAAGCGAGTGGCTTCAGGCTATCTTACTATGTCATCATATACTCATTTCTTTTTTTTTCTTTGGATTTTTTTGTTCACCCTTGGTTCTGTTTGCCACACGAAGGCACTTAAATTTCCTGTCAGATCAGGGGTTGGGAAGGTTCTTGATCATGTCAGTAGACGGGTATGGAGCGTGGTTGCATGTAATTTGATCTTGCAGAATTGATAACTGTATCCTCCCCCTCTTCTTCCTCTTCCTCGCTTTCTGATGAAGATACATACGTTTCCTGGTTTTCCTGCAGTGTTAAGTGATCTAGACCCGAGAGTTATGCCTGAGAAATCCAGGTTGGTACTAAAAATGGAGAAATCTGCACAGGTGTGACATGCAACTAAGCAATGCCTGTTAATGCTAAACTGAACAGGAAGAACATGGTTCGGAGTTCATTTGGCAAAGCACAATTGCGAGGAATATCCACACCTGTGCAGGTTCCAAAAATGATAAAGCATTCACTGATAAAATTACCTGCTGCCGCCGTCGATGATGGAAGCTTGCCAAAGCTCTCACCATTACCAGGATAGGGAATAGAATTCCCGCGGTCCTCAGCACAAAAAGCTTGTTGAAGGAAGAGAAGCAGTATGTGAAATACGATACATGAACTCAAGAACAATAACCAAAGTCATAAAAGATACCAGTAAATAATGATCATAATCTTACCGAGAATAAGGCTAATGAGAACTCCCCATTTCCACCGATCATGAGAGGAAGAGTGTGGCGAAGTATCAGGAGTGACACGAACTATTCAATGATTTGATTAAAATGATAGATTTTCATCAGAAAGTCAGTACAGAAATCAAATCAACGAGAGTTGTATTTGATGTTAGCTAATCGTTAGAAACTCACAATTACAGCGACCGTCCTGCAGCAGAGGGTGCTACTTCTTGTCCTGATAGGCAAGTAATCCTCATAACCGTCTATAAAATCACGCTCTGTCGGCACCATTGTTATTATCCTTGCATCATCGAGATCTTGCCGGGCAATCTCCCAGTTTCCTCTGTAGAGAGATGTTAAAGGATTCATCACTGAACGGCACAACAACTTACATGCTTTAAAATGCTTAGTAAGGTGACTACCTGAAGTTCATTGGTATACTTCCATAGTGAAACAGCTGCTGTGGGGCAGTATAACCTGGCCTGAATTGCTGAAGAAATGTAGAAAAATTAAGTCCATAAGGATGTTTTGACTGTTACACAATTATAAAAACTGCATCACCATTGTACATAATTTCAACCTACTACCAATATGTAGTCCACCAAGTGTTTTTACCTGCAGGCATATTTCACATATAGTGTCACCCTTCTCATTGCACCAGCGTTGAATGCATTTCCGGTGGGCGTACTGCAAGAAAAAAGCTAATAATTTGGTTTGATATTCATTGTACATCTTCTGAAATAATATATATCTTAGCCATTCCTCAAGAACATGCAATAAGATTCAAGCCGTGAAGTTTCCCTGAAGCTTCAATGTGGGTAGTTTTCCCACACATTGTGTGAAGATCACAATCACATATAGATCCCTTCGTTTTCCCTAGCTTTGGGAAAATACCAAGCACATTCACCTTCCATATATTTTTTTTTTTTTGCGATGACCTTCCATATATTGTTTTCAAGACTTATTGTGTCACTGTGCAATGAAGGCCAAATACATGCATACTACGAGGCAGTGCCTTACGCTACATTGAGACAAATACATTTGATTTGGTTCATCGGTCTTGTCAATTCTATGACTGTCTGGTCTGGCCCTACAGTTAAAATGGACTCATAAGTCCTAATTGCACAACCCTAACCGTTAATGTCAACAATTGTCGTGCCCAACTCAACTACATTAACTAGCGTTGAACTAGAAACCTAAGCAGACGTTAAAACAAAAATCAGGGAAGTCAAATAACTTTTCCATCTCCTGAGCACGTTTTCATGTGACTAATCAGATGTGACACACTTATTTTATGAACTCTGAAAACAATCACGTAATCGGCCATAATTCAGCTGCATAGTCCGGAGAAACTGTTTTGACTGAAAATAAAAAACTCATGGTTTAAAGAGCATAATTACCTTGAGGCTGCCACAGCATGCGCAAGGAGCCTCCATGCTGCTATCCCAGTCCTCCTCCTGGCAAATCCTGCATTCCACCACCTTACTGGCTGCGCCGCCGCCGTCGGTGCCGCCGCGGCAGTACTCGACTACCACAGTCTCCGGCTGGAGATCGACCATCTGCTTCCCGATCGCCGCCTCCAGCGTCGACTCCGTCAGCAGCCGGTCCACGAGCAACGCGAGGTGGTCACCCATCAGTCCTGCTAGCACGCAATCAATGGTTCAGGAAACCGCAATGCTGATATCTTCACAAATTGCAAGCACTCGAAAACCAATCAAACGAAATTGCAATTGCAGACTTCTGTTCCAAACATTGGTACGTGTGCCAAGAAGCACACCACGAATAAAAGAATCCAAGGACAAGCACGCGGTCGCAGGCTCGCAGCAGGGATCCTATGCGAGGATGCAACTGCTCCCATATGTAAGGAACTGACAGAAACCAACTGACATAATACTAGGTCCCTAATACTAAGTTAATAACCGCAAGAATGGAGGGTTGGTTTACTAGAATTACAGCTGCGGTAACGCGAGAGGCCCAGATTACCAGCGCTGAATCGATTGATCAGCAGCAGTTTGTACCAAAAACAGGTAACATCCTCCACATTTCCAAACAAGGCGACGAGGATGGAAAAAAACTGCCATCTTAAATGAAGAGAGAAAAAGAACAGAATCAATTGATGAATGAAGAGCTGGCAGAAGAGGGTGGTTGCTAGCATTACAGCGCGCAAGGCCGCGCTAAGAACGCGCATTTATTGGTGCTGGATCGAAGAAAAATCATGAAAAGGAACACAAACAACAATCGAAGAAACCAAAAAACTCACCGAGGGAGAAGAGAATGAATAAGTGCAAACGGCACAAGGAGGGAAGATGATGGGGGCTATGCCTACGCGGGTGGTGAAGGTGGCAAGAACATTCAAATCTTAACGCTGCTATGGGTTCAATCAAACTGAATAAACAAGAGCAGCACGAAGAAGAAGCAGACGAAGAAAAAAACAAATCTTTACCTCGTCCTAAGTACCAGGAACAGAACTCCGCGAGAAAGAGGAAGCTTCGAAGGCTGGATTTGGGGCCGGGGTTAAGGCAAGGTGGGGATTGGATTGGGGGAGAGGGGTTAAGGGAAGCAAGAGATGGAGTGGAGGAGGATGTAATGCAGCGATGGAGGCCAAGCCAAGCCAAGGCGAAACGAACTCTTGCCTCCTTCGCTTCGCAGAGATTTAAATTAGAAGAGAGGCAAGGTTAAAGGTGGGAAATGGGAATAAGTACCAGCATCACCCGGCAACAACTTCACTCGTACCGCTGCTCTTCTGTAGGTTTCCCTGGAATGGCCTCCGATTCCTTGTCACTTTCCGAAAGCTTTCTATTTTCTGGAGGTTGCAGGAGGTGAACGGCTCGCCTTTTCTTTTCTTTTTGTGTTTTCTATCTATATACAGCACGTTCTTTTTCAATGGAGTCTGCAAATCCGAAAAATTGTAACTGCTTTTAGCGAGAAGAAAAGAAGATTAAAGAGAATAATGCATCTCTACTCAGGACAATGAGGAAGGCAGACTTTTTCTTCAACAATTTGTACCACTCGTTATGACATGTCCTGGAGGTAACTGTACACAGTAATGTACTAATGCCAGTGTCTGGTTTGTAAAGTGTAAAGTAAACTCATGTGGGACAAAATTTTTCTTGAAGCCAATCGCTACATGACCTGAACTTTGACGTGAAAAATAAATTTCTTGCCCATACTCAGTACTAGAATATCCAAGCAACTGAACAAGCCTGCATGACCTGAATTTCAGTTGGAGCTTACCAGGATGTGCACTACGCATGCCAAGGCATCCAAATTGGCATGGCAGAGCAGTTTTCCCGGTGCTACGTATTTAAAAGCTCAGCACATGGTTAAGAAGATCTAATTGACGGCTGAGATGAAACCGCTTGATAACCGCATCATTAGCACGAAAGATTCTCACTGTACTGTGTGCTTGGAAGAACGTAAAGCTCGAGGGAAATACGGGATTCCTCGCAGGTGGCCCGCCACTACTGCAGCGGCAGGTGCAAGTTACCGGACTACCCCTCTGACTCGTTAGCTCCACTGCCCTAGGAGTAGGAAGCAGTAGGCTACCCGCCTTGCACACGTTTGCCGCGATTACTACGGCCACTTTGTCCTCGTTTTTTTTTTTTTTTGGTACTCACCACTTCTCCTCGTTGCCGCTAAACCACGATGCCCAATCTTCTCCTAAATTTCTTTTCTTCTTTTGTCATTATTATTCATTTTCCAAACGATAGAGTTCTTGCTTTCGTGATTAAAACGTTTAACCAGCACATAAAACAACCGGTGTTTAAGTCACATGACCTTTTACGTGTGAAAAGATCACACTGACAAAAGGTTACACCATAACATGCCCTTGTGCTAGTTTTACAAAATGGCATACTACTGTTGTCTCTGCTCTATAGTGGATTCGGACCACCACTTCTCTGAAAGTTTGAGGCTCGAATTCGGTGCTCCCAGCCGTTTGTCACTTCCCTACAAAATCAATTGTCTTTTCTGTTCATGAGAGAACCGATGGCTGCTCGACAACTTGACAAGTAACAGATACACCGAGTTAATGTGATGCCCATTCCTCGTGACAATTCACTAAACTGAGGCATGCCCTAGCTACGCTAGAAGGACGGCTGCTTTGGCAATGCCGGCTGCATTTGGACCGTACACGATCTTTTTTATTCTTCTACTTTTCTTGTGGTGCTACGATGCTGTTTTGTGTTGCTTGTAGTAGGAATTCTAATTAGCTGAGGCAATTCAACCGAATAACTCCAAGATCAAACAAGAAACTGTGCTTGACTAGTCTACTCCATCACCAACTCATCTGAAATGCGCCAAACCACAATCAGCTCTGAGATTTAGTCAACGGAGGTGACCCAGAAACTGGCCGAAAAGGGGGCTCATTTCTAAACTGCTGTTGCAAACAGGTCTGTTGGGTACTTTGGTTAGACTTGGGTTGGTGAACCCCACAGCGACCAAGCCCTTGTCGCACAACATGCTGCCATATGGAATCGTGTAGGCTAAACCTAGTTGTTTAGGTGTGCGTGATCAGTTTTGGTTGGCCTATATTCTGGTTCCATGACCTTATTATTTTAGCACATTTTTAGTAGTAACTAATGGCCTTTGCAGCTACCCCAAGAAATAGGCCAGTGGTCCTGATTAAAATATGGAAGAGGATGCATGTGTGATTTTCTCTGAACGGCAAAAAGAATTTGTTTTTTCTTTACTTGTTGAATGAAATACACATAAAAATGGTTACAATGCAAAGGGAGAGAATAGACGCAAAGTAATCATGAGTTCTAGGCTAGTAAGTTTGGTTTGGCTGCTCAGTTATGTTGCATACGTATTTATGAAGTTGAGAAGATTGTAAATCATGGAAGCGCATGGACCTCAAAATTGGAAGAGATATCAGCAGCAAAAGGTAGTAGAGAAAAGTTTGACTGGCTGCAATAATCTCAACAGATACTCTAATTGAAGAAAAAAAATCTAATTCTCATGGTACATTTTTGTTGACCAACAAACTAAGTAAACTAATTAGTTCTCTTTAATTAGTGCAAAATTCTATACATAGATGAGAGGACTAAAGTATTACACTGCAGGGTAATGTTTAGCCTTGGATTGTGTACTCATAAAGGTGTGTGTTACACATCAACTCTTTTGCGTGATCATAGGCTCTAGACAGCAGGGTTAAAAAAAACCGCAAACCATCTGGTTCTTGAACCGCGCGAAAACCGCTCGGTAAACCGATAAAACCAAACGGTTTTTGTTTTTGTTACAGTAACTAGTTACGGTTTATGGAGAAAATTGATCGGTTTTCGAAACCGATCACAATGGTTTCACCGGTTACCGCGGTAAGCCGCAGTTTTTGAACAGTTTTTCAAACCCTGCTAGACAGACACTACTACAATTCGAGGCATGCAACCTAGCTGTTGTACTGTAATATGCTTAGCACATGTATGATCAGCTCTCTGGACCCTACCGCTTAGGCATGTTCGTTCTTTAGGCCTAAATTTAGGCCGGTTAGAATCTTATCATTTAAGAGTATTAAATAAAGTTTAATTAAAAAACTAACTGCAGAATCCTGTGCTAATTCACGAGACGAATCTAATGAGAGTAATTAAGTTGTGATTAGACGATAGTTACTGTAGTATCACTGTAGCAAAATATCGATTAATTAGGCTCGTTAGATTCATCTGGTAAATTAACACACATCTGTAAAAAAGTGTTGTAATTAGACTTAATTTAATACCCCTAAATGACAAGATTCTAGCAGACTTAAATTTAGGCCTAAAGAAACGAACAGCCACTTAGTCTTAGTCTTGTATGTGCTAAATCTCGTATATTTTTTTTACATGGTCGTCAGCAAATTCTTACTCCCACAGTCCCACTTAAATGGGGATTGTTAGGCTGCAGCCTCCGCTTAGAATGCAGAGGTTACGTTCTCGAGCCAATCATTGCGCAGCCTCGTTCCTTGGAAACCATGAATTTTGTTGTATGTGCACAAGGAAAAGAATCAAATAATCTACTATGCCATTTCAATATATACTTCTTAATTAGCTTGTAGTCGTGCAGAAGTCTTACCAGTTCTACTGTCCATAAATCCATTTTGCAGGTAAATTTTGCTCCCTGCTTATGCCTTCCCTTGCAGCTAGCAAAATGCACTCGTGAGGTAGTTATAAGTTTTGCCCTCTTTGTTTCAACGAACCGAACCGAACCTAACGTAACGTATATGTGTCATCGATTACTTGTCTTGAAATTTAAAAATCAGCAGTCGATCCATCCAACGGATGCATCAATCATGTGTATATACAGTACATGGAGGGGGAACGAAAGTAGACAAACACATTTTTCTTGAAGCGGTTCTCGATTGGTGCGTAGAAAACATAGTATGGTGTATGAAATGGAGAAGAGATCGTGGTATTGATTTGTATGCAGTATGTGTGTACGATACTGCAGGGTGCAGGATTCATGTGGAGTGTTCAAGTGTAGTATCAAGTACCAAACTTTCCCGGGTAATGGGGGACATACGGTATATGGAAGCCAACGCCTATACTGAAATACTCCATGGGAGTACTGTATCGTGATTTGTTGTACAGAATGGTTCGTGCGTATGCTGGTGGCCTGTGTTACTGCAGGGTTCAGGATTCGTGCGTAGTAGTACAAGTATAGGTGTTACTGCAGGGTTCAGGATTCGTGCGTAGTAGTACTAGTATAGGTGTGTCGTGTGGTAATTTTATTTGAGGGATAAAGTGTCTTGTGATAATGGTGTGTATTTACAAACATAGTAAGTATGATTTTTAAACAGGTTAGTAGTGCGTATGCTGTCTAACATCTTGAGCGTTTGCAGGCAACCAAGGGATAACTAGTAAATTCACTCGTTGCAAAACCGAAGTATAGCTCCATTTTATTTTATTTTTTGGCGAGGGAACCGAAGTATAACTACTGCAATCTTGCCTCAACTTCTCAAGGTAAGCTGTTCCCTGATCATGACAGGGGAGGAGAGCATGGATAAAATTCAGCAAAAAACTGTGAAAGGAGCTGCACGCATGCCATGCCACTGATATGGTAGCAGTAGAACTCAGTGCGGCCGGACCGCACCTACTGCTGTTGTGATATGCAGCGAAAGTTACCTTATTGCTTGATTAAGCAGCAATAAAATGCAGACGCATATTGCGCAGAACGAAGTTGAAAACTGGATAGATACTGTTCTGGTTCTCTCTGCCACCTCTTTGCAGGACCAGGACCTCTCCATTCCTCTGTCCTACTGAGAATGTCTGCGCATAGAGCCTCAGGACTATCAAGTGCATCAACTCCATCATGTCTCCAAAGGCCCCACAATGGAGGCAGGTCAAACACAGCATTACGTGAAAGTCAACGTCCAATTTCATGACACCTGAAAGAAAATTGTGAATCATCGGCGCGGTACTGAAACTCCTGCTTAGAGTTTGGGTGATTGTCTGTCGACATCTCTTTCACTCCACCACAAATAGAAGGAAGTTCCGAGTCCATTTCGAGGTCGCTGCCTATAACTACAGTTCTTATTTGCCATGAATTATATGCAGGTTGGTTACTGTGAGAAAAGGCCGAAACGGAAGTCCACAACGACCATTAAACAATTCCTCGCAAAAAAAAAGACCATTCAACAATACTCCCTTCGTTTTTTAATATATGACGTTGTTGATTTTTTACTTTGACCATTCGTCTTATTTATAAATATTTGTGTAAATAGCTAAGTATATAAGTTAACCTTAAAGTGCTTTTGATGATGAATCTAATGGTATTCATTTCACATTCGAAAAGTAATTATTTAAATCTATAAGGGTTCTCTCTGCCACCTCTTTGCAGGACCAGGACCTCTCCATTCCTCTGTCCTACTGAGAATGTCTGCGCATAGAGCCTCAGGACTATCAAGTGCATCAACTCCATCATGTCTCCAAAGGCCCCACAATGGAGGCAGGTCAAACACAGCATTACGTGAAAGTCAACGTCCAATTTCATGACACCTGAAAGAAAATTGTGAATCATCGGCGCGGTACTGAAACTCCTGCTTAGAGTTTGGGTGATTGTCTGTCGACATCTCTTTCACTCCACCACAAATAGAAGGAAGTTCCGACTCCATTTCGAGGTCGCTGCCTATAACTACAGTTCTTATTTGCCATGAATTATATGCAGGTTGGTTACTGTGAGAAAAGGCCGAAACGGAAGTCCACAACGACCATTAAACAATTCCTCGCAAAAAAAAAGACCATTCAACAATACTCCCTTCGTTTTTTAATATATGACGCTGTTGATTTTTTACTTTGACCATTCGTCTTATTTATAAATATTTGTGTAAATAGCTAAGTATATAAGTTAACCTTAAAGTGCTTTTGACGATGAATCTAATGGTATTCATTTCACGTTCGAAAAGTAATTATTTAAATCTATAAGTCAACGAAAAAGTCTACGGTGTTATATATTAAAAACGGATGGAGTACCTTTTTGCGAGGGGACCATTAAACAATACAGAAACAAAGATTGAGAAAATGCCCCCCGTGATCTCCGTGCAAGTGAGCTGATAGCACCCAAGTTATAAGTTGTTTAAGCCGCGGTTGTTACGACTAGCAACAAAGCAAGGCAAAAAGTAGAACCGTGATTACAGTATTACTGAGGTTGTTACCACTAGCAAGGCAAAAAGTAGAACAGTGATTGCTGATTACAGTATTACATTGCGTAGTGGCTTTTTACATCGGCTGCTGGCCAGGGCTAAAGCCTAATGCAATGATGCAACCACTTCAGAACCGAAAAAGGATGGAGGAGCACATACACACTCGGTCACTAGAAGGTAGTACTTGAAAAACTTGCAATGCACGGGAGCAAATTTTGTGATCGCAACAAGCCTACAAGTGCGGTACAAAAGGAGAGGTGTTTTTACTTCAAGTTTAAGACAAAGTAAAAGCCTCAAAATTTTTCTTCTTTTGCTGGCCCCTCTTTTGTGAAGTCGCATGCTTTTTGGAGCTCCCCTTTTTCATTTAACTACTTGCGTGCAAAACACATGATAGCTTTTACCGATTGCACCCTGGTGATAACATTGCAAAATTCATTCATATAGATATGAGCGCACTGTTTGTTGCCAGTAAATTCGCAAGTCCACGGTCCACAAGCAAGGCAAGACAATTTCTACCCAAGATCATTTGTGATAGAGAAGATCAGGACTGGAGATTTCTTATTTTTTGAACATTCTACTTGAGCTCAAGAGCTGAACTGCATATTTAGCTTCTTGCAAATCAGTTCCAATTCCTACTCCCAGCAGTGCTTAACCGTGTACAAAGCGTTTCTCCAACAAGCAAAATGTGTTCTAACGCATATTGCATGACAGATTGTGCATCCAGAGTCACAGAACAATCTCTTCTCATTCATTGACGTGATGGGGTTTTCTCCCCCTAATCGATTATTTCATCGTTTCTTACAACAGTATCATGGGCCGCAGTGAAAACATACAACAGAGGGAAGCACTCGCTCACCTGATCTTCACTGCAAAATGGGGCTTTGCCCCAGTGCTTCAGCCTTACTTCAACAGTTTTCCTAATTAGCTATCATCCGGAACTTGCTATACTGATACTATTTTACATAACCATGGAACTGTACTAAATTTTGGTTAACCATGGAAGTAAGAACTTCATCCACTTCCTGTCATGGAGAGTTGTCTACTGGTGTGATCCTTGAACCTGAAGCCAGGTCGGACACCTCCTCCCTTTGGGGGCGGTCCACAAAGAGCATCCAGAGGAGATAGAGTACATAGCCGGAGGCGATGAGTGCCAGGCCTGCAGAGACTAACCTGAGGTCGCGCTCTAAAGGAGGGCAGTACTCCGAGGCAATCGAGCTGAATGTGGCGCGGACGAACTTGCAGTCCTGGAGATTGAGCAGGACGGGGGCATAATGGTACAGAGCGTAGCTTACATTGGCAGCCAGGACAAGTTGACCGTAGATGTCGTAAGTCAGGCTTCTGTTGCCTGAGCACAAGTCAGTGTCCGGAGCCATGCACGTATAATTCTGCCATGCCTGGTAAGTAGATTTTTCAAACAATATTAATGATGCTACTCGAGTTGTGAAGAAATGCAAATGGCGCTAATAAAAATATAAACTTCAGAGGAAAAGCGTTAACAAAAACTGAAACTAGCAATGAAGAATATTGATACTTACTGTTGTTGCATTGTCAACTGTGACCTCCCTAGACTTGCACTGCCGATCATTGAAGTTCGAATCATATGGAGAACACAAGTAAGGCATCATTTGCCCAGGATGCTTATGATGTGGTCGTCGATTTGAAAGAGCAGATATAGCTCTATTTACTATCCTGACAAGAATCACCACGACTTCTTTACTCTGGTACAAGGTTCGATTGGTTGTACTTTCATCCACACATGGAAGGATGTTGCTGAGAGCTGTCTCTGCTTGAGGATGTTGCGCCCATTGGTCCATTGCTTCACAGGTATCCTTTGCAGCACTGTTGCAAAAAGATCATAATATCAGTAGTCTGTTGTCTCCCTTACATTATGAATATAGAGCATATATCAACTGAAAAGCAAATTTACATAGCATATTGATGCTACAAAGATGTATCCATTTGCTTTTATGGAAGCATAATGGAAAACTAACAAAACCAAAAAAGGTCGAAGAAGGCACACTGAATACATTAGTTTAACACTGCTAAACCTATTCAATCACAATAAAAGCACTAGGCCGGAAAAACAATACCTGTTTAGTATCAGGAAAATTCCTAGAAGAATGAAGAGAGCCGACACCACTATCCAGCATACGGTAATAAATCTGTAAAATACAAATAGAAATGTTTCAAAATTGCTGACGTACATACCAGCTCAACACACAAAACTTTGTAAATGGACATGAATCTTACATGTAAACCGTATATTTCGGTCCATACTGTTCGAATCCTGTAGACGAGAGGGAAGGTCGTGCTCAGTATAGAATACCAACGCATCAGAAGTTAAAAAACCAAAGAAAAAACAAATAATTTGCATAGCATAGTAACTAACAGGACTGCATACCGTATCCGAGGAATGCAAGAAGAGGCATCAACACAGCTATGCAAATCAATGCAGCAGACCTGCAACAAATAAGAGTTAAATTTTGAGGTTGTAATTGCATCAATAATGTTAAAAACAGAAGCAATGACATAATTATTCATTTCGGGATGCAACTATGATTCTTGCCAGTACACTGATGTCATTTTCTAAGAAAGGTGGACTAGTGACAATAGATACCACATGCAGAACTGGCACATGCTGCTTCTAAGGGTTAAGGAAACAAGACAGAATCTAGTGAAAGGGCAGTTTTGCACGTACACATTATGGAGAACTTTTCTTATCATTTTGTAGTTTTCTGTTGTCTTCAGAGATATGGTATCAGCTGCTTTATCCAAATCTCCCTTAAGATTGTCAATTTGACCTTGAACATCTGAGGGAAGATAGAGTGCTGCCACAGTGATTGTCTTTGCCAGCGATAAGTATTCCGTAACATTCCTTAACGTCTGAGTAGTGAAATCAGATTGATTTACAACAAAATCCATGGTCCGTGTAGCTTCATCATGGAATTCACTCTGCCCATACAAAAGGACAATGCATCCAGCTCTGTTGAATAACAAGGAGATATTAGAACAAGCAGTGACACACTACAACATGAATATGAAATTAATTATAGAAAGAAATAAGAAAAAGAAAATTAGAATAGTTATTTACTCACACCAGCAATAACTCAGAAAATAACAAAGGAACAAACATTTCATGAAGAGATTTAATGCATTACATTAAAGTAAGCGCGAATACCACCAGCAACACAGGGTGTCCTGCATCCGCAAGAGAAACTTTTCCTTTGCCTATTTTTGATCTAAAAAAGCATCTTCCAGCCGCAGCTAATCCAAATAGAATAAACCACAAGGCAGCAAGAAGAAATCCAGAAACTCCTGTGAATGAAACAGACTGAAATAAACTTGATTCAGTTAATTAGCGACAAAATATGAGTATTCAGCAGAATGGAAAAGCATCAATTGACAAATAGCAGTTCCGTTCTAAGTAGAAAAAGTAAAAAGCTGGATTCAGAAACATCAACCCCGTTCTAAAGTGGTAGAAAAACTAAAAAGCTGACATGTTAATTACATGCTTGGTAAATATAAAAGCCCAGGCTTGTTCCTGTTTAGCTTTGATGGATGATATGCCATTCCATGCTTAAGGTACTATCATTTTGTTTCCTTCTAACTTTACTAAAAAGATTTGCAATAACTTTGTCTTGCGAGAGAAATTCCAAGAGCCGAGCTTCAAAGAGAACGATACAGAGTATCAGTATACAATATGCAGCTGACTTAACATCTGGAGCATATAAATAAAACCTGTCCGAACCCAACCTAACCTACTTCCAACAACCAAAAAAAATAGTACCGACATAGTACAACGACAACTCTAACAAATCAGCGCTTTACCATGAGGCTTTTTAAAGTTTATGAAACAACGACACATACCGCCCAATAGTGTTTGTTGGTGACATTCCACCCTCCTTCATACATTATGAGATGGCGAAGAACATCCGGCCGTCGCGTCCTCTCCTCTGCCAGAACCAACGGATACTTTGAAACAGGAGCCATAGCTGCCGGTCCAGCGGCCACCGCCGGCATCCCTTTCAGCAGCCCCTTTGCCCATGGTCCCAGGTTCTTCACCTCTAAAATAAGAGAACGAATTTCATGAAACACGGCACTTTACTACCCGTCTACCAGAATGGCTGATATAGTATTTATCAAGAACTAAAATAAAAGCCCCCACTTGCTTACACAATACGGAAGGCATGAAAGTGTACTTCACTCTAGATAAATCACTACGAAGGTTTAGACATTTTTGCAATAGGTAGCCGCCAAACGTAAGAGCTTCTCACAGACACAGGGAAAAGGGCAGTTGGAGTCGTCCTTGGGAAGAAATGTTCCGTGTGACGCTGGTCCGCGTGCACCGACGTGTGATCGGGACGCGAGCAACATGGAGCAGGCAGATCACAGCACCGACATGGCTATTAACTACTGCGATCGAAGCGCCAGTATATTTGACTCCTTCCAGAACCGAGGTAGTACTAAAAAAACACTAAAATTAGAGTCACCGAATCCCGCAGGCAGAACAATATCCTAGCGCTACGATCTTGCACGCCACACAGTATCGAGTAGAAGAGCCACAAATTAAGCCGAATAAATTCGGACTGGATATTGATACTCCAATCAAATAAATATCTACCAATTGAACGTGATGAGATCGCGACACTAGCGTTTCTACAGGCGCCGACTAACGCAACTGAATCCAAACAGTGCAACGTATCGACGCATCGAATCGCCGAAACGGCTCGGCAATACTGCCTGCCATCAGTACCGCGACTTCCTCCGCAACTCGAACGGATTGGAGCCGCCGATCGAGCTCGCGCGATCAACCCGATCCCATTCGCTCGATGTGGCGCCCTCATAAACGACAAAAAAAAAAGAAAAACAAACGAAACCATACAGAGATGACCGCCGGAGGCGGCGGCGGCCCGGGCGTACCTGGCGCGCTCTCGATCTCCCTCGCCGCGCCGCCGAGGTCGGCGAGCGAGTCCCCCGCCGCGTCGGCGCCGGCCACCATCGCCAGCACCGCCGCCGCCAATAGGACCGCCAGCGTAGCCGCGGCGCCGGGGCCACCCATCGCGGCGGGCGAGCACACCACTCACGGCGCGCGGCAGCGCCACCGCATCTAGGGTTCCCGCGAGAGGACGAAGCGCGCGCGCGCGTCGTTGCGCGGCGGCGCGGAGTGGAGGCGGCCTGTGACGGCGGTGGGGGAGGGAGCGGAGTGGAGAGGCCGCCCGCCGCTAGTGACAGTAGTCGAGTTGTGTGCGGCGCGCCACTAGTCAGTCAGGTCTTGTACTGCCTGCCTGCCTGCTGCTGCTACCGCGACGCGAGTGAAACCTCGTGGGCGTCGCGCTGGGTCCCCCTAGTGGTGCGGCCGCAGGTGACGTGGCCGCTTTTTCCCATGCGCGTCGCCGCGTTGCGACGCGGTACACCGAGTGCGCCCCGGGTCCCACGTCAGGGCACGTGTAATGTGGTCCCGACTGTCAGTGGGCGGGGAAACTCCTCGGTGTCGGGGAGACGGGTGCGTGGAGCGGTGGGAGCAGAGGGCGCGAAAGAGGACGAGGAGGTTGATAGGAGGTGGGTCCGGCAGGTCCTTGACGGATCTCTCTTCTGGCGCGGTGGGGACTGATGTTCCAAAGACCTCAATGCCCTTGGATTTGCAGCTAATTACGGGACATGCCTCTGCCCTTGTAGTGCTGCGAGGAGGACAGTTTGGGGAGCTGCATTTGATGTGGCTGTGGAGTGGCGGGACCGGAACATGGAACGGGCGTCTCTGTCCCGGGACGGGAGGTTGGTCCGGCCCCACGTGCACGCGTCTAAACACATTCGGTTATGCGTGCCGGTAGCGGAAGATCGGTAGCGGAAGATCGCCGTGCTAATAACTGCTAAGCAATGACCCTTGCTTTCCGTTCTCACTTTCAGAGTTCAGACCACCTCGCCTGCCTTTTTGTTGCACAAGTCAAGAAAGGTGCCACTACCACCGCTAGGAGTAGCATTGAATGGGGATGGCCGTTGCTCTTAAAAATCTTCCTTAACACACGCAATCTCCTGGATTAATAAGCAGTCGGCATATCATGGTGTAATAAGCCACTTGATGAAGAAAGATCCAGATCTGCTTTCTCTGCAAGCAACCACAGGATGATCACCCGTCATCCATCACTAACTCGGTATTCACGGAAAAAGGAAAGCCATCAGCGGCGCGCATGGGGCACGTCACTAGAATATTGACTGTGAGTATATTACTACTCCTGATGAAGAGTTAGTGTCCTGTGACTTTGCAGACAGATCGACCCGCATCATGCACGCACGGTCAGCTAGCAGCCACGAAAACGACGACGCGGCCGCGTTTCAGACAACGAGTCCAGTCCACGGATGAAGCAGTATCGGTGCCCGTTTGCCGGATCTATGCTTATTTGTTGAACTGGCTGGCCTCACTATACACGCTGCTAGTGCTAACAGTTCCGTGCAACGAAGGGCACTAGTTAGTGTCTTCGTGTCATGCTCATGCGTGTGCATCGACCGAGTCCCTTAGTTCTCGAACGCCACCTGTCCCGGCACCTATCAATGTCTTCACGGGCCATCCGGCAATCAAGCGAGGCGTTATGATTAGCAGATTGCCAATGGATCTTTCTGGTGTGCCACGGCAAAGGAGCCAAGGAGGCTGGCTAATCATAATGGTGGAGATTTCGTCATAATTGAGACAATGAATTCGACCGTTCATTAGTTTTTTTTTTTTTTTTTTTTTGAGAACGGGTCGGAATTTATTTAATATATAGAACAATTACAACCAGCCCCTTGTAAAGGAGCAGCTGATAGAAATAAAATTTACAACGAAGTCCATTGCAGATGCTACTGGAAATCTCCATCTTCGCAGATCGGAGCCACCACTGCTTGATTCTCCATCCCCGCAAGGAAAACAGAAGACCAAGGACGATGCTTGAAGCCGGTTCTCGAACTGACGAAGCAACATCAATTTTTGAAGGCACCAGTTGGCCGACCCTTAACGAGCCAAGCACTTGAATCGTTGAACGCCCCGGCAGACAGCCGTCAGCCAAATCTTCGCCATGAGGATGAGAACCAGACACCTCTCGCATCGATGGCGAGCCCCAATCGACAAAGCATAAAGATTCCAAAAAGGGGATTGATAATCCCAACCCGAACAACCTTGAAAAGAAGATAGCAAACCTAACAATCTTCAGCTTGTATCCCATCCACCACATCGCAGACGACATACAAACCAAAGAACCAAAAGTCACCCAGATCGAAAGGATCTCGGGGACAAGAAGCTGCAGCGAATCAACCCACCGGACTAGCCGCCGATGAGCACCCGCCCAGCACAACAAACTCCACCTTCCGCAGAAGAGGAGAAAAACAAACCTCATGTCTTCCGTAGCCGGCGAAGCAGGGAAACCACCATGGAGAGAAGGAGCGCTCAAACCGCAAAGCAGCCAAGCACGACCACCTCCATAGCATCGCTCGTTGGAGTTGGAAGCGCAGAGGAAACAAGATCCATGTCGCCTCGCCGGCAACGTGGATAAACCTAACCCTAACCTATAGGAACGACGCCTAATAGAAGGGTATATGTACACCGGCCACCTCCTCCGCAGGTCTCCCCTCCTTCCGGCGACGACAAGGCCACCGGAAGAGGAGGAGACCCGACGGATTCGGCGCCGTACTCGGCTCCGCCTCGCTCTCGCCTTTCGGATACTGTAGAAAGGGGAAGAGGAGAGGAGGACTCAGGTGCCTCGCTGTCGATGGGAGCGTCGCCTACCACTGAAAGCACAAATGTCGTTAAATCCTTGAAAATTCGCTCCCACGGGGAGTCGAACCCAGGACCTGAGAGGTGTTACTCAGATGTCTTAACCACTAGGCCAAGACCCCTTTCACTTGACCGTTCATTAGTTAAGGGCCTTAAGGCAGAAAGCTGTTTGCTGCTGTCCAAGATAATGTTTCGGCCCAAAGGCCTAAAGCCGATGGAGTTGGGGAGAGAGCACGCATTTGTGGGCTAAAGGCTCGCAGCTCAGTTTATGGGTCAAAACTGTGTATACTATGCTGAAGAGGCCTGTAACTTATTAGGCCGTCCCTGGGATCGATTTTACTAGTTTGAAGCCCGAGCAAAATTGCATCTCTGGGCTTCTGGTTTCAATGCTTTGGATCCTCCCAACAGCCCACGAGTTCTTCACTTATTCCTTAGAAAAAGTTGGAAGTTGAAATTGGCAGTATACTTGTGGCGAAAGAACCTTAACATAAGTTAATAGTACTCCCTACAAGCATTCAGTGCTTAGCACTAGCAACGCTCAAGAGTCCAGAGTCTCCACAAATTGCCACGGAGACGCAACTACGCTAGTACAGTACACTATACTACACCATGACATTGACATTGTCGCCAGTGTTATCAACCAGGCATCCGGCTACAACAAGAAAGAAAACAGGGAAGATGGGAGTCGATAAGCTTTTTTTTTTTTTTTGAGATGGTGGGAGTCGATAAGCTTGGTTAGCAAGCAGGCATTACGGGCTCGGCACGCTTGACGCTCACATCAAGTTCGGATAAGCAGCTCTTCATCGACGCGACGGCGAGGATTAAATTAAACTGGGGAGATGGATAAACTCTGTCGCTCGGCGGATGGATTTTGATATAGTTGACGACCAGAGTCACTTTCTCTTCGAGTAGTTTTAGCAAGCCTCTGATGGCCGGACGTACATGCATGTGGGCGATTTCTCACTTTCGCAGTACTAACAGTAGTAGTATCTGTAGTAGGGGCATGGGTGTATAGTACAAAAAGTCTCGTGCAGGGTAGCACCACGAATAGCTACCGTTACGTGACAGACAAGTGTTTGCAATTTCTCGCGGGGCATCACATATGCGCCGCTGCTGTGCAAGTTGACTACCCTGCCGTCCGTCGATCACTGTCCCTATGCCACCAATGCATGGGCGCAGAGCATGGGCAAGTCACGGGCGAGGCGATCACGCGGCCCACCCTGTCAGTCAGTCGACCACTGCGGCGTCAGTACAAGGAAACAAAGCCTGGGTGGGGCACGGGCGGGCGTGCGAGTCACGTCGCTCTCGACTCGCCCCCGGACGCGCACGACTCCCGAGGCACCAGCGTTTCCAGCGGAGGCAGCCAGGCCGGGCCGGCGGGTGAGAACAGTCATGGACCCGCATGTCAGTGAGCGAGGCAGATATGGATCTCCCCCCCTCTCACTGCCAGAGGTCCACCCAATCAGATCCCACTTGACCGGTCAAGATCCCTGTGGGCCCGGCCCAGATCTATAGCGCCGGATCCGCCCGCTGCGCCATCATTTAACTCGGCCCGTGCCCCGCCTTCACTGCCTCCTGCCTCGGGAGAGAGCGACGTCTCAGGCAGCAGCAGTCTAGGCTCACACACGTCCGCCTCGAGAGACGCGCGCCACGACCGGGTGCCGGCTGCTGCCGAGCGGTGACAGACAGACAGGCACGCACCGAGCTTTCTCTCTCGCCTCACGT
This sequence comes from Eragrostis nindensis, assembly GCA_012490785.1. Classification (NCBI taxonomy): domain Eukaryota; kingdom Viridiplantae; phylum Streptophyta; class Magnoliopsida; order Poales; family Poaceae; genus Eragrostis; species Eragrostis nindensis. The sequence continues at coordinate 3,826,122 of JAAXCT010000001.1, read as the reverse complement.
CCCTCCCTCGTGAGTCTGCCTGCCATGGCAAAGCAAAGACGCGCTGCATCTCGCTCGCATCGATGCGGTTATCTTCTCCAGAAATGGGCACAAGCACGCACAGCACTGATGAAAACCTGCGCCGTGGTGGCCGCTGGCATCCTCCCTGCGCGACAGAGCGAGCACCAAGCCTCCAACGAAAGCCGCGCACCGGAGATGAATGGATAGGGCCAAGCAAGATCTCACGTCGAGCTGTGGACTTGTGGTCACAATGACCATGACAGAATTGGCGCACCCAAATCTTCCTGTCGTAGGATTATTACGGGGATGTTCGTTTTCGGCAAATATTTTAGTCCTGTCACACAAAAAGAATTTTGTCATTTAAAAATATTAAATAAAGTCTAATTACAGAACCTTAGGCTAATTCGCAAGACGAATCTAATGAGAGTAATTAAGCCGTGATTAGAAGATGGTTACTATAGCACTACTGTAGCAAAACATAGATTAATTAGGCCATTAGATTCGTCTCATAAATTAGCACACATCTATCAAAAAAATTTTGTAATTAAACTTTATTTAATACTCTTAAATGACAAGATTCTTTTTGATACGACAGGGCTAAAATTTTAACCCCTGAAATGAACAGCCCTATGGATTTCAAGCTACTCGATCATGGAGTATGAATGAGAAATGCAGGATTATGGTTTTCTTCACTTTTCAAGAGAGATAAAAAAACAGATAAAGAATGCGCCAAGTAGCGACAGCCAAGATGAGCGAGAGTTCCAGCCAAGATTGAGACACGCACCACGTGTTCGTAAAGATCTTAGTATTTTCCAACGTTGGTGACCAAATTTCAAATGGTTCTCTATGATCGAAAGTCTCTGGTTGGAACCGGGTTCGGCAGCGTGGCGGCTAGGTGGTCAAGTTTGCAACAAAAAGAAAAAAGGATTTTAATGGATCCCGGATTTGACGTGAGTGATGGTGTCTTTGACCACTTACATTTAAATAAAGATCCTTTGGAACAAAGTAAAACTTCAAGATTAACAAATCCTGTAATTATAAAGCCGTTTGGAGTAGCAAACTTCTTCCATTTAACCTCGTCCAACTGACAACCGAATGGAAAAAGTAGTATAATTATGCATTTGTTTGTGGATAGCCGTTTGGAGTATTACTTTTCAACCTTCTTTTTCAAAAAACACGTTCCAAAGAGAAAGAGGCATTATTTGGTTGAATGCTGGTGGCCAAGGTTTGCGATGCATCTTTAGGTTTAAAAAAAAAGGGGACATTTTCATGCGAAAATTGTCAATGAATTAGTATCCTTTGTCTGTATTTCGTTAGAAAACAAGTTGATTCTTTTTTGTTTCTCAAGGATGTCTTGACTTTTGCAAACAATCAGGTAGGTAAGATTCAACTATAGTAAGATGCCAGATGTTCATGCTGGCAATAAAAACTCTTTTGGCTTCTACCAACTGCGCTGAACAACTTTACGGAAAGAAAGCGGCTATCCACAAACAAATTAGGTTGGAGTAGTAGAATTTTCCGTTTGCTTAATCCGGACAACTTTGTTTCCTTCTCGAGATGATGAGCTTCGGACAGATAGTAAAGAATATTTTTTTGCGATGAGATAGTAAAGAATATAACCGGAACGAGCTATCAAACCAACACAGTAAAAAGCACCTGAATGAAGAGATAACTTAAAAGGACATTTGCGTCTATACTGCATCCGCTGCCTGTTTATATTCCATGAAATTCGTGGATCCACGTGTCCACAAGAGACAAACATCACGCCAAAGTACCGAGAATATATACTGTAGCATAAGCAAAACAAGCCCTGGACGTGTCTTGGGCCGGAACATTTTTTCTGTAGTGTGGCTGTATTTTTCTTTCTGTGAAAGGACATGCAGATCCAATGTTGATTGATGCTGTTGCTCGTGCACATTTGCTTTACAGGTATTCAGATTCTGTTTTCATCGGTTTCCGTATTGAACAAAGAAATCGCTTGTTTTTTTTTTTTGAGACTAACAAAGAAATCGCTTGTGGCACCGAGGGATCCACAGAGTCCTCTTGACGAGACAAATGAAGTTCCCGGCTTTTCTAGGTTGTCGTTTCTTCGAGTGTACCAGTCGGATTAATTTAGTGTTTGCTTTGGTGATCCGGATATTAACCCTGCTGATAGGCTCAACCCTTTTGTTTCAGTCTTATACAGTAGATGGGAAATGAACTAATTTACGTGTCCCAAAAAAATGAATAGTTTACCTGCAAGTATTTCCATGTCTAAAGAAGTGCAATAGAACTGATAAACTAAACACTAGGCATGATAGCATCCAGTTATTCCAAAGCTTCACAGTAGCTTAGTATGAGTTGATGCCTGCCGTTGACATTCCGCATCATAGCTGGCTTAGTTATTAAGGCAATGTATGTAAAGAGAGCAAGCATTTCCACTCGTAGTACTATAGAATATTATGGACCTAATCCTGGCAAAGACACCCGTCAGGGACATAGACGTCACAGCTAGCCAAACGTCATTGATCCTCATCTAGTCTCACCGATTACCATCAGCCAATTGATTAACTCAAATTGCAAGATAACTATCTACGTGCCCGTGCGATATGTTTGCCTTGATGTCGTCCTCAGAAAATGGATGAATTTATTCATATTCATACATGAACAAACTACGTGTCCTCTGCCGGAGATAAAATCGACAGGAAAATGGTCCAAAAACTTTACACGTAAGCATAGGATGAAACTGAAACATAGGAGTACTTTCTTTCTTCAAAACTCACACATAGGGGTAAAAATCTCTTGACCTAGTTTTTGCACGCAAAAAATTGATAAATCTTTTGTAACATTTCAAATGGTTACTTGTGTTCTCTTTGCGCCTGTAATTTGTTTCTGTACTTCCAAAAATAGTCCACGCATTCAAGAGGGCCTCCGAACGAGCCAGCACGGCCAACGGACCAGTGGGCAGGCAGGGGATCAAATCAATCGGCATCACTCCTCCAGATCATTCCAAGATCCACAGACCTGAAACGCATTATTAATTCAGGAAAAAATACACAAGGAAACTGACCCTGACTACCAATAGAAAAAGGAAACCAGTGAAAAGAAAATGAAAGACTGCCGAGAATTGTGGCGTCGTAAATGGCAGGCAATAAAGTCCTTCCTAATAGGGTCCCCCTCAAGCCTTCTATAAAAGCAGCACTTCCTCTCGCACCCTTCTTCCACCCATCAACAGCAGCAGCGAATAGTTTTTCTTGGCAGATCCAGTTCCACGTCTCTCCTCCTTGTCTTCTCTACTGCATATAGTTTTATTTTCCTGTCCGGTTTCCTTTTTGATTTGTTTATTTAGCTTATTATCGTGTCTAGGCTATCATGTGTCCTGCAGATCCCATGCTTTTTTTGGTGTTTGTCATGGTCAGAGTATTGGCTAGGTTTGATTTGAAGTGGAGCTCCTATCATTCCAATGAAAGGTCTCTTTGAAGGGTGATACAGCTGCTTGTTCATGGTTCCCACTATCCTATCTCATTAGAGGGGAGGTCTTGTGTGAGAGATGGATTAGTTGACTTGAGATAGGCTTGTGGTTTGCATGACCGAGGAGCTGTATCTACCCCTTGCTGACCACTCTTTGGATTGAAGGGAGCTCTGCATCTTGATCCAACAATAGTTCATGCTTAATACCAGTAGCTACTTGCTCGATCTGTTTGATTGTTTGGACACCCATCCAGTAGATCTGGAGCAAATATTTTTAGCATATGTTGATGTGCAAAACAGTAGCCTGCTTTTTGCGCATTCCTGCCTGCCACTGTTATTATGCTGAATCTGAGAGGAATCACTGTTTAAGCTGCATATCAATCATATTTTTTCATGTACTGATTATCCATGCTAGGATCAGTTTTTGGTGGTACTTTGCATCCCTTTATTCCTTAGCTGGTGAGATGTTATGTCACCCACCCTTCTTTGTTCGTTCCACGTTTGTACTGGCTTGTGCATTGGTTCTTAGATCTCGTTTGGGTCAGTTTCGTCTCCTCGTCTTCACCCATAGATTCGCATCGGATGTCTGAACTATATACTGAAGACAATCTTGCTGTCAAAGTTCTCTTTGTTAACTCCAGGACAATCTTTGCAGCGGTCGATGAAGGTTCATTTTTTTTGGCAGAGATGCTCATGAAGTCGACACTGGAAGCAAAGCACGCAGGAACTTTGTATGGATGCCATGAATACTGGAGTACTCCTATATGCATGTAACATCCAGTCGTGTTAATCCTGTATTGTGAAACTGTATAAATGTATAAATTAGTTAGGGTGGTGGCTGTCTTCTAGTTTATGAGCTCCTTGTGCGCACATGTAACAGTTGCGTTCAGTTCAAAAAAAAAAAAAACAGTTGCGTTCCTCATTGTAAGCACATGCTAATCCATGAATGGCCGTACTTTGTGTTTGTATAAATTAGTTAGGGTGGTGTTTGTTTGGTTCGTCCATTCGCCGTGTACTACGGCTGGTGCTAGTTTGTCACCATATTTTATCACAATCCGTAAACCTAACCGCGCAGTCTTCGCTGCGGAGGAGACCGAAATGAGGGAACTGATATAGCCGAGCAGCCGGCGGTACCGACAATTTATCCGGCCGGCGCCGTGCGTTTGGTGTCTGCTACGAGGCCGCACATATGCCGGGCTGGTCTGGGCTTAGCTGCTCAGCAGTATGGGCCGAGCATTTGCGCATGACTGTCACGGCCCACGGGGTTATCCTCCAAGGCTCAACCTTTCGAGGGCCGTTCTTTTATGGGCTGCTAGTTCTGTTATTAAAGTTCCTGCGATTTGTCGTTGAAGGAATAAGCATCGAGCATATCTCGAAAAAGATGACGGTCGCTGCTGGCATTCGGTTCTTGATCCCTTCGGGGACAGAATGTATCATGGACAGCCTAGTTCAGCAGCGAAGAGTGGACCATCCGAGGACTCACTAATACATTGCTTAACACAGCTGGCCTGGCCTGCTGGAGACGCAGGATCAGGCGAGGGCGATTTTCATCTCTTTTTCTTAGTAGAACGCAATACGGAGACTGGAAACCTCTGGGATGATTTAAATCTGATATACAGACGTTCATGAAGCATGATGAGAAAAGTGCTCTTCGGTTATGTAACAAAGCAGCATTTGAGCCATTACGGAGATTAGAAACCTCTTGGATTTGCCTTTTACGTACTATCGTTCATAGCACGAATCACACATCAATATAGTTAATTGAATTATATTCACGAAAACTATTGCAATGAGTTAGCCATTGTTCTTCTCATTGCCTGTCCATCTTCTTGTTCTCTTTTCCTGCGCTTGCTTGCTGTAAAACAATGGTTGCGTTGGCAAGGATTCTGTCTAGCTGGTGTGATGAACCTGTTTCCGCGAGTTAACAACAGCACAAAACGAAACAAAGTTTCTGTATCTCGATAATATTTGACAAGCTTTTACAGTTTACCAAGAAGGGAACAGTGGGACTAACATTACAAGGCAAAACGATCAGAACATTTCAAGGAGTAATCCTCGCACAAAAAGTTTAAGATCCCAATTGAAGTAATGGAGTTGCTTTTATGCAAATGAAAGAGCAAATGTATGTGCGTTCTGGAACTAAATAAATGAACTTTTTTTTTTGGGAGCAATTCGGAATTCATTCGAAAGGCGTGAGTAACGCGAAAGTCAATATAAGTCATCAACATGTTCCAGTTTACATCTTAATATGATAGCAGTAGGGATTGAGGGAAAGGAAGCACTGAGCTAGGGGAGGGAGTGATAATCAGCGTGCAAGTGCGGCGGCGAGAATTCACACTCGTGTAAATAATAATCAGACAAAGCCATTTGCAGGCAGTTTCATTGAGTACAAACATTTTTTTTTTGGTCTCCAATACATTTCGAAACCAAATTCTCACACCATGGGGTTTCCCACGGGACTAAGCACACCACACCACACCACACAGCCCCGTGAGGCCAAACCAGACCCTCTTATTTCAAGCGCGCACACTGACACACACGATCAACCAAGTCCAAGCAAAAGCCAAACAGACGAACGTCACGATTTTGTCTCCAGGGAGACCTACAGACTCGGAGATCAAACATAGCATCATGCACATTGCATGTAACACAGCACATGCTGGCTGGATTTGGTGGCGGATGCAATGCAAGTAGCATGACGCACCAATTTTATTCTTGAGAGAGAACACACCGAATAATATACTTTTTAGAGTTCTACCGAATAATATACTTGACAATGCAAGCAAATTAAACAGTCGGATCACGGCGGCGGCAGAAGTCCAAGAGCCGCTATTGTCGCCTCGATCCACCACGAAACCTACAGAGGTTGTTGACGACGATCATTAGCGGAGCATGCAACGAAATTAGCAGGAGAGGGAAAACAATAGAGTAAGCAACAAGGGGGGAGAGGAATTGGCCACGCCGTGTGTGTATGTGTACCTGGACAAGCTAGAGCGAGCAGCAAGTAGCTGCTATAGGCAAGGTCGATGCATGGGCTCACTGGAGGATTTTGCCCCTGAGCAACAGCTTCTTGTAGTAAGCCGAGTGGCGCGGCGCGAAGAATGAGGGGTGATGGTCGTAGAGTAGCCCGTCCCACTCCAGCCTCTCCCACCAGTCCTTCTCGCAGTCCACGAGCACAGGGTGGCTATGGAGGTCGGTGGCCGGGAGACGCCTCAGGCTCCAGCAGCCCCTGAGATGGACGGTCTCAAGGTTGGGAGCGAACATTTTTGCCTCGCATATCCGCTTCAGCTTGGGGAGCTCATGCAGGTACAAGTGCTTGAGCTTTGGGAATTCCAGCATGCCAAATCTGCGCCACATAATACTATTCTTTAGGAACCTTTCTCCCACGGGGAAGACCTGCCTGAGCTCACCGCAGCAGACTATATGGAGGGTGTTCAGGCTTGGCAAGGTGTGCTCCCACAACAACGGGAGGACAAATGTGAGCCTGGGACAACTGTGCAAATGGATAGACCGCAGTTTTGCGAAGGACTCAATCTCTCCGTAAGGCGGTGTCCTTCCTCTGCTCCAGATACAACGGGCCATCATCAGATGAACTGCCGAAAAGGTCTCTAGTGCTTCATAGCAAGATATATCATAGTCAGAGCTATAAGCTTGGTGATGAATATTCTGACTTTTATCTGGTGAATATCCAACAAGAGGTTCCATTGAATGAATAACGGATCCAGATCCCAAGAACAATAAAGCTTTCGAATAAGCATGAGTGATCAAATGGAATAAAGCAGCTTGATAAGAACCTATACCTAGAGCTAACATCATACAACCCAATTGAGACATTGTAGAATAGGCTAAGCTTCTTTTAATATCTCTCTGAGCAAGAGCTAAAGTCGCTCCTAAGAAAAGTGTTATTGTACCTATTAAAGAAATGAAACTCATTATCAAAGGTAGGGATATGAAAAGAGGAAGAAGTCGAGCTAAAAGAAAAATACCCGCAGCAACCATAGTTGCTGCGTGTATAAGAGCCGAAATGGGAGTGGGTCCTTCCATAGCATCGGGTAACCATACGTGAAGAGGGAATTGTGCAGATTTTGCAACTGCACCAAGAAATAATAAAAAAGCACATAAAGTAGTAAGTAATGAATTAATCCCATTATTAGGAATCCAGTTATTAGCTATTTTGAACAAATCCCGAAACTCTAAACTACCTGTTATCCAAAAAAAACCTAAAATTCCTAATAACAGACCAAAATCCCCTACACGATTAGTTACAAAAGCTTTTTGACAAGCACTTGCTGCAATTGGTCGTGTAAACCAAAAGCCTATCAATAAATAGGAACACATTCCCACAAGTTCCCAAAAAAAATAAATTTGTATCAAATTGGAACTAGTAACCAATCCCAACATGGAAGTATTAAAAAAACTTATATAAACAAAAAATCTCAAATATCCCTCATCGTGAGACATATAATCGTCACTATAAATAAGAACCAAGATTCCTACAGTAGTAATTAGTATTAACATAATAGAAGCAACATATATCATAGTTAGTGCTTGTTGGATATTCATCACCAAGCTTATAGCTCTGACTCCTTGTACATTCACCACGTCAGGGTCGCTCATTCCTTCACCAATCTCCACATGGAAGTCTAGTGGCTGAAACTGTACCGCGCTGCTGATGCCATCAATTTCGTTAGCCATCATCCATTCAATGTTGCCGTCATCATGGGATGCACAGGCCGTCCGGGAGATTAATGATCCAGCAGCTAATTTGACCACCTTCTCCTTGGTGCAGCAGCTTCTTTCATCATCATCTTTGCTACTAGTTGAACGAGATAGGCAGAGGTTCATCTTGCATCTAACAGTGTCCCAGTAGAAATTAACACCACTTGTTGGCACCAGCGACTGAAGGATCCTCATGTCCGTGACATGGACGAATGCACGGCAGCACTCCTCTTCTTCCCGCTCCCCAGATACCAACAGATCATGTGATGTTTCCCCCCCTCGAGTGTCTATGCAAAGCAGCCTTAGTTGCGACATTTCCTCTGCTGGCCACCCAATCGAGCGGAGCTGCTCACATCCCGTCAACAAGATTCGGGCAAGAGATCGCACCTCTTCCACCTTTGTGAGGTCTAGCACTTTGATTGATGTGCGCGAGAGGTCCAGCATCTTAAGGTTTGGCAACTTCCCACGTAGTTTGAAGTCAACCAATCTCGCACAGCCAGCCAAGATGATATGGGAGACTCTGGCATTCATGCCATCTTCTCCTGTGTCCAAGAAGAATGATTGCAGAGACCGGCAAGGGAGTCCTTGCGGGCCGATGTGCTCTAGCCCAACACAACCATCTAGAATCAGAGTCTTTAGGCCAGTTGCGCTGGATAGGCTTGGCAAAACTTGCAAGGCATTGTTTCGAGACTGGTCCAGGTGATCCAGCTTCACCATATCTGTGAATTCATCATCTTTTCTATCTGTCTCCCAAGAGCTGGTTGGCTCGATCACTCGAATCTTGCGAAGTTTCTGCAATTGCCTCCATGAAATGCCGTGGCGCCAAATCCTTCCCTTGATTATATGCACCTCTCTAATGTTCGTAGCAACATGACCTGTTTCATCAGGGGGGAGGGGAAAAGCCAGTTCCCAATCCGTGTAGCGCACATCTAGAACCCACAGCCTCTGCAAAATTTCCATCACAAACCCAGTAGTTGCAGGCATGGGTGTTCCAGTCGTAGTACATGGGGTCAAGGTTAGTGGAGTTAAATCTCAAGAGATACCGGCAGCACTTTTCAACAATTTCGTGGGTCACGCCAAGGCCGAGCTTCTGTGTGTACGATGCAATTTCTCTTGCCTCATCCCGTAATATACCACTTTCATAACAGACGGAATAAATGAAAAGATGAGAACTGGACACCTTTCCTGAAATTCCTGGGACGAGACGAAGCCTTCCTCTGAAGGTCCACAATACCCTTGTACCAGAGAATTCAGGCTGCGGGATACCAAAACTAATCAATTCCACATACTCATCACTTCCGTTGTGAAAGATAACAAGACATTTGTATTGTAATAAGGTTCCAAGTATCGCTCTTCCAACTTCTCCTATTTCAGCTCTAGAGCCTTGGTCTATCCCACTGAAATCATCCTCTTCATCTTGCCTATCAAAAGCAGCCATCACATGTTGAGGAAGCTTCAGTTCAGCCGCGATTGCCCACTGTAGTGCTCTTCGGCTCTTCCACCTCGAGCAGTCAATGTGGATGATCTTGTCGAATTTCCTCATCAGAGATTTTTTTTTTTGAACGGTCGACGGGGGGGGAGAGTATCCCCACCTGAATTTTCATTAAAACAGGCCATCAACAGGCCAAGCGTTTTGTTTTACATCAAGCAGCAAATAAAACACTACATATGGATAGATAGGGAGGAGCACCATGCATCAACAATATTGGTCTCAGTCGCCGGTATACGGCAACGCCAAAGGATCGACTCTTCTTTGCATTGCTGAAGGAGTCGAGGCAATGAGGGCTCCATGGATCGAAAGACAATGTCATGTCTATGCTTCCATAGCTGCCAGCAGCACATCAGGATGAAGGTCGAGAAGTGAAGAGCCGGAATGTGTGTCGGTCGTTGTAGTTCCCAGAAGGTGGCAGCTTGTGGTGTGGTAGAGAGATCCACTTGCTGTGAGTTCCAGAAATGACGCGCGAAAGGGCACTCAAAGAAGATGTGATTGGTGGTTTCTGGGCTTGCCTTGCAGACTTCACATTGATCTTCATCGAGGACATTTTTCTTCTTGAGATTAACTTTGCATTGTATCCGCTCTTGTACTAGCAGCCAAGCAAAGAATTTCACTCTTGGGGGGGCGTGGTTGTGCCACACCGGTTGGTGAAACGACCGCGCCGATCCAATAGCAGACATGGCGGCTCTGTATATTGGGGCTGCACAGAACCGACCTTCTTTCGCCATAAGGCTGCAGTGTCGGATGTCCTCCTCATGATCAAGCACAATGGCACTGGTTATCTGAGAGAGTTCTTCGAGTTCCCTAGACGCTGCTTGAGTGAGCCGAGGAACCAAGTATTGCTGAATGCCGCCGCCAATGATGTCACTTACAGAGATGTTGCGTTTGGTACAGTGAGTAAGTAACGCTGGGTAAGTTTCAGCCAAAGTGCCATTTTGCGACCAATTGTCATCCCAGAATGACGTACTTTCCCCATTGTGCAACTCAACTGTCGTGATTGCACGGTAAGCTGGAAGGAGTGCTTGTAATGATGCCCAATGGCTGCCGTCAAGCCCCTTGAGTGAGATAAGATTTACTTGCTGTCGTACCCATTTGGCCCATGCAGAGTGCGCCGGCATGTAGATGCGGTGAATGAGTTTTAGGAGCAGGCACGGATTTTGTAGTGCGATATCCTTGATTCCTAGACCACCATGTTCTTTCCTCATGCAAACATCGTCCCAGGCCACCAAGCAGCTGGCACCACTTGTTTTCTCTTCCCCTGACCAGAGGAAAGCTCGCCTCTTAGCATCATATGCATCAACAGCACCAAGCGGCATTTGCATGACAGACATCAGGTAAGTTGGTACGCTGTCTAGTACTGAATTAACAAGCACCGTGCGTCCCATCGTGTTTAGAAGCGCTGCATACCATCCAGATAGGTAGCGATCGGCCTTGCTGATTAGTGGTGAGAAGGCCGACAATCTCAGTTTCTCGTTGGACAGGGGCAGACCAAGGTAGACTTGAGGAAAAGTTTCTTGTTTGCAGCCAAGGATGGAGATAAGGTGTGCTGCAGCTGTTGCCTCGATATGCATGGGAACCACTGTGCTCTTGTGAAAATTTATCTGCAGACCAGTAGCAGCAGCGAAGGACTCAAGCACATTTTTAAGCGCAGTCACATCTTCCTCGTCTGCTTTGAGAAGTATGAGCGTGTCATCGGCATATTGGAGCACCGGGCATGGAGAATCCGGCACAATTGGATGGTGAACAGTGCCTAGTGTTTTGATCAACTGCTGGAGGACGTCGGCCACAAGCAGAAATAGGTACGGGGAGAGGGGGTCCCCCTGGCGCAATCCTCGCTTGCAGGTAAACCACGGTCCAGGACATCCATTTACAAGAACAGCAGATTTGGATGACATGAGCAGGCTGCTGACCCATGAGCACCATTGTGTTGGGAAACCTCTCGCTTCCAGGATCTGAAGTAAACTGCTCCAGTTAACAGAGTCAAATGCTTTAGCGAAGTCAAGCTTCAGCACAAGGGTCGGTGTCTTCCTTTTGTGACAGCACTGCACAAGCTCAAGAGCATAAATAAAATTTTCAGAGATTGAGCGGCCCTTGATAAACCCGGTCTGATCAATGTCTATAAGCCGTGTGATCTGCTGCTGTAACCGTGTTGTTAACATCTTGGATGCAATTTTGATGGCGCAATTCTGTAAGCATATTGGACGGAAAGCAGATGGAGAGGTCGCCCCGGGCTGCTTAGGGAGCAGTACCATATAAGCTCTGTTCAGGCTATCAAGATCAGCAGTGTTGTCATAGAAATCCTGTAGGAAGGACATCACTCTGGTTTCCACTGAAGGCCATGCTGCTTGGTAAAAACTAGGCCCAATGCCGTCCGGTCCTGGAGCACTAAATTTGTTCATATTCCGCAGTGCAGCTCGGGCTTCAGAGTGAGTGAACGGAACGACTAGTGGAGCCTCATTTGCACGGGCAGCTGTACTGTACAAGTCTGCAAGAGTGAAGTTCCAGGAGGTATGGCAGGTTGTTCCCATGATTGACTGAAAGTGTTGCGTAAGTGCTTGTACTTTGGCCTCATGTGCAGAAATGTTGGTGCCCTCAAAAGAAATGATCTTGATCTGGTTTTGCCTCATTCTGTTGGTTGCATGAGCATGGTGAAAGGCCGTATTTGCATCTCCCTCTTTGATGGCTCTGAATTTGCTTCGTTGCTTCCAATAGGCAGCTCTAGCTTTGATTTCGATTGCTAGTTGGTCTTGACAAGCCTGACGGAGGTAGTATTCTCCTGCAGACAAGGGACGACTTTCTTCGAGGATATCAAATAACTGAATCATGAACTTGCAGTTTTGTGTTATGAGAGGTGGAGTGCGTTTACCCTTGTGCCAAACCTTTGCAGCATGCCGAACCGACTTGAGGCTACCAGCGAGGTGGCCGGAGGAGTTCCCGGGGGAGTGACATGAGTACCACGCAGGAAGAATGGCGGGGAGGAAGTCTGGGTAGTGAAGCCAAGAAGAATCGAAACGGAAAATGGATGGTTTGGGGATGGAGGTTGTAATGGTGACGAGGAGAGGCGTGTGATCAGAGGTGGTGCGCGTGATGGATGACAGTGATGTGTTAGGGCAGAGGGTGTGCAGCTCTAGGTTGAGGAGGACCCGGTCGAGGCGCGCCAAAGTTGGGGTGGAGCGCTTGTTGGACCAGGTAAACAGGCGGTCGAGAAGAGGAAGTTCAATGAGCTGGAGTTGGTTTATGGTGGTGTTGAAAGCATCAGCGAGGGCAGTGTTGAAGGTGTCGGTGTTCTTGTCGGTAGAGTCGCGGACGAGGTTGAAGTCCCCGGCGAGGAGCCAAGGGCCGGTGATGTGAGACGCGAGTTCGGCGAGGCCATCAAGGAAATCTTGAGAGTCACGGTGGTGAGAGGGCGCGTAGACATTTGTAACTGTGAAAGAAAGATCGGTGGTGGTGGATGAGAGGATGGTGGTGAGAGTGTGGCGCCTAGTGATGAAGGATGCTAGAGTGAAGGTGGCTGGGTTCCAGGCCGTGATAATGCCCCCACGAGTGCCATCGGCGTTGAGCGCGTGGAAGGCGGTGAACGCAGCAGGGAGAAAAGTAGCAGCTTTGAGGGAGTCAACATAATTCAGCTTGCTCTCTTGCAGGCAGATAACTGAAGGAAGGGCGGAATTAAGGTTTTCGCGTACAAGTTTGCACTTGTCCACGTCGCCTAGCCCACGCACGTTCCAAGAGATCAGGTGAACATCTTTGAAGCGATTATCCATGGGAACATGTGAGACACCAGGAGGAAAGAGCAGAACGAGCAGCATTGATAAAAGGGATTGCGATACAGTTCAACATAGTGCGTGCGATACAGTTCAACATAGAGCGTAGTAGAACGAAATGAAAGGAACTGAAAGTAGCAGCATTACAGAACAGAGGAAAGCATCTAAACGATACATGATTGCGAGTACAACATGGCAACGCACTCGCCAAAAGCACAGCATTGTTCGTCATCTAAACCACGCGTGCGATCACCCCGTCGAGGTTGCGCTGGATGTTGTCGTTGAGGCCGACCGCGACGGCGGCCTTGCGCAGATCTCTAGCCCCAATCGCCTTCTTCCGGCGACCCAGGAGGCCTCGCTTCTGGACGTGCTCCTGTAGGCCACGAGAACACGATGCCAGCGCGTTCTGGAGAGCCTTCAGCTGGACCGCGCGAGTCGTCGAGTCGATGAAGTTGCCTTGCTCGCGCTCCGCAAGCCGGGAGCTGTGGCGCGAGGCTTTGCCGGCTGGACGGCGAGCGCGCGCGCGGGTGGCACGCACGGGGCCCGGCAGCCCAGCCGGGATGCGAAGCTCAGGGGATGGGGGTGGCGGTGGCGGTGGAGATGGGGGGGAGTGCGCGGGTGGCGGGGAGGGAGGGGGGGAGAGAGTTGCGTCCGCCGCGTGCCAAGTAAGCAGCAGCGGAGCCTGGTGGTAGGTCAGCAGCAGAGGGGTGCGGGTGGCAGTGCGGTGCATGTGGATGACGATGGGGAGAGGCGGGAGCTGGGGAAGAGGAACACCATGCAGAACGTGAAGTGCATTGTGGTGGAAACCTGGGAACGCATGGCCGTTGCCGATGTCTGGTGCGGGTTGTGGTGGAGGTGGAGGAGCCACAGGGGGTGCAACAAGGTGCGGCGGAGGCGGTGGAGGTTGTGCTGCAGGGGCAGGTGGTGGAGGTGGAGGGAAGAAGGGCACGTAAGCGCCTTGACCGTCGAACTGCGCCGACCGCGGCCAAATGCGCACTGTGGCAACACGCACTTGGACGCCGCCACCACCCGGCGCGCGGAGCCACAGGTCCTCCGGCACCGGGGAGTCATCCTCCAGCTCGACGACGACGCGAACGGAGGAGAAGTCATAGCCGTTGACACAAGAGGGGTCGATTTCCCGCACGTGACCGAGACGGCTGAACGCAGCCGTGATATGGTCCGGCGTCCAGTGCTCGATGGGGTAGTCTGTCGCAGACAGGTACCCCAGCCACGGCGGAACTCGGGAGAACCGGTTGCCCGTGTCTTCGGAACGCTCCAGCGTGATGCGGCCATGACCATGGTGGATCGGGGAGAAGTGCATAGCAGACTCCCGATCGTCCATGGAGTGGAAGCGCAGCAGCATGGCCCCCCGGGAGGAGGGCAGGAGCTCGACGTCCATGCCCGGCAGCTCGGAGGCGATAGCGTCGCGGATGAAGGGCGCCGGGTTGAGAGCGGCAGAGGGCGGCATCACGTACACGTAGGCGTACCGGGACGCCTCCGCCCAGAAACCGGCCTGGAGCCAGGTCTCGTTGATGGGCGATGGCAGTGCCGCAGCAATGGACACCTCATCGGCGGAAGGCTCGCCGGGGGGGTCGCCGCTCCCGTCGCTGTACACCTCCTCGGAGCTGCCGGAGGAGATGACGTCGTCGATCTGGTCGCCGTAGGGAACGTTGTTGTGCGCAGGCAGGGTCGGCGGGGGAGGTGAGGCTGGAGGCGGACGAGCGCTGCGGTCGCTGGACTCGCTGGAGCTCGATCGGCGGTGAGGTGTGTTGGAGCCGACGTGGACGACGTGGATGTCGTGCACCGACGGCGGGGTGGTGAGGCGGCGTGAGGCAGAGCCGGAGCGCGGGCCAGTCAGGATCCGGAGCTGAGGGGCGGGCCCAAGAATCCCTTCTCCACGAATGGAAGGCTCACTGAAGAGCGCGCCCAGTCGCAGGGAGTCGAGGGAGCTCGGTGACGATGAGTGTGGCTTGGGTGCGGCGGAGCTTGAGGAAGCCACCATGAACGCCGGGTCGTAGGCAGCGGTGACGAGCTCAGGTGGCGGCGCCACAGGCGCAGCGGGAGGCGGTGCAGGGGCGGCGTCGGGAGGCGGGTGGACGGTTGGTGCGGCGGGTGGTGGTGGCGGAGCCTGCTGCAGAGGCGCGGCAAGCGGCACCGCCGCCACATTGTTGGCGGCACCACGTCGACGACCCCGCCACGAGGTGAGGATCCTGCGGATCGGCATGGGGCAGCGGTACTGCCGGTGACCCGAGTCCCCACAGTTCTTGCAGCGGACTGGGTCGCGGCAATGGCGAACTTGGTGGTCTCGAGCAAGGCAGCGAAAGCAACCTTGCGGCGAGAAGGTGGGTTTTGGCTGGGCAGGCTTGGGTTGTGGGTTTTTCAGAGGTGTGAGGAGGGCTTGAACGTAAGATTTTGGAGCCGTTGCGCGAGCTTTGAACGCGGTAGCGTCGAGGCTAGGGTTTAGGGCATGGGTGGGCGGCTCTGCTGTAGCGGCACCAGCAGAAGGCGTGACTGCCTCTGAGAGGGGGAGCAGGGATTTTGAGAGGGAGAAGTCAGCGGTGGGATTCGGCGAAATCTCGCCTGGGGAACATGCGCTGCGCAGGAGAGGCAGGGAGCAGTTATGCGCTGCGTCTCGAGGCACACGCAAGCACGAAACTTCCCGCACGTCGCCCCGCACGTCGCCAGGAGTTGTCCTGTCGGGGCGCATGGGAGGTTGCGCATTGAAGGCTTCTTCCAACTTGAGCTTGAAAGCAGCATCCATGGCGTCCTCGAGGGAGCGGTGCAGGCGGAACAGCGAGGAACCAACACGAACTGATCCGCGTAGAACGATAAACGTCGCAATATTCGTACTCGCAACCATGGATCGATAGACATTGGAAGAAATCCTGGTAGCAGTAAGCCGAACAGGAGGGGCAGCAAAGTGGAAGGAGAGCATGTTTGAAACGACGAAATGATTGAGATGGGAAGCACAGGAGATCCACACGGCGGCAGGTTGGGAGGTGAGGGACAGACCTAGAGCGCCATGGACGGCGGTGGAGTAGAAGTCGAGGAGGATCTTGCTCTGGAACTCATGCCCCGGCCATCCTCCGGTGGCACAGGGCTGCTTGTTGTCGACGATGCGCTGGGCCTCAGGTCGAGCTCGAGCATGCAGCGCGGGCAGGGCACCGGCACGCGTCGGCGGAGGGCGGTGGGTGTGGTGGTGGTGGCCGGCGATCGCCGGATATGGGGGATCGCCGTCGGGGTCGCCTGGGTCGCGAGAGCCGACCGCAGGAGTCATCTTGCCAACCTAGGGTGATAATGCTCCTCCTCATCAGAGATGGTGGAGGATTCTCTGCTATAGCTCTGAGCACCGCAGAAGCACGCAGTCCCCCCCATCCGTCGAAGTAGATGGTCTTGTGTGCATTGTCTCTCGTGTCCTCCAAGTAAACGATTAGTTCTTCTACCGCCGACTCGACGACTGGCGCGGAAATCCACTGCATCAAATTATATGGATCCAACCAACTAGTTAGATCAACTACACTCTCCCTTCGTAAACATTTTTTTTAGATAAAGGAAATGATCTCCCTTCATAAACATAGTAAGCAATAATTAGCACCAGCAGTTCTAATCTCTAACGTTTGTTTTACCAAAGAATTTAACTGTTGTGCAGAAATGCAGAGCAGGAAATAAACTTGCGGCTTCTATTGTGATGTACGATTGCATTCTGGAACGAAATAATGAATTCACACTTGTGCAAATAATCACACAAAGCCATTTTGCAGGCAGTTTCTTTGAGCACAAACTTTTTTTTTTGGGTCTCCGATACATTTCCAAACCAAATCCTCACAGCATGCCTATTATATTATTATTGATGAAAAAGTGAAATTATCACATCAATTGGGACAAAAAAAAAGTTACCCACCACTGTCATTACATTAAAAATTAGCCAAAAACACTATTTTGTCTATTTATAAATTGCCCACTACCGCTATTATAAAAATATTAGACTAAAATAACGATAGAAACATTTATAAATATTTATTATTATTATTATTATTTAGATTTTTACTACTAGCCGTGTAAATGCACAGACCACCCCGCTAGTTGGATGGAACAACACACGCTGGCTGGATTTGGTGGCGGATGCAATGCAATTAGCATGACGGACTAATTTTATTCAAGACATGCAAGACAAGGACTACATTACTTGTAATACAAGAGAGTAGATGATAGTCCTATTAGACTGGCTCCAACGCTGCTGGACACCCTTTACCTATACTGGGTGCAGAGTCTCCTCCATAGACCGCACCAAAAAACATCGATCTCCAACGGGAAGACCAAAAACATCGAGCTCCCTCTCGCCACCGCCGTCGGAGCTCTGCGCCGCTGCTCGCCCAGGCTCCGCGCCGCCGCGCCCACGCCCGACTGAGCTCCTCCTCTCCACCACCCTCTCCTTCCCGGCGCCCCTCCGCGCTCGCCGTCGCGCCCCGACTCCCTCGCCCTCGCCGTCGTGCCCCGCCTCCGCGCTCGTCGTCGCTCCGCGGCCGCTCGTCCGAGCTGCAGCGCGCCTCCACGCGCGCCCGAGCTGCAGCGCGCCGCTTGGAGGTCACCTGCCAGCGCAGCTCCCAATCCCCAGATCCACGCTGCTGCTGCTGCTCCTGGGACGCAGCCGCCGACTCCGGCGAGGCGTGGGCCTTCCCGACAACAACGACTACGACGGGCGTGTCGGCATCCGGTGCGCCGCCGTTGTGCTGGTGCCAGCTCCCGCCGCACCACGCGTGGTCGAGCCAAGCCTCCCGCGCCGCACGCTTCCGCCGCACCATGCACAAGATGCTCTGCCGCCGCTGCTGCATGCTCCGCGTGTCCCCGCCGCCGCCTTCGCGGAGCACGCGCGCCCACTGTTCCGCTTCAGGGAGAAGCGCCGCCATGGATTGCGCCGTGAAAGCGATGGGTGGCGGGGGGAATCTGCCCGATTTGTGGGTAGCGAGGAGAGAATGCTCTAATTCTGGGTCATCGTTTGGGTACTCGGTTGGAGGAGTGTTTTTCATGTTTTGGACCCCATTTTGGGTTAGAAGTGACCAATGGGTCGTGGGTTGGAGTCAGTCTTAGGTCCCTAGGATTGGGGCCAGAGACACAACTCGGAGGGGAACATATCCAATCTCCCTCATATCGAGCACAAGCAATACAATCCACCAAAAACTGGGCGTAGGAATATTATCTATAGGTACAAGTCTCGCGCACTACTCCGTCTTGACTACAGTCAGTCAAAACATTGATAGAAGGGTGGGGTAGTGCAATACCTGTTGAGGCATGGTGAGATATATACGCGAAACCAGCAAACAAAGGATGCTCTGGAAATCTAACCCATCCCTGCACCTCCAAATGGATCTTCACCAACAACGATTGTAAGGATCGTGTGACCGAGAGGGGGGGGGTGAATCGGTGCACTCTAGAATCTATTTCCAAACACTTACACCCAAACGACTCCTAGCGAGTAGTTCTAGTAACAAGGTAAAGCACACTAAGGAGTATCCTTAACCTATATAGCTAGTGCATATAGATAACGCAATCACACCACACTAGCAACCTAGCACAAGATAGATATATAGCGGAAGACTTAAGCTAGGCAAGGCAAGGAACAAGATAACTAGAGACAAGGCAACCAAGATACTAGGCACACTAAGTAGAGTCCTTAGAGCTATTAGATAGGCTATAACAAGTAAGCACACGAGCAAAGCAATCAAGCAAACCTAGTGAAGCTAGTAGGTACCAAGGTAAATACACAAGCAAGGTAAGAGCACAACTCAAGTACTACAAGCAATCATATGAAGTGCAATAAGTAAATGCGAGTAGTAAAGGAGAAGGGATAGAGAATGCTCATGATATTTTTCCGTGTCTCGGAAGGATGGCGCCTTCCCCTACTCCACGTTGGGTCACTCCCGCCGGAGTCTCGACCCCGTCCCTCCGCTCGATGGCGATCCCTCCTAGAGCACACTTCACCCTCCGAGTGAAGTCGCGGGCACGTCCCGCCGGGCTCGATCCCGGGTACTCTTCCGGAGGTAAGGCTCCGCACGTGATGCGTGCCAAAGGGCGCTCCACTAGTGATGCTTCTTTCGCACGGGAAGCTCCAAGACCGTGTACAAACTTGTGTCGACTTCCACAATCTCCTTGGACAGCTCAACACCGACGCCTAACCGGTCTAGGCCTTGCCATAGACCAAGAGTAACAGCCCTAGATGACTCTCTCAAGCCCACACTAGCCTAGAGATCAAAGGATGCAACTTGCTACTCTCTCAAGCACTAGGATCACTCCAAATCCCTCTCAAGTGCTTCACACTTCTTCCTCTTGGCTTCTTGGCAGCACCTCCCCTCTTTCCTGGGTCCAAGAGCACCTCAAAGAGGTAAACAACCGACTATATATAGGCCTCCAACCTCAAACTAGCCGTTGTCCAAAAGTACCCAGTCTGCGTAAGGACCGTACAATAGGACCGTATTGTCCGGTCTCCATCTGACCGTATTGTCCGGTCTCTACCAGACTGGCGTCCGGGGAGTGCTGTTCATCATCTCAAACCAGACCGTATTGTACGGTCCCTAGGACCGTATTGTCCGGTCTCCACTTCTTCTTCAGCCAACAGAAACTTCTCCTTCTCTGTTGCTCTTCTCCTGTAAGACCGTATTGTACGGTCTCAATGACCGTACCATCCTGTCAATTGTCCGGTCTTCATTCTTCAACTTTCAGAAACTTCAGCTTCTCTGTCTGGATCACTCCAATAGAGACCGTACTGTCCGGTCCCTAGGACCGTACTGTCCGGTCAACTGTCCGGTCTCTATTTCTCCAACTTCCAGAAACTTAAGCTCTTCTGTCTGGAACTCCTCTGTAGACCGTATTGTACGGTCTCTATGACCGTACTGTCCGGTCTCCTCTGCCTTCGCAGCTTCGATCTTCTTCTTGATCTTCTTCTTCAACACTTGATCTTTTTGGTTCCTCCAACTCTCTTCTGCCACCCTAGCCCCTGAGAGACTCACCATGCATCCAATGATCTCTATAACTAGTGTGTACTAAGAGAACCACCTCGAACCCTCTTGATAGTCCGGTTTTTCCTATGGACTCAAGCTAACATCTAACCAAGCAACACCCGCTTGGATCTAGCATGTCCTTAGCCTTGATCCATGTCTTCTCCGCGACTCCATCAAGTCCGTTCTTGTGTAGATGAAGGCAACCAATCATCCTTGTGAATAAGTTCATGGTGTGTTGGCGTTCACCACCAACGGACGGAGCTTTCTTATATGTGACCTATAGGATCTCACAAAGAGTGTTAGTCACATTCATGGTTCTCATCCTATCACCAAAACATTCATACCTTGGGGTTTCCCTAGCTCCAATAGTCATGAAGCTTACAATCTCCCCCTTTTTGGTGATGGATGACAACCATGATAAAAATGATCGAGAAGATAAAGAATGCAATGACAAAAGCCAAGATAAAAGCGCAACTCGATCAAGACACTAAACAACAAGTATATGATAGAGAGATAGTTACCTTGTTGATTAGGTCGAGGCAAGTCATAGCTCAAAAGAAGTCACAAGTTAGAGCAAAAACTCATATCACAAGTGAAAGAAAGCACATGGAGCTATGACAAGCAAAGGTTGCAAGGGGTTTACCTTCATACCTACTTTGTAGAATTCCGCTCCCCCTTGACAAGTGCACCACTCTCAAGATTGTGTGAAGATCGATCATCATCTTGATCACTTGATCTTCTCTTGTACAAACTCCCCCTTGAGGTGACATCTTCCAACTCATTGTAAGTCCGAACTCTTCTTCCCGTATTCTCCTCCGCTCGAACTCTTCTCCCCCCATATTCTTGCTCGATCATTAAGCCCAACTCTTCTCCCCCTTTGGCATCTATCACTCAAAAAGAAATTCTTCCAAGGGAGAAAAGGTTAGTGTAAGTGTATGAGACGAGTGGGAAAATGAGTTACTTGATTTGGCGTGAAGCTCCCCCTTGATCCGTGATTCTCCATCTCCCAGCAATTATCCCTACACACATTCTTAAAAAGAATATTGTCTTGAAGTACATAGGGGTTAGTTGATGATGATGGAAATGTATGAACCCTTAGACTTTGAGCCGCACAAGTGGATTTAACCTTGGAGCTCAAAATTCTTGGTTCAATGGGCATGAAGCTCATATAGCATTGCTATAAATTCATCATAGGAGGTCATATACTCATATTGTGAATAAGCAACTCCCCCTAGATGGGTGCTCGGCGCCGAGACACTTATGCAAGATGCATGATGCGAATGCAAGGAATGATAAGTGTACAATGCATGATGCTATAAGGGTAAAACAAGAGAAAGCTAAGAGCGAAGTTACCAACAACAAGTTTGAGCCCTCCATGAGCTTGATCACAACAAGCCATTCTTCAAAGCCTCGGGAGCCAAGTTCCACCAATCCAAAGCTTAACCCATGCTCATTGCTATCTCAAGAAGGTTAGTCGTCGGTCCTACAAAAACAAGAAGAACACACAAAAACAACAACACAAACAAAAACAAGCAAAGTATATATACATATATACATATGTAAGCTCAAGGATATCAAGTGAAGTCGGAGAGGTCGAGAACATTGAGTTCTCCCCGGAGCTTACAAAAGGTCTTCTTGTCAAGTGGCTTGGTGAAGATGTCCGCCAATTGTTCATGAGTCCGAACACCGATCAATTCAATATCCTTCTTGGCCACATGATCCCGAATGAAGTGATGCTTGACTTCAATGTGCTTGGCATGGCCGTGATCACCCTTGTTGAGAGCCATATTGATAGCACTTTCGCTATCACAATAGAGAGGTACTTGCCCATAAGATAATCCATAGTCCAATAGGGTTTGCTTCATGTATAGGAGTTGAGCACAACAAGCACCGGCCGCCAAATATTCCGCCTCCGCCGTAGAGATAGCCACACAATTTTGTTTCTTGGAACTCCATGAGATGAGTGATTGTCCAAGAAATTGGCATCCACCGGAGGTACTCTTTCTACTCACTTTGCATCCGGCGAAGTCCGAGTCCGCATAGCCAACAAGTCCAAAGTCCGAGCCTTTTGGATACCATAGGCTCATTGTAGGAGTGCTCTTGACATACCTAAGAATTCTTTTCACGGCACTCATATGGGACTCCTTGGGGTTAGCTTGATAACGGACACAAAGGCACACACTAAACATGATATCCGGTCTAGATGCGGTAAGGTAAAGAAGTGAACCAATCATAGAACGATAGAGTTTAGGATCCACCGGTATACCTTTTACATCCACATCAAGAGGGACACTTGTAGCCATAGGTGTGTCGTAGGACTTGGAGTCTTCCATGCCGAATCTCTTAAGAAGATCCCGAGTGTACTTCTCTTGGTAGATGAACGTGCCCTCCTTCATTTGCTTGACTTGAAAACCGAGGAAGACATGAAGTTCACCTATCATGGACATCTCAAACTCTTTCTTCATAAGAGCACGGAACTCATCATTATAGATTTCGTTAGTGGAGCCATAGATGATATCATCAACATAGATTTGACAAACAAAGAGATCATCACCAACATGCTTGGTAAAGAGAGTGTTGTCGATACTACCGATCTTGTAGCCCTTGGTGATGAGATGATCTCGAAGTCGTTCATACCATGCTCTTGGTGCTTGTTTGAGTCCGTAGAGAGCCTTCTTAAGCTTGTACACATGGTCCGGATGCTCGGGGTCCTCGAAGCCGGGAGGTTGCTCTACATAAACTTCTTCATTGATTAGTCCATTGAGAAATGCACTCTTCACATCCATTTGGTGAAGTTTAAAATCAAAATGAGAAGCATAAGCAAGAAGTGTTCTTATAGCCTCAAGACGAGCGACGGGGGCGAAAGTCTCGTCGAAATCGACGCCTTCAACTTGAGAGTAGCCCTTCGCCACAAGTCTTGCCTTGTTCCTCACGATTGCTCCCTTCTCATCTTGCTTGTTCTTGAAGACCCACTTAGCGCCAATGACATTGGATCGCTTGGGCCGCTTCACCAACTTCCAAACATCATTCCTCTTGAAGTTGTTGAGCTCCTCTTGCATGGATAGCACCCACTTGTGGTCTTTCAAGGCTTCCTCGATCGTCTTCGGCTCTAGGGTAGAGACAAAAGAGAAGTTCTCAACAATGTTAGCTTCATCAACATAATTTGGCTTATATTGACTTCTCCTAGTCTTTAACCCTTGAGAAGGACTCCCAATGATGAGATCACGTGAATGATCTCGAGCAATGGGTTTGTGCTTCCTTGAAGGTTCTTGTCGAGGAGGAGGAGGGGCCGGCGAAGTGTCTTGCGCGTCTCTTGCGGCTTGCTCCCTTGAGATGTGAGTGTCTTGTTGTCGAAGAGGTGAACCCGAGCCATCATCATGAGTTGAAGTAGATTGTGCTTGTTCTTGATTGCTCGGTGAAGCTTGGCTCGTAGATGCATGAGGTGGACTTGATGGCGCTTGTTGCGGTTCGCTTGGAGTAGCTTGACTCGAAGATGCTTGTTGCGGATCATTTGAAGGTGCTTGATGTTGTTCACTTGAGGGAGAGCTTGGATTTACTTGAGATGTACTCGTAGAAGCTCCATTTGATGAAGTTGTTGGAGGAGGTGTCGGAGGTTCATCTTCACGAGGAATAACTTCACCAATGGGCATGTTCTCCAAAGCTTCCTCCACGGGTTCATCACCTACAATATGAGAAGAAGGAGGGTCTTCTTGAGACCCGTGAGATTCATCAAATTGCACATCATAGGTTTCTTCAACAAAACCGGTAGAGGTGTTGTAAACCCGATAAGTCTTAGCCGAGCCCGAGTAACCGACAAGAATGCCCACATCGGTCCTCTTCTCGAACTTGCCAAGTCTTTCCCTCTTCTTGTAGATATAGCACTTGCAACCAAACACTCGGAAGTAGGCGACATTCGGTCTTCTCCCAACAATCACTTCATATGGAGTCTTGTTTAGCAACTTGTGAGGATAGATCCGGTTAGAGGTGTAGCATGCGGTGTTGATAGCTTCCGCCCAAAACTTCTCCGGAGTGTTGTACTCATCAAGCATAGCACGAGCAAGAGTGATAAGTGTCTTGTTCTTCCTCTCAACAACACCATTTTGTTGAGGAGTGTATGTAGCCGAGAACTCATGCTTTATGCCAATCTCATCACAATAGTCTTCAATGATAGAGTTTTTGAACTCCGTCCCGTTATCACTCCGAATCTTCTTGATGCGATGCCTATACTCATTTTGCACTCTTCTAGCAAACTTCTTGAATATCCCAATTGCTTGTGCCTTGTTCTCAAGAAAGAATACCCAAGTATATCTTGAGTAGTCGTCCACTACCACCAAGCAATAGAGATTCCCGCCAATGCTCACATAAGTTGTAGGCCCGAAGAGATCAATGTGTAAGAGCTCGAGAGGTCTTGAAGTTGACAAGAAATTCTTGGATGGATGAGGTGAAGCCACTTGCTTTCCGGCTTGGCATGCACTACATAGCTTGTCCTTCTCAAAGGTGACATCCTTGACTCCTCTCACTAGCTTGTTCTTCATTACACGCTTGAGTTGACCCATACCAATGTGAGCAAGCCTCCGATGCCATAGCCAACCTAGAGCGGACTTAGTGAAGAGACAAGTGCTAGGGGCAACAATGTTAGTCTCAAAATCAACAACATATAGATTATTATGACGAAAGCCCTTGATAGTGAGACCCATAGCATCACTATGCCACCCCATTAGCATCAAAGTTACAAGAAAAGCCAAGATCACATATTTGAGCAACGGATAGAAGATTGAAGTTTAGGGACTCAACAAGCAATACATTAGAGATAGAGAGGTCATTTGAGATAGCCACCTTACCAAGACCTCTCACCTTGTGCTTGGAGTTGTCCCCAAATGTGACCTTGTCATGATCTTCATTTTCTTCCAAGTTGGTGAAGATGGATGAAGTACCGGTCATATGTTGAGTGCAACCACTATCCAACACCCAATGTTTGCCACCAATCTTATAGTTCACCTTGGAAGTAGCCATCAAGCAAAGAGGAGGGTTAGTATCAAAAGCATCAATTGACATATCATTTACCTCTTGCTTGCTCTTGATGTAGGCCATAGGAACTCCATTTAGAAAGTTCAAGTCCAATGCATCCAAGGCGTCAATCATTGCCTTGGTGACTCCATTGTGTCTCCACATGGTCCGATCAACACCCATGTGTGTGACATGAGTTCCAAGTTGAAGATCTTGGAACCTTCCCACATCTCCACTAGCATTGAAGTATTCAAGAATGTTGTAGATTTGATTCTCATAGGATAGTGCCATCAAGATCATGTCCTTGAGAGTCATACCACTAATATCATCATTGAGATCATTTAGAATGTGGACCTTCCTATTGTATGGTATCATAGAGATCACCGTGTGAATAGCATGTTCATCACTAATTTTGTCTTCTCCTTCAAAAGAGTTCACTCTAGCCACCAACACAAGAAGTCTCTTCCAACAATCAAGCCAAAACTCTCCATCTTCCCTATAGAACACATCATACATGTCGAAGAGGTGATAGTGAGGCCGATCGGCAAGATCCGGCTCATACAAGATGTAGTATTCTTCAAAGAGGGATGGCAAGATTTCTCTCTTCATGTGATATTCCTTGATAGGCTCCGGCTCATCATCACTAGCACTTGAATAGTCATCATCACAATAGAAGACGGGAACTCTATCATCTTCTTCTTCTTCCTCATCATCACTTGGGGTCTTGAATGTGTTAGAGAGCGAAGAGCGAGCCCTTCTTCTTGTGACGATCTCAATAACTTGCTCAATTGAATATGACTCAAGCTCAAAGCTCTCAAACTCAATGTGATCACCATACTTGTCCTTCGGGAGAGCATCAAGAAACCTTCTAAGACCTTGACCCTTAGTGACTATCCAAAGCTTGTTCTCATTTATCCTCTTGATGAGTGAATCCATCCGAAGAGCAAACTCAACAAGATCTTCATTCGGCTCCATAGAGATGTGGTCCAACTCATCACATAGCTTGAGATATCCATCCTCTTGATCCCGAGAAGAAGAACCTTCACCAACACGAGATGATGATTGAGCTTGAGGTAGAGGTTGAGCTTCAATGTGTTGATCTTCACTTGCATGAGAGATATCCTTGCCCTTCTTGATATCCTCCTCAAGGGAGGAGAGAATAGCAACCACCTCATCATAGGGCATGTTCACAAACTCATCCACTCGAGCAAAAGCAAGAATACCAAAACGCGAGAGTGGTAGAGATCGGATAAGCTTCTTCACAACATGCTTGTGCATAATAGATGGATAGCCTCGTGACATGAGTTTCCTAGCAAGAACATACAAGCGAGATGCGAAGTTAGTGATATCCTCATTATCATTCAAAACAAACTCATCATACTCATCACGCACACCATAGTAGGAAATATCATTAAGCACACAATCATAAGGCTCAATCAAGGTAGAGGCGATGGAAGTGTTAGAAACGTCATCATGAGTGGACTCCATTTTCCCACACGCAATCCCGGTCACGACTCAAGGCGGTAAAGCCCTAATAATGAGAACCTGGCTCTGATACCACTTGTAAGGATCGTGTGACCGAGAGGGGGGGGTGAATCGGTGCACTCTAGAATCTATTTCCAAACACTTACACCCAAACGACTCCTAGCGAGTAGTTCTAGTAACAAGGTAAAGCACACTAAGGAGTATCCTTAACCTATATAGCTAGTGCATATAGATAACGCAATCACACCACACTAGCAACCTAGCACAAGATAGATATATAGCGGAAGACTTAAGCTAGGCAAGGCAAGGAACAAGATAACTAGAGACAAGGCAACCAAGATACTAGGCACACTAAGTAGAGTCCTTAGAGCTATTAGATAGGCTATAACAAGTAAGCACACGAGCAAAGCAATCAAGCAAACCTAGTGAAGCTAGTAGGTACCAAGGTAAATACACAAGCAAGGTAAGAGCACAACTCAAGTACTACAAGCAATCATATGAAGTGCAATAAGTAAATGCGAGTAGTAAAGGAGAAGGGATAGAGAATGCTCATGATATTTTCCCGTGTCTCGGAAGGATGGCGCCTTCCCCTACTCCACGTTGGGTCACTCCCGCCGGAGTCTCGACCCCGTCCCTCCGCTCGATGGCGATCCCTCCTAGAGCACACTTCACCCTCCGAGTGAAGTCGCGGGCACGTCCCGCCGGGCTCGATCCCGGGTACTCTTCCGGAGGTAAGGCTCCGCACGTGATGCGTGCCAAAGGGCGCTCCACTAGTGATGCTTCTTTCGCACGGGAAGCTCCAAGACCGTGTACAAACTTGTGTCGACTTCCACAATCTCCTTGGACAGCTCAACACCGACGCCTAACCGGTCTAGGCCTTGCCATAGACCAAGAGTAACAGCCCTAGATGACTCTCTCAAGCCCACACTAGCCTAGAGATCAAAGGATGCAACTTGCTACTCTCTCAAGCACTAGGATCACTCCAAATCCCTCTCAAGTGCTTCACACTTCTTCCTCTTGGCTTCTTGGCAGCACCTCCCCTCTTTCCTGGGTCCAAGAGCACCTCAAAGAGGTAAACAACCGACTATATATAGGCCTCCAACCTCAAACTAGCCGTTGTCCAAAAGTACCCAGTCTGCGTAAGGACCGTACAATAGGACCGTATTGTCCGGTCTCCATCTGATCGTATTGTCCGGTCTCTACCAGACTGGCGTCCGGGGAGTGCTGTTCATCATCTCAAACCAGACCGTATTGTACGGTCCCTAGGACCGTATTGTCCGGTCTCCACTTCTTCTTCAGCCAACAGAAACTTCTCCTTCTCTGTTGCTCTTCTCCTGTAAGACCGTATTGTACGGTCTCAATGACCGTACCATCCTGTCAATTGTCCGGTCTTCATTCTTCAACTTCCAGAAACTTCAGCTTCTCTGTCTGGATCACTCCAATAGAGACCGTACTGTCCGGTCCCTAGGACCGTACTGTCCGGTCAACTGTCCGGTCTCTATTTCTCCAACTTCCAGAAACTTAAGCTCTTCTGTCTGGAACTCCTCTGTAGACCGTATTGTACGGTCTCTATGACCGTACTGTCCGGTCTCCTCTGCCTTCGCAGCTTCGATCTTCTTCTTGATCTTCTTCTTCAACACTTGATCTTTTTGGTTCCTCCAACTCTCTTCTGCCACCCTAGCCCCTGAGAGACTCACCATGCATCCAATGATCTCTATAACTAGTGTGTACTAAGAGAACCACCTCGAACCCTCTTGATAGTCCGGTTTTTCCTATGGACTCAAGCTAACATCTAACCAAGCAACACCCGCTTGGATCTAGCATGTCCTTAGCCTTGATCCATGTCTTCTCCGCGACTCCATCAAGTCCGTTTTTGTGTAGATGAAGGCAACCAATCATCCTTGTGAATAAGTTCATGGTGTGTTGGCGTTCACCACCAACGGACGGAGCTTTCTTTATATGTGACCTATAGGATCTCACAAAGAGTGTTAGTCACATTCATGGTTCTCATCCTATCACCAAAACATTCATACCTTGGAGTTTCCCTAGCTCCAATGGTCATGAAGCTTACAACGATCTAGACCATACAAGAACACGCACGTTAAGTCATACCCCTCATACATTCTTGTTGAGAACTTGAGAGGAGACAACATGTGCAACTACCAATTGATAATCAGCACACGAAATAATTCGGAAGAATGTCAGTACCTCTGACAGTTTGAAACTTGGTAACTACTCTGCTTTGTTGAGGAGCGAAACAATCAAAGGCAGGCAGAGTTGAATCGAGGGATTGCTTGCAATGGCGGGTGGGTTCTTCTATACGCGCTGATTGCTACTGAAGTGAGCTTCCGGGGAATAGATGTTGTCGTGACCCTTCAGGAAAGAATATAGGCATCATGGCTCTTTGCACTTTGCCTTTACTAAAAAGTAAGATGGAAGGATCATTTTTTTTTTTAGAAAACTTAATGTGACGGAAGGAACTGTCAGCTCAACTCCACCAAGTATGGCAATTCTTGTACAGCTTGCACCTATTCATTTTTTTTGGCGGTGGAAGTATAAACACCTCTTAAAATGTGGATCAATCAATGTACTACAAAGTATACGACTGGGAGAAAAACTTTCTTTTGGACAGATTTAAGGATTGGCTAGGTGCCTTTGAAAGCGTCGATTGACTGAGGTATTTTCCATTTTGAAGGGAAGCCCTAGCCCAACGGTAAAGCTGCTGCCTTGTGACCATGAGATTACGGGTTTAAGTCCTGGAAACAGCTTCTTACAGTAATGTAGAGAAAGGCTGCGTACAAAAGATCCAAAGTGATCGGATCCTTCCCCGGACCCTGCGCAAGCGGGAGCTACGTGCACCGGGCTGCCCTTTTTTTTTTATGATCTAGATACTACTGTTGACAAGTGCTTTGCAGAGCGGAGCGATATCTCGTCCCGAAGAACTTCTGGCAATGCTCTGCTAGAGGAATGGGAACGGCCGAGCAAGTGTACTCCAGAGTCCAGGACTGAACTTTGTCCGCCTATGGACACATCAAGACACGATGGTACTTCTGGTGGGGTGCTCTCTGTTCCGATTCTGCCAGTCTCTGATGGTTGCCTTCTACGAGTTGTTCATTGAGGTCGTGCTCAAACGACTACGAACAGATAACTGATTTTAGTAATCTAGTTTCAAGATTAATTTTCATATCAATACCATTGGCAACATGCCATCGTGTATTTCCCAAGGCAAGTTATCTATGTACGCACAACAATTCCTTGGATGAAACATGGAAATAACGAATGAAGAATCGATGATCAGTGCGGCAGGTTGGAGAGGAGGCCCCGCGACGCGTCGAGGAGGTGCGAGACGAGGACGAACGCCGAGGCCGGCACGGCGAGCGCGAGCGCGGCGACGATCCCCACGCCGACGCCGGGGCGCGCGCTGAGGAGGAGCGCCTGCAGCGCGGCGACGAGGTCGCAGACGTCGGCGTCGTAGGTGCCGTACCACTCCTTCTCCCACGCCGCCCACTCCGCCGGCGGCTCCCAGCCGCGCTCCGCCGCCCGCATCTCGTGGATCCGCCGCCGCAGCACGACCATGCCCTCGTCCACCAGCCGCCCGCCGCCGTTGCAGCGGAACTCCGCGTCGTCGTCGCCGCGGGAGCGGGACGCGGCGCCGCAGCGCACGCCGGCGGCAGGGGTCTTGGTCTTGGTCGACGACGCGGATGTCGTTGTCATCAGAGACGGACGTTGGCGCGACCGAGCCGCCGGTACGGCGCCGCGTGCGGCGGCGAACTCGCAGCTCGTGAGTTGCATTCCGTTATCGGATCAATTCAGGATCAGAGCACAGAGATCAGACAGAGAGGAAGCCAAGAAGAAGTGCGATCTCTGGTAGCCTATAGTAGTTCAGCAGAGAAGTTGGAATCAGAGGAGTCGGGACACGAATGCCTGCGTGGCGTGGGGATCGTCGGGCGGCCGTGCGAGCTTTATATAGGCAGTTCCGTGGTTTTTGGCGAGGGACAGAAGAAGACGGCCAAGTGGGGGCACGGGGCCACGCGGGTTGCCGCCGGCTCGCGCGCGCGGATAAAGTTTTCTGCTTGTTTGTTTGTTTGGTTGCGAGAAAGCGTGGATAAGGAGGCGCCGGAACGTGAGCGGGTCGGCACGCATGCACGACGGCGCCGGCCGTGTTGGCGTCGACTGCGTGGCGTGCCAAGTGCGGCGCCGCGACGGTGGTGTCTCGTCTGTCACCTACTCCTACTCGCGCGTATGCGACGTGCTGGACGAGTGGTGTCTCGTCTGTCATGTTGATTAATCCACGCACAGCTCGATCGATCGGAGCTTGAGTGTAATCGACTGAATACATACGCCCCCGATAATGAGCTGTCAATTTGAGTAGTGTAGCGTCACAGGTTTCAACGCGGGGTTTGGAAGGAATCGTCGTCGTTTTCTGCTCCGTCGCTGGATGCCTTAACGCGTCGCAAGCAAACACGGGCTGATCGAAATTGAGCGGAAGCCGCAAACTGAACGAGTGCTTGCTTAGCTAGTACTAGTAGCTAAAAATTCCACCACTCCGATGAACTACTCTCTCCACGCAAACCATAACAAGTCGGCCGCAACAAGTGGGTCTTAATAACAAACCAGGAAGGTGCCAACGTGGCCTGCAAAAAATATACTACAAGTATGAGGGCAGCAGCGTCGCTACGTCCACCATACTGAACGACAAGTTCAGCGGCCAAACGACAGATCGCGATCCGTCACCTGTCATTAATTTCATTTTCAGTGCCTTTTTCGAGTGTGATTTTCATGGCTCTTTCGCCGGGATCGGCGCCGTTTTCGGCTCAGGATTCAGGAAAGAGGCAGTGCGGCCGACTCTTTCAAACTGTGCGCCCGCTTTCAGTAAGCGCATGGATAAAGACACGACATCGCCGGCGGCGCAAAGCAACACGAGGGAAAGTCCCATTGAGCAAATTTGCGATCGCAAATTAGGACTCGTTCTGTTGAGTTGCCCACCCATGAGATCATCACCGACGTCGTGAGTTCAACTTGGACATGGTTTCATGGCTGGCAGACAGGTGCATGAACCGGCAGGGAAATGAAAACGAGAGAAGCTTTTTATGCATTTCATGCTCTGATGAGCTCTCTGAATTCATCAGCGTGATTAATTTCCCGCCAATTTCTTCCAAGTGTCGAACTATAGTAGTATGAAACTCAATTTTGAAAAATACCAAACTAGAAAAAAACCTCTGAAAGCGCGTGGAGCCGGAGGGGAAGGGAACCGAACCGCGGCCGGCACGCGAGCGCGGACAAGCAAGGCTTGGCTTAGTGCAGCTTTCCGCTGGAGCGCGGCCGGCCGGCACAAAATCTACCGCCGGCAGCAGAGCAGGTCGGCACGCAGGCCATACATGGCGCTAACCCAAGCCGACGTGGCTCATCAGCGGCGCTTCCTTCCTACTACTCCAGTACTCATGAGCTGGATGCCATGCCACCCTACTAAAATCTGAATGACGATGACTTGGTACGCGCGCGGCGTGGCTCAGCAGCATCAGCATGCATCCACCACTTGCTCAATTAGTCGAGACAGTGTCGTCCCTGAAGGAAGCGGCGTCTACGCGCATTGAAATTGCACGCAACGCGTTGCGTTTCGTTACTGGCTTCACATCACGTCAGGGTCGTCGTTTACTACAGCTAGTAGCTGATTAACCGGAGGATTCAATTCAATTCGGTCCCTGTTCCCTCCACTTAATATTATCTTGGCAACCATATCAGACTATTGTTGGTTGTTGGTCTCAAGTGGATCAACGAAGCCGCCAAACTGCCACTACAATCGTCTTAAACGAAACACTGAAAATCAACGGTGAGGTCATCGCCTTCGTAAGAACAGGAAAAAGGAAAGACATAGAACCAAAAGAAAAGAAGAAGAAACAAAGAAAGGCGTCCATTCTTCTTGCAGTCGAGACGCAGGGCGATCTATAGTCTGTCGTTTTTAGGGTTGCAAATAGATAACCCTTATGATACCCTCCGATCCTTTTTAGTTCAACCAAATGAACTAGCTTTTCAAAATGAGTGCATCCATTAAGTTATGTACTATCATCGAGGCCAGATCTGAATTGATAGGCACCATTTTGTGGAGGGCTATCGAGTCAGTCCCCGCATATGAGAAGAATGCGAAAGGGCCTAGAAGCTTTCTTATTGCTTACCACTTGATATTGTGATTACGAGTGGATCGAAAGACTAGTGACTCGGATAGGAGTTGACATGCAGACTGCAACTCAGCCTCAAGCATTTCAATATTTGAAAGTTCTCATTTCTCTTTATGTTGGTATCAACTTCTGCTGCTATCAGATGACTGTACTGCTAGATGGCTGTGTTATCCGTAAACTTGGTGGAGGAAGAACAACCTGTCAAGTGTCAACGGCTCCGATAGACCTCCCATTTTGGAATAGAACGGGTTTATTGAATACAGTAAACGAAAACGAAAAACAGTTGGTGGAGCCGTAGAGGCGGTGCCTGTGTGCTCATCCGTAATGCTTCGCATTATTAAATCTGATCATGTTATGCAAAATCAACACCACAACTTGTTGTGTACTAGGAGTATACCGTTAGTACTTAGACACCATTTCTCTCAGTTTATTCCTTAGTCCAGTAAAACCAATTTGCCACAATTTGTGCTGCGTGGAAATACCGAAATAGTTAGCGTCGCAAAGCTCACTGACTACTGCGTATGTTGCAGGTTCTCATGATCCTCTATATTTTGAACTTTTATTTTTAAAAGTAAGCCGACAACTATGACATAAGTACCGATGAAGTTATAAACCATAGAACTAGTGTAGAAATAGTCAGATCTGCTGGATGTGGGTGGAGGGGCTAAACAACCCCTCCTACCTTGGAAACAGAGTTAGCATTGCAAACATATTGCCATTTGTGAATTGTCGGCTCAAGAACAAATTTATCAAAAAAATAAAGAAAGAATTTCTATACCAACTATAGTTGCAACAAGGCTACAACGCTACAGTACTGTACGGGGACAACGGCTCAAAAACCTCTGATCCGATCAAGAAAGGTGCTGCACGGACTGCACGACGGCGTCGGCCACCTGCGCCAGATGGTGCAGGGCCGCGACGGCGGACACCGGCACGCTGCCGAGCACAAGCGCCGCGACGGCGATGGCGACGCTGGGCCTGGTGCTCATGAGCATCAGCTGCAGCGCCCCGACGACGCCGGACACGTCGGAGACGTACGCCGGGTAGTAGCGCTTCTCCCAGGCCGCCCACTCGGCCGGCGCCTCGTAGTTGGTCTCCACCATGCGCGCCTCCCGGATCCGGCGCCGCAGCACGGACATGCCCTCGTCCACCAGCGCGCCGCCGTACTGGCCACGGCCGCCGCTCGTGTTCCGGCGCAGTGCCGCGCAGCGCGTCGCCGCCGCCGGCGACCTCCTCCTCGGCAGCGCCGGGCCGTGGCGCCAGCCCTGGCAGAGCGCCGGGGCCGTCGTCGTCGTCGGGATGGAGAGGGAAGAAGCCATGGAACCAGATCAAGACACCAACTTTTCTCAAGCAAGGAGAGGACAGGACACTTTACACAGCAACCGATGGAGGAAAGAAAGCAAGAATCAATGGAAGTTGATGAGGATTCGAGCCCAAATGGTTCGCATATATAGGCGCTGCGGCATCAGGCATCTTCGGTGGACCAAGCATTAGTTTATGAGGGAAACCGCGTGATCTGTCCTCAACCCCGCCAACGGGACGCAGACACGTATTAAGATTAACGTCTACGAAACTGTAACGACTGCCAGTGTTGCTACTTTGGACGGTGATTTGGAAATTGTTTAATTGCACCGGCATGGTCCAGGGAATCATGATCAGAAACAGGAACAACGCCTGTGAGCGCCGTCCCTCATCATTGAGCAGAGTACTCCAATACTAAAAACTTTTGGCCGGCGGATTAGATATTGCCTTGCCCGTAATGTTGGGAACCTATCACGGTCGGATGCTTTGGAGACGATGAAGCTTCCTTCTGATAATGAAGAATAGAATTGTCATACATACTATATATATGGGATGAAATTACTTCAGTCATCAGAAAACAAAAATTGGATGGATGTTCATCATGTAACCGGAACGCTCGTGGCGATCCCAAATGGAAATGGGTTGGTGCGTGGTCAAGGAAAACTAATTATGCATGACAAAAAATTGCAAACGCCTACTTTGCCGCGTGGTCAGCAGGACCTGCTATGAGCATCTACCTCCTGCTTAAAAAAAAGCCAGCAGGGCTCCTTAATTGTTAAGAAAACAAGCAAGGGGTGTTCAATTCTGAGATGGGTTGCAAGGAAATTTCAGAATGTTGGTATCTTTTATTTAGAGGAATCAGTTTTTGAACTGCTGGCTTTTGAACGTAAGACAGTAAACATTTGGATCCAAATCTACCCTATCCAAACAGCAGGGCCTAAGATGGATTAAGCAATAAACATAGTCTAACTAATGGACGGTTATAAGCGTCAACTCGATTTAGTAACAAAACTTCAAATATGAGTTACTCGAATCAGGGGTCATATCTATTCTCAAGTCATTTCTGGGTAGCAGACTAATCTGTGATAGTAAACCAATACTGAAATAATTGCTCGATACCAGAACTGTCATTCTGGGATTGCAGTTTGTCTGTACTACAAGCAGATATCTTATACTAGGGCAGATTTTATTGGTCGTAACTTCCCATTCAAAATGAACAATGCTTAACACTTCCAACATACAGCAGCGGAAAACAACTACGAAGGAATACAGATACGATCCTAAACTCATTATGGTACAATGATTGCGTAACTAAGTGCAGAAGTTCCCACAAAAAGCTTTCTATAAAATTGGGGGCCGTAGGGGAAAGTGCCCTACCTTTATTGTGGCAATGTCGCCATTGAAACTTTTACTCCACCTGCTTATTTTGATCTTCCTCCGGTGGGGGCAGGAGAGGCTGATACTTCGGTCTGTTTTTCTTCAGAATAAGGTAGGTTGACCAGTACCAGAACATCAGAATCCTGCCCTGCGCAAGCAGTGTATCTGCAATCTGAATTCCACCTAAGGAAAATCTCTCCAAAGCCTGCCACATTAAAGTGATCCATCAGAACCAGAATATTTTCTTCAAATTGGATTATACAGTGACCACGGGAACCCGTTTCCATAACTGTTTAAAAAATTCCGTAATTCCGTGCGTGGCATTTTTTGTGTATATATAAGAATAAACTAAAAATTTGCCGTTGGCTTGTCGCCTTAAAAAACACACAGTAATTTTATTCATGGATACTGTATGATATGAGCATTTACTTTAGACTACATTTTGAAATGTCTAGCTATGTTATGGTTATGGTAAAAATTGAAGTTCTAGGGAATGAAACATACTTGTTCACCAGTTTGAATGTCATAGGTGTGCTGTTGCTCAAACTGCAGACCCTTGAACTCATTAATGCAAAGTCCTTGAAAAGCCCTGAAAGACAAGGAAAAAAATAGCATCCAATTTTTAGCTATGCACACTATACTAGGAACCAACAAGATATCACACGAAAAAAAAAAAATACCATCTGATGAGAGAGATTCTTGGGATCCAGCGAAATATGACAGGGGTATTGTCGGGGTTAACATAGTATCCTCCAAAAACAATAAAAACAGTCATAAGGGACGGTCCAAGAGCCATTGCAGCTTCACTTGTTGGAGCCATTGCTCCAACTGTGAGACCCATGGCCGATGCGGCAAATGATTCGACAGTCACAATACCACAGAATTTGGCAAATCTGCACAGAGTATTGTTACATATTTCATACGAAAAACTGTGAAAATATACATAATACGATGTCTTAGGGCATCAGTAAATCAGGTTCAGAGTTACACTGACCTGGAAAATGTAGGATGAAGTTTAGCCATTGGATATAGAATCGACCCGAATATCAGTGGAAATGCTGCTCCAATGGGAATCTCGGCTAACAACTTGGATGAAAGATATGGTCCAAGTGCATAAGAACCTTTCGCACGTTCTCTGTCAACTATAGCACGTTCCTTGGGGAAAACTCCCACAGTCTTAGTCAGTGCAGCCATTGCTGTGTTTATGGCAGCCACCTTAACTCAAATAGAAAAGGAGACAGATCAAATTCAGGATGCGTTCAGCCATTGTTTAGAGAAATTTATTGGAGACTGCTATAATAATCACATGAAAAGCCAGATGCTAAAAGAGAATGGGTAAACTTCATCTATCGAGAATGCAGTTCACGGACTAGCAATTCACTAAAGGAACCATTAAAGTTCCAGAGCAATCTACCTGAAGCAGTCCCATCCTGTCTTGTATGGATGTTTGACTTTTCCCCATTCGCCAAAACACTGATCCAAATATAATTGCTGAAGCAACAGACATCCGTGCTCTTACTTTGTTTGTTGGGCCATCACGAAAAGCCTGAACACAAAAGTTCCTATCAATTATTAGAAGCATTAAATCACAAGAAATGACCAATCTTCATCTTAACCTCCACCTATTTCAAGGCAGCAGTAGAAAGCTGGGAAACACCATGAAATGAGAGAGAATTACTGAGATGAACCTGCATCCATGCTCGCTTAAAAAGTAAACGAAATTGCCTCCACCACCCACGTCTTTGCTTAGTAGTGGACTTATGAACAAGTTTGGCAGAAAATTCATATCCCTCTGGTTTTGTAATTGAGTCGGTGACTTCAGTGATTGGAACTTTATTAGCAAACGCTTCAATGAGGTTGTCAATCCTTTTCTGCGACGATTGTACACTTTCAGCTGAGCTATAATCAACAGAAATGAGATCAGCCAAGAACTCAGCAGGGTTCATATGATCTGGACACTGGTACCTGATGAAGTAAAAAACTCAAGTTATTAACCTGTAATAATACGAAACTAAAGTTAAGAAGCACGAGATATCAAGCATTTACACAGTAATATGGCAAACAGATTCTGATGGACAAAAGACATAAAGACCCAAAGCGACCAGAAGCAGCATGGCTATAAACGGCACCAATCAGGGCATACAGATGCTGTAGCATTACAAATACAGGAATTTTAATGACTACATTGGTGACAGTGATGAATCTAGTCAATGACTAAAAAGTAATGCATCATGAAGCCAAGAATATTGTTGTATTATATTTAAAATGGGTTAGGCAATAGAGTGTCCGTGCACTGCTCAAGTTCACAATTTTTGTTAAATACAAGCAAGCAATAAATTTACCAGAATAGAAAAAAACTCTGGAAGGAACGAGATGGGTGAAGAATACAACCCTAATGATGCAAAGTATGATAGAGGTTCTTCTTTTGCAGGCCCCATGTACACAACTTCTCCATCTGACAGCAGTACAATGTCATCAAATTTGCCATATACTGAACCTCTCGGCTGGTGTATGGAGCAGATCACAGTGTGTCCATCCTCCGCAAGCTGTCTAAGAGTCTCCATGACCTTCTCTGCTTGGAAGGCATCAAGGCCTGAAAAGATAATAACAAACAAACATAATTTTTTTACATTAACAGTCACAGCATGGTGAAACACAACAATGGAAGTCTGAATGATAATTAAGGCATTAAAGAAATTATAGTTCTTATTCTAACAGTCACAGATGATTCATAGGTCATTCCTACATAATATTGACAATACAAGCAAGCTAATTTCACATGATTACAGTATCATATATATGAGTTATTTTTTTTTCTTTTTGGGTGGGGGGGATGGGATCTGTAAAGTAATAAGAAAGTTCTCTAGCTCCATGCGGATAGTTTCTTATATTTATTATGAAGCTTAAAATACGCCTTGTTCAACTAGGGAATGTAATGGTTAAATCATGTGAGTACCAGTTGTTGGTTCATCCGCAAAGATGACAGAAGGGCTGGCAATCAGTTCACATGCAAGTGCAAGACGCTTCTTCTCACCCCCACTTATTCCACGAACTTTCGCATCACCAACAATAGAATCAGCACAGTTCACCTATTGATGTTGCAACAGAAGAAATAAAAACCTGGTGGCATATTTTGACAAGGCAAAAAAGTACTGCAGAAAGTGGTAAAACAAATTACGTATTCTGAAACAACAAGCACCCTCGTATAGATAGTGGTGGAACAAATAATTCAACAATTTTTTGTTTAATGAAACAAAATAATGACACTAGCAGCTCTTGATACTTGAGCGTTCAGGTTCAGATGCAACCATTTTTCCTAACCAGTGGTTAGGTCTACTATTTTCTTTCATAGAGGGATAACAAAACAGCAACAAGACAAAAAACAAAAGGAGGCAAAACACAACACTGCAAACGACCTTTGGAAATTTATTAGCTACAACAGATTCAACAACAACCTGGGGAAGGAGAAGAACAGACACATGGGAAAGAGCTAAAAGTATAGGGCAACGATCTCTCAGGGAGGGAAAGTGGCAATGTTAGCTTCAATTCATCAAAGAGTAACCAACATGTCAGTTGGTGGCACTTACCAAACCAAGGCGAAACAAAAGATCATTAACATAGCTGTCCTTCCTCTCAGGAGCCATGGTGTCAGGAAGCTGGAGCTCAGCAGCAAGTGAGAGCGTTTCCCTCACGGTAAGCTGAGAGAAGAACAAGTCTTCCTGCCTCACATAAGCAATCCTGCACAAGGAAACAGACATCAGTTATTTTCCATGAATAACAGAAGAAATAAGAGCGCTGCATGAACATAACTTACTTGTGGCCACCCTTCGACATAGGCCGTCCATTAACATACAGATGCCCTGAAAGGTGCAAGGACGGCGATGCCCCGAGCTGCCCTGCTAGGACATTGAGCAGAGTGGTTTTACCTGACCCGGACGGCCCCATCAATGCTAGCAGCCTCCCAGGTTTCGCCTCTCCGGACACATTTGACAGCAGGAACCTTGCCTGGCAATTGCCAATGGCAAACCATGTCATAAACATATTGTAGAATAAAATTATCTCTATCACAGTTAATTTCTGCAATTAAATGATTTATTATGCCACTTGTTCTACAACATCGAGGGGGTCAACTTGTCAACGGTCCCAGTGCCAGTCATGAGGACGACACAATGCAGTGTGATGCGAGGATTTGTGCCCGCCGCGGCGGCGAGAGAGAGGAAATGAGGGTGCGATTGCGATGGCGGGGCGGTAGCGACTCACCACTTCCCCGCGCTTGTTCTTCAGTGCGCAGGAGATGCGAGCCCACCGGATGGTCACGGGCGGCACGCCGCCGCCTCCCTCGCCTGCCTCCTCGTCGGCTTCCTGGTCCTCTGTGTCCTCCGCCGTCGGGAGGAGGGCTGGCCCAGGCCCGGCGATGGCGCGGACGAACAGCGCTGCGGCCAGCGCCGCCAGGAGCTGCCCCAGCCCTCTGACCTCCATCGCCGGCCGAGGACCGCCCTTCTGGAATTCAGAAGGTTTCGGACGGTTCGAGTCTTCGAGAAGATGGTGGAGACTGGTGCGCGGTGGCGAGTGGCAGTGAGGAGGAAAGGGGAAGGGAGAAGGGTTTAGCCTCGAGGCTCTGCAGGAGTTCGTGTGGTGGTGGTGAGTTTGTTGCGGCATGACATGGCACGACACGAGGAGGAAGGACGGAGAGGTTGGTGAAGTGGGCCTTTTGTTTTGTGGGCCAGTGTTGTACGCATCGTCTCGTTAGCCCGTGGGCCAGAATTTGAGTTTTGGTAGGTGGGCTATGTGGGCATTTGACACCGACTAGAGTTCGCTATTGATGGAGAAACCCGTGAAGTACGCTACAATACCATAAACGCATTTCTCTCTTTAGTTCGCGGCCTCACCCGTCGCAGACACACAAGCCACGTCGATGTCGTAATTTTTGACCGTGTGATCTGCATCAGCGTGTTTTAACGTGATCAGGTTAAGTTAGCTTCGGTGAAAATTTCTCTGCGTACGGTCGTTCCTGTTGGCTCCATCCCATTCGCGCGCGGCTTCCCGCGAATTGAATGCGGGTGGGTGGGAAATAGGCCGCCTCCGTCTCTCTCCCTCATCGATGCGCCCGGTTCTCTCCGTCCCCTCCTCTTCTCCATCAGATCCAGGCGGAGTGCCCTCAGGCCTCGACCATGCCGCCATGGTTGCTGCTCTCTTCCTCCCAGCGCTGCCCCCCTTCTCTCCTTCTCCTCCTCCTCCTCCATGGCAAGGACGGTCTCCCTTCTCTCCTCCTCTTCCATGGCAGGGACGGATCGGCCAAGACGGCGGCTATCCCAAAGGCAAGCAATTAGTGATGCAATCTCTCTGCCTTCGATCGTTCTGGGATTTGTGGGGCTGCCGGTGTTCACTCGATTTGACGTGTGGATCCGCTTGTTGAGTTTTGCTTGTAGATTTTAGGATATCAATTTAGGATTAGGATACCTTTCTCTCTCAGATCTTGTTTATATATTTTCTGGCTTTGTTCTTGTTCTGTTTTTCGATTTTCCCTTTGTTTCCGTTTTATTTCTCCACTCATACAATTGATAGCAGCGGCGTTGCGCGGTGGTGTTTTGCAGGGTGCTGCTGTTCTGGACTGACATAGGAGGCAATGAAGGCGACCTTGCTCTCTGCTCCAGCGAATTCATGCCCAAAGTCTGGTATGTCTCTCTCAGTTAAACCCTAGATAGGACTATATTGTGTCCATGTCAAAGTAATAATAGGAGAAACAAGAGATGAGTGGAAAAGAAACGATATATATCAAGCTTCTTTTGCTGCAAACACGAAAAAATATTTTCCTCTGAACTTTTCCCTCTCTGGCTGATATTCACGTTTTCTTTTATATGCAGTTATATGTTTAGATCCAATTGCTTTGCCTCAGAGAAGAATTGAGGCAGTTGGTTTGTTTGATTTCCTATAGTTCATTTATGAATTTCTTATTGGGATCTAGGATAGAAGGATAGTCACAGGTAGTCTATCCTACTTATCCTGGTGCCATGTATTTGTAGATTGTATATCAACTGACTGCTCCTAGATCAGGAATGGGATGTCGCCATGCTACGAAATCATTGCACCTCTTATCTTAAGTGACTGCTCCAAGATCAGGAATTTCTTTCTCTAAGATAAGTAACTCACTTCTTCCAAAAATAATATACCTCGACAATGAGATCGATCTTTATTTTTTTCCCGATCTTAATCTTTGAGGGTTTACTCGATTAGTTTTCCCTTTGATATGTTATTCGCACATCAGATCATCCGTTTTCTCTATTTAGTGTTTTGCAGATTTTGTTCAGATCTTGGTCGTGTTGGACTGGTTGTGTATTTCAATTGGGGTTTTGGCGCAGCTGAGGCAGCAGAAGGGGACGACGGCGAGCTTCTGGAGCTGTTTCATGTGCCACCATGTCTCACAGCGCCTGGACTAGCTGGAGCAGCGCTGGTAGGGATGAGGATGCCTGCAGGCGGACCACTACCTTGCCATGAGCCTGGATGTTCTATTCGATGACTGCTGCCCATGTTTCATGACGTGAGTGCACGATATCAACTGCTGCCCTATTAATGCAATATCATGCTATATTTTATGTTAAACTACGTTAATACGGTTCAACTTAGTGATAATTTCGATGAACAGTGGGCAGAAATAACAGTAGTTGAACCAATGATTAGTTTATATACTTAAATAGCATGTAACCACTTCCAGATGCAGAATTTACATTATTTTCTTTACGTTACTTTGTTCCCAGTAATGGAAAGTGTTCACCTTTGTTCATTTATGTGCTCTGGAGAGGGTGCCAAAGAGATACCCAGGCAAAAAACCACCTACTTTTAACTTATAGAGCTGCCTTTTCAAGAGGTTTTACTTTTCCTGAAATTATCACTTAATTGTATCCAAGCATACAGGAAAGTGGTGGTTTCTTATTTTTCTTGTGAGCATCTTTGTGCAAGCTCCTGACAAATATCTCAAGTCCCATTTTAGCAATAGTTCTTATAGTCGATTTACTGTTCCTATTTGCTTAATGCTGCTTTCTTCAAGGGTGTTTATTCGTATGTCTAAAAAAAGCCTTGCTTTTCATCTGCTTTTTCAAAAGTAACAGTTTCACTTGGCCCTTTACCATTACCAACATGAATTGTACTGACATCTGGTTTCTTACGTAGGAGTGTGTGATAGTGTGATTGCGCATTAGAAGTGGATTTCATAGCTTTTGGATCTCCTTAATTTTGAGACAACAATGTGGTTACATTAAACAAACAAACGTGAAGTATCTTAATCGTTTTACATGCTCAGCACAATCTGACTGCTTTATTCATTTGTCTGTAGCATTCCCCCCCCCCCCCCCCCCCCCCCCCCCCCCCCCCGGAAAGTAACAGTGTAATGTTGATTGGGTTCACAGGCTGTTGCTTCCTATTACAAAGTGGTTGCCGATCAAAAGTTTTTCATAATCTGATATCTCATCAGAGGTTACTTGATCTGCATCTGTGGTGCTGATGGTTCGACACAGGCTATCCACCACCATAAGGCACTGCCTCTTTGGTCCAGCAAGTTGATTTATATATATGAGTTTCGTTTTATATATACCCATAAGAGTTATATGTTCTCTATGTCACATTCCATGGTTAGGAATTAGCTTTGTCCACATTTTTTATTATCTCTATGTCCATTAAGAGTTATATGTTCTTCTCTGATAGATGGCATCCTTTCTAGTGATAATGCATTGCTTTCATTATCTCTAGCAAATTAGCTCGGTATCCCCATGGATTCGAGTGGTACTCAATTTTGCCTAGGGTCATAACAGAGTCTTGCCTAAGTGCTGTAGATTCTGCCATCACGTAAAAGCTTAGGGGAGGTAATGTTTAACAGTATTGACCATCTGCTGAGACTTCGGTAATGTACTGCAGATGACATTATTCCCTTCACTCTGTTTCATATCAAATTTTCAGATCAGCCTTTGCCAGTTCTATATATGCAATAGATGCGTCCTTACCTCTTATGAAATAGCTATCTTAAGTTTTTGGATGTTTTGACTTTTCAAACAGACTAAGCATTTTCCTCTTCTTTTCACCCATAGGAATATCAGGAATACTTTCAGAGAAGAGGTGTCTGTTCACTTATGTAAGAGCTTTTTCCTCTGGTTAGAGAACAATATTTGAAATAAAAGGTATGCGTCATCCAAGATATTGGTTTTCCCTCTTCTGAAATTGCTCATTTATTTATTTCATCCTCTGTTTTCTATTCAATGGAATAAATAGCATCTGCTTAGTGCCTATAGCTTTGAAAGGTAAGTTTCCCATATAAGTGAAGTTTCAGTTTAGCGTTTCATGCTGCAGGGGTTAACTTAACTATTCTGCAAGATTGAAGTGATTCATGTTTTTGACACATGGCCGCCATTGATTTCTTGATTTAGCTTCATTTATACACTTCCCCAATATATTATTATTTGATCGCTTTGCAGCTTCTAGAAAAATGATTAGCTATTGAATTACAAATATCCATCTTCGTTGTTACTCAGTTCTAAGCGTACGTTAAAGGCTAATAATGAGTACGCTGATAAGAATATGCACATGGTTGACTGTTCTTGCCCGTTGATCTCATGAAAAAGAATAATGCTGAACTGTTTAGTTGGGGGCATGGCCATTTAATTATCTACAACCATGTTTATGT
This sequence comes from Eragrostis nindensis, assembly GCA_012490785.1. Taxonomy (NCBI): domain Eukaryota; kingdom Viridiplantae; phylum Streptophyta; class Magnoliopsida; order Poales; family Poaceae; genus Eragrostis; species Eragrostis nindensis. The sequence goes on along the minus strand of JAAXCT010000001.1, from coordinate 3,781,684 downwards.
CCGTTTTCATGTTAGCATCATATCTACCCTCCCTAGGTCCCCCCCCCCCCCCCCCCCCCTCACAATGTGGTACTACTATTGTAATATACAGAGAAATAAGCGTAAACATGATTTTTTTCCCCCCTACTGTGTAAGGTTTTTACTAGGATGGTGCTCACCATCTTTTGCTCACACTCACAATCACCTTGTAAAACTCTTACAACAATGAAAAATGGTCGTTGCAGATTACGGAACAGTACTTAAAATCGAAGGTATGTGTCACCATACAAAATATAGGTTTTTTCCTCTTCTTAAGTTTGCTTTATAGATAATGTCGCCCTTCGATTATTTAATTTATGTTTACTGATCGAGCTGCCTTCCACTTTACTAGCAGCTACTAAAAGTACCAATGAGCCTCTTCGTGTGTCCCTAGACTTAAGCGAAGAGAGATGACTTATTTGCATTCCAGTAACATCTATTTTGACCTATTGAACTGAACCTCCATTTCAGCTATAGTACGCTATTCATCTTGCTTATGTCAAAAAGATACCAGATGTGAACAAGATCTTTGGTCACTCAAAAACAAACAAACTGGACTTTCACTTCTACTTTACTATTTACAAAATGTGCACAGTTAATTTTGATTGCTTATATAAGGACTGAGGTTTGGTTTTAATGTCAATTGATTATATGGATTTTAGACTTATATTTTTGCGTTTTCTACTATCTAATTTCATTTATGCTTTTTCTACAGTCTGTTGTTAATTTATTAGCTGTAAATTTGTTTGCACGTTCATTGTCCATCTCTCATTGTGCTTTAAAAAGAAAAACCTTGAACTACAACAACAGTGCAACACAGTTGGCCCTGACCTATTTCCAGAGACCCATGACAGTCAGCGGTGTTGAGATATTAACTTGCACATAGTTGATTTTTACAGATGTGTTTTTGTTTGCTGGATAATACCCTGCAGTTCCTTCCCAATTGTGCTATTGCTTTGTTTAAGTATTACAAGTAATGAACACAAGATTGGCCAAAAGGTTTCCTCTGTGCATATTTATGTTCATTCATACAGGTTAAACTCATTATTGCTGAATTTTTACTTCTCATTCATATTCTACCGACAAAATTATTTTGCAACATAGTGACATCTTAAGGGATTGGAAGATTCACTCATAGATTCTTATTACTGCTACTGCAGGTATTCACCATGCATTGTATATGAAGCTTATACAACTGAATACCACAACCAACAAACAAGGTGTTGTCTATTTGCCACGGTTGCCATTCAGATTTAAGCGCGGGTTTTGCTTCCTGATGCTACTATTTACATCACTAATTACTGCTACATGAAATGCTTGTTTTTCCCATAGTGACATCATAAGGGATAGGAAGATTCAGTCATAGTGCTTATTACATCTACTGCAGGTATCCATCATTTGTTGTGTCTGGAGCTTATATAATTGAGTACCACAGCCAACAAACAAGGTGTTGTCTGTTGGCCATTGTTGCCATTCAGATTTAAGCACGGGTTTTACTTCCTGATGCTACTATTTACCATGCTCGATATCCTTTTAGAAGCTGTTTGTAAATTTTTTCCAAATAACCTTCTTTTTATTTCTCACATCATACAATGCTTTCCTTCTTTTCAGTTTTAGATGTAAAAATCTTTTCCATTGTCGTACATACTAAGAGTTTTCATATGCTGCCTGCTATGGTAACTAGCCATGGAGCCATTAGCTCTTGCCCCTGGATGTATATATTCACAATTTGCGTTTCCCTGAACTTACTTGAGATGTACAGGCATTATTTACTGAATGGTGAAAGGACTAAATTACTATTCATGTGACCTCTATATAATCACTAAAATAGCATAAACACATGGCAAGCGCCCAGCATTGTATTCAACGAATACACACACATCTGAGTTATCTTACCTGCGATATTACTTTGCTTTAGTATGTTTATAGATGCTGAAATCAGTGTGCTGTGAGTATGCCATTTGTTTGAGCAGTGATTAATTCTGCATTTTATTTTTCTTGTAATGTATTAATAGGTTCTTGAATTATCTCTTTTAGCCTTTTTGCTTTATTGTGTGTTTATGAGACCCTTCCAGTCCAGTTGATGTTCCTTTTGGTTGGTCATGTCGTCCTTTGTCTTCTTCGCAGCTCCACTATTGAATTACGTTTCATTTCATTTTGATACCTATTGTTGAGGTTCCTACTTGCGCTACCTTTGATCTAGCCATCTATTTTGGCTTAATTTCTGACTTTTCCTTCGTTGTTATTTTACATGCCTTCATGATTATTTTGTTGTTCCAATTTCACGGTTGGTCTCAGTGTTCGGTCCTGCCTCAAGATGAAAACTTTGTATGAGTGGTCCAACTCATTGATGCGATCTACTTACTCAACTAAATTCTTACTCTATGCTAAAAAAAAAAAGTGCTCAATAAGTTCTCTGATGAGTTACCATACGGAGATCACATATATGTTCATCAAAGGATTTTTTTGTTAGTACTGAAAAAAAAAGAAAAAAAAAAGTGTTGCTGCATGTTTAATCCTTCCCTGCTCATCATGGTACTCTTGGTTCCAAGTAATTAATCAATTGCTTATTCCGTGAGCTAATGCTTCCAGTGTTTTAGTCATACAAATCTTAAGAATGTTAGTAACCTTTGGCACATTGGTTCCTCTATGTACCTTGGTTTTCCATATGCTTGAATCTAATTGCTTTTGTTAAGCTACTGTTCAGTCAGGATTTTGAAAGGTTATTTGAATTCTGTGTCGTTAAATTTGCTTCTTATATAAGAATCCATATTTTTTGTTCCATGCTAACTTCAATTCTATTTTTGAAATATGGTTGTTGTTCATTTCAAGCAAATGAGGTTGTGAAGTGCTTAATCTGTACCAGAACAGTTACCTCGACATTAGTATGGATTTAAGGAAGGTGAACATTCATTTTTTTTTTCTCTTTGATTACACTTCTCATATAGGCAACATAGAAAAGCTTCATGTCTCAAAATGTTTTTTTACTGACATTATGTTGCTAACTCAACCGTAATACATTTTCTGAGCCAAATGTTGTGCCCTAGCACCATACATATTTTGAAATAGAAAAGTTCAATCCAGGTTTGTTCTTTACTTAATCGGATACAAGATTGGCCAACTCATTTAATATATGGCACTATAGAATTGAAATGGCCGATGTTAAGCTGTTTAATCTAATTTCAGCTAACAAGCTGCTTATTGGAAATCTTGTACTCTAGAAATTAAAATGGCTGATATTGAAAGGCCATCATAGGAATTTAGTGCTGATTATGCGGCATGTTTCACCTGATCCTAGATTGCCTGCGTATGAAACCCCATGTGAATTGACCAGTAAATGGGTATATTATACAGTTGGAGGAGAATTTTACATGATATTCTCATAGCGTTAATAATTTGTAGACTTAGCTTATCCGCAACATAAAAGTAGATGGGAATCTGAAAGAAAGCATATATAGGTTCCTGAAATTGGTGCATTGTTCAGCCCTTCATTTCATCTTAAGCGGTGCCGGTAGATATGTTTGCTTCACCGTATCATTTCCAGATGTCACCACTCAATAAATATTAAGTATGTTTATGGTTTACTTCTTTCGCAGGCTATCCCAACTTCGTTCAATAAGCATATCAATTTTGTAAGAACCTTTGGTGGTATAGTTGCTACGCCTTAAATATGAGTGGTTTGGTTTTGTTGCAGGTTAACCGAACTCCGAACTGCTTGAATACACTTATACACATCAGTTTCGCAAGAAAGGTCAGTTCCTGTAGCCTAGGGATTCTGCATTACCCTTATGTATGTCATTTCACATCATGGGTGTCGTATAAATTTGTTGGTAACTCTAATGCTAAATGTATAATATCTGTCCTCAGCTTACTGAAACATTTTTGTTAAATGCAAATATATGCAAGCTCTCTCCAATGTTCCTTGTTGTCCTACTTCTCTGTGCTAGGCTGATACCTATATTGGTTCCATCACAAACACCACAATGTTCGTTACCGTTCTTACTTTTCCTTTCTTGGGTTGAATTACACTGATGTTCCCCGCACATATGCAGAAGCTGTCATAATCGCAACCATGGATAATGGCCTAGACCCGTACGAGACGATGGAGCTTTACGCAGCAAGATTTCAGGCCACGATCATCAATCTGGAAGCAGAGAACATTGAGCGCCTGAAAACTGCAACTCTTTCACACCTGCACAATGAGAGCGAGCTGTGCGTCACCAAGGTTTCTATGTCTGCCCGTTCTGCAATGTTAGGCCTAGAATCTGGCCTATCCGTAGCAGCCTTGACCATGTAGATGGCACCGGATCTTCCAATGCAGCGACCTGGGAGCGAAAGGTGAAGCATCAGGCCCTGACTGGGTGCCTTTGGAACGATCCACGCTTCCTCGCAGATCCTCGCACCGCTGGCTTTGAAGCCTAGGTGATGAAGCCTAGATGACATCGCTGGTTTTTTCACTTCAGTTCCTTTCATCTACCATCTGTATGTACGCGTCTACGTACGCTGGCAAGTCATTCTCTACATATCCGTAACGGTTCTGTTGAGCTACGTTTCCCATCTATTCTATATAAACCCCCTACAGGCTACATTAATGATGAATAAACCATGCAGTGTGGCTTAATTTTATGTGCATGCGTTGATCTTCCGCCACCCAGAAAACAACGTAGTATCTTTTTTCAGCGCCCTATATAAACATTTCCTTCCCACCCTGTGTAATGATCGCAAACTTTGGCAGTACCCTATAATCATACAGCGCGCAAGGGCGCGCTGCCTACCACTAGTTCCTCTGTGGAGGACCGCGCGTAGCGCGAGTGGTAGGAGCGCAGGAGTCGTTCCATGCCGACGCGGGTTAGAGCCTTGGCTCTGCCTCCTACCTTACCGGGGCTTGCCCCAAAAAATAAATTTGCAGGTGCCTCTCCGTGCCTGGTGACACAAAGAGAGTGCGACGTCCCTCGTCGCGCGCTAGAGCCTGGTGGTTTCTGGTGATCTTTCAAAGGACGCCGTCTTCAAAGATGCTGAGTGTAGTTATAAGTCTGGTCGTGTACATAGGTGTGTGTTGAGATGTGCGTGAGTGTGTTCGTATATGAACAGATGCTACAGCTGTACCCAGTAGGAGAGGCTTAAAAAAAACGCATTCCTTTGTGATCTAGTAGTAAAAAAAAAGGTTCCTCTCAAATTGGAAAAATGAGTACCATAAGCGCATGCATTTCTTCTGTGCAAGGAACACTACAGCCCAAATAGGGTACAAAACTTGATTGGCGATTAGGTAAGCTGAGATGGGAAGAAGTAGACAATTCAGCTCTTCATAGCTGGATCACTGTTTTTCCTCTTTGTATTAATGGTTGCGCCGATGCCCTGTGTAATCCAACTGCACGGATCTAACTGAAAAAGGTCTTCTAATCTATTTATTGGAAGAAAATCCGGATACAACATGCATCGTCGCTATTAGTATGGACGGATCTAACTAAAAAAGGTCTTCTAATCTATTTATTGGAAGAAAATCTGGATACAACATGCATCGTCGCTATTAGTATGGGTCTGTTCGGCTGCCCAAGTCTGGCTACTGTTTGCTGGCTGTTTACTGTAGCTAGCTGAGAGAGAAGCAGCTGCAGCCAGCAGCCGTAGCTGGCTGAATAAACCAGCCGAACAGGCCTTATGTCTTGTCCATTTGCCTGTTGAAGATTAATTAAAAAGAAAAGACAACATGATTGGGATTGGATTAGTCTCACGGGTATGACCGTAAGGCAAACACGCGAGACCTTATTAGCAGTAGTAAAAGTTCACGTCTGATCTCAGCAAAGCGAAAGCAAAGCTGGGTAGCAGCGCAAGCAAGATAGAGTACTTTCTCCAGCTGATTGCGGCAAAAGGAGAAAACAACGGAAGCTTCTTAATTACGCTTATAGCATGATTACGCCTCGCAAAACGTTGCGGGCGGAAGACAAAACCGCGCGAGTTGAAAAATTAAAAATCACGCAAGCCGACGGCGACACCACTCACACACTCTCGAAGCGTCAGCGCTCCTGCGGACTGCGGTCCTGCCTCCCGCGCCTCTGCCACCCGGGTCCCACGGGGCGTTGTCCTCTCCGCACTCATGTTCTTCTATTTGCTTCCTCTAAAAGGAATATTTCGTCCTGGTCATCAAGATTTTTTCCTTTATATCAATTTCTTTCGCACTCATAGTTCCTGTATATTCTTCCTCTATCCTAACTACTACATATTTTATTCAACCATCTCTAACTACCATCTCATTTTAACAAACATATTTCTCCATACCATTATCATTTATAATAGTTATTCTAAATAATAAATAGGAGTCATTTATAAATATCTAAGAAACAGAAATATCCTAAAAAATTACAAAATAATATAAAGACCAATTTACAAAAATCCTATACTACTTCTTCCTCATCTCTCCGCCGGCGGCCACTCTGCCTCTCTGCCTCCTCCCGCCCCGGCCCCATCCACCTCCGCCGCCGCTCCTCGTCCCGAGCCGGCGGGCAGGGCGCGCGCCGCCGCCGCCCCTCGTCCCGTCGCCGAGCGAGCGCGTGACGGCGGACTGCACCGGACGGCGGGGCGGTGCCAGCATCTGGGCGGAGGGGCGGCGGACCGGGCGAGCGGCGAGGGGCGAGCACACAGCGGCGAGAGACGCGCGCGCGGCCGACGTCGGTCGCCTTCGCCTTCGCCCTCGACGTCGGCCGCCGTCGTGTTGCTTTCCGTCGGATCTTGTCCACCTCTCTGCTCCCTCTGGCTCGCGTCCCCCTTCTCCCTCGCCCACCCCGCCAAGCCGGCCTTCCCCGCCGCGGCCGCGCTGCCATCTAGCTCGGCTGCGTCCTCAGCGCGTAGGCGACGCAGCGCGGGCCCGCGCACGATAGCGGGCTTCCGGGAAAACGCTACGAATAGAGGAACTGAAGCCTTTTTTTTCTTTACCGTAACCCTCCTAGTAGACCGGTGCGGCAGCTGCTTCCGCTAAACGCTACTGAAGGAACGCATAGCGTTCCCCAGTGCGGAGAGCCTTAGGCTGCCCGCATTGGGCAACGCTATCGCTTCCTTGAGGAAGCGGATAGCGAAAAATCTTCTGCACCGGTCTCCTCTATCCTTTCCGCTAAGCAAGCGGAAGGCCTCGCCTCCGCTACTCTGAGCGGAGCTAGAGGATGCCCGCTAAAGGCGTCGCCGGGCCCACCTTGCCTCCCACCGCCGCGGCCCCCAAGTCCGCAACCGCTTCGCCCGCGTCGCCCCGCCCGCCCAAGCCGTCGCCCCGTCGCCACGCCAAGCCCTCTCTTCGCTGCGTGTGGGCCGCCACAGGACGCCGTTGTCGTACGCCGTCGGCAGCTGCACTCCAAGCCGCTCCTCTCCTCTGCTCTTTCTCTCGTTCCCCATTTTCCCAATCGCAAATCCAGCAGCAGCGGCGCAGCTCCTCGCCCCTGCCCTTCCGTCGACGGGATTTGCCGGAGGAGGGCGTGCAGAGCTCGACCACTACCTCTCCAAGCTACCCCGTCTGCAAGAGCTCCTGCCTGCGCCGTCTTCTTCAAGTTCGAGCAAAAGCTGTGCAAGCATAATCCCATCCTCGATCTCGTTCTTCGAAGTTCCCCTACTCGTGGAACTCCTGCCCCATGATTGCTGCAGCCTGGTGAGCTCACGCCTCCTCTAGTTCTCCCTTTCATGGCCTGTAAGCGTTTCAATCGAGCTCCAAATCTTCAATGGCCGTCCTTCACCATTGACGGCGAATGTTGAGCCTAGCTCACTGCATGTCGCCGGGAGCACCTCAAACGGGATCCCCTCCTCGTGCTGGTCCTCCCCGTGCGCTCGGTTGGCCAAGAGGCCGTCGGAAACGCCGCCGGCGAGCCCAGGCCGAGCCACCAGCCGCCATGGCTGTGGAGCTCGAGCTCCAGGCCGGATCTGCTGTGGCCACTGGCCAGATCCAGTGCGCCCCGTCTGTGTGGCCCTCCGCGTGGCTCAGTTTCTCTGCTTCGGATGAGTGAATAAATAAGAGAGAGAGGAGATGGTAGTTGGGACGAGTGAATAAAATATAGAATAATAGGGTATAGAGGAAGGATATAGAGGAATGATGGGTGCGGGAAAAATTGGTATAGAGAAGAGAATCTCGATGACTAGGACAGAATATTCCTTTTAGAGAAAGGATATAGAGGAACACGAGTGCGGATAGCCTTAGCCCATTCGGATTCTTACCGTGCGGTGAGAAACAAGCGGCAATCATGTGGCCCACGTATCAGTGTCGTGAACGGGGCAGGTGACTAGGGGAGACCGTGAGAGCGAAGCAAGCGCCGTTCGGTCGCCCCACCGTCACTCCGACCTGTGGGCCCGGCGCCGAGCCCCTACACACGACCCACTTGACATTTCTGAAGGAAGTGACTGACGAGTGGTCCAATAAAACATGGGGCCCAGATGGCAGTGAGGGCACAGACAGCAGAGCAGGGACTGCAACCGGTTCCCCGTGTTCCGGCGGTACAAAGCGACAGGCGCCTCACGCTGGCGTCCTTCCTCCCCTTCCCCTGCCCGAGCCCAAGCAAGAGAGAAACGCACGCGAGCGAGCGACAGCACAGGCGCAGCCGCGCCGCGCCGCGCCATCCCGATCTCGCCGCTGCGCCCGCCCCCACCGCCGATGCGATCTCGCCGAGCCCCGATCCCGACCGCCGCCCGGCCGTCGCGGGATCCCTAGCGCCGAAATGCGGGGGCGGTGACCCCGCGCCGCGTGGCACCACACGCCGCTGCTGCTCTGCCGCGCGTCCCTGCCCCGCCGCGCCGCGCCGCGCCATGGGCGCCGCCGACAAGTGGCTGCTCCCGCTCGTCTCCGTCTCCTTCGTCTCGCTCCTGCTCTTCCTCTCCGCGCTCTCCGGCTTCTCCGCCTCCTCCGCGCTCTTCGCCCGCCTCCCGCCGCCCTCCTACGTGCGCCGGGGCGCCGCCGCGCCGCCCTCCTTCGCGTACCTGCTCGCGGGCGGCAGAGGGGACGGGAGGAAGCTCCTGCGGCTGCTCCTCGCCGTCTACCACCCCAGGAACCGCTACCTGCTCCACCTCTCCGCCGACGCGCCCGAGTCCGAGCGCACCGAGCTTGCCGCGGCCGTCGCGCGCTCTGCGCCCGCCGTGCGCGCGTTCGGGAACGTCGACGTCGTCGGACGCCCCACAGCGGGCACCCCAATGGGGTCCTCAGGCCTCGCTGCCACGCTCAGAGCCGCTGCCGCGCTGCTCCGGCTGGATTCGGAGTGGGATTGGTTCGTCACGCTCAACGCCGCCGACTACCCCCTTCTCACTCAGGACGGTAAGATTTCCAATTGCTCGGATTCTACTTCTACTTTTGAAGCGATTGCTTGGGAAAGATCCTGTTTTTGAGCACACTTTTCTCCGGATCTAAAGATAAATCTGACGCCCTCACTTGGTCTGTATACATAGAGCGATAGATTTGCTTGCTCAGAATTCCGGTTTGGGATACTTTCCATTCTTGAATGTGAACATCAAGTACGAACAGATCAGGATTTGCAAGAGAGGCCTCTTCTGGCGTTCGGTTCAGGGGTCGCTGTAGCTAGAGTTAAATTCAAAGCATGCTGCTGACTTGGTTTAACTGGTGTTCAGTGTCTTATTTCAAGCTGTAGTACAATTAAATGCATAATTGTGCTTTAAGGTATATCTGTTGGTTCCACCAGTAGCTAGGATTATGAGACACCCTGGTGGGTGTTGTTTGGTTTAGCTGATTTTGGAAGAACTTCATTGTTTGGGATCTCTGTTGGAATGGGTACCATAACTGCCTTAGCTGAAAATATAGAGTACTTCTACTAGATTGGTATACTGTCTTCTTCATTTTCTATGTTCCTACCAGCTCAACCACTCTATGACTAATATCTGCTCCCGTTCTTGCACAAAAATTCCTCAATTAGGGCCCTCATCTGTAAAACGAGTTTTGCCAATGTTTCTGGCATATAGCTGTACCGGCCAAGGGGTATTCATTTCGCATAAATTACAAAATGCACATGCACACTCTCTAGCTATACGCCACCACAACGAGCTGATTGGGTTTGAGACTTGCAGTTCATTCTTATCTGGAAAACCCTTTTCGGGCCTTTTCATTCAGTTAATCAGGTGGTAATTATTGTATTGGATTGTGGATTCAATGTGACCCTCAGACTGCTGATTTGCTTGAAAGACACGTTTAGACAAAATGCACTCTTTTGTTTGCTCTCTAGTCTTAATCTTGTGCCACACAACATTGCAATTGTACATTATAGCTGTAAAGTACTCTTTTGAACTGAGGTTGGTTTCTTGTCACAAAGTCATGACATGTAAAACACACAGTATTTCTTTTCTCCTTGGTTTGTGGAGCAGAATATTTGCATTCACCAATACCTTGGTCACACATTTTTTTCCCCTTACGTCAAGGACTTCAAGTCTTGTATTTTGTGCTGAAATGTGTGTAATGTGAAACATGCTTTTGTTGGTAATGAAATATGCTTTCTTTGCTTCAATAAATACTTCTTGTTGATGTTTGAACATATTTTGATTGTCCCTGTAATCACTGGTTTTATAAAATTGATGGATGTTGCATACATCCAACTGATGAACCTTGAGGTTTCTTAAGTTTTCTGTTTTTGATTTTCTTGTATGCTGTTGCTTGCTGCAGACTTGATTCACGTCTTCTCCTCTGTTCCAAGGCACCTCAACTTCATTGATCACACCAGTGACCTTGGATGGAAAGAGTAAGTTCTATCTGAACATTTAAGTAACTTCATTACACAAAGCTGGTTTATAGTTTCATCAATATATTGTTGCAGGTCTCAGAGAGTGCAGCCAGTTATAGTAGATGCTGGAATATACTTGGCAGGGAGGAATCAGTTCTTTCAAGCCACTGAGAAACGGGCTACTCCTGATGGTTTCAAATTTTTTACAGGCATTGTCTCTTACCTTGCACGCTATTTTTCTCTGGTTTTATTCATGAAAAAGTTCTTTGACTCATATATATATTTTCTTTCTTGCAGGTTCTCCATGGGTCATTCTAAACCGACGGTTTATAGAGTATTGTATTTTTGGTTGGGAGAATCTCCCTCGAACACTCCTCATGTACTTCACAAACGTGATGCTTCCTCTGGAGGGGTATTTCCACTCGGTTGTGTGCAACTCAGACTTCCGTAATTCCACAGTGAACAACGACTTACGGTATGTGATGTGGGATGATCCACCTAAGATGGAACCTCATTTCCTTAATGTTACACATTACGATGAGATTGTGGGAAGTGGAGTGCCTTTTGCTCGGAAGTTCCGGGAGAATGAACCACTATTGGACAAGATTGATGATAAAATACTTCGACGTTGGTGGCACAGACCTGTTCCTGGTGCCTGGTGCACAGGCAGGAGGAGGTGGTTCAGTGATCCATGTTCCCAGTGGAGCAATGTTAACATTGTAAGACCTGGCCCTCAAGCTGAGAAATTCCGCAGATATATGGATCAGATTTTAGAAGAATCAAAGTCAGGCAACAACTCTTGCACACAATAGCAGCACGGAAACATGACGCTTCACTTGATACTGTGGAATTGTTGAGCTTTCCTCATTTTGAGCAGAGGAGCTCTCCATGTTTCTGGAACTTGAGCACATCCGCGTCTGGAGCAAGCATTTTTGCACCTGAGTTACGAGCACAGGGCCAAGGTGGGAGATGGGTTTATTCTTTCCAGATTTTTTGGTTACTGTCATGGCTTCATGGCCTCGCTGCATGCTATTGTAAATGGAAGCCTGACTGCTTACGGTGGGAAGCAAATAGGCATTGTAATTAGTAGTGATCAGTTGAATGGCTGCCTTTTGTTTATAGAACTGATGGAATTCTTGGTGCTTCCATACAGAATTGAAAACGGTGAAGAATGGGGAATGTTGTCGTGGATTGTTGCTGTTGTGGCTAATATAATGCTTACAGATTCTTTTATTCCTGTAGGCGATTCTCGTGTGCCCTTCTCATGTTCGTTCCTCTGTTGTGCACAAAATAAATCTTGTCTCTTGCAATTGCACAATGCCAATATTAGTGAGCTAACTGGATGTAAGTATCCTAATGCGCCCTGTTTAGGATGCGTCTGAATGTGGTGAATTGAGAGAAAATCTGGTGAAATATTACTACATTTAAGGGGACATAGCAGGGATCGAAGTGCACTGCGTCTTAGGACGGCTTCCAGTCAGATCTCCCAAACAAGCACAAGCACAGTTAAACTTGGAACCCCTGGAATCCAAGTGCATTGAGGCTAGTCAAGGACGACTTGTCGACTTCCAGTCAGATCTCCCAAACAAGCACAATCACAGTTAAACTGGTATCCGAGTGCACTGAGGCTGGTCAAGGACGGCTTCCAATCAGGATTCCCTAAGAAGCAAAATTACTTGAAATAAGGTAGAACGAGTAACATGTCGCAGCAGGCTATATATAATGTTCATAGATTTATAAGCTGCATAAACCGAAGTTCAATTTTAAGTCTGTCTATCTGTCTAGAATGCAAACGTCGCTCACGAATTTGAAAAGCAACGGATTGAGATATAAAAGACACGGATGTCAGAAGGACTTCATTTCAGTTCGATGAACACCGGGACGTCCTCAGGAGCAGCGTCCCAGATGGCGTCCGGCACGAACAGGAACGCGCTCGGCTTGTACTCCTTGGTCAGCCGCTCGACGCCCTTGGCCTGACCGGACAGCGACAGCACGCCGGCCTCGCCGACCACCTCGATCCTGTACTTGAATTCCACCTCGTTGAACGCCCCGTCCACGAGGTGGATCACCGACAGCGTGCGCCCGGACGGCACGCCCCTGCCGACAACGAGCAGGAACTCCGCCGTCCCTCCGTTGCAGAGGCGGACCACCCGGGCCGTCTCGCCGCCGCGCAGCTTGAGCGCGGTGAGGCAGCCCGGCGTGACGCGGGTGCGCCGCACCGCCGCGTGGTCCAGCGCGACGTGGTCGCGCAGGGACGCCCCGCCGTAGCCGCCGGGGCAGCCGGCGATGGGGCAGTGGCACGGGGCGTGGGCGCACGACGCGACGTGGTCCTTCTTCTCCGCGTACGGGATCATCTCGGTGCAGCCGTGCTGCCGGAACAGGCAGGGCACGGAAAGGCCGTCGAGGACGCGCTCCATGGCGCGGCAGCGTGTGGCGGTCTCCGGCTCACGGCACATCATGCACTCGGACTCGGAGTCGGAGTCGTCCATGGCCTCGTCGGTGCAGCACTCCGAGCACGAGATGTGGCCTTTGGTGCACTGCATGGTGACCAAACAGAAACAAAACAAAGGAAGAAATTAGGAGAGTGTCAGTGTCTGAGACACAAGAATGCATCATCCCTGCATGATGGGTTTATGGTTTTACAGCATGCAACTCATTTTTTTAGTTTTGGGAAAATTCTTATGCTAACATGTTAATAACCCTTCCATCATGATAACAATTCATCGCTGGTAAAAAAAGGAAATTAACAGAGTGATAGATTATCTCAACTGGGTGGCAAACATTGCGGCTGTCAGGTCATAGTCCTAGCAGAGTGTTAGAAGTCACAACCTACTTTTTGGCGAATTATAGAATAATGCAAACCCAGTTGTACATAACCAGATGGATGATGCAAACCCAGTTGTACTTAACCAGATGGATGGGACAATATCAACTACAGATGGATGATAAAAGGCTGAGAATTCAACCAGTTGTACTTAACAAGAAGATGCTAACTGATGGTGAACCTAGCAGCATTGATATCGTTAATGATATTTCAGACAACAAACCAAACAATATGCCAAGAGAAGAAATAGAGAATTAATAAACACCTGAAAATTCTCCAAACCCATGTCGCGCACACACACACACACACACACACACACACACACACACACACACACACACACACACCATGATATATCGATTCTACGGTCGCATACATACCTGGAACAGAGGTGGGACCAGTGGCCCGAAGCAAACGCCACACTCCAGCAGCTCAGCGTCGATGGCGACGGTGATCTTCTCCGGGGCTCCTCCATGCCGGTTCGTCGCAGCCACGTTATCAGCTTTCGCCGGTGGAGGCCTTTTCGTACACCCCAACGACAACGATTTTTGTGAAGGCCACCATCTCCCCGACATTGCCGCCCCGTAAGGCCTCTTCGCAGCCATCCTTGTACACTCTGCTCAAAGTAATAGGCACACTGTTACCCCTTTAAACATGATCAGCATAAAGTAATATAGATTGTCGACAATGTAGATAACATTATTTTCTCCGAAGTATGAATGTATAATTAAGTATTTGCAGCACAAAAATATTATAATCTCATTGCATGAAGGAAAACGATTAGGAAAAAATGCTTAATAGATCTATCCTTTCTATACCAGCTGTATTTTGTGATCCTTTATAACATCAAGTCGATCATCAATAAGACTATTAGTCTGGGTCTAATGCAATATTCTCATTTTTTAAAAGAAAAAAAATCAGTAATAGGAATATTAGTTACATATGAAGTCTACTGCAATCTGTTTCTCATACAGTCTCTTCAGCATACGTTTATTCGTGATTATCCTTCAATGATTAATCCAATTTGCATATTAGCATCGGCAGGGTCTACAAGGAATCGAATTGAAATGAATCAAGAAATACAAAAATCAAGGAAGTCTTACGTTGCCTCAGTTAGCACGGAGTAAACTAATAGGAGTGCAGGACAAGGACTACAGATCAATTCAGAGATCGCTTTGTTCCTGCTGCTCGCCGTGAACGTGCCGGATCGCATGGCGCAGGCGTGCGGTGCGGCGGCGGCGGGGCGCAGGGCTAATCGATGCAATTAGCGTGATCGATCTCAAAACGATGGGGAATGCCGTAAGCTGGCAGGCCTGAATGGATCGAACACTCGACGCATTCGGAACAGTCGAGGAGTATGGTTCGTGGAAGATCGCCGAAACACCTGTGTAAACTCGATCAGATTCAGAATGGGGAAATACGAGACTCACATTGACGGATGGATGATAGAGATTCTAGCACCCAGTTCGTCTCCGGGAATGGAAGGCGTCGGCCTGCGATCTGTTCATCGATGGAGTGTATCTGTTTCTCTTTGCCGTAACCTACTTGGTGTGTATCGGAGATCAACAGACTGCGACGACGAGATTTATATAGATTTTGGGTGAAGACGGGCTGCAGTCATAGCGTTGGTTTTTTTTTTTTAAAGATTACACAGTACAACTCAGACACTCACAACGCACGCACACTCACCCCTATGAACACACGTACGCAAACCCTACCCCTATGAACATCTTCAAAGACTGAGCCGGCAAATCTAGAGATACGAAGTCACCACTGGCGCCTCGCTGTCGACGGGAGCGTCGCCTACCACTGAAAGCATAAATGCCGTTAAATCCTTGAAAATTCGCTCCCACGGGGAGTCGAACCCAGGACCTGAAAGGTGTTACTCAGATGCCTTAACCACTAGGTCAAGACCCCTTTCACAGTCATAGCGTTCGTGGCTAGGAAGGGTTAGCTGGAGGTGCGAATGGGCCGGCGTTTTCAACAATCTCGGCCCATCCGAAGAAGGTGATTGCTACCGCACCGGTCTTATTTTGTGTTTTTTTTATAAGGAAAAGTCTAACCGGCTTACTGGTAACTGGCTCGGTCGAGCCAGCAACCACTATGCGCAGAGGCCGCCGTCGGTAGTGGGGACCCGAGAATCTCTTACCGCACAGGGTTTGTACCCCCGACTCTCCTCTTCTCTCCTCCGACCATAGATAATGGCGGTAGGCCGGCTCGGTGGCGGGTTACGGGCGGCGGGCAGCGCGGCGCAGGTGCCGCCAGCCGCGACGGTGGAGGAGGGCGGTGGGAAGGGCTAGGATGGGAGAGCCACGCCGGAGTGGTTAGCGGCGGGCGGGGCGAGTGGGCCGGCGCGGCGTGGTGCCGTCGGCCGCCTGAGGAGGTTGCGGACGGGGGCAGGAAGGGCCGGCGGGCAGCGATAACGTCGGGAGGCGGCGGAGCTACTGGGGGCGGTGGTTGGGTCGGTGAGGGTGGAGGTTGGCCCGAGGAAGAAGACGCTCGCAAAAAATTAGTGAAACCTAATTCAATTGACAAATACATATATTACAACTCAATCTAAAAGCTCATGGATCACCGACTACAATGTTATTCATAACAACCAAATCAAATCGAGCCCAACCTAACAAACTGTCAGATCAACAAATATGCACTGCAACATACTAATTAAGCAACCACTCAATGAAATCAAACACATTTTCATCCAAACCCTAATGCTAGGGTTAGTGACAAATCCGAGTGAAATAAACAATTCTATGGGACAAAAATTCATGGAGGTGGGAGAGGTTACCTTAGGGGAACTGATTGCTCCAGCAAAAATTGCTTCAAATTATCGGGTTTTGGAGAATTTGGAGGAGGGGGTGAGATTGGGGAGAGAGAGGGGCGCTCCTCTGTTATGTTCTTCCTGCGAGTGACCAAGTGGAGGGAGGGAAGGGATAAGGAAAGTCGGGCCATTTTGTCAGCTAAGGGGTGGGCGGCGCCAACAGGTTCGCCGCCCACCATTGCCAACTCAACAAACTATTCACGTGTCTGTGTGATGATGTGGCATCTCTCACTAACGGACACTGAGCGCCATTGGGTCTGGCGCCTAGAAAAGGGTTGATTTATGCACACATTTTTTCAAAGGTGTATATGTGAATATTTTTTTCTAGAGGGACCGGTTATAAAAGTTTTGATTAATTTCCTTTCAGAGGTCTACAGAGTTGGAAATGATTTTGAAAATAGAGCTCTATCAGGTGAGGGGTCTCGCAACTGCACCCAGCCATTTAATATGGAGAGGTGGTGGTGTGTGTGTCATGCACTCATGCTGCAGCACAACTACGAGGGCGCCACCGATCGCTATAGGTGGGGGAGAGCGAGAGTATTAGCGTTTCAACGTTTTAGAAATGGGGGTTGCTTTGTCCAACGAGCAAGATTTAGGGTATTTGTGGGCAGGAGCTATGAGCCAAGGGTGGCAACGCTGTAGCTGCAGGGCGCAGAAGGGCGGCGTAGACGACGAGGGCGTTACATAGAGATGTTAACAATGGACAAACGTTAACAATATATGGACGAGTAGGGGTGGGCATTCAGTCATACCTATGTTTCGGTTCAGGTTTTTTTTTTTTTGGTCTTTTCAATTTTGGTTATCTAGAATTTGCTACCCAAAATGACAAAGAAAAAAATTAGATACCCGACAACTTTAGATACCTTAATTTCGGTTCGGTCTTCGGTTATATCCAAACTACCTAATATTAGCACTTTGTATGCGTGGAAGTTTACTAATAGGTTATGTTGATGAACTTTTTACTATCTACACACCGTTTGTATGGTGATGTCTTATTTGGCCTATGGAGTAGACGGAGTCTTTAGTTGCGCTTTGTAATAATAAACGGCTAAATAGATCAAGTGATGTAGAGGCTGGGATGTTTTCATTTGCTTGATGAAATAAAACTTCCCTTTATCTAAAAAAAAACATAATATTAGCTCTAATTTCAGAAAAAAATAAAATCAACTTGACAATACGCAAGATATACTATGCATCAACTCAGATAATGAGCTATCATCATATGATAGAGGAAAAAAGGAATATGATGAATGAGTAACAAAGGATGCTACAGTTTGGCCATTGTACTCATGAACTTGTCTAGTTGTTTCAATACGGCCATTGTCTACAATTCAAAAATGAGAAGAAGAGAAAAACGCAGTCGAAATGTCTACATGGTGCTTTACAATAACATATCAGAAGTAATGCTTCTTCTTCAGGAATAGATACAGCCAAACAGAAGGGAGGACATCAAACACGATGTTCAGGTAATATATAGGATGCCTACTCAGTGAGATATGAGAAGATCTTTTTTTTTTAATGGAAATATGGCAGGTGCTCTGCCCTTTCATTAGAGCAGGAGAAAAATACATGAAAATAAGAAAAGTTCACAACCTGCTACCAAGTCTTTGAAAAGCTACAAGGCAGTCCAGTCTGCCTCAAGGAGAAGATCTTAATTACAAGAACTTGGGATCATGTCCAGCAAAAAATAACGTAAGCAAAGGAATCTAAAGAACGAGCTGGTAATATAATGGAGCGTTCGACATGAGAGAAGGATGATTCCATCCACAGGTCCATACCTGTATAAGAGGCGATTTCAACGGACCGAAACAAACACCGCACTCCAGCAGCTTGGGGTCGATGGCGACGGTGATCTTCCCCCTGTCCTCATGCCGGCTTGGCGCAGTCGCTGCCTCATCTTCAGATCTGAGCTTCTTCACGTTACGATGCTGATGCGCTGGTATCTGCCAGGCACCCCTCTTACGAGCGTACTGCATGGTTGCTACGTCCCTGCTGAAGCCAAACCGAACATATAAATCCAAACGAGCAATGATACTCTGCCAATTGCCAGACGAGGATCAGCAGTATATATACTCATTTTTGGGACCGATAAAAAAAAATATATACTGTACTCCAAGATTCATCCTGTTTATGTCGTATGTGTTAATTAAACCGCATGAATCAGTTTGCATGCTTCTAATTTTCAGAAACTGTGGGTGCACATGCAGCTTAATATTTCTCCCCCAACCCAATCAAGTGAATCAAAGAGTGTGTGCGGTACGGTAATGTGTTAAGTTACATGCACCAACCAATTCACCCAAAAGCCTAAGCTGATAGGGAAAGGTGGACAATTCACTCATGGTTCAACACTCCCCCTCACGTGCAGCTCTCGTGGGCGCAAACGTGGAAATAGGAGCGGCGCAGCGGAATATGCGGTCACCAGGACTTGAACTCACGACCTCTGGCTCGATACCATGTTAAGTTGCATGCACCAACCAATTCACCCAAAAGCCTAAGCTGATAGGGAAAGGTGGACCATTCACTCATGGTTCAACATAATGTCCTGGCCTGTTAGTAAGTTTCGATGATAAATCAAATCAAACAAATTCATCTTCATCATGCATGTGAAGGATCCGCCATGAAATTTTTTCATAATAGTATGTTCGCATTTGTTTGCTTCTTGAAATGTAATGATTCAAGATAAAACACTCTAATTTGTGGTTTACGATACAGAACCACAAGTCATGAATTACCGCACACTACTTATCTAGTGGCAGATACTAGGATAACACGTAACTATCGTCATGGATTTTTGCAAAATGCAGTTCAACAGGCCATATTTTCTTACAAACACACCAGTGCCACGAGGGTAATCCAAAACCGATAACGAATGAACGAACCTCTACGATTCGATGGCTGGATATATTGCCTTCGATCGGTCGAGGAGAACAGCAGTCTGCGCGGCAGGAAAGTCGTGTGGTAAGTAACGGGGATCGAAACATGAACTTGGGCCCGACGACGATGAGAGACTCACCTGGATGGCCGGCCGGACCGGTGATGGACAACCCAGTTCACCTCGCCAACGGGAATCGACGGACGGCGCCGACCTGTGGCCTGTGGTGTTTGTATTCGTGTAACCTGGCCCTGGCGAATCAGATAAGAGGGGGATCAAGCGACTGCGAGATGGTAGGGGCCTGGTTTATATAAGCCTGGGCGAGAACGGGATGGATGGGTTGGGATTCTGCACCAACGTGGCCCGACGAATCCGGCACGTACAAATCATGCTCTGTTTTTTCTTCTCCCTGCTCATACGGTCATAGTACCTGCGTTCTAATTCACAACGGTTCGATTCTGCACATACGGGCTTAAGCAGTCCAACGGGCTTTTGATCTGCAACAACAAGAACGGCGATGTGGTCTTGGTTCTATGTGGTTAGGCCCTAGTCAGTCAGGCCTGTTAGTTGATACTGGTACTCTCTTTTTTCTTTGCGAGAAATAATATACTGGTGTCTTTTGGATGGATATGCAATTCAGGTGGCTGTGAAAAGTACTATCACTTTTCTTTTCTCAAAAAAAAGGGTAAATTAGTTTCCTGTCGAGCATTGCTATACGATCCTTTGATTCTTCAGGTCACAATTTACCTCAGCGGTAAAAGCAAAGAATTTTGTGGCCAAGTAATCAAGAGTCAAGGTTCTGTTTCTGTTTCACAAACCAAAGATTCTTGCAGAACCTGTGCCCGAGCAGTTCGAACCAAGCAAAAGTGACAAATGCGAGTGGCAGTGGAGCAGGACAGTGTACTGTGTACAGCAGAAAAACGTGGCCTGAACTGGTAGTAGTACTCATATATAATCAGTGTGTGCAGTGAATACTGCCTCCTCTTGTTCACCAGCCATACCAACATACTCCAAGCCAGCCACTGAACCACAGCATTTTTTCTCTTTCCCCCAAGAATTCTTCTTGATCACCGGCTATGATGACCTGCTCAACTTGCTGATCCCGCC
Organism: Eragrostis nindensis; assembly: GCA_012490785.1. Lineage (NCBI taxonomy): Eukaryota > Viridiplantae > Streptophyta > Magnoliopsida > Poales > Poaceae > Eragrostis > Eragrostis nindensis. The sequence continues at coordinate 3,761,357 of JAAXCT010000001.1, read as the reverse complement.
AGATCCATGGCTTCCTCGTCCGTTCTTGCGGGGAAATTGAGCTTTGCCTTTTATCCCCAAAAAATAAAGAGCCTTAAAAATTTGAGCTTTGCGCAGTGCGATATCGGACACCTGGCTTGCGGCACCTGCCGCGCTCGGCTCGCCACCAACCGGGGCCGCGCGTGCGTCCGCGGCGACGGCGCCTACGCGGGCTGCCCGGGGCTGGACCTCTTCTTCCGCGCCGTCAAGGTCCCGTGCCCCTACGACGCGCACTGCTGCCGGCGCCGCGTCGCCTACTTCGACGCCGCCGACCACGCGCGCTGCTGCGCCTGCGCGCCGTGCGCCTGCCCGGAGCCCGGCTGCGCGTTCCTGGGCTCGCCGGCCGCGCTGCTCGGCCACGTCGAGGCCGCGCACGCCCGGCCCGCCACCTCGGTCCGCTACGGCGCGCGGCGGGGCCTCTCCCTGCCGGCGTCGCGGCTCTGGCACGCGCTCGTCGCGGAGGAGGACCGCGCCGTGTTCCTCCTGTCGCTGAGCGAGCTCGGCGCGGGCGCCGTGGTCTCGCTGGTGTGCGTGCGGGCGAGCGCCGGCGCCGCGGCGGCGCAGTACGCGTGCAGGCTCGCGGTGGACCGCCCGAGCGACGACGGCGACGGCATGGTCAGGGTGGCCGTGATGGAGTCGATGGTGACCAGCAGCGCGCTGTCCGGTGGGGGGACGGCGGCGCCGGACCACGGGGTGTTCGTGCACAAGCGGATGCTGTCCGGCGACAGGCTCGACGTCAGCGTACGCATCAACCGGTTCCCGCCTGCCGGAGCTGCCGCTGCTGGCACCACCGGCAAATCCTCGCCCAGGTCACCGCACCAGCCAGAAGCTCCCATCCCAGTTCCAAGCTAGCCGTAATCCTTATCGCGCTGGTGCAGAAGATTCGTGCACCAGCAGTGGATGCAGAAGCCGGATACAAATGCATGTTCGAAGAAAAGCCAAACCATATCGCGCTGTTCTTCTGTTTCTGAAGATTTGAATGGCAACGTTGCCACCTGCGTGTATCCGCTTTGTTGTTTGCGACTTGCGGCAGCTGCCACACCCGGCTTCCCAACAATCAGTGCCGTTCATGTGACCACGTCCGTCGCGGCCGGTGCCTACGACCGCTGCCAGGAGCTAGACGCCGTCCTGCTAGCCGCCGATGCTCCTCAACCATACCACACGCGTGGCCGAGCACAGCCGGCCGGTCTCGTTCCTCTACGGTTACAGAACAACAACGGCAGCGCCAGCCAACGATTCCATGGACCTCGACGACGCGTCAGCGAACTTCTCTTCGTCTTCTTCCTCCTCCTCGGCTGCCATCGGAATGTCCGCGCTCAGAGCACGGCGCCGCGTCTTGCCGGTGAGGGTGCTACAGCTCTCTGAAAACATGCCGAGAGGCGAGACGTTCCGTCGACCTGACGCTCCAACTCGAATTCCAGCGCACAGCCATCGCAGCACGTCCGTAGACCGTAGGTGAAAATGAAATAAAACACAACACGTGATGAAATAGCTACAGAAAGAACCCCTATGGCATCGCATCAGCATTCGAGGGTAGCTCATTGTTCACGCTCTGCGAATTGGTAGTAGATGATCAAGCAGCAGCTGTGAAGCAGAGCAGAGGGATTAACGCGGGAGGCACAGGGACCTCCATGCCGCCGGTCAAGGCGGCCGCGTGCGTTCTCCTCCTGCCTTCCCGTCGTCGCGCGAGGGCGGCGGCGGAGGTCAGCCGATTGCCATTGCCAGACCGCGGTGAGCACAGGAAAGGTCGGGCAGGGGGCGGTCGCTATTCAGGGAGACCACCCGGACGGTATTTCGAATAGCGACCACCCCTGGCTGGGGGCACGCCTAATCCGCGCGCGCGCGCTCGCGGGCGTCCGCGCGCATTCGTTCCGACCATTCCTGACCACGCACGACACCGCGGGCCCCCGCATCCATGACTCGCGTGTTTCGAGCGCCCGCACAAGCCACATCCAAGGAGCCCACTCTGATTCATTCGTGCGCGCAGCTCAGGCATGGCAAAGCCATTTGCCGTGGGGCCCATGAGGCTCAAGCTAAAAGTTTGTGTGCAACTTCCGTTTAAGCATATTTAATTAATTTTTTTAGACTTATGGTGAAACTTACAGTTCTTTATACTTATAATCAACTTTTACTCACACTTATGATAAAACTTACGGTTTCTCAAACTTACAATCAAACTTTTACTCAGCCTTGTGGTGAAACTTACGGTTCCTCAAACTTACAATCAAACTTTTACTCAGCTTTATGGTAAAACTTTCGGTTCCTCAAACTTACAATCAAACTTTTACTCAGCCTTGTGGTGAAACTTACGGTTCCTCAAACTTACAATTAAACTTTTACTCGGCTTTATGGTGAAACTTTCGGTTCCTCAAACTTACAATCAAACTTTTACTTAGCCTTGTGGTGAAACTTACGGTTCCTCAAACTTACAATCAAACTTTTACTCAGCTTTATGGTGAAACTTTCGGTTCCTCAAACTTACAATCAAACTTTTACTCAACCTTATGGTGAAACTTACGGTTCCTCATACAATCAAACTTTTCGTTATAATCAACCTTATATTTCACCTCTTTCTCAAACCTATGAATCAACTTACACAAAATTTTTTCTTCAACTTTGGAGCAGGAAGAAAAAAACATGAGCTCTATTAGTATCATTTATTGTTCCTACTACAAGGTGAAAAAATCAAATCTGGTGCCATGCCAGCATGTGGCACACGCGCATGCAAAAGTCAAGATGTAGGCCACCCCCACTGGCACACAGCCTTCTCCCGCCCCCGCGCCAGGCACCCTCACGCACCATTTTACCAGATGTGGGCCCTTGCCTTTGCACGCACCAGCTGCTCGCGCGAGTGCGCGCGGACGCGAACGCGCACTCGCGCGTGGAACAGGAATTTCGCCTGGCGCCCGCGTCGCTTGTTATTCGGAGCCGTGCCGCGGCTGGATTAACTGCTTCGCGTCTCTTGACATGGCTAACAACGAATCCCTGATCTTTGAAGCAAAGCAGAGCCAGTTTGTATAATTACTGGCGCTTATTGCTTTCATGAACCATATGTTAATCCTGTTTATTATTCGCAATCTGTATGCACAGTCGATTGCCTATTACCAACAACAATTTCATTCACACACCTTTTATTTTCCATCCATTCCTTCCTTATCGGCAATCCAAGCAAGTACGTAAAGCACATGTACAATTGACGCAAAGCAGAGCGCACTGTCCCGGGACACGGCTCAGATTACTGCGTTCCTTCTGCAGTGCCAGGAGCAGCAGCTGCTGACGGAGCTGAAGATACGGTCGGAGTCCCTCGGTGGCGCACCGTCCTTGGGATTCCTCCTCCTCGTCTTCGTCGGCGGCCTTGGAACGTCGGGGCACGTCGCCGCGTCGTGCCGGTGCCCGGCGTCCTCTGAAACTTCATTGGAAGACGATGCGTCCCGAGGATGCAGGTCGAAGTCTGTGGAACCGATAAAACACGTCGAACCATGAGATGCACGACAAGAACACGGCGCAGCAGCACCCGCACAGGATACTCTGTTCGGAAAAGGAAACCCATCAAAGTGTTTTGCAGTACTGAATAACAGACGTGAATCCACAGCCAGAAATTTTGCCAAGCGTGACGACATACGCACAACAGTAAGAAGAAAGTCTTCCCAAAAATAAAAGGGAGCACACACATGACGCAACCACGCCAAATAAAACCGTGCTTTTCTGTACGGAAGAACAGGAGCAGGACGACTGAATAAAACGTACCTTGTGAAGCCCAGGAGGTCCCCGTGGAAGCTGCAAAGTTGCGGAACGATGAAAGGTCGGGGGATGCCACAATCTCGTTCATCTAATTCAACGCAGAACGCAAAACATATTCAGACATCTGAAACAAGAAAGTTGCAGTGTTGTGCTTAATCCAGGCGTGTCTTATACCCAGCTTGGAGAGGCATTCCTCCCCGTCGAGGTGCCCCAGCCAATGTGCGCGACATGCTTCACGTCTGTCGGGCAGCATGAAAGGATGAAACTGACACACTGAATATCTGAAATAGTACGAACTGTACTTGTTCAGCACGATCGCAATTCGGAATGCAGAGATTCATATGTGAAGGTTGTACGTACCGAATATCTGAGAGACGACCCTGAGGCCCTTGAAGATGCCTTTCATCGCCATTGGAGGTGTTGTCAATGCCGTTCCGAGACAAGAAGACAAAGGGAAGAGTGTAAGCAAAGAGATGCAACAGTTTCAAAGGCCTCTCACGTCTGACAAAGATGTATCAACCTGATTGTTTCTTAGCAGAATGAAGCTACGCATGATGATGATGGATTGGTGATACATCCACAAAACGTTCATCTGCATAACTCAAGGGAGTTGTTTGATGATGTTGATGTTCCTCCTTTGTCAGTGAAAGAATTGGAGTAACAAAAGAATTTGTCTTAACCATCATCATATTGTATGGCGTGACTTTCATACAATCCTCGAAGCATGAGCCTCAAGCCAACCAAAAAAAAAACAAATAAATATTTTTCGAGTTGTTCAGGGATCGATATCTTTGTTCTGTTCCAGAATTCGTCGGTGAGAAGATTGGTCGGAAAGACTGGACAGTGGTCTGGCAAGTAATCAGCGAGAACGTGGAACATAGTTTGCACATGTCAGCTTTGCGTTCGAAGTGTTAACCAAGCATAATCTGTATTCAAAGTCTGCTTTATTGATACCACCAAAACAGAGCACGAGATCTTAACATGACAACCACAAGCCATATTACGTCACACGACAAATAACCTGAACCTGAACTCAAACCACCAACCAGATGAAGCATCCGATGACGACGAAGACCTAATTAAACACGACGTAGGGAAAATATAGTACTAGCAGACACGACACTAAACTAGCAAGCGACGCGGCGGCGACTAACTAGAACCCGTGGATCTTGACGTTGTCCTTCCTGGCCATGCCGGCCTTGACGATGAACGCGCCGACGCTCTTGCGGTGGTCGCCCTGCAGCTGTATGATCTTGCCGAGCTCCTCGTCCTCGACGACGATGCCGCTGCAGCAGAGCTCGCGCTTGAGGTCGCGCAGGTTCTTGGCGTAGTTGAAGTCGGCGCAGAGCCCCTGCACCGTGGTCAGCGTCTTGCGGCCGTTGCGCTGCTGCACGCGGAGGTGCACCACGTCCTTGGGCGCCGCCGCGTCCTCGGCGCGCGCCGCGTCGGCGAACGGGTCGAACGAGGACGGCACGTCGCCGAATCCTCCCGCAGTCGCCGCCGTTGGATCGCCGGACATGAACAGATCCTCGCCTTCGAGGTTGTCCTGAGCAGCCGGTGCCGGGCGGGAGAGCAGGTACTTGTCCTTGGACGGCGCGCGGCCCTTGCCCTTGGTGGCGCTCTTGCCGCCCTTCTTCGCAGCCGCGGACTTGGCGACGGCTCCGGCCTCCTCCTCCTCTTCTTCGTCAAAGTCCTGCAGCCCCCACCCCTCCAACGGCTTCGGCTCCGGCGGCGACGCCTTCGCGGCCTTCTAAAACTCTGGCGGCGCCACGGTGCTGGTTGCCAACTTGGACGACGACGACACGGCGGCGGCTTTGCGGGCTCCGGGGACTTTGCGCTCGAGATAGCTGGAGTCTTTGTGTTGGGTTTCGTTGATTGCAATAATTGGGCGTAATAGCCAAAATCGTCCCTGAACTATGCTGTTGGGCTCAATTTGGTCCTTGAACTATGAAAACGTCCAATTTAGTCCCTGAATTATGCTAATCGGGTCAATTGGTCCCTAAACTATAAAAACGTCCAATTTAGTTCCTGAACTATGCTAATCAGTTCACATTCGTCTCCGGTAGCACAAGTGACAGCGAGAAGAAGAAAGGGACGGTGTCAGTACTGTAGCAGTTCCCTATTTTCCTCCATTTTCAAAATTACTTTCAAAATCATATAACAACATGAAAATCTCCAAAAATAAAAGTTACTCATCTTTTCAAGATCTCCAACTTTGCCTTTGGAACCATCTTTAAATTCCAAATATTTTGTACTAATTTGTCCGCAAATCCTCCCGACCAATTGTACTAGGAATCGCGAATAGTAGCCGTAAACCAACGGGCAAAACCACAGTAAATACAGCCGCAGAAGCAGCGAAAACCCGAACAAAAAAAATATTTTCAAAAATATTTGGAATTTAAAGATGGTTCCAAAGGCAAAGTTGGAGATCTTGAAAAGTTGAGTAACTTTTATTTTTGGAGATTTTCATATTGTTATACGATTTTGAAAGTAATTTTGAAAATGGAGGAAAATAGGGAACTACTACAGTATCGACACCGTCCCTTTCTTCTCCTCGCTGTCACTGGTGCTGCCGGGGACGAATGTGAGCCGATTAGCATAGTTCAGGGACTAAATTGGACGTTTTTATAATTCAGGGACCAAATTGACCCGATTAGCATAGTTCAGGGACTAAATTGGACATTTTCATAGTTCAGGGACCAAATTGAGCCCAGTAGCATAGTTCAGGGACGATTTTGGCTATTACGCCAATCATTACTATGGTTGCAGGAGGGCGTGGATTTATAGGTGCGGGTGCGGTTCGTGGAACGGAAGCAGAGTCCGCGTCGGGGGCGGGACGTGGCTGTGCCGGGCTTGACCTCACCTCAGCCGTCCGATTACGCGCGTAGGGCCGCGGATGCGTGTGGAGAGTCCTCGTCCGCATCCGATCCAGGAGAACCAAACTTGGCGGCGGCTACGGCTTCTCAATTCCATGTCGGTTGCATGTGGGTAACGAACGGACAGGGTGTGCCGTGTGCGCAGTTTTTGAAACTGAACAAGATTTCTCCCTACCAGAGCCAGAGGCACAGCACAAATACATGGAAGGTGTGTTCAATTTTCCGGTCCCACATGCCATTGCTGGAGTATAATACGTGCATCAATCAAAAGAGACCAAAGTACAAATCTGTACAAAATTACAATTAAAAAAGGAGAGTGATTGTGATTTGTGACAGCATTCAATCAGGCATCCATATACAACACAGAAATGTGGTAAATCCTCTGAAATATCCACAAGCTTGCAATAAAAGTATCTCTGCATGGCTTGTTTCTAACAAAATCGCCACTAAGGCTGAAAGAGAGAAGCAAAAAACTGAATGAAGAAATTGAAGGTATGCCATTGTGCTGACATGGCTAACTATCTTCTTTGCAAATGAAGATTACACACAACATGGCAACACTGATGTTACAGTGAGTAGATGGAAAACATAGAGCAGGCTAGTCCTAAAGCATTCCCTCTGTTCCTGGGTCCTGATATGATCCGTGAGCAGTGAAGGGCCATGCAGTCATCAGTTCTGAACATTTTTAACCAAACAATGTGCCCTTCTCATCTGAGAAATTTCAGATCAATAGAAGAAAAAAATTGCATTACTTCTGACCTTCTGAATTCTGATAACATAATCTAGCAAATGAAGTATCAGCTATGTTGGTCATTACTCCCGAAGTACAGCCTTTGCAAAATTGGATTTTTTTCACAAGAAAAATATTATTTCGATGTCTCGGATCTATACAGTTCCTGAAATCCGGTATAACACCATGTGTGGATATAACTAGCCAATCTACTTTACTACATCACTGTCTCATTGAACAGGCGGTGCTAAACCGTGTGCTTTCATCATGCAATAGTATTTTGGGGGTACTCTGGCTCCCACTTGCATACAAAGCTCCATGACAGCTGGTGCATGGCCGTAATAATCCCTCCCACTGTCCACAAGAACTGGTGGGTCATGAGGCCGCTGATGCCATACAATCTTTGGAGGAACAAGATCATCCACTTCGGCCTTCTTCCACTTGTGCATCCCTTTCCAGCCCTCAAATTTGAATACTCCACACATCCTGGCCTTGTGCCCTGATGGCCCGATATGCACTTCAGAGCAGTGCTCACAGACTTTGGATGGGTATACCAATAGGAGTTTTGTGACACCCAATCTCAAGCTTTCCCATGCATCCACCGTTCTTTGTCCGATATATCTAAGTTCATCCGGCAAGAAATGAGCAGGTTGTTGGTTGTTGCCTTCAACTGCTGTAGACACTTGCTCACTTTTGAACAGAACCTCGTCAGGTATATCTGCACCAGCCTGATGGCAGAGCTCGAGTACAGCTGGGACACGAGTGAAGTCGAACCTCTGATCATGCTTTATCTCATCCTGAAACATGTTTTTCAGGTGGTACGCCCAAACAGGAACAAGGATGTCATTCAAGTTACCCGGACCCCATTTATGTGGTTGGTTCTTGATCATACGCTTGAAACCATGGCATGTTTTCATTTGATGCGCCATAGCTCCAATGTGAACCTCGGGACAAAACCTACAGCACAAAAACACATAAATTGTTAAACAATTTAAGAAAATTCAGATATATTCAGGGCAAGAACGAGGAAATCGGCATCAAACATAGACATGATGGAGCAAATCATTTGGTATCTTGGTATCACTGGCATTCACTGAGACTATAAAAACCAAATATGGCTATGTGCCTATGCCATCAATATACACACAGTAACAGCACTAACTTGCATGAGTAGTATTTCTTTTTAAGTTTCTTGTGAAATCTTTCTGAATCAAACATTTAATATAAAAGAGAAGCATATCAAGCAAAACAATGAAACTGAATTTATTGTCTTTCTGCATTAAGACAAGAACATATACTAATATCACAGTTCGTGCCCTTACTTGCATGAATGTACAGGAACAAATTTTAGCAGCATGGCGACACCCTCAGTGAGAATCTCCCTAGCCCGGACCACCTCCTCCGCTACTGGGATCATTCGCTTGATTGGGTATTCCTTTGACCGGCTCTTAATCCTCTTGAGAATCATCGGTCGCAGCTGCTTCCAATCAACCCTTGAAGAATAGTAGCGCCTCTGATTCATAACTGAGCCGCACAGCTCCGAGAAAATGTAGCTCCCAACTCTACGCCCCAAAGACGTCATTGCAGCACACAAAACGAACCTGCAAATTCACATTTCGCATAAGTGCAGGAAATAAACGTTGAGTGCAGGCAGGAGACGCGAGGTGCAAGGAAATGGAGCGACCAAAATTTCTCGAATTTATTCTGAATGCTAAAGGAAGACAAGTCATTTGATTAACTGCTTACGATGAGATTCAGATTGAACCAGAAGAACTCACGGGTCAGGGAGGTCGATCTGACGAACCGCCGCTGGACCCGACCCGACCAGAGGCCGCGCGTACGTAGCCACCCGCACCGCTCGTTTGAAGGCGCTGTGGACACGATTCTGCTACCCACGCCGCCCACTCCCTGGATAATGCCAACGAGAGGCGTTGGCGCCGGAGCGCAGGTAAGGGTGCGCCGCCACCAAGGCGCGGCGAGAGGGAAAACACGGGGAAGGGAACCGGAACACGGCTTCCCAGGGTGGCGGCTGAGCCAACGCCGGGCGCAAAGCGATTAGAGGGCGGTGGCGCGGCCGCTCAGGGGAGCCGCCGTGCGGGCGGGGCGGCGCCGGCGGGGTAACGTGCTTGCGGAAGCCAGATCGGTCGGTGAGCGCAAGCGTTGGGCTTAGCCAGTTAGGAGTCAGCGAGTTGGGCCTACTGCTTGCTGGTTTACTTGGGCCTCATGACGGCGTTGATTTGGCCCAATTTCTGAGTCGTCCTCGTGTCAGCTCCTAGATTTAGCCCAACAAGGCCCTGCAATCTGGAACCATCGTGCGGCCAGCATCTCTACACGAACGGCTCAGGTCCAATAACGACTGGGTCATGGAAGGTGGCTTGACCGGAGCCGCGTCCGCCCAGGGCACCGCTCCACGATCGTATCCCTAGTGAACACGTCGCCGTAAACGAGGCGGTGACCGCACCAGATCTCTCCTCGCACCGCCTTACCCAGGCTATATATAGAGAGGCCCCCGCACGGTGCCTTTTCATCGATCGCCTCCGCCTTGTAATCTCGGACGAGCAAATCCTCTTCCGCCTCTAATCGCCTCGTCAAGGTAACTAATCCCCATCGAATCTCCGTAGTTGATCTGATCGCCGAATCCTGCGGGTTCCTTCGATTTTTGTTGCGCTCTTTTGATCTATTAAGGTGTCGTGATACTTTTTTTGCATTAGGCTGTCATGATTTGAGTTCGATCTGTTCGTTGTGCTAGGGTTTCGTCAGATTTTGGGTGCCTAGTTATTGTCTATCTATTCCTTGTGCTAGGGTTTCGTCAGATTTTTTGTGCCTCTAGTCTGTTTTGATAAGATATCTGGGTACAGTTAGGCTTCACGAATCATCCGAATTGGGAGAAAGTCTAGATAAGTTCTGATTTCTAGAATCAGATGCATGTGGAGACCTTTGTAACTCATTTCTTAAGTTCGTGTGCTGTTAAGAATTTCCACGCCCCGTTCTGTTAATTTACATTTTTATATCACCCTCCCATGACAGAATCATCATATTACTTGGGTATTTGGTTAGTGGTAAATTTCTTAACTGATTCTGATTCGATGTTGGAATTAGGAGCTGATCAACACAATCTATTCTGTGTGCCTTCAAGATACAAAACCAAAATGGCAAACATAGGGGCCTACCTGAGGAAGTCAGGGTTCAGCAGCAGCATTCCGTGGAGAGTTGCTGGTGCTTGGTGAGACTGATCTGGCGTCTACAGAAGAAGATGCGGGTGTTCATGATTATCAAATTTTGCCCAATCCAGCCAAGCGGCAACGGCTCAAGCATCATAAGAGCCATCACCAACATTGAGATCCCTCTGTTTCAGGACGAGAAACATGAGACGCCTGTGAGGAAGAAATTTTTTATGTGAAATCAGGGAGAAACGACTTGGCAAACCACCCACGAGGCGATGCGGGGCGGGACTTGGCGGCGGTGGCGGCTGCGCTGAGATGACTCGAGGTGGGGTTGGGCGGGGCGTTGCTCCGCGGAGGAAGCGCTGGTGAAATTTCGTGGCCGCTGGTCGTCCGGATCCTCCGCCTGCGACGCCGGCCCTTGCTCCCGCCGCGGCGACCAGAGGATGAAGGCACGAACTCGGTCGCGGGGAAGACAGAAATGAAGAAGGTGGCGGCGGGTGCCACCGTGGTGGGCTAGGGTTTGGGGAGGGGGCGGAGGATGGGGTGGGAGCGTGTGGAGAAGGGAAAGGGCAGGGGAGAGAGCCGTGATTGGGAAGCGAAGAGGCAACGTGGCGTTTCCGCGTGGGCGGCGACGTGTTAGACGAAGGGGCTGACGGATTACGTAGGGGCGTTTTCCCACGGCAAGAAGGATGGATGAGAAGCGCGGCAACATGAAGTAGAAATTGGGCCAAATCAATGTCGTCGTGAGGCCGAAGTAAACTAGCAAGCAGTAGGCCTAACTCGTTGACCTCTAACTGGCTAAGCCCAACTCCTACCCTCACCGACCGATTCAGCTTCCGCAAGCACGAGACCCCGCCGGCGTCGTCCTGCCCGCACGGCAGCTCTTCTGAGCGGCCGTGCCGCCGCCCTCTAATCGCTTTGCGCCCGACGTCGCCTCAGCCACCATCCTGGGAAGCCGCGTTCCGGTTCTTTTCCTCGTGTTTTCCCTCTCGCCGTGCCTCGGTGGCGGCGCACCTTTGGCTGCGCTCCGGCGCCAACGCCTCTCGTTGGCGTTATCCAGGGAGTGGGCGGTGTGGGTAGCAGAATCGTGTCCACGGCGCCTTCAAATGAGCGGTGCGGGTGGCTACGTACGCGCGGCCTCTGGTCGGGTCAGGGCCAGCGGCGGTTCGTCAGATCGACCTCTCTGACCCCGTGAGTTCTTCTGGTTCAATCTGAATCTCATCGTAAGCAGTTAATCAAATGCCTGATGCAGAAGCTTCTTCTTCTCAGATGTGTTTCTCATGGCGGACAACAGTCATCCTCGTATCAGCTCCTAGATTTAGCCCAACAAAGCCCTGCAATCTGGAACCATCGTGCGGCCAGCATCTCTACACGAACGGCTCAGGTCCAATAGCCACTGGGTCACGGAAGGTGGCTTGACCGGAGCCGCGTCTGCCCAGGGCACCGCTCCGCGATCGTATCCCCACTGAACACGTCGTCGTAAACGAGGCGGTGACCGTACCAGATCTCTCCTCGCACCGCCTTACCCAGGCTATCTCTCCACTAATAAATTGCGAATTGGTCGTCTACCCCGTCTTATTCTGCCCCTGAAAAACCGTATTCCGCTCCCAGCGATTCAAATCCCGCCCCCTACATCCCACGCGCGCCTGTCATTCGAAATTTGCGCTGTGACCCCGAGGACTCGCCCCCACCATGCCGCCAACCTCCCGAGATCCGCTCCCCCGCCTCCGCAAGTCGCCCAATGATCCCCTCCACGCCTTCCCAACCCCTAGGCGCTGCCGCCGCCTCTCCCTTTGGCGCTGCCGCCGCCTTCGCCGCGTACGATGAGGGCCTGCTCGGGCATTGGGGAGCCGGCCGGCATGCGGGGAAGAAGAAGGCTTTGGTGGCCGTAGGTGCCCTCCTCGGCTCCAACCCCGTCGTCGCCTTGGGCCCAGATGACCGTGCTCCACGGCAGGAGCAGCGCCCCCAACAACCTCGTCATCGCTGTGGCCGAGCACGCCATGGAAGATGCGGTCCTCCACACTGAACAGGTGAGCGATCCATAATCCCAGAACCCTTTCTGATTTTCCGATTCATGATGGCGGTGGGCAGGTGTTCCCGTGGAATGTTAATGCTTCAACGGCTGATTTAGTTGGTGTCTGGTTGTGCTTGATTGAGTGGTCGGTCTAATTTAGATTGGGGGGAATATTTGTGCATAGTAAATGTGAGCTCCAGTTCTGAACCATCCTTTGAACAAGCAAGCTCTCCTGCATGATTGTATGCTCGCAGTCCAGCGTGATCGTTGACGGATGAAAAAATCATTTGCTGATGATCCAAAATAGCAAACTTCAAGTCATTAGGTTTTGAGATCCTATTAAACCTGTACTTAAATTGCCTAATAAAACTGTGCGCTTTGAGACCAATAGATTATATTCAGTGTTTCTTTAATTATTTTTTTAAGGGACATGGGAAAATTTCATAACTGCAATGTCGCCTTTTTATCAGGCTTTAGCATGCTCAATCAACCATGGAGTAGGGAGGCAGAGCCAGAAGTATCTTCATATCTTGTTGTTGGTTTGCTGGGCAGTGAGCACTCAGAATGAGAAGATGCGACAAGGAATTTATTGACCAATTGATCAGGTATGCAGCATGCCTTTCACAGCCGGTTTGTTGTTTTGGTCTTGTTCCTTTCGAATTTTTTCTTCATGAGTTCTAATTCTGACAACCCAGTTTAAATTTTGTTTTAAACAGGAAACCATCCATTTTTGATATCCAGTACTACTGCTTCAATAAGTAGACAGTATTTGCATTTTTCATGCCTTTTACCATACCCATCTATTTCACAAACTAAGTTCTGAATTTTGATGAGCTTTCTAGAATGCAGTAATGTAGGATACTAGGACACATCCATCTGTTTTAGCACATATTCCATGCTTACTTTGATTTATCGCCTTGATTGATGTTAGCATAATATTAACTACGATCTTGTCTGTCTTTTGACTAATATAAAAATGTTCAAATTTCAATGCATGGATGTCCACAGTCTTATCATGTTCTTTAACTATACTTGTCCTTAAAATTTAAGGTGAGCTACATCACAATAGGCTTGTGCTGATGTCTCTGTAAAGTAACTAGGCTTTGTGTTTATAATTACTTTGAATCTTCAAATTCAAAATTTTCTGTTGCCTGTTTGATCATACTGTTCGAATGTTAACACTTATCTCGTGCCTAATTTTGTTTGGTTTACGCTAATTAAATAGGAGAGATTATTTTCCAATTTGCTGGCCCCATGCTTTGCATTAGGCATGAGCCCTGAGCTGCTTGTGATCCTGTTTAGGATCATGGAGCAGAGGATGTAATCCATCAAAAAAGAAGAGTGCCCATCTCCAGATTTGCTTGGATTATTTTATAACTATCCTCTTGAATTGATTGGTGTCCATAATAAAGGTATGAGTTTGCAGATGAACATGCTCCTGGAAATGTCTACATAAACAGGAGAACCACATATATATATCATTCATTTCAGCTCGATGAACACCTCGGTGTCCTCAGGAGCTGCGTCCCAGATGGCTTTCGGGACGAAGAGGAACGCGTTCGCCTGGTACGGCTTCTGCAGGCGCTGGACGCCCTCGGCCCGATCGGTCAGCGAGAGCACGCTGGCCTCGCCGGCGACCTGGATCGTGTACTCGAAATCCTCCTCATCGGACAGCTCTCCTGCGAGATGGATCATGGATAGCGTGCGCCCTAACGGCGCGTCACGGCCCACGACGAGCAGGAACGGTGCGCTGCCGTCGCCGAGCCAGAGCACCCTGGCAGCCTCGCCGCCGCGCATCTCCAGCGCGGCGAGGAAGCCCCGCATGACATGGGTGCGCCGCACGTCCTGGTGGTCCAGCTCGACGTGGGCGAGCAGGGACCGCCGTTGTTGTAGCCGTTGCAGCCGGCGATGGGCCAGTGGCATGGGGCGTGGGCGCACGACGCGGCGTGGTCGTGCTTCTCTGCGTACGGGATGATTTCGGTGCAGCTGTTCTGCCGGAACGCGCAGGGCACGGACAGTCCGTCGAGGACGTGCTCCATGGCGCGGCAGCCGGTTACGGTTTCTGGCTCACGTCACATCAGGCACTCGTGGTGCATAGCCCCAAAGGTGCAGCACTCGGAACATGAGACGTGGTCTTTGGTGCACTGCATTGAAACCAAAACGAGAAGAAACAGCCAAACAGAAGGGAGGACATCAAACATGATAGGATTAACTATGAAAAATACGCAGAAGCCCTGGTAGGTTGGTAACACATTGTTCAGGTAATATTTAGGATACTTATTCAATAAGAAGATCTTAATTACAAGAACTTGGGATCATGTCAAGCCAAAAAAAAAACCGTAAGCAAAGGAATCTAAAGAACGAGCTGGTAATATAATGCAGCGTTCAACATGAGAGATGGATGTGATTCCACAGGTCCATACCTGAATAAGAGGCGATTTCAACGGACCGGAACAAACCCCGCACTCCAGCAGCTTGGGGTCGATGGCGACGGCGATCTTCTCCCCATCCTCGTGCCGGCTTGGCGCGGCCGCTATCTCATCTTCAGCTCTTAGCTTCTTCACATTACGATGCTGATGCGTTGGTATCTGCCAGGCACCCCTCTTACGAGCATACTGCATGGTTGCTTACGTCCCTGCTGAAGCCGCACCGAACACATAAATCCAAACAAGTAGTAATACTCTGCCAATTCCATATGAATGTCACACACACACACACACACACTTACTTTTTGTACCGATTTAAAAATGATACTCCAAGATTCAAGTTGTTTATATGTGTTAATTAAACCGCATGTCTTCGCAAAAAAAAAACCGCATGAATCAGTTTGCATGCTTCTAATCTTCAGAAACTTTGGGTGCACATGCAGCTTTAATATTTCTCCCCCAACCCAATCAAGTGAATCAAAGAGTGTGTGCGGTACCGTAATGTCCTGGCCGGTTAGTAAGTTTCGATGATAAATCAAATCAAACGAAATTCATCTTCATCATGCATGTGAAGGATCCGCCATGAAAACTTTTCATAATAGTATTTTCGCATTTGTTTGTTTTTTGACGAAAATTTCGCATTTGTTTGCTTCTTGAAATGGAATGGTTCAAGTTAAAACACTCTAATTCGTGGTTTACGATACAGAACCACAAACCCTGAATTACCGCACACACTTATCTAGTGACAGATCTTGAATCCCTAGAATATCACGTAACTATCGTCATGGATTTTTGCAAAATGCAGTTTAACAGGCCATGTTTTCTTCCAAACACACCACACCAGTGCCACAAGAGTAATCCAAAACCGACAATGAAGCTCTACGATTCGAAGCTGGATATTGCCTTCGATCGGTCGAGGAGAACAGCAGCCTGCGCAGCAGGAAGGTCGTGGTAACGGGGATCGAAACATGAACTTGGACCCGACGATGATGAGAGAGACTCACCTGGACGGCCGGCCGGATCGGTGATCGATAATCCAGTTCGCCTCGCCGAAGGGAATCGACGGACGGCGCCGACCTGCGGCCTATGGTGTTTCTATTCGTCATTCGTGTAACCTGGGCGAATCAGATTTCAGGGATGAAGCGACAGTGAGATGGTAGGGGTTTATATAAGCCTGGGCGAGAACGGGATGGATGGGCTGGGATTCTGCTCCAACGTGGCCCGACGAATCCGGCACGTACAAATCATGTTCCGTTTTCTTCTCCCCCTGCTCATACGGCTATAGTACCTCTGTTCAAATTCACAACGGTTCGATTTCTGCACATACGGGCTTAAGGCTTAAGCAGTCCAACGGGTTTAAGGCTTAAGTAGTCCAACGGGCTTTTGATCTGCAACAACAAGAAGTCAGTCAGGCCTGTCAGTTGATATTGGTGGTAGTCTCTTTTTCCTTTGAGGTGGTGTTTGGCAAATGGAAAATGAGGGGTGGGTTTAGGATTGGGAAATGATCCTTAAAAGAATGAAGGGTTGAGATTTAATATAACGGATAAATGAAGAGTTCGGATTTTCCATCACATTTCCTTTTCCCAATCCCAATCCCCATTTCCCAATATCCAAACACCACCTCAGAAATAGCATACTGGTATCTTTTGGATGGATATGCTCATCTGCAATTCTGGTGGCTGTAAAAAGTAGTCTAACTTTTCTTTTCTCTAAAAAAAAGGTAAATTAGTTTCCTGTCGAGCATTGCTATATGATTCTTTGATTCTTCAGGTCACAATTTACCTCAGCGGTAAAAGCAAAGAATTTTGCGGCCAAGTAATCAAGAGTCAAGGTTCTGTTTTTGTTTCACAAACCAAAGATTCTTGTACGGTTGTGCCCGAGCAGTTCGAACACAAGTACTAGTAAAACTGACCGGAGAAAAGACAAATTCGAGTGGCAGTGGAGCAGGACAGTGAACAGCCGAAAAACGTGTTCAGACCTGGTAGCACTAATCAGTGTGTGCAGTGAATACTGCCTCCTCTTGTTCACCAGCCATACCAACATACAGCCAGCTAGGCCAGCCACTGAGCCACAGATTCTCTCTCTTTCCCCCAAGAATTCTTCTTGATCACCGGGGATGATGACGGCGCTCCCGGCGGCGGTAGAGGTTGCTGGAGTGGAGGCGAAAAGTGGGGGAGCAGGAGCCGGTGGCGCCATGGAGCTGAGCAAGGTGAAGGGAGGGAGCTACACTTGCAGCGAAGAGGAGATCACCGTGAGGGTCGACCTGGCCGTGCTGCACTGCCCCCTCTGCGCCCTCCCCTTGAAGCCTCCCGTCTTCCAGGTCTGTCCTGCCTGCTCAACTTGCTGATCCCGCCAGATCCATGGCTTCTTCGTCCATTCTTGCGGGGAAATTGATCTTTGCGGAGAAATGCTTAAAAAAATTGAGCTTTGCGCAGTGCGAGATCGGACACCTGGTATGCGGCACCTGCCGCGCTCGGCTCTCCACCAACCGGTGCCGCGCGTGCGTCCGCGGCGACGGCGCCTACGCGCGCTGCCGGGGTCTGGACCTCTTCTTCCGCGCCGTCAAGGTCCCGTGCCCCTACGACGCGCACGGCTGCCGGCGCCGCGTCGCCTACTTCGACGCCGCCGACCACGCGCGCGGCTGCCCCTGCGCGCCGTGCGCCTGCCCGGAGCCCGGCTGCGCGTTCCTGGGCTCGCCGGCCGCGCTGCTCGGCCACGTCGAGGCCGCGCACGCCCGGCCCGCCACCTCGGTCCGCTACGGCGCGGCGCGGGGCATCTCCCTGCCGGTGTCGCGGCGCTGGCACGCGCTCGTCGCGGAGGAGGACCGCGCCGTGTTCCTCCTGTCGCTGAGCGAGCTCGCCGCGGGCGCGGCAGCGGGCGCCGTGGTCTCGCTGTTGTGCGTGCGTGCCAGCTCCGGCCCCGCGGCGGCGCAGTACGCGTGCAGGCTCGCGGTGGACCGCCCGAGCGACGACGGCGACGGCATGGTCAGGGCGGCCGTGATGGAGGCGAAGGTGACCAGCAGCGCGCTGTCCGGTGGGGGGACGGCGGCGGCGCCGGACCACGGGGTGTTCGTGCACCAGCGGATGCTGTCCGGCGACGCGCTCGCCGTCAGCGTACGCATCAACCGCCTCCCGCCTGCCGGAACTGCTGCTGCCGACTCCACCGGCAAATCCTCGCCCAGACGCCCAGGTTGCCACTCCAGCTAGAAGCTCCCAGTTGCAAGCTCGCCGTAATCCTTAACTAGCAGTATTAACCTAGTACTCGCTTTCTTTGGAGCAATTAGTATTTAACTTACTCCTCTGAGTATCATGCAGTAGTCAGAATGAGTGAAACTACGACTGCTACATAGAACTTGACTCGTTTTGATACTAGTATTGGGTTCAAGTTGGGATAAGTACTGGGTTCAAGTATTCTATAGCTACTAGATGTACTAGGTACTCCTACCTGCTTTGATTTTGATCCTGCCAACAGAATTCACCTTCAATTTCACCGCATATATGAGACACGATCCATGACCAGAGTCCACACGTTTTGATTGTTTTTCCGCATTTTGAATCACCTCCATGGCAAAAGCATTTTGTACCGCTGCTTTGCCGAGATAATCGACGTGCGTGACATCGCAACAAGACATTTGCAGTCGCCATTGAACTTTTCAGGACGAAGAAGGTGACTGAGCAACCCGGCCGCTCAACATGAAAAGGCAGAAGCCGGATACAAATGCTAAACGATATCGCGTTGCTCTTCTTCTGTTTCTGAAGATTGAATAGCAACATTGCCACCTACATGTATCCGCTTTGTTTGTGCATTCGCGACTTGCGGCAGCTGCCACACCCAGCTAGCTCCCCAACATTCACGTGACCACGTCACGGCAGGTGCCAGAGGGGGCTAGACGCGCCGCCCTGCTCGCCGCCGATCGATCGATGATCCTCGACTGCACATCACGCGATCGCCAAGCATGCACAGCTGGTTCCTCTACTCTAGTTACGGCCGGAACGTGAACTTCGCGCGGCCCTCGTGGCGTGGCGTGGCGTGGGGCAGGAGGACAAGCTAGCGCTGTTCCTCGATCGTGTCTCTGCGCGGGCTAGCTAGGCGCGGTCGCCCCGGTGCGCGTGCGTGCAGGCGAACGACTCCGATCCGGCAACAACGCGCGCGTCCGGGAGGTCGAGATCGAGTCGACGGTGCTGACCGGTGAGGCAAGCGGCAGGTGCTGATTGATCAGCCACATAATCACACTTTTTCCAGTTCGCTGCCGGTTCCACACCACACCATGTGTACTAGTATACGAGTAGTATAGTAAGTTCATGACCTTTTTAGTAAACGTAACTGGCAGTTAATACATCGAGGCTCGATCACACCCCAAAGGTTGTTCTTCTTCTTCCCGGCGTTTGCTATCTGCCTGGCTCAGATATATATACTACTTGGGTTATGCTCACGTGGGAACACATCGAGGCTCACCGAGTCTTGCTATCCCGGCCGGAGTCCATTTTACCATCACCACAATTCAAGCTTCAAACACTACTCACCACCTGGAGCTAAAACTGCCACCAACCTCTCTTTATTTGTTTCCGGATCGTCGACGCACCTTGCAGCAAGCTTGTACCCGCAGTTCAACAAACTGATGCTATCTTCGGGCCGGCTCGTGTATGATACTTCCATTAAGCTCAAAGCTCCGTTCACCTCCACGGGACCTGGGGGAGGAGCTGCCAAGGAAGAAGGAAATGCAGATGCAGCTGCCAAGGAAGAAAGAAAGAAAGAAAGAAAGAAAGCTACAAGCATGCAGATAAAGCGTTCTTATGCGATGATCCTGAACTACGGCTTTACCTTCCATGATTTTTAGGACCCGCGACACGGCCTCGGCGTAGGGGCCATTTCCACCTCTGTTCCTGTGGTAGCGAAGAATGTCGCTGAATTTCTTTTCGCATTGCTTCGCGTTCAGCTTCTTCCCGGTTGCAGTCAAAAACCTGTTGGCAGCTTCGTCCCATGCGATGATCCTGAACCTCGCGTCTCTAAAGTGAGGATCCATCTCCCCCCTAATCCGGAGTAGCGCTAGCGCCTCCGTCGCCACTGGTAGTGCCGCCGGCGCGGGAGGATTCTCTCCACGAGCTGAAGCTTCGGGTTCACCGGAGAGCGCCAGCCTGCAAAGTAAAGAGCCCCGATCAGGGCCGGTCCTGAGATTTTAGTGGCCCGGGGCGAATCGGAACGTCGGGGCCCCTCTATGTTCATTTTTTTTAAATATATATATTTATATAATGTAAAGTAAAAAGTAGTATATTAAATTTATTCTTATGAAATGATTTGTGCAAATCACTGTAAGCATTTCTTCTAGCGTTTCTAGATATAAAGTAACTAATGATGGTATAGATATCAATCTCATTTGGCAATTTATTTTAAACACACGTAAAGTGGCCAAATAGTTCAACCGTTCTTGAGACATGATGGGCCTTAAATATTTCTTTAACAATTTCAACTCTGAAAAGCTTGTTTCAACTGATAGCACGACATTGTCTTTGTTGCAAATATAACCTTTAACTTAGACATTAGATTATTTAAGTGTACATTACATGAGTCAAAGATGATTTTTCTTGCAAATTTAGTGCCACAATCTTCTTGGTCGGCTGAAGGTCTACAGCAGCGCGGGCAGCGGCAATCAACGACCAGCAACTGCACCAACTCGCGACGTGAGTGCGGCCGCTGCAAAGAATTTTAGTTGGCAGCCGTTGTGATGTGCGGAAGCTCGTCATTGCCATTGCCGGTATTGAGCTTGTTCTACTTGGATCACGAAGGCAAGGTGCAGGCCCTCGGATGAAGTATTTTGCTGGACTTGTTGCCTGCGCTTACAGCCTGCTAATAAGGGCCTAATTGGGTGAAGTTTTGTTATTTCTGGACGGAGACCTATATACATACATGTAACAGGATGGGGCCCCTTGGAGTCGGGGGCCCTGGGCGGCCGCCCCGCTTGCCCCCCTCCAGGGCCGGCCCTGGCCCCGATGTTGTAACACTTCAATTTTTATACTAACAAGAAAAATAAAGCGTTCTCATGGGCTGTAACACTTCAATTTTTGTTACACCATTATCAATTGCACAAAATTCCCTCGCAAAAAAAAAATTGCTTAAAGCGTGGCATGAGCAGAAGACATGAAGAGCCAACTAGGCAGGCAGTACCACTAGCAAGCATGGTAGCAGGCCATGCTTGAAGAATTAGGCTCTACGGCACGGCACGCTAGGCGCTCGCGGGAAATCCGCTTAACAAAGAGTTTACGATATGCAAGGAACAATTGACAGAATGAGAATAATCAGAGAGAAAGAGAGATCATGGTGGCCAAATTTGTCCATAAATCTGTACGTAATCCAACAAAACTGAGACAAACAGGCCTTTTAGTAGTCCGAAGCAGTTGGGTAAAAACATGAGTGTCAAGACGCCTGTAGGTTACTATCTTGAAGCTCGATTCTAAGTCTGATCGTTGTTATGACAGTCAATAGGCAGGCATGAACGGACAGGAAGAATGACGAAAACCCTGTGTAGTAGGATGCCAGGCCCAGGCAGAGCAACACCATGGTTTGATGTTGTTCCATGTTCCCCTTGGAAACTAAAGCAGAGCAACGCACAACAGAGCACCACTAGGCAGGCAGCCTTCTAGAGATCATATCATTGAATCCAGAGCAATGGTGATTTTATTTTATTTGGTTTCCATATTGACATCGATCCGCATCCAATAGGAGTGTCCTAACCCTGTAATTATGCCGTAAGAGTTTGGATCATGGAGACTGAACGTAGTTCCGGTGAACTACGACATAAGCAACTTTTCACTAACTTGAGATAAGACACGTTTGAGTAGTTTCAATGGAAAAACTTATGAGCCGAACGGTTTAACTAACTGAAAAAAAAGGTCGGGAGGGCAAGATCCAGAAGTTAATGTACTTCTGGATTTTGACAGGTTGAAAGTATGTGGACAAATCTTGATGAGCTAATCGCGAGAGATAGGCAGAAGTAAGAAATGAGTAAGCAGGTGGACTTGCAAGCATCATGGACAAGATCATGTTGGGCCTGGACAGGCTCACTGACCTGGTGCCGGATTTTCTTGGGTTCGCCCCTGCATTAACGTGTATACTCCAGTATGGCTACGGTATTCTCTCAGTTAAGTCTTTCATGTCTCATGCCTTTGCTTAGTAGCAGGCGACTGCAACGATGCACCAGTCACCACCGCAAGGGAAAATATTGCTATCAGTGCAATTAAGTAGTTTTTGCAGCAGCAGAACATAGCAAAGAATATAGCTATTCTATATGCTCTTCGTTTATAAAATCTATTGTAATCACATCTAGCCGCGTAATATGCACGGGCCACCTTCCTAGTTGATCAAAAGAAGAAGCTTCCACGTTCACCCTCAAGGCCTAAAAATTCCCTGTTAATCGAAGAAAATAAGATGAGAAAATTACCCATTACTATCATTATGAAAAATTAATATAAAATATCTTCACATGTCTTAATAATTACCCACCACTGCTATTATGAAAGAATAGTTAAAATATCTCTCCATATATTTTAAAAATTACCCACCACTGTCATTATGAAAGAATAACCCAAAATACCTCTCCAAAAGTTCTTTATATTACACGCCTTTGCAATTATGAAACAAATATACCAAGACCGATTAGCCCATAGCCCTTCACGTAATCACATAAACCAATCTCGATTTGCCCACAACAAGAGCGAACCAGAAATAGGTCCATGTGCAAGCATCTATAGCTAAAGTAGGAACATCACTTGCAGTAGCCTTGCAGGAAACATAGTTGTGTACAGCACCGATGTTGTATTTACTTGACATATCGTTTTTACTTTTTTTTTCCAAATCCAGAAATTATATGTGACATTTATATGTTTCAAAAGCTTCAAAAGATAGAACATGTATATACCATAAATCAGTAAAGCACAATAGTAATTTTTTGAATATTTTCCTCTTTAGTTTTGGGCCCTGCCCACCGCGTACCCCCACGCCACGCCAGTCAAAAAAATTTTTACCATACGATTCTAATCCAAAGCGAGTACAGGCTTTGGGTAAGATTGAATTGAGGTGAGAATTAGCAGCAGTTAATTCATCATGTACTGCACGGTGGAGGTGAAAAGACATTCGCGGGCCTCACTAAACATTTGCAATGCCCCATCAGAATATCTCCAGTTCTCCTCCCGTCCTTCCCTTTCTCCTAGATCGCTCCACCTCAGGCGTCGTCGCTGTGGAATAATTTTCCCAAGCTCCCGCCGTGTCGACGGCGATTCCCTCTGCGCGGTCGATGAGCTTGTGGATCGTTGTAAGGGGGATGGCTGCGGCTTGCTGTTCCGGTTGTCCTTGGCTGGCCGGTGCTGTCGACTTCGTTCGTCGTCGTCGGTGTCCGTCGTTGCTGAAGACGGCGGAGCAGATGGTTCTTGAAGCTTTGTGGGCCTTCTTGTGTTATTTTCTTTTTCTAGGGGCTTCAATGTAAAGTCGTAGCTGCTTTTGTTTTTCTGGTACCTCTCGTCGCGTGGTGACAGTCGTGCAAGATCTCTCGAAGGACGCGTTTCTTTGCTGTGTTTAGGTGTAGGCCTGGTCGTGTGTGTGTGGGCGTCTTTGCTTGTATGCGCATGAACAGATACTACACTTTAATACAGAGTTGAGAGGTTCAAAAAAAAAAAAGATCGCTCCACCTCCATCGGAAAAAAAAAACACCGCCCCTCGTCATCACCGCACCTCCGAGCGCCGCCGAGCGCCGCTCTCCCTCCCATCTCCCCCACTGTCGAGCTCCTGCCGCATCTCCTCTCTTCCCTGCGCCTCCGTGCTTCGTTTGGAGCTCCTCAACCACAATCAACTACCCTTCCTCATCTCGATCAGATCCAAGCAGGGGCTCCGGCGGCGGCCCCCTCCGCCGAGCAGATGGGGCAACAGCGGGCGACCCTCCTACGTCGTGCTAGCAGGGGCGACGGGCGCGCGTCCTCCTCCATTGTGGTGATCTTCTTCCTCTTCTTGGGTCCTTTTTCATTTGATTTGTGAAGCAGCGACAAGGTTTGTTCCTTTTCTTGCTAATCTTTCTCTTATTTATCATTTTCCCTGTGAACTCTTCATCTTGAGGGTCATCTATCTTGATCGTTTGTGATGGTTGTTTACATCTTGTTCCTGTTTATGTTGGTAAAGAGGCAAAATCAAGAGGATGAGGGAGACCTCCTGGTGTTGGTTCACTCGAAACCAAGGCACAATCAGGTACAAGCCATGGGGATTCGTTTCCCTTGATTAGTTCTTTTTTTAATGACCCAATGTGAATTTCTTACATCCTGCAATTTTATTTTGTTGGTTTCACAGGAGGTAGAAGGGGAAGGAATTGATAAGAACGAAAGATAGAAAAATGATTCTGTCAGTTAGAGGCATTTGCACAGGTGCATGGATCTGTGTATCTACGAAATTCCGCTTCTTGATTGTTGAAAGTTTCTGTGGACCTAGGATATAAGAAGTCTGATATATACAAAATATTTTCCTTTTTCTTTTAGAAAAAAGTAAGAACTGCAGTTTGTTTTGGTGTCAAAATTCTGGATGCTAAATGATGTTCATGCAGCTGATGGTAATTGCATCTGATAAAAAGGTTTTAAGATTGTTTTTTATGACGAGGGACATAATTTTAAGTTCTATTTGTAGTTTATTATTTGAGTACTAATGCACCATTAGGATGCATGATAAGCCAAATATATTGTTTGCTTTGTGTCCACGAGTAGGATTAATAATTACCCATCTATGAGCATTAGGCCTGTAACAGGTTAAGCTGAAGTTGTCGTTCTTATCTTTATATTATACTTATGTGATGATCTGAATCAATTGTTCATACCCCACCTGTGATCCTTTTTTAGCATATACAAAGTTATGATTTTACTTTCTAGCTGTGTGACCTAATAAGGGAAACATTTGGTTCATGTCCTGGAGTTGAGATTTTTTGAGTCATAGAGGAGAAAGATTGTACCGGACAAAGGGTCTTTGGTTTGATAGAAAGTAAACATCTGTCTCTCTTGCTTATTTCAGAAAGTTAAGGAGTTTTGCGTCTACATGAGTAATCAATAGATAGTAATAATGTAATATTGTTTACTTATATACGTAATGCTTAATCCTAAGAAAAAAGTTCAACTCTTTTCAAATGTCTGGTTCCAGCATATAGGCTGTAAAAGTTCAGAGATATTACCTATTATTGTGGTTATGGGTACAATTGTTACTGCAATTTTGGTCGTTCAGAGATTGTTTACCTGCATACAACGTGGATATAAAAACTTTCAAGTTGATGTTTGATGTGACTTACAAAACAAATTGTGATTTATCATCTTCTCCTTTTATTTTTAGTGAAGAGGTGGTTATTTTAGATCATGTCTCTGGTTAGTGGTTACGTAGCAATGCTTAAAATGAAAGGTATGTTTGTGCCTAAGTCAAATTGGTTTCTCTATTATTTCTATTCGTCGTTTGTGCCTAAGTCAAATTGTAGGTCTCCCCTAAAAGATAAGGAAACAGGCATATGCTGGTATTTTTCCCTTTAAAATGATGTGTACGTCTTATTTATTTAAATTAATATATTGGTTCTACTTTTATCAAGGCTACAGAATCTTGCAGGTTTCAAAGGGGCATTTGCAGATTGTTTCTTCAAATCTCGGGCCGTACTGAAATGTCTGGCAATTAAAGGCGCATGCCTCTTTATTTATATGAATATATTGATTCTATTTTTACTCAGATGACTTACCTTTGTTTTTACTCGGAAATGTTGTCCAGATATTTTTACTTTCCTCTCGCATCTGCATGGTTTTTGTGCTATAGAAATTTGTAACAAAGATAATACTGGTCAAGAGGAAGGTACATGCATAGAACAAACGTATAGTTCTCTGTTCTTTGCAGCAACTTTTTGCAATGGCTAAGATGAAAATGAACATACAATATTTTGCTATGGAGTCCCATAGTCCCATTATGGGTTGAAACTGAACACAATTCATTTTTGCTAGACAAACATTCATTTCAGTATGACATCAAAACCCCCATGCTGATCGTTGTACAGGTAAAAGGAAATTAATGTCCATATAAATATAACCTGTTTATTTCCTTCTCCATTTTATAGTATGTTTTATCCTTACTTTTGCCATATTTGTTTTCATGCATGCAGTAAAACAAACTGACATTGATCTGTTAATTGACCAAAGTCAGTAGGGGAAACCCCAACCTGTTTTTTTTTTTAAAAAAAAATTCTAGCCTGGTTATTAGCCCCCACAGGGAGTCTGCTAGATGCTACTCAGGTGCTCTAACCAGTAGGATAGAGGCCCTTTCGCCATTGATCTGTTAATTGTTTGCCCTTTGCATTTATAATGTCGAAATATGCCATCGTAATTGAAGTGAATTCCATCTAAGATTCCATGCTTCAAGCAAAATGAGCCAATAGCTCAGTTGATGCTTTACTCAAACTGATGGTTTCTTTCTTAGGCCACGTTTACTGGATAATTTTCTACTGGAACTGATGGTTTCTTTCTTGGCCCGCGTTTACTGGAAAATTCTCGAAAACGTGGCCTGAAATTATGCTATAGCTCACCCTGTGCCAATAGCTTAGTTGATGCTTTACTGAAACTGATGGTTTCTTTCTTGAAATTGAACTGTGCAACAACTGTTCGAATTTGTGTGTTTTGTAGTCTTGTATTGCTCAAATCGGTGCTAGCTGGCTGTTACCTGTGATTTAGCCTAGTGAAGAATTGATCCACAAACTGTGCCTTCCAATTATATTGAGATATTTCTCTAATTTGCTAGCTACATGGATATACATCTCAAATTCGCAATTAATTTACACATCATGTTTTCGATTAATTTGAGAGTTGTTACTCGATGTGATAATTGTCCAAATGAATGGCCTGATTGTTAGCTAACGAGCTTTGTGTTTCATAATATACAGTGTAAAAAATCTTAACTTATGAAGAGAGCGAGAGCAGTGGCTATCATTGCAAATTCCCTTTACCAAGGGATGAAGTATGTTTGTTAGATATAAGGAGTCTTCCATATAAAAATTATGTTCCATTTCAGGTGAAGTGAGATCAACTATTTGTTACGGTTGCAACAACTTGGATGCCAACATTGCTTCATGGTATTTCGACATGGAAAAAGACTATGAGGTTAGTTCTTAGAGGACGTTCATTAAGAAAAAAAAAAGTTCTAGGAGCTTGTTGTTTATCTGCGTGTATACCTCTCAATCTACACATTGTACATTTGATATGCCCAGAAACAGCAATGACTCTGCTTCCAACAGCAAGGACACAATAATGACTATTACTGATTTTATTTTTTGATTCTTAGAAATTAGTGGACGCTCATTATATATAAATTAGCCACTATTACCCTTTGCAAATAGCTAGCTGTGGTCATCCCTGTACTATGTCTGTGAGTGCTCTACATTCTGCATGGTCAATTTTCGTTTTCTTAAGCTTCTCATATTTTTCAGCTCAAATTAAATAATGCAAAATAAAACGATCACCTTATATTTGTTATATCTTGTTTTAAACCACACATGTGCATCATTTGGTTTGAAAGATGGTATGAGTAAACACCATTTGAAATGAGTTTGGCTTCACTGTTCTTAGTTTTCAGGGCGAAACCATTTCGTGCAAGTTACATCACCACTACTTAATGAATACAACACAGACAGGTGGATTGAATAAGATACTCTTGAATAAGTGCCATATACATTATGTACTGGTTGTAGTCCATTTTTATTTGCTAAAATATATATGTAGATGCCCACCTTGTTTAGTTGCGGCTTGTTGGTACGATCACATTGTTTAAGTTTGCATGTTTGGGGAAAGGTGAGTGCAAGATAATCTAAGAGACTCGAGACGTTATTGAATCTGAAATTTTGCAAGTAAGCTGTGTTACTTCACTTTTGCCATAGTTGCCTCACCGTTTTTTTGACGTTACATATGTGAATTGTCATTTTTCATTTTGAGCACCATTCTGCATTTCAAAATATATTTTCACTTAGATACAAAGACCATAATTACCCCTATATTTAGGTGAACTTTATATACTATCTGTAATTGGCAAGATATTTGTGTACCATGGATTTTATTGATACCTATAGTGTACCCTCTTATCACTGATTAAAACTTTATTGTGAAAAGGTGTGTGAGCGACGTGGGATGGGAACTTAATTGCTTTAACTGGAACCTTGGGTCTTCTTAATAATCTGTCTTTACTCTGCTTGAGCCAATATATGCTCATGGAATGGTTGAACATCTGTTTGATCGCAATGAAATTCTGCCATTGCTATTCTCAGATGGTTCATATCTTTGCAAAAGCTTGGTTGATGATAACAAATCCGATGTTTTTTCCCACCAAAGAAAAGATCTTGCCTCCTGTATTATCACATTACATATTAAATTATATTGAAAACAATAACATATTTGGATGTGTTTTCTTATCTATGAAGATGCTTTTTTACATTCTTAGATATGGTCTGTTTCTCAAAATGCCGTTCTCTTTTCTTGAATAGAACTTGCAATTAACCTTCTTGAACCGTACTGTGGCCTTTTCAGTTTAATGGGTGGAATTATACATGCTTACCTCTGAATTATCCTCAAGAAATTTGTATATTTACTCACACCATATGCTTCATGCTGTTCATTCAGTGTTTGGTTACTTCAGGATTTTTTAACACAAAAAGATGGGGGAGTTCCCCACGGGTCAAAAAGAAAAGTTAGGTACGTGCGGACGACGAAAAAAGAAGGAAGTAATCAACAAAGGACAGATGTTAGAGATTTTGCTTGAGATCCTCTGGTATTCTGTGCAAGTGGGAAATCAAGTTCTTGATTACTGACAGGTGCCTTGTGCTAGAAGTGAAAATGGGTAGCTTGATTTTGATATATATATATATATATATATATATATATATATAAGCCTCCAGGTATTAGCAGTGGAGCATTAAAAATGTAGAGATTTCCTTCTCTTTTTTTTTTTTGAGTATGTAGTTTTAATTTCCTCCATGAATCTCAAGTTTCAGCTAAACTTCTTAGTAGCGTTTTCATCTTTGTACATTAAATCTGCCTGATTGTTCCAACTATTTTAGGTAAGAGGGAAAAAAGAGAAAAGATTGTATGATGTGAATTTCCTGCTTTGAAACAATTTTTATTTACATGTTGTTTTTGTGCTAAAGTTAAGCTGTCAAATATGACCAGAGGATTGTTGTTTTCGCGCTGTGTAATGTTTGAAGCATTGTAGAAATGCTATATGAATTAAAAACCTATATTGCATTATATATTATTTGCTATTATTACTATTTATGTGATCATACATGTATTTAGCAGCCGGTCAGTATCATCGTGATTTGCATCATTTTTTTAGAGAGTTTTTAGCTATTCCAATTCCTCCTTAGCTCAGTGTCGCTGTTTCCTGGCCTGGTTTGTTCAATGACAATTTTTTCTGCAAACGGCGCGCAAGGGCGCGCCGCCTTCCACTAGTATCAAACTATAGAAACTATCTAGCCTTGCGCGGACCGTCATGCTTGTCCGAAAGGAAATATATCTTACCCTTTGCCTTTGGTGCCAGGGGCAAACTTCGGCGAGTTTTGCTGTGGCTTCTCAGCTCCGGGGCCTCTTGACAGTGCCGACCTGCAAAAAGTAGCTCGACGTGTTGCAAGAGTGTACGTACTCAAAGTAAATGGACTAGCTAGAGACTGAGGTCTTCTCGCTAATCTATATCTTCTTTGTAAGTGCAACCCACTAAAGATCCTTGATTGCTATTTCTCTCTACTGTGGTGCAGCCACGTCACCTTCTTATTTGCACTGTCCGATCTCAAGAAAACCTTCTCATCCTAACCGTCGTTCCCTCCCTTCAGCGCTGGCTTTCTTGAGAAACCCACAGCTCAGCTACAGAGGCCTCGCCACACCCCCGACACGCTCCATCTTCACTCAAGCAATCAAGGGCTCCCCTCTAGTGGTGCTATAACTCTTTCAATTCAATTTCAGCTTTCATCTCCCTTCCGTTATTCTATAGTGCTTTGAAAACTGCTGCACCACTCAACAATCAAGAGGTCCCTTTTAGTGTGCTATAACTCTTCCAATTCATGTCCTGAACGTCGACACATATAGGCTTATTACTTTCTCGCTCTCTCGCGAAGCCTCCCCCTGCTACAGTAGAGAGAGGCGAGCCGAGGGCGATTCCACGCCGGCGGCCGCTCCCCTCGCTCTCCCTCCCCTCTGGCGGCCCGTAGGGCTTCGGAGGGACGGGGGAGCGGCGGAGTGGCCGTCCGGTTTCCCTACTAGCCTATATACAGTAAGTAGACTAGGTTAGGGTTAGGGTTCCGCCGTCGTCTTCGAGATGGCGGTCGGATTTCGTTTCTCCCGCGGCGGATCTGGCGGAGGTGGCGTCGTCGGCGACGTCTTCTTGGTCGGTGAGTCCGTGTGGAGTGTGTGTTCCTCCGTTTCTTCTGCGAAGGGGTGGAGGATCTTTTGGTTACCGTCGCCGGCGTTGCTTGCGGCGGTTGATCTCTTTTCCGGGCTATCGGCGTCGAGTTTAGAGGCCGATTTCTTCGGTGTTTTGCTTCGATCTGCGGTTTCCTCGGTGGTGGTGGTTTGGTTCAGCTCCTTCTTCCTCGTGTCGTCGCGATGGCCGGCTCGGGGCGTTCGTCGTGATATGGGCATGTTTGCCCATCTAATCGGCTCTTCCAACAACGTGTTGTGGTCGCGAGACGGGAGGGAGGAGAAGGCCAGTCGCTGCTGCCGGTGGACGTCGGCGGTGAGAAGATTGGGGATCGATGCAATCCAAGAAGAAGAAGGACTTGTCTGTAATTTCTTTTTCTTTGAGGGTTGCGTTGTAAAATTTCCTCAGGGTTGTCCCTGTAAAGGTGCGGGTGTACTGTGCTAAAACTTTAATATAATCCCCCCCTTCGCAAAAAAAAAAAAAAAAAAAAAAAAAAAAAAAAGAACGTCGACACATATGGCACATGCCTCTACGAGCAGAGGGCCTGGCCTTTCTGTTACTAAACGATGTTCTTGCACAGATCGTAATTTGTCAGCTGGCTGCCACCTCTTCTGGTTTTTCTTGGGAGATTGTCCGAAATCTTGATTTGGGAGTTGATGTTGTTAGAGAAGGTGCTGGCTACCCGCACCTGTAGCTCATGGTTCATCGGCAGGCTGCATTTTGATTTGCTAATTCATCTTCCTTCGCAGTCGCAGGTAATAGACAAGTGGTTCAGTATTCAGCCTTCACTTTATCAAGCCAAAATGTTTAATCACTTAGCTTAATGTGTATGCATGCAGCTTGCGATTAGCTTTGCCCTCCAGGTCAGTTGTTCGGACTTTACTTCAATTTCCATCACACATCTCCCATCTGTTCTCTGTGAGTATATGATTGCACCTAGGTAGTTTCCTGCTAATTAAACTGGAAACCATTTCATTTCAAACAATAATTTGTATATCTCCTTAGCATAAGAGGGACATAGCAGGTACTTATATATTATTATTGCTGCCAGTTTGATTTCAAAATTGCTTGCATTTTCTTTTCTTTAGATTAACACCATGTATGTTCACCGCTTCAGGTTAATATCCCGCAGCAACGCGCGGGGCAATCACCTAGTTAAACTAAAAATCTTGCTGCATGAAACAGACTCGTTACCCTTACCCTTTTGTTCCCGGTTCAACTTCTTGCTCCATCACCCCACGAGCTCCCTCTTCAGCCGTGGATCGATTGAGTCTACTGGACAGTGAAAAACGAGTGAGGTCAAGCTCTCAAATTAAAAGGCAGAGAAAAGATTGCTCCGAGGTGTTGCATGCTTCTCCAAAACGAGTGAGGTCAACCTTCTCTGCCTCTCGATCGGGTCGTGCTCGTGCACCTCTCTTGCTGTTGATTCGGATGCAGATCGAGAGCTTCCAGCTGATGAGCTGAAGGAACAAGATGGGAGAACTGTTTGCGCGAGAGAGAGAGAGTGAGGGTGAAAGTTGCCGCACGTAGTAGATATAAGTAGATCAGGCCATATACATATGGCTCGTCTCTTCCACTTGAAAAAGTGGGGAGGCGGCCGGCCGGTGCGAAGAATCGCCCCGCTTCGTGTTTGTTTGTGTGTGCACTGGTGTCTGTCCGGTCTTGTCTTCCAACACATGCATGCAACATCGTTTTCAAAGAATACCGTCTTATCTACCATTGCTCGCTTGAGGCGAACTGTTATAGCACTGAGCAGTGTTTCAAGGGTCATATATGTACACATGCATACCTTCTTCTCCACTGCGCCAGGTTCATTTACCATCAGATCGATGGGTTGCATAAGTTACTCGACGTCGCGGTTCAAGAGTTCCAGCGTCAGCTTTGTAAGTGGTAATGAAACAGATCCTGCAACACGTTCCGAATGACTAGTACGTCGTTTATAACAGTAGAGAGCCAGTAACACAAAGGATTAATTCATATATAATTGACTATTTTATCATGTCACTCAAATACTACATCTCAGTGTTCGATCTGGATCGTTCCCTGCCTCGTCAGCACAAAGACAGTACGTACGTATATCCAAAAAAGGAAAAAAAGAAAAACGGACAAATCAATATTCCATTCTCAGCTACGTACGCCATGGAATCTTGAATAGCAGCAACGGTACTGTATACGAAAGCGTTGGAAGAATGTGTCCGGAGTCGCACGGCACAAATGCGCGCGCATTCTCCTCCAATGACAAGTCCAACACGCTCGACTACCGTCTGCCACCGCACACCTCTAAATTCTAATCGAGAATTGACACTAGCTGAGCTACTGTAACTGACATTCAATCCACCACCAGTTCGCAATCAGAAACTTTTTTTTCTCTGCGAGAGAGTTCGCAATCAGAATCTAACAGCACGTCCCCAGTGCTTGGCACCGGGAGTCTGAGCTGGCCGGCCGGTGCGAATGCTGAGGGCGACGGTGTCCTCAAGCGGCTGATCGATACAGTCCCCTGAAAAGCCCCTTCGTCCGGCAACGTGCTGCATGGCACCTTCGACTCCATCACCATCACCACGCTGTGCTGCGGCAGTGTACGCACACCTGAGACCGCGGCGTCCCTGCCGATCGCGGCCAACATGATCCGTTCCTGCCCGTCGGCCGGGGGCGTGCCAGCACAGTATGTTCGTCACGGTGCTTCAGCTCCTGGCCGTAGCGAACCAGTCTGCTATATATATTATATGTTTTCCCCTGCAGCCCTGCTGATGCATGTAAATGACATCCATGGAAACCTTACGTACTGAAACAAATCTTTCAATATAAATCGTCAAAAATTGTTCAGTAGTTAGTAGCAGAGTAGAGTTCAAAATATACTGATTTAGTGATTTTCCATTCCACTAAAATGATACTAGTCAGGAAAAACTTCTCCAAGAGGGTCAAGAAACTTGGTATTCTCAAAGAATGTTTGGTAGGACTTCTCTAAAAGTGATGAGAGCGGTGATTTCGTGCCTGAGAGTGATTATGATTCCACATGAATATATAAATTCTTAGAAACATGACGAAAAAAATCCGCTTCTAACTTCTTAGAGCATCGCCAACAGTTCCCAAACAGCACTTCCAAAAACCTATCATTGGGAATCAAGGCAAAAATCCAACAGTTCCCAAACCGTGCTCCCAAATTTCTCGCACTCCCGATCCTGACCGGCTTGGTTGCCATTTTTCCGCCCACTGCTCGCGCTCCCAATCACAAAAAATTCGTCGATGCCGCGCATTTTCTTCTCCTCCCGCGCTCCAATCTCCAGCACGCGCCCTTTCTTCTCCCTTTCTCCTCTCGCATTCCATTAGAGAGGGCATTGCCGCGACGCCCTGCCATGACCACGTGGCTGCCAAGCCCTACGGGAGAGCATCTCGTCGTTGTGCCTGCGATCACATCGTCGCGCCTTGCTACAGATCGCGTGGCTGCCGGAGTTCCGAGAACGTGCGGCTGCCGTGCCCTGCCGGAGCTCGCATTTCCGTCGCCTCCGTCCGTCGAGTTCGTGCTGTCGAGATTGTTGCCCCGTTCATGCAGTGCAGTCGTCTCTTCCATCCAATCCAGAGCACCGCGTACGTGTGCTGTGTGATTCTCCAATCTCAGCTGCTATGTGCTTGCCGATCAGGTGTTTGTGAAATGCTTCAACGTGGTTGATTAAAATGTTGATGGCCAGGGAACCATCTCATCGACGAACATGTAGAAGAAAAAAATAATTTCTCAGCAAGACTACGGTGGCTAGCGAGTTGCCAAGTTGGACTGGATGCATAGATGGACGAGATCGGAAAATGAGGCCGAAATGATGGTTTTTAAATTTTTTGCGAGTTGGTGGATAGACTTTTTTCTTGCTCCCAATAATTTTTGGAAGCTCCCAATACCACCTTTTTTGGAGTAATTTTTTGGAGAACTCTTGGAGATGCTCTTAGTTCAATAGAGAATCATTTCCACAAAATTAGCCTAGAATTATTTCTCCTCAAAACTAGGCTTGGTATAACTTCTGATTATATCTTAGAAGTGAAATTTACCACACGTGTCGTGAAAACTACCTTCTTTGTTGTTGCAAAGTAGCATAGTTCAGATGGTTAAGTTCCTTGTGATGGAACCAACCAGGTTCATCCAGGTTTAGCTCTCCAATTTAGCACGTATGTTCATGTTACATTGGAGATTTAAATATCATTTTTAAAAGCCCTGAAAATATATCGCGAAAGGACAGCTAAAAGATGTCTCCTGGCACCTCTGATCCGGATTTGCACCGACCATGGAATTGGAAAGTGCCGAGATACGAAATTGGTTGTATTTGTGAATCAAGATACTGAGATACGAAAATTAAATAAGCATTGAATTTGATAGAATCCATGTGCATAGATACCAAAACTAAATGTGGTCTTTTATCAATGTTTTATGCAAGCTGTGTCAGACTTTTGATAATTTATTTGCTTCATTGCAGAAACTAGATGCATGATTCACAATCCGTTCAAGATTTCTGAAAAAAAAATTCTCTCTATATGAGTCTGATTTCAATGTGTCGTTCGAGGATTCGTTCGTATTAATTTGCAATTGGCCTTTGCTTCGCGTATACTATAAATAGAATTGTGTAGTACAAACATAGTAGGCCTAAGTTGTGCGCTTAGCAGAGAGGTTACAATTGGTCCTAGTATCAGCAACACAATACTAGCTCATGATGTCTATAAAATTAGTCATTCAAGTCTTTGTTTTTGCGTTGGTTTTTACCATGTTTACAACACATCGAGCTTCGGGTGAGCAAGATTGTTCTCGTGAGAAATCTGGGTTAAGAGGGAATGTAAGGAAACCCTCAAAATTCTAGGAGACTATATTCACCCAAGCGAGTCATGCATTCATGCTGTTAAACATTCTGACCTTATCTGCATTTGTCGTATCCTCACCTTTGATGAGGAGATAGAAGTAAGTGTAGGCAAGCTTGTGCTCCTTGCACGAGATTGCAACAAGCCGCTGCCCGTTGGAACGAAATGCGGAAGTAAGTATCTCATATCTTTCATGTATTTGTTATGAAGTGTTTTGATGCAATATATATGTCAATAATACAATATGGAAATTAATTTTGTTTCTCTCAGCTCATACTGTCCAGCAACCACTATACCCTCCACCACATGTAACATCCATGAGAGTGGACGGAGGCAGGAACCCAAGGAAGGCTCATGAAAAATAACCATGTGCTTGGTTGGCTTTCATGTCATGCTTTAGTCATGGTTAATAAATGAAATAAAATGATATGATATTCTGAAAAAAATTTGTGTTTTTGTTATCTACTACCTTTGTTTCAAAATAATTGCCGTTGGCTATGTATATAGACATGATACATAGCCAAAATTGTAATTATTATGAAACCGATGTAGTAATTCTTTCCTAAGGAGGTTGTTCTTGAACATCATGAAGAACATACTACAAAGCCTAAAAAGGGGCCATGTTTAACTAAGGAGTTAGAATAATACATGTATATATAGTTGTGAAAATAACCAGTGGCAAGTCATAATGTTATCATTGAAAGTTATTAAAGCTAGCGTTGGATATAGTAGTAATCAATCCCGAATTTAAAAGTATTCTACTGGATGTGGCAACAATCAGTTATTAAAAAAATTATCACATTGTACCCAATTTTTTGGTCAAGAACCCATATAAGCACCTCCATGCCTAAAAGGTCGTCAAACAACGTGAGTCTTGTTGTCTTGGATCTCGTCTGTCCTAGGTAGAATTTCAAATGAGATACTAATTCATAAAAAATAGTGCTAAATGATCAATACCATTATCAGGTAAACCAAATGAGTTCATGGTGGTGG
Organism: Eragrostis nindensis; assembly: GCA_012490785.1. Taxonomy (NCBI): domain Eukaryota; kingdom Viridiplantae; phylum Streptophyta; class Magnoliopsida; order Poales; family Poaceae; genus Eragrostis; species Eragrostis nindensis. The sequence continues at coordinate 3,725,121 of JAAXCT010000001.1, read as the reverse complement.
TGTTTATCTTATGAGCATACTCTTGCTTGTGGGAAGCCCAATCGACACATAACAACTCAATTCATTCTTTTTTTTTCCGAGTGGACAACTCAATTCATTCGCGAGGACAATGACTATTGTGAATTTATGATATCTTATTTGACCTGAATTAATGAGTAGCTCCTCGAAGACCACGCCGCGGGCGCCGTGGTCTCGCTGGTGTGCGTGCGGGCGAGCTACGACGGCGCAGTACGCGTGCTGCGTGCAGGCTCGTGGTGGACCGCCCGAGCCACGCCGGCGACGGCATGGTCAGGGCGACCGTGGTGGAGGCGAAGGTGACCAGCAGCTCGCTGTCCGGGGTTGACGGCTGCGCCGGACCACGGGATGTTCGTGCACCAGCGGATGCTGTCCGGCGACGCGCTCGCTGTCAGCGTACGCATCAACCGCCTCCCGCCTGCCGGAGCTGCTGCTGCCGGCACCATCGGCAAATCCTCACCAAGGTCACCACACCAGCTAGATGCTCCCAGATGCAAACTAGCCGTAATCCTTAACTACTCAGTTTTCTTTCGTGCAATTAGTATTAGTACCAAAAGACGTGATTGGGTACATTCTCATAACGGTAACTCGGTTTGATACTAGTACTAGGTTCAAGTATCTGTAGTAGCTACTCCTAATACCTGTTTTGATTCCTACCTAGGATTGAGATCCTGCTCACGGAAATTAATTTCACCGCAAAGATGAGATGAGATCCAACAGCAGCATTTTGAATTTACCTCGATGTGACACAGCATTTTGCACCGCCGTTGAGCACTGAGTTGCCAAGATCTTGTGCATGACACTAGCTCAGGAGTCAGAAGGTGTGGCAAGGCAACCACTAGAGTGAACATGGCATTTTTCAGCTCGAAGAGGGTGTGCTTGATCTGATGCGCAGCATCAAGAGTCTCTCCACTCAACATGGAAAAGCAGAAGCCGGATATACAAATGGATGCTCACAGCAACGACAGGCTAAACAATACCGATATACAACTGGATGCTCACAGCAACGACAGGCTAAAAAATACCGTGTCGTTATTTTGTTTTCTGAGAGATCGAATCGCAGCACTGCCAACTGCATGTATCCGCTTTCTTGACTAGATTTGTTTGTGCATTAACGAAACTGGCTTAAAATACATTGTGCAGTGCGGCGTTGCGCACTCGACTCGCGGCAGCTGCAACAAATTAAACTGGCCACGAAACACTACCGTCATTCAATCACTTCCGGTGCTTGTACAGTCAAGGCCCAAGGGCACTACCGTCATTCAATCACTTCCGGTGCTTGTACTCGTAAAATCCCCATTTCTCGCCGCTCGCCGCTCGCCGCGCGCCGCCGCCCTCCGTTCCCGTGCTGGATCCACTGCGCGCCGCCGTCCCCACGCCCCTACGCTCTTGTCACGCCGCCGTTCCTGCCGCACGGGCCTGAGCTTGGCCTCGGCGGTGGCGCCTCTGCTGGGATATGTCATCTGCCGTAGAGAGAGACGTTTCGTTGCCCCCGCCATCAAGGATGGAGCAAGGCTTTCGCGGCGGCGGCGGCAAGAAGGCGAAGGTGGGTGCATGGCCTGCTGCTCGTCCAATGGAGGAGGTGGAGGTGGAAGAATCAGAAGGAGAAGCCGCGGCGGAAGAGAGCAACGTCTCCACTCCAGTGGAGGAGGTGGAGATGGAAGAATCAGAAGGAGAAGCCGCGGCGGAAGAGAGCAACGCCTCCAGAGAGCGGATCAACTTGTGGTTTCCCAAGGACAAGTTCCACTGCTGCCGCTGCCCCCTCCCATTGAGGCCTCCAATCTTCAAGGTGATCCAACCGCGTTCTTGATTATTCCTTCTTTCTTTCTTCAATTTATCATCGGCGAGTCCGGTCTTTTGCAGTGCGGCTCGGGGCGCTTGGCTTGCAGTGCCTGCCATGACCATGGCCACGATATCCACTCGGCCGTCCTGGACGAGTTCATCCGCTCGGCCACGACGTCGTGCGTTTACGAAGAGTACGGCTGCAGCAGCTCCCTTGCCTACTACAAGGTCGAGGGCCACGAGCGTTCGTGCCCGTGTGCGCCGTGCGGCTGTCCAGAGAAGGATTGCCCCTTCAAGGGACCGCCGGAGATGCTGATCGACCACTTCGCCAACGAGCACTCCCAAGATTGCTCCATTGTTGCGCTTCGCTACGGCCAGGATGTGAAGCTCACTCTAACGGCCGCGGTGCGCTGGCATGCGCTCGTCGGTCTGGATCGGAGCTTGTTCCTCGTGTCGCGGCGCGAGAGCGGTACCGACACCGCAGTCTCTGTTTGTTGTGTGAGGGCTAACTACGCGGGCTATGCGGCAGCCCAGTATAAGTGCCGGCTCGCTGTGGGCTTCCCGCACGGTGGCAGCCACGACGGCGAGGTCGTCGTCATGGAGTCGAAGGTGCGAAGCAACCAATGGCCCGGCTTTTGGCCAACACCAGCGTTCATGGGATTCCTTGAGCAGCTCGACGACACGGTCACCCTCAGCATCCGTATCGATCTGCTCCGTGCTTCATGGGACCCCGGTAAGTCCCCACGAACTAGGACCTCCTCTAGGATGCATCATTGAGGAATTACTGGTGCCTGCATCTGCTATCTTTTGCATGCGTCAATGATGTATAGCTAGCTATTCTGAATGCCTGATCATGATAATGGGCTGTTAGCGTCTGATGCACTTTGCTTTAGTTACATATCATGGAAAACTTCTGGTAGAACTCGTAGCTCCAGTGGACGTCAGTTATACTCGTATCAGTAGTTGAACTCGTAATTAATTCACTTTATGCTTTACTAGTAATGAAATGGTGCTGCATTGTGAGGTTGTGTCAGTCATCAAAGAGTAGTTTGCTTGTCCTAACAACAAGAAAAGATAACCAGACGAAGTATCATTTACCAGCTCATAGTCCAAACGGTTTTCAGATCAATGTTTGTCGACTTTGGTGAGACATGGAAGGATTCAGAATACAAGTGATCTGTATTTGTACTGGTTCTACTGACCAGTATTGAGTGGCATGATAAATTTTTTGAGGATTCGGGGGGGAGAGCATCCCCACCTTTTCATTTCATTTCAAAAGCACATACATGAGCAGGATGTTACATGTCGTTTGAGTGGCATGATAAATAACCAGTACTTCTATATATGATCAACTTGTGTGTTACCGACTTAATGGCTATACTGGGACCTGTTTCATTACTGAAAATTTCCAGGTCATTCAGTTCAGACGTCCTACAGCTTACATGACCTGCTGTTTTTACTATGATTTTGTCTTCATATCTTCCTGGCTAATGCGTCAGGGTTGGCTATGATTTTGTCTTCATGTTCTACCAGATATGAACCAACCATTGAGGATGGAGCGAGGCTTGCACAGGGATGGTAAGAAGGGGAAGGTGGGTGCATCGGCCACTACTCATCCAGCGAAACAGGTGGAGCTGGAAGAAGAAGACGGAGGAGACATGGTTGTTGCGAATGTGGAAACGGGCATCATCTTCGGATCGTGGATCAACTTATGGGTTGATAAGACCAAGTTCTACTGCTACTGCACCCAGCCATTGCGCCCTCCAATCTACCAGGTGATCCAATCGCGTTCTTGATTTTCCGTTCTTTTTTTTTTCTTAGCTTTCAAAATGGCTTTCATGAATTTTCTCATCGGTAAGTGCGGTTTTGTGCAGTGCAACGCTGGGCACTTGACTTGCAGCCGCTGCGAGGACGAGGGCTGCGAGGACGAGTGCTCCGAGGACGAGCGCTCCGAGTGCGAGCCTTCATCCTCCCTCTGCTGCTGCTGCCTCGACCGTTCGTACAGACTCGACACCGTCCTGGAAGACTTCATCCTCTCAGCCAAGGCTCCGTGCCCCTATGACATCTATGGCTGCCGCAGCTATGTAGAGTACTACAAGGTCGATGACCACAAGCGTTCGTGCCCATGCGCGCCGTGCGGCTGCCCAGAGAAGTGCTGCCCCTTCATGGGCCCGCCGGAGATGCTGGTCGACCACATGGCCAACGCGCACGCCCAGGATTGCTCCATTGTCGCGCTTCGCTACGGCCAGGAGGTGAATCTCACCCTAACGGCCGCGCTGCGCTGGCACGCGCTCGTCGGCCTGGAGGATCGGAGCCTGTTCCTCGTGTCGCGGCGCGAGAGCGGCACGGACACCGCAGTCTCGGTTTTTTGCTTGAGGGCGATGCTGGCGACGCTGCGTCCCAGTATAAATGCCGGCTCGCGGTGGGCTTCCCGCAAGGCGGCAGCGATGACGGCGAGGTGGTCGTCATGGAGTCGAAGGTGCGAAGCAGCCGACTGCCCGGCGCGTGGCCGACACCAGCGTTCATGGGACTGCTTGAGCAGCTTGACGATACGGTCACCCTCAGCATCCGCATCGACCAGGTCCAGCCAGCTGATGCTTGATGCTAGGAGCTCCTCCAGGATGCAGCATACCTCTTTGCGTGCCTGAGAGCAAGCCCAATAAGGCTGGTCGATTCGACCGTCTAACTCAGAAATAGACGAGTTAATCGACTCAATCATACAACGACTTGTCTGCTCCTTACCTCTTAAAAGTAATATTTTATTTTTTGTTGGCCCCACCTCTGTCCTCCTCTCTTGCTAGTTCTGCCGGCCAGTGCTTCTGCAGCCGCTCGTTGAGGAGCTGGGTCCCAGAACGTGGGGTGGAAGTCTTGGCGAGCGTGTGGCGACGGTAGCCGGCAGGAACGACAAGCGAGGCTTTCTCTCTCTTTCGAAATAGTTTTTTAGTCCAAGAATCGGTCGATGCGCCGATTGTTGGACCTGCTCTGAAGAACGTAGCTAGCTTAATTAGCCAACACGCCTGATCGTGATCATAGGCTATTAGCTTCTGATGCTCTTTGCTTTGGTTATATATTAAGAGAGAAAAAAAATCATGTAGAACTCGTAAGTCAAATTAAATTACTAGTACTCTACTGTTATCCGGCAGATGTTGAATCCGTAATTCAGTTTACTACTAGCTAGTATGAAGTGTGGTTCTGCATTGTGTGGCTGTCAAGTCTACTAAAATGTGGGTGTCGGGCGTGACCCAGATGTGCTTGGTTAGGCTATCTCTAACGGAAGGAAGCACTCAAAGATGATAGTGTTCTCAAACTGATATTGACATGTAGGACCAGAAGCAAAAATTTATAGTTTTCTAAAACATATGGTCAAAATAGTTATAGTTCTCTAAATTAGGTTCCAACCGTTGTAAGTTTCTAAAACTTTGACACAAATACTTGTAGTTTTGTGCAATTCACTTGATTCTTCTGCTCTCCCTTGCTGGCCATCATTTTTCCTCCCAGGACGCGGGTGATGCAATGACATTTTCGTGTAATTCTAACCTAAGGCACGTAATGTTTACACGTGGAGGAAGAGAGGATGGGCCGGATAACCTAGTGGCTTTTGGCTCAACGTTCATGTGCAAGGATGACATTTTTCAATTTTTGATCAAGAACAGTTTCAAATGTTGTGTTTTGTAGGGCTTATGTGATAAGCAGGTGGAAGAAGGTGCTCCACAAGCCATACCGAAAGAGCCTTTAAAGCATCCTCAAAAATACCCAAAACCATTTTTTCTGGGGAAACCAGACGAAATCAAGCTCAAAAAACCGTTCCCAAAATTACCCCGCCAATTCATCCCGCCGCCGCGTGCCATTTTTCCAGCTCCCGCCCTCTACCCCCTCGCGTCCTCCACTACGCGCGCCATATTTCTACCAACTCCCCCCTATCTCCTCCTCCAGTAGCGATTTCCCGGCGGCCGCTGGTGTTTGTTCTTTCAACTTGCCGTCGCCGCGTCGCTCCTAACCTCGGCAGCCCAGCATCAAGGGGTTGTTGCTGGTCGCGGAGGCCACCGCACGCCGTGCCGCGGCCTCGTACCTGTACCTGGCCGCCGCCAATCAAGGGGACGCCACGCACGTCCTCCGCCGATGGAGGAGCGCGAGCAGCGGAGCAGCAGCAAGAAGGCGCGGATCGAGTCAACAGGGGTTCAAGTGAAGCAAGAAGCGGATGCAGGACAACAAGCAACAGGAGGAGCAGCCGCCGCAATGGCGGCCGTGGAAGCCGAGGCCCGGCGAGCGGAGGTCGTCGTGAGGATGGATAAAGCTAAGCTCGACTGCCCTCTCTGCAACCGCCCACTGAAGCCTCCGATCTTCCAGGTGATTAAATTGTGTTATTTGAGCAGAGTAGCACTAGTACATCCATCAAATCTGCATTCTTAAATTTCTTATCGGCGGAATCTGTGCAGTGCGACGAAGGGCACTTGGCTTGCATCGGCTGCCGTGGCCACACCCAGATCTCCAACAACAAGTGCTACGCCTACGCGTGCGGTCTCGGCGGCTCCTACGGCCGCAACCCAGCGCTGGAAAGCTTCTTCCGCTCGGCCAGGATCCGGTGCCCCAACGACGTCTACGGCTGCCTCGCCTACGCCGCCTACTGCGACGCCGATGAACACCTGCGCGAGTGCCCGTGCGCGCCATGCTGCTGCCCGGCGCGAAGTTGCTCCTTCCTGGGTTCGCCGCCGATGCTCCACGACCACATCGCCGCCGAGCACGACCGGCCCGTCCCATTCAGCTACGGCCGGGAGCTGAAGCTCAGCTTGCCCGCCGCTCGGCGCTGGCACGCCCTCGTCGGGCAGGACGACGGGCGCCTGTTCCTCGTGTCGCGGCGCGCGCTCGGCGCGGTCACGGCTGTGTCCCTGGTGTGCGTGCGCGCCAACGCCGCCGGCGCCGCGGCGTCCCGTTACACCTGCAGGCTCGCGCTTGAGCTCCCGAGCGGCGGCGGCGGCGGCGACGACGAGGGCGTCAGAGGTGTGATGATGGAGTCGGAGGTGGGGAGCAGCGATCTGTCCGGCGGGGCGCCGGATTACGGCATGTTCGTGGGAGCGCATCAGCTGTCTCTGTCCGGCGAAACGCTCGTCCTCAGCGTACGCGTTGACAAGCTCCGGCCTGCGGGTGCTGCTGCCGACGACACCGGCAAGTCCGCACCCGTGATCACAAGAGCCAGAAGCTCCTCCACGAACAGCCCTGGTTCGGCACGAGCTCGCGACACCAATTCCGGAGCGTTGATCAACTTGATGTTCGACAAGGCCAAGTTGAACTGCCCCCTCTGTTCCCTCCCGTTGAGGCCTCCAATCTTCCAGGTGTAGTACCTGCGTTCTTGATTTTGCCTTCTTTCTTTCTTCCTTCCTTCCAAAAGGGATTTTCTTGGTTTCCCATGGGCGCGTTCGGTTCTGTGCAGTGTGACGCTGGGTACTTGGCTTGCAGCGCATGCCATGTCTCCACGAACAAGTGCTACGCGTGCAGCCTCCACGGCCACTACGGCCGCAATCGCAACCGTGTCCTGGAAGACTTCATCCTCTCGGCCAAGACGCCGTGTCCCTTCGAAGCCTATGGCTGCAGCAGCTACCTCGCCTACTGCGACGTCGCCGACCATAGGCGCGCGTGCCCGTGTGCGCCGCGCCCGTGCGTGGAGGTAGGCTGCCCCTTCACCGGCTCGCCGTCGATGCTTATCGACCACATCGCCGACGAGCACTCCCAAGCCCACCCCATTATGCCGGTTCGCTACGGGCAGGAGCTGGAGCTCACCCTGACGGCCGCGCTGCGGTGGCGCGCCCTCGTCGGCGAGGACCGGATCCTGTTCATCGTGTTGCGGTGCAAGCTCGGTGCGGAGGAGACAGCGGTCTTGCTTTCTTGCGATGGGGCGAGCGCCGCGGGGCCACGGTACAGGTGTCGGGTTGCGGTGGAGCTCCCGATCAGCGGCGACGGAGACGGCGGGCAAGTGGCCGTAATGGAGTCCGAGTTACCGAGAGAGAGGCCGGTGCGGGCGCTGCGGGATTGCATGGGACTGGTTCAGCAGCTTGACGACACCGTCGCTCTCAACATACGCATCGACAAGCTCCAGCCTGCCGGTGCTGATGCTTCCAGCACCATCCCTCGCGAGCCCAACGTCCACAACCCCACGAGCTAGGAGCTCCTACGGGATGCAACGCTGAGGATTACTGGTACCTGTATTGCTGCTCATGACATCTGTTAGTTACCTTTTGCGTGCGTGAATGCCTGATCATGCCGTCTGATAGTTTCTGATGACAAACTTTGCGTCCTCTAGTTATATACAGTATCTTCTGGAAAACCTGTGCTAGAACTCGTAAATCACAAATGGATGTCACTAACTCACTATGTCAGTCACTAGTGCTTGCAGCAGTTAGTTGAACTCGTAATTCAGTTTATCATTTACTCGTATAAAATGGTGCTGAATTTTGTGATTGCCAGTTCTTAATAATAGGCCTCCTTTGGAATGCAGGAATTTTACAGGAATCGCACAGGAATTTCACAGCAAACAGTTCAATTTCACGGGAAAAACGCAGGAAAAGAAAATTTTTCCGTCAATCCAAAGGAGGCCTTACAGTAGAACGGTGTTGCGTGAGCCATAGGGACTGAAAAGCCTGTTTCACGCGCGCCTGCGCGTTTGCCTCCGCGCGCATCGGCGCTCGCGCGGGCCAGCGTGTGGGGCCAGCACGGGAAGCCGTGTCACGCTGTGCAATGCGAATCAGCCTGCATCCGTAGCGTGCAAGGGCACATGTCCTTTTGCTTTCGTGCATGTTCTCAACACGCACATGACATGTACACAATTTTTTTAAGAGAAGCCACCTGACGCATTTTATTAATTTTCAAAAATAGATACATCATTTACCAGGTGCTAAAAATAGAACTAAGGGGCTCATCCGTACATGATTGTTTTTTATTAAAATCTATTCTAGCTAACTCATGAGCCACCTGGTTTGCTTACATATTCAAATATGCGCGAGAGGCCCTCTTATAAAACAAAAGTTGGTTCATAAGCTATTCTAGTGCATGTCACGAGTGCCGCTCGCGCACTCTTCTTCTACAGCTCCGCAACTTTTTTTAAAAAAAGTTTCATTCCTACCCACTTTCTATTTTAGAAAAGTTTCGATGCAATTTTTCTGAAAACTTTTGTCTCAAAAAGTTTTGGTGCAATTTTTCTAGAAGTGTCTAAAAAAGTTTCGGTGTAATTTTTCTAAAAACTTTTGTCTCAAAAAATTCGGTGCAACTTGCTGAAAACTTTTGACTCAAAAGTTTCGATGCAACTTTTCTGAAAATTTTTGTCTCAAAAAGTTTCGTTGCAACTTTTCTAGAAACTTTTGTCTCAAAAAGTTTTGTTGCAACTTTTTTGGAAACTTTTGACTCAAAGAACTTCCTATCCAAACTTTTTTCCCCGCCCCTGGGCCCATCCATGTGCGCTGACCCGCGGTGCAGGACGCACGCGACGCGCGCAGCGTCTGCACGCGCTATAGGAATTTTGCCAACTGAAAAAGATAAAAATGAGAATCATAGGACCATGACCGGTTCAGAGCATATACGCGAGAAACAATGAAGAAACAGCATGCGGGGTCCATTTGCTGCTGTCCTTGTCGCGTTGTTGTATGAGAATGCGCCCGCAACGGTCTGAGTGCGCGCGCATTAGTCACACCGTCTCTTATATCCTCACGTCCTTCAACAATTCATGCTTCGCGCGGAAAAGAGAATAAAAAACCTTAAAGTACAACATATTTTTGTTGTTCTCCTCTCTGCACGGCAAAAGAAAAATAAAAAGCTGAAGCACACAACAACAGCCTCCGCAAGATTTTTTTTTTAAAAAAAATCGCAAGCTTCAGAACAGCTCACAAGCCATGCACGCGAAAAGGGAAACAAGCCAAAGCCACAGGCCGCGCGAATCGTGCTAGCGCGAAAAGGGAAAGCGGGCGGGTCCCAAAAAGGAAAGCAGGTGAGGGACAAACGCTGATGTCGTTTTCCTTGTTTCCCTGATACGCGAGTACGGAGTTGCGCGTGCGCGGCGCTGAATAGCTGTGCCCCATAGGGACGGCTTTGGTAAGGGAGGGGACATTGTTCTAGTTCTATTCCGGCCTTTGAACGCTTTCAAATATAGAATCCTTGCTGCGAGTGCTCAAAATCCGGGTGGTTTTCGGATCGATGTTTGTTGATCACAATTCACACGTAAGAATTCAGAATACAAAGTTGTCTGTTTGTACTGGTTCTACTGATCAGTATTTAGTGGCACTATAAACTTGAGTGTTACATGCGTCAAATTGCAGGACCCGTTTCAGCACTGAATTTCCGGGTCATTCAAGACGTCTTCCAGCTTACAGAAACTGATTCTCTACTGATTAATAAAGTGTCAGGATTGGTTGTGATCGTGGCATTTGACACCACTGCAAAAAACGAATCAAGCGAAAGGTCGCAGTCACTTGGACTGGGAATATCTTTTGCCACGATTCTTGGGCAGCGTTCGGTGACCCCTCTAAAGTTTTTAGACGGGTCATATCAAAATGCCGGCACGATTTATGTGTACTAAACAAAGTCAAATTACAAAATTAAGTCCAGGACCCCCATCTATTTCGCGAGACGAACGTAATGAGGGTAATTAAGCGGCGATTAGACGATGGTTACTGTAGCATTACTGTGTCAAAACATTGATTAATTAGGCTCTTTAGATTTGTCTCGAAATATAACGCCCGTCTGCAGAAAGGTTTTGTAATTAAATTTTATTTAGTATCCCTAAATAGTAAGATTCTTTTTACTTTAGAGGGATATAAACTTTAGAGGGTGTTTTAGAGGGGTATCCGAACGGGGCCTTGATTTTGTTTTCATCAACTTCACATTACTCGGCCAACGGGCCAAGTATCTCGGTTAGGGTCTTCTGCTATGCTCGATGTTTGTTTGCGTTTTCGGAATCTACCTTCATGACAAAGCATTTTAAACCATGTACTATTTGAGTCCGGAACACTTGACAGAGAAATGGGAAATGGCTCGTGTACTGCATAATCCACGCTGTTTTGACTTTATAAGCACAAACTTAAACATGGAGTATGTTTCGAGGCAGGGAATTATGAAATGCTGAATAACCGGAAGGCGGAAGGGAGACGTACTCCTACAGTCTCTGTTCCGGAAATAAATTTGGTGCCGCCCGTCCAACTTCCAAGGCGCGCATAGGAGTATCCAGTTTTGCAGAACACAGAGAGAGAGAGAAAGAGAGAGAGAAGAGAGACGTTTTCCTGTGCGTTTATGGAGCAAGCTTTGGCCTTGCAAGGCCCCGGCAAGAAGGTGAAGGTGGATGCGGCTGCTGCTCGTGCAGTGAAGCAGGAGGTAGAGATGGATGGAGGAGGAGGGGACGCGAACGCAATGGATGTGGTGGCGGCGGCGGAAGACAGCAACACCTCCAGAGCGAGGATTAACGCATGGGTTGACAAGGCCAAGATGGACTGCCCTCTCTGCACTCTCCCACTGAAGCCTCCAATCTTCCTGGTGATCTACTCACGTTCTTGATCTTGTCTTCGTTTCGTTTTGTCTTCTCATCGATCGGTTTCAAATGGGCTTTCTTGAATCTTCTACTCCTAATCGGCAAGCGCGCGGCTTTGTGCAGTGCGACGCCGGGCACAAAGCTTGCAGCGGCTGCCGCGTCCATGCTCTGCTCTCCAAGAACAAGTGCTACGTGTGCGGCCTCGATGGTTCCTACGGCCGCAACCCCGAACTCGAAGACCTCATCCTCTCCGTCGAGATGCCGTGCCCCTACGCCATCTACGGCTGTGTCAGCCGCGCCGCCTACTGCGAGCTCGACGACCACCAGCGCGCGTGCCCGTGCGCGCCGTGCTTCTGCCCGGAGAAGGGCTGCCCCTTCGTCGGCTCGCCGCCGATGCTGATCGACCACATCGCCGCCCAGCACTCGCACCAGCAACGCCCCTTGGTTGCGGTCCGCTACGGCCAGGAGCTGAAGCTCGCCGTGGCGCCGGCGCTGCGCTGGCGTGCGCTCGTCGGGCAGGACCGGAGCCTGTTCGTGGTTTCGGTCGGCGCCATTGGCCAAGTAGCCTCCGCGGCCTCGCTGGTCTGCGTGAGGGCGAACGCCGGCGCCGGCGCCGAGTACAGGTGCCGGCTTGGGGTGGAGGTCTCGCGCGGCGAGGTGGTCGTGATGGAGTCGAAGGTGCCCAGCAGCGGGTTGCCTGGCGAGGGGCCGGCGCCGGGCGAGCCGGCGTTCTTGGGACTGTATCAGCCGCTTGACGACACGGTCGCCCTCAGCGTCCGCATCGACCTGGTCCAGCCTGCCGGTGCTGCTGCCGCCGGCGCCACCAACACTGGCATGTCCACGCCGCCAACCCCACGAACTGGGAGCTCGTCCAGGATGCAGCATTGAGGAACTACCTGCATCTGCTAGCTATCGCATGCGTGATCGTGATGATGGGCTATTGCCTATTGGCATCCAATGCTGTTTGCTTTATGCTAGTAGTATTTAGGATAAATTTCATGTACGTAGATGCTAATGGATGTCTGTTACTACTACTCGTAATTCAGCAGTTGCTGAACTCAGTAATTGGGTTTATCAGTTAGGCCCTCTTTGGCATGGATTCTAGTTCAGCTTCTGATTATGCTTCTGCTATATATTTGCCAAACACTCAAATGGATTCTAGATTCTGAAGGAAATTTAGGTGAGAATCCGTTTTGGTTTTGTGAAGGGAAGCAGAAGCTGGAAATAGTAGCTTCTTTTGGATTCACACTGCCGCGGGCCCACGAGGGAAGAAAAAAGGACGGTCTGCCCGTGGAAAACGATTCGCAAGCGCGCCCGAAGAATGCGTCAGGCGAGCCCCCCTATGCGCGAGCCCGCTATAACAACACACTTAGGTTGTTGAAAAAAAGTCCGTAGATTAAAAAGTAAGCATCCGATTTATGAACTAATTACACCGTTGCGATCGTTGCGACGAGATCTTTAAACTAGACCACATTTGACTATGTTTTGCAAACCTTTTTTTAAAAAATATTCAAATTTGATCTTATTAGAAGTAATCCATTTAGAATTTAATTTTTTATCTGTAATTATTTTCATTTCAATATAATATACAAAGTGTGAATAAAGTAGAGCTCCAAATGTAGGGATACATGAGTCATTTCACATGCATAATCTATTTCAGAAAATATTAGGAGAATCTGTTTTGCCAAACGGCCTGACTGGAGAAGTTGTTTTGACAGAGAATCTAGAAGAATCCAGAGAAGCTGTTTTTCCTCAGAATCCAGTGCAAAATCTGTTTTTTCAGAATCCGAAGCCCTGCAAAAGAGGCCCTTAGTTATTAGGATTAAGTGGTTTTTCATTGTGTGGTTGTCAGTTCTCTCTGTTGTGGGTGTCGAGCACGAGATGCCATGAGATTTTTCAGTTCAGCCTTTCGAACGCTTTCAGATGTAGTAGCAGAATACGAGAGAGCTAAAAGTACAATCGGTTCTGTTGTTCAATCTGAGAAATGGAAGGATTCAGAATGCCAAATACTCGGTGTTTGTACTGGTTCTACCATCAAACCATTAGTATTATACTGTTGTGTTAGTACCGGTTTTGCAAGCTAATGCTGATGGGCCAAATTTACAGGACATGTTTCACTACCGAAAATTTTCAGGTCACTCAAAATGAGTTACTACTGCATACAGAACCAGTTTCACAAATGCGTCAGTTTGGTTATGATTGTACTACTTGACCCTAAGCAGATGAAGCGAATCAATTGAAAGGTCGCTGTTTATCGGCCAGCTCTCGCCAGGATTCTGGATTCTGTGATTTTGTCCGCAGGAGATTGCCATCCAGGCAGGATGAGCTCGAATATAGTATTTTGCACACGTTTCAGAAATGAGCTTCGCTTTTCTTCCTCTTTCGGATGCACTGATCAGTCTGACCACATCAGTGCATCATTTTGGCCTCATCAGCTGCGTCTCGTCTAGTCACAGCTATATCTGGCGTAGGGCTCGCGATTTTCCGTCAGCCGTCATCAGTGAGACACTGTCGCACCGGCACCCTGCCTTCGTTCTCGCGTTGAGCACAGCACTAGCACAGCAGCCAGCAAAACCGAGAGAATCTCAGGCCACATTGCAGGTGAACTTTCGTGCCCGGCGCATAGTCATGTTCCCCGCGGCGGGTTGTGAAACCTAACTTCGCCGTCACTTGCAGTTGTAACAGCGCCGGCCACATCCTACTCCTCGTCGGCGGCCAGGAACGATAAAGCGTGTTCGTTGCGTTGCATGGCGAGCCCCGCGCGGCCAAGCAACGCAATATACTCTAAATGACTTGCATTTTATGTTACTAGGCAGCTTCAAATGATTATATTTCCAAAACGTGTGTCCAATTTGAGATCCATTTAAACTTTGTATTCCTTGTGATTTAATCTACAGAACAAGACCATTATATTGATGACTATATTTTGAAGTCATAAAAAACAATGACACATGGGATCCCATGTGTAGTAGTAACATTTCTGGCGTCCAAAGACTACGTCCTCTTTATACAAAGCAAACTCTTAGTAGTATTATTTTGTACTCCTTTGCATGTGTTGCACTTGAACAAGCGTATTCTAAATGTATGTATCTTTCTGGGGCTCGGTATTCCAACCAAAGAAGATATGGGACCTTCATAGTTGCCTCACCAGGCAGAATTATTCAAGTTTCCATGCTAGTCCCAGGCAGCACTTTTTGCCAAGCAAAAGCAACCGGTTTTGCAAGCTAATGCTTTTTTCGAAAGATCTGCAAGCTAATGCTGATAGTACTACTGCTTGCAGAACCAGTTTCACAAATGCGTCAGTTTGGTTATGATTGTATGTACCTGACCCTAAGCAGTTGAAGCGAATCAATTGGAAGGGAGGAGTAGTACTTTTAGGCCAGCTCTCGCCAGGATCCTGGATTCTGTGATTTTGTCTTCATCAGCCTGTCGGTACTCTGATCAGGAACGCAACCGTACCGTACTCTCGTGTCTTCTGCTCGATGCACGTTGATCTTTTATGCATTCTGAATCCACCTCATGACAGGGCATTTCACGGCAGTTGTTGTGCTGTGATCCTTGGCCTCCGTGACTGATCGGGCACATGTATGGTCGGTCGTATGGAGTCTCTTCGGAGACATCCGATATGGTCGTATGGATGACCTTGTTTCACTTGTGTTAGACGTGCAGCTATCTCGCGCGCTTCCCGCGGCTAATTAGATACAGAGAAGGAGCTAACTTAGGGGGTGTTCGGCAATTTAAGATGCGTTTGCTACAGCTTCAGATTCACCTAGAATCAGAAACGTTACAGATTCAACTTAGAAACGTTTCACAACCTGAAACAGAATCATTTAGAAACCGTTTGGCTAATGGTCTGGATTCAGATTCACCAAAGAGAAGAGAAAGATTGAATTGACTCATATACCCCGGGTTAAATAGTGTGTGTGTTTTTTTTTCTTTAACATGTAGCGTCTTCATCAGCCTGTCGGTACTCTGATCAGGAACGCAACCGTACCGTACTCTCGTGTCTTCTGCGATGCACGTTGATCTTTTATGCATTCTGAATCCACCTCATGACAGGGCATTTCACGGCAGTTGTTGTGCTGTGATCCTTGGCCTCCATGACTGATCGGGCACATGTATGGTCGGTCGTATGGAGTCTCTTCGGAGACATCCGATATGGTCGTATGGATGACCTTGTTTCACTTGTGTTAGACGTGCAGCTATCTCGCGCGCTTCCGGCGGCTAATTAGATACGGAGAAGGAGCTAACTTAGGGGGTGTTCGGCAATTTAGGATGCGTTTGCTACAGCTTCAGATTCACCTAGAATCAGAAACGTTACAGATTCAACTTAGAAACGTTTCACAACCTGAAACAGAATCATTTAGAAACCGTTTGGCTAATGGTCTGGATTCAGATTCACCAAAGAGAAGAGAAAGATTGAATTGACTCATATACCCCGGGTTAAATAGTGTGTGTGTTTTTTTTCTTTTAACATGTAGCGTCTTCATCAGCCTGTCCGTACTCTGATCAGGAACGCTACCGTACCGTACTCTCGTGTCTTCTGCGATGCACGTTGATCTTTTATGCATTCTGAATCCACCTCATGACAGGGCATTTCACGGCAGTTGTTGTGCTGTGATCCTTGGCCTCCATGACTGATCGGGCACATGTATGGTCGGTCGTATGGAGTCTCTTCGGAGACATCCGATATGGTCGTATGGATGACCTTGTTTCACTTGTGTTAGACGTGCAGCTATCTCGCGCGCTTCCGGCGGCTAATTAGATACGGAGAAGGAGCTAACTTAGGGGGTGTTCGGCAATTTAGGATGCGTTTGATACAGCTTCAGATTCACCTAGAATCAGAAACGTTTCAGATTCAACTTAGAAACGTTTCACAACCTGAAACAGAATCACTTAGAAACCGTTTGGCTAATGGTCTGGATTCAGATTCACCAAAGAGAAGAGAAAGATTGAATTGACTCATATACCCCGGGTTAAATAGTGTGTGTGTGTTTTTTCCTTTAACATGTAGCAGACTTCATATAGAATGTATAATATTCAAAACTAGTATAGCTGCCTGCGCATTTGCGCGGCTAGAGTTGATTATTTTCACAACGACAATAATATAAAATTTATTAACTTGTATGTAGATATTTTATGATATTTGTAATAAACTTTTATATGCTCTCTCCTACGGTCGCATCCCTCGCTTGCTCATAATGATACTCAGCTATTTGTCGCCTTGGCTTGTTGTCCGGCTTACTTGTTCCTCTAATACACTTCTGCCAACTCATTATCCGTCTCGCCTACTTGTCTCCCACTTCGGCAAGGGCTGCTACCTTCACCCTTGCCTTTATACTGGTATGTTGGTCATCTTGTTGTTTAGATTGCCTGCTCGTCGCCTTCTCGTTCAAGGCTCTTCCCGCCCTTGTTTCTAACTTGTTTTTTTATTCTCTCACTCATCCTACTCTGTCATCGTCATAGCTTGTTTTTCATCTTGCCGTCATAATTTAGCTATTTTAGAGTCATAATGGTATGGTGAGAAAATTAGAAAGAATTAGGTATATTTTTAGCTATCTTTTATAACCTAAATTTAGTTATTTTTGTGACTTATAATGGAATGACGGGTAATTTAGAAATAGGTGTGAAGTGTATTTTTGTTATTTTTTATTATTTTGAATTTAGCTTTTTTTTGACTCGTAATGGCATGGTGTGTAATTTAGAAATAGGTTTGAGAGGTATTTTGGTTATTTTTTTATTATTCTGAATTTAGCTATTTTATAAATATTTGTAGGGGGTTTCGTGACTAATTTTTCATAATAGAAGTGGTGGGTAATTTTTCTTCTTATTTCGGATTAACGTGAGAATTTCTAGCATTTTAGAACGAATGTAGTGGCTTCTTTTTCTCGTCAATTATATATATAATAGATGTCATTGCAAAATACATGTCAACATTATCAAGTGACGTCATATCTTCCAAATTCTTAGGGTCCTTGCTCTGGATCTTGTTCCCCCGGTGCGAAAGCAGTTGGTTCCGTAGTTTGAGAATTCTGCTAATTCCAAGTATTCCAAGTTGTAGAAACTTCTTAGTCTTGGGGCTTGTAAGATTATCCTTTTCGATAGTTGCTCTTCCAGGGCGCGCCTTTAAGTAAGGCCCTTTGAACACATTCAAAGTGTTAGGGAGGCTGTAAGTTCAATAACTAGCTAATAGGCGCTGTCTGTAGGATAGGTTTTAGGTGTTCCATGTCGTCAATTCAATAGTGGCAGATAATATCTAAATCTGTCTATTTTCACGGTGTAGGGCGGTAAATAGTAAGCATGGTGGTATAAATGGGGTAATTCCTCGAATTTCACTGCTTATAGGCTTGCTTCTGGTTCTAGTAGTAAAGTCAAGCTATTAGGTGATCATAGGCGTTAAAGCAAGGAAAGTTTCAATAGGCTTTTGAATAGGGTTGGATTTCACTCACTGGATCAGAGAAAAGCCTGGCCTTTCGTAAAAGCTCATAGGCACTGGCATTCACTCACCGGGTTTTGATAAGATTCTTCACTACACGATACAGGTGTCCTTCAAATTCTGAACTAGTACTTCAACCATTAATGGATCACCAAGAAAAAAAAAGATGACGGCCCAATAGACCTAACAGTTCGATCATAGGTCGTGTCCTTCTTTTGTTTGAGCAATGGTGATGATATTCGTTTCTATCAGGAGGATTTGGGACTGTGCGATAATCAACAGAGGAGGCAGTGGCAGTTTCGAGTAAATACAACCAAAGTCCCATGCGAGGTTCGAATAGCTGAAGCGTTTCACCAGGTGAAACACCAATTTTGCCGTTCCGAGCCTGCAGGCCAAATGTTAGAATCGTTCCGCAGCGTTTCGGCACTGAATCGTTTCGTTCCTTCGGCGTTTGGTGTGCCGTTCCGAGCGTTCCAAACGCACTAGGCCTAAAGGTCACATCAAAACTAATCTTGCTATTTAGACGTTTTAAATAAGTTTAATTACAAAACCTTTTTACAAATGTGGGCTAATTTGCGAGACGAATCTAATGAGCCTAATTAATCTATGTTTCGCTACAGTAATGCTACAGTAATCATCGTCTAATCACGGCTTAATTACCTTTATTAGATTCGTCTCGCAAATTAGTATAAGGTTCTGCAGTTAGTTTTTTAATTAGACTTATTTAAAACGTCTAAAAACAAGATTAGTTTTGATGTGATCTTTAGGCCTAGAGAAACGAACACCCCGTTAGTCCGTTCATCTAAGATATGCATGGTTCAGGTTTGTTCATCCATAATATGAACGGCTCATATTAGCCCATCATCTTAGGTGGTGGTGAGAATCCACTCTCTGCTTCCGGCTCATTTGATGGGCTGATCCGGCCTACACGACTCCATGAGACATAGATAAGACTTTTTAGCAAGTTCTGAGATCTAGATATATAAGAACCCATGACAAATTTAATTCAGAAACCAACATTCGAGAGCATCAAGATCTAGACGAGACTCCGAGACAAGTTTGAAGACTCATAAATCAACATTTTAGAGTACTTTAATCTAGATGATAATCCGGGACAAATTCAAAAACTCCTAGTGCATTTCACTCTTGTATAAATGTCATAACGAAATATTTTTATAAGTTACATGGTGTAAAAATTAGTCAAATGATATTGTCCAAAGTTAGTTGTGCTGTAGAATAGGAGGATAGTATAGTCATTGGACACGACTATTTAAGCTCAAAAGCAAAGAAATGGCTTCTTGTGGCCGAAGAATAGCTGGTGAGTGGCTTTCTATGGACGGTTCAACCTTTGAGGGCATTTGTTGGAAGGTACTCCTTCCTTATAAATGCTACTAACAGATCAGGTGAGGAATTGAGGAAGGAAGTAAGTGAGAAACTCAAATCTAAAGGAACACATGCCGGAAAAAGGACTTGAGAAGCTAGAAGGTGCCTGAGGAACTTGCTTTTCGTCGTGTCTGCTGCGCAGGTACTCCTATTTCTTGCTACTAGTAGTATACTCCATCTTGCAGCTTCTAACTCGGTTCCTGTTCTCAGATTCCTGTTGCAGTGCAGGTAGATTGTGCTAGCCAGCCGATGGAGAACTGTGACCGCCATACCAGCAGCAAGAAGGCAAGAACAGAGCCAACCAGAGCTCAAGTGAAGCAAGAGGAGGAGGAAACAGAGCAGACAGGAAGCGGCGCACTGGTCGCCGTGCAAGGCGTCGCCCCGCGCGGGGACGTGACGGTGACGCTTGAGAGGGCTGCGCTCCACTGCCCCGTCTGCACTCTCCCCTTCACGCCGCCGATCTACCAGGTCTGCTTCACCCGACAACTCAAATCCAACAAATATATTCGTTGCTTCCTCCTCCTCGCAATCTTTAGATGCAAGTTGTGCGTGCGTGCAGTGCGAAGCCGGACACTTGGTTTGCAGCGCATGCCATGAACAGCTCCCCAAGCTCCAGTGCCACGCTTGCGGCCGCGCCGGGTTGTACCGCCGCAACACGCCGCTGGAGAACGTCGTCCGCGCCGCCAAGATCCCGTGCCCCTACGACATCTACGGCTGCCGGAGCTCCGTGACCTACCACCAGGCCGGCGGCCACATGCTCGAGTGCCCGTGCGCGCCGTGCGGCTGCTTGGAACACGGTTGCGCCTTCCTCGGCTCGCCGCCGATGCTCCTCGCCCACCTCAGGGCCGCGCATTCCTGGCCCGCGGAGAGCATCCTCTGCGGCAACTCCTACCACGTCTGCCTCTCGGAGTCGCAGCCGCGGCGCCTCCTCGCCGCAGTGGGCGGGGGCTTGTTCGTCGTGGCCGTGGCCGCAGACGGGGCGCGCCGCCACGGCGTCTCGGTGGCGTGCGTGAGAGCGACCGCCGCGGCCGCGGCGGGGCCGCAATACGTGTGCATCTTGTTGGCGACCGGGAACCCGGGCGAGGTCACCGGCCGGTTGCAGACCGCCGCGGTGGAGGTGGACGTGCCGAGCTGTTCGGGGCCTTGCGACGCCGCCGCTGCGGTGGAGGCGGCGCCCCTCTCCGTGCCGTCCAGCATGCTGCACGGGCCGTCCAAGGAGCTGCGCCTTAAAATTCGTATCGATAAGCTATGAATGCGCTGGATCAGGAGATTCTCGTCATCTTTTTGCTGAAGAATGCTTTGATTTCGATCGATTCTCGTTTGTCCATGGCAGTGTCAAGATGAATGGCAGCGTACCATGGAGGCTTTCGATCCATCACATTACCTAGCTCTGCATCTAGTTTGAGTAATTACATGGATGATGGGCTTGTGTTTTGTAATCTTAGTGCTTATCATGGCAAATGACTTGCCCAATTTCGAGTAGTGGCTGTTCTAGTTTTATTTCAGACTCTCTTTTGGCATCGTTGTGACTGTGTTCTAGTATTTTGTACTCCATTTGGATATGGATAATGCATTGAGAGTTAAGTAGGAGTATTTTGTATGGCATCTAGTTTTATTTCACACGCGCACACAGCCCTCGTGCCGCTGCAATTGCATTCATTTGATTTGCTTCTCCTTGTAATCATGGTGTCAAATCCTGCAGAGCGAATCCGGACATTTGGCTTGCAGCACATGCCGGATTCCACATGCCGTGGCCTGAGTGCCTCACCGCGTCCCCATGAACCGGTGCCACTCTTGGGGCCGGAACACGGCGCTGGAGAACGTCGTCCGCACGGTCAGGATCCGGTGCCCCCAACCACATCTACGGCTGCCAGAGCACCGTGGCCTACTACGACACTGGTGACCACGCGCGCGAGTGCCCGTGCGCAACTTAGCCGGCTCGCCGCCGATGCTCCTCGGCCACCTCGAGGGTTCGCACTCGTGACCCGTGCAGAATATCCGCTACGGCAAGGCCTACCACCTCCGGCTGTCGGAGTCGTTGGAGCCGCGGCACCTGCTCGCCGCGGAGGACGGGGGCGTGTTCCTCGTGGCGGTCGGCGCGCACAACGAACGCCACCGTTTGCCACGTCACAGTGGTGGCTGCCACAAAAGATCGGCACTGTTTAGTTGACACCGAAAGACTGCGGCTGCCACACTTTTTTTTTGCAATCTGTTGCAATCTGCAGTGGCGAGTGTGGCGTGGATATTGCTCGTCACAATCTGTGGCGCGGCCTCTGTGGCTGTGGGCAAGGCAAAGCTGACAACCAAGCAGGCAGCGCTGCGGCGGCAGCGGGGCCGCAGTACACTTGCAAGATGCAGACGATCACGGCGGAGGTGGGCGTGCCGAGCAGCTCGATGCCTGGCGGCGACGCGCCTGCGGCGGAGACGGCGCCACTTTCCGTGCCACGCACCATGCTGCACGGGCAGCTCGAGGAGATGCGCCTTAGGGCATGTACAACGGGTCTCTTGACCCCGTCCCTTCCCTGGACATTTTGCAGATAACTCCCCGCCTCCACCGAGAGACAGGCTCCGCGTCGCCTCGCGAGAGGACGCCGTCGTCCCGTGCTCCCAGGCGGAAGAGACGGCCTCGGCAGCGCTGTAGGGCGCGTCTCACCCGGGCGACGGCGCGGTGGGATCCCGCGCAGGGTGCGTGCGCACGGATGCGAGCGCGGGAACTCCCTGCCCGCCATCTCCTCCCTCGTCCTTCGGATGCGTCGGCGGCGGGCCCAGCCCGTACCCGTCTCTCGGCCGTGGTGGAGGCCCAGCTTCGTCGCTCCCATGGAGGACCTCGTCACGGACGCGCCGCCGACGTCCCGCTTCGCCCCCGACCGTTACCCCTACGCCAGCAACGTCGACGGCCGCCGCCTCCACTCCCCACGCTTGGGACGACGCCTCCGCCCCCCGCGCTCAGGCGGCAAGCGGAGGCCGCCGTCTCTGGCCCCTGCCGCTTCTTCCTCAGGCCGTCACCTCTAGCCATGTTCCTTCTTCCTCAATTTTATTTTTCCTCTTTCCAAACCCTAGCCGCAAAATCGCAAAATTCGTGAGATAAACCAAGAATCAGACCAAATTGATCACGCCATTATCTTCGAAATCTCCCAACGAATCCATTTTAGTGGTCACAAGCACCTATCCTGCTGAGTCTCGACGTCGGCCTTCCATCTTCTCCAGGCGGACGTTTTTTTTTTTTTTTTGAGACAACAGGCGGAGGTTGCTGAGGAAGAACGAGCAGTGGAAACAAAGTTCTTGATTTACGTTTCATCTCTCATAAAGCGTATTCTTGTTTCGAGAAGGTCCTCTGAGTTCGTCTCTGTTCAGGTTGGGGCCCGGGTTGGTATTATGGTTTCTGAAAAATATTGTAACCATATTTCTATTATTTATGCTTGATACATTTTCTATCAAATGGCCACACAATGGTATACATAAATTTATTAATAGTTGATCTTTAGTTACATGCGTAGCATTAAATTGCTTGCAGATAATGAGGTAGTCTCTGGGTTGTATGACCTGTCTACTCATCTGTCTGTATCATTGATTAAGAGACAGACCCCGTCTCTGGGTTGTACATGCCCTTAGTATTAGAATTCGTATCGACTACTGTAAGTCATGAATTCGATGGATCAGGGACTGCACGGGCAGCTCGAGGAGATGCGCCTTATTAGAATTCGTATCGACTACTGTAAGTCATGAATTCGCTGGATCAGGGATATACCTGTTGCCTCTTGTATTTCGCTCGGCCCTTTTAATCCCTGATCAAGAATACTGGCATGTTCTTAATTTTTTTTAGATATAAATGACTTCTTGATTGTTCAGTATCACAAAATGTGTTTTTTTTTTGGTGGATTCAGTATTCTCTATACATTTTTCATATTGGCTCCAAGCAAACCCTTCACTGTACGAAAATGTTTCTGATGAGTGTCTGTTATGTGATTGTCCACTGATGTGCCGTTCATTTGTGATCTGCCTAGAGTAAAAATGACTTTTAAACACTTTCAACGGAGAAGGAAAACGCTGACTGGGAGTTGGAACACATGAGTTTCTCACAACCAAAGTATGAAGAAACCATAGTTTTAGAAACTAGTGTCAAGCAAAACCATGGTTTAAAAAAAGAAGTCATGAGTGGAGTTTCTAAAACTACAAAATGGTTGCACTTTTAGAAATACCATAGTTTTAAACTACAAACCTTGCTACATCCAAACACTTTGATATCTATCAAAATCAAAGTATTTTGCAAAACCGTGGTATTCTTCAAAACTTCAAAAATACTTTGTATCCAAACAAGGCCTGAACTTCTGCATATGCAGTAATCCTACGAAACTTCATTTTACAGTTGTGTTTTGTATTGCAAAGGATCCACTTATCCGATGACGATCTTAGACTGACTCAAACAAGGCCATGCAGTTTTGAAAGCCAAATGGAGCTTTGCCTGGTGTGTACACAACACAGCTTCTCCAACAGAAATAGGCAACAACCATTGCATTCGCGGTGCTTGCCCGCGCCGCACCCGCGAGCTCGCCCCCGCCGCGCGTCGCGAGCCCGCCTGCCGTCCGCGCCCCCGCCCCGCAGCGCCCGAGCCCGACGCGCGCGAGCCCGCGCGCCCGTCCCCGGAAGCTGGAGCTCGTCAGAGAAGTAGATGACCCGGCGGACGGTGGCGAGGAAGAAGAGGGATTCCGACGAGCTCAGTGCACGAAGAACGACAAGACCATGTCAGGCGAATGCGCGGTCAAGTTTGGCATCACCTGGCTCGAGGAATTGGATCGAGGCTCACCGGAGTGGGAGAAATCGACGTCGAACTCGAAGAAGGTCACCCGGCGGCCATTGGGGAAAACAAGCTTCGATCTCGTGATGGAGTGGAGGAAGCTGAAGTTCATGCTAGGGCTGGGCTAGAGGGGATCCTTGCGCTCCTTTTTGCAACTGGGGTCGAGCTCGGAGGAGCAGTGGAACGGCGACAAGCAGGAGCTCAAGGTCGTTGGCAATAGCGCTTGGTGGCGTCTTCTTGCGCGAGAACGAAAGAAGAAGAGTGTGAGGGAGTAGGGAGCCGGTCAGGGTGAGCAGGAGACCGCCGCCGTCTTGGAGTAGTCCACGCCGCACCCCTCGCCGGCGGCGATGCGGCCGCGCAGCTGCTGGATGCGTGCCGTGAGCCTGCGGTGCGCGCCGGTGATCTTGGCGAAGCGGATGGTGGGCCCGGCCATGACGAGCAAATGCATGGGAGGAGGCTTCCCTCTCTCCTCCCATGCAAAATGCATTGCCTTTTGGCTGCCTTTGTTGGAGAAGAATTTGTGATGAACAGTGGCGGCAGGTAGGGATGAAAACGGTCCGGAAACGGACGGAAGAAGGCTATATCGTTTTCAGTTTTACATTTTTTCTCGGTAACGAAACCGATAAGGTACTGGCGGAAACAAATACGGCGTCGGTATTACGAAAATATCGAAAATAGAATTATCACGATAGAAATAAGCGCTATCGATCGGGAATCGATATTAATTATCGGTAACACAAATCACAGTCGTGTAAGTACCACATCATATATAAAAATATCAACTGTGAATATATTATTTATACTTGAACTAGCTATAAATGTATCATAAAAGAAGCAAGATATTTGACAAGAGATGTTCAAATTAAATGTAAAAATATAAGTAGCGACATTATCGTTTCTTGTCTATTTAAAATATAATATATATTTAGTTGGCTAGACTAACATAAAACGGTATAATATTTGCGGTGATTTCTGGCCTAAAACGGAAATTGTCAGAAATGATCGGTAAAGTCTAAAATCGTTTTCATTTTTGTTTCCACTAAATACTTTCATTTTTATTTTTATTTTTCAGTATTTTATTTTCAACTACTACGGTCGGGAGAAGTCGAAAACGACTCTCAGTTATCCGATAAATTCTATTTTTGCTTTCTTCCCTTGGGGCAGGGAGGTAAAAATGCATTTGCACGGTCTTGTTGGAAGCGTCGCACCTCCAAAGAATTTGTATTTTTCTATTTTCTGCGTTAAAAATGTTTTGACAAGACATGAAAATAGTGCTTTCACGTGGCGGTTCGTTTCTGTTTCCGGCGCACTGCACGCAACACGCATCCTTCGACCACCGATCGGTCAGGGCAGTCCCGACCAGCTAAGCTTCTCGACCCACCGCTCCAACCCTAGCCGCCACCCGCCGCCGCCGCCGGGCCCCCCTCCTTTCCCCTCCGGCTCGCCGGCGGTGGTCAGGAGAGGGAAGCCCCTCCAATAGCCCGTAGCAGTAGTCTAGCCAAGTAGTTTCTCCAGTGTTTCTTCGATGTCGGCCAAGTGCCGTTGTTCCTCCCTCCTCTGGTCGGTAGCCGTCGTCGCCGTCGTGTTTGCCGTCGGCAGCACGCAGATCTTCGCCGCCGGCCGGCCGGATTCGAAGGTGAGTGCCAATAAAATAAAGTTTCCCTTAGGTTTCTTCTCCTCCATCCCTTCCGCCGGCGAGGTTGGCCCAATCCGGTCTCCTGTCGCTCGATCCGGGCCTCTCCAGCTCAGATCTACGGCGGCGCACTCCGGATCTGTGGCCCTCACCGCCACTCCCCGACCAGCTGGCCTCCCCTTCACCGGGGAGCCGTCGGGTACCTCCCCCGCTGTTGGAAGCTCGGTTATGTCGCCGCCTTCGCCTTCACGGCGTGCGGCCGTAGCCACGGCGGGATCCGCCTCATCGCCAACTCCGTCGCCGCCCCGCCACTGCGAGCTTCGACGGCTCCCCGCCACGGAGTGGGGCCTGCACCGCCGGCAGCCCAGCGTGGCTTCGTGGCCTAGCCCTGCTCCACCACCCCGCTGTGGTCTCGCACAGTGGTCTGAGTATGCTCGCAGCCGAGGAACGACTCCACCGACGCCCCATCCTCCGCCGTACCGTTCCCTGAGCACCGAAGAACACCTTCACCGACTCGCTGCGACTCCACGCCAACGACAACAAGTTCCAGACTCTACGATGGTACCTGCTTCCTCGACGTCCCCGACGACATGCCGTACTCGAGCCTATTCAGGCAACGACCGCTACGGGTGCTCCGTTCGATGTGACTCGGATCCAGTAAGTCTGGCTCCACAAGATCCGCCACCCAGAGTTGGTGTCCTTGCCTTTCTTATGCGCTCGGTTGAATTCCAACCATATCAATATTCACCGGCGATGGACATTCACAAAGGAAGTACATGCCTCGACCAACCTCCGCTATTGCAGCGAGGATCCGGCGATCTTGTGACAGCCAGCCCGTCGACAGCATCTCCTGGACTTCACCGTTGTTGTTTTCTAGAGTTATCTTCCTGCTACTTGCAAGACATGCCCGAGCTTGTTCGGACGCATGTTCTCTATGCTGGTAGGATTGTCGGTTTGGTGTTCGGTGTTGTACACCGCTTTGCTACACTCTTCATGTTAGAGTGCATGTTCTGGGGTCTTTCGACCTCTGTGTCTGTAATTTGTTGTTGATGAAATACAGGCACGCCCTTTATCAAAAAAAAAAACACGCATCCTTCCCTACGCTGCTACTCTGTCTCTACCTGCCCTCTGCGCCAATCTGTCCCAGCGCACTACGAAGTTAATGGCCGAGCACCACAAGAGGGTCTCGCTTGGGGAGAACGGCGAGCAAAGCAGCATCGGCAAGAAGCTCAAGGCGCCTGCCATGGTTCCAACCGGCGTGGTGAAGCAGGAGCCGCCAGAAGTGGAGCAGCAGGAGGAAGGAGAGGTTAGCCCAAGCAGCAGCGCCGTGGCTGTGGTGACGGCGGCGGAAGCCGTCGAGGAGCCTCAGATCAGTCTGATTTTCGGCGTTTCCCGGTTCCACTGCCTTGCTTGCCTTCGCCCCGTGAAGCCACCCACATTCAAGGTGAGTTCTATTGGTCATCCTTCCTTCCCTCAGTATGGATGCGAAGAAAGATTTCCCTGTTTTCCCTTTCGGGATATGGAATCGAAGAACTTTTGTGCGAGGAAATGGAAATCTTAGAGTCTACTCTTCTCTTCTTTTGTCTTTATTTATGTGTGCGGTCTTCTTCTTCGGTCCCTGGCCGCAGTGCGAGGCCGGGCACGTCGTGTGCGGCACCTGCCGCGGCGGCCACGGCCAGGCGTGCGCCGGCGCCGCCGCCTTCGCCGCCTGCCCCGAGGTGGACGTCTTCGTCCGCGACGCCAAGCTCCCGTGCCCTTTCTCCGAGTTCGGCTGCAAGAGCTTCCCCGTGTACTACCAGGCCGCCGACCACGAGCGCGCGTGCCAGTGGGCGCCCTGCCACTGCCCCGCGCTAGGCTGCGAGGCCTGCACCTCGCCGGCGCGGCTGGTCGACCACTTCCGCGCGGCCCACGCGTGGCCCGTCACCGAGGTGAGCTACGCGAAGCCGTGCCTGCTGGCCTTGCCGCGGCCGCCGGAGGGCATGCACGTCCTCGTCGGCAGGGAGGACGGCCGCGTGTTCCTCGTCTCCGCGTCCCCGCTCGGCGGCGGCGCCGCCGTCGCGGTGGCGCTGGTGTGCGTGCGCGCGAACGGCGGCGGCGACGCGGCGCCGCAGTACAAGTGCACGCTCTGGGTGGAGTCGCGGCGCGGCGGCGGGGACATGGCGAGCGTCGCGTTCGCGGTGGCGAGCAAGGACATGCCCGGCGGCGGGTTCGTGGCCGCGGAGCACGGATCGTTCCTGGCGGTCACGCCGGACCTGCTGCATAACGCGTCCGGCAAGACGTCCGTCCTCAAGGTTCGCATCGACAAAATCGGCCCCGGCGGCGGCGCTGGTGCTGCTGCGACTGCGAGTTAGCCAACCCTGCCGGCGAGTTGCTAATGGTGCGTTTGATGATCATTTGCATGTGCTGTACAAATGACTAATGTAGTTTTGTTCATCCTCGTCGTAGCGTACTTAAATGCCTGGTTGCCTGCTTATGGTGCTTGCTGATTGGTAAGCTTGTTAGGATAGGAACAGATGTGAATCCTGGAATGACACTGGGATGTTAGCATTCTGGATTTCATGTTATCTAAAGACCGCTTGCACCATACTACTAGTGGTAGTAGACGTTAACTTCACTTTCGTTTGTGAAATGATCCTCAGTTTGATTTGGGTAAAACTGAATTCAGCTCTGGCAATCACCACTAGTTTTCCTGTCCACACTACTGAACGCAAGATTTGAGATTTGGCTATCCCCAGAAGTACTCCTCGATGAATGCTTTGAGCTACCGGACACGGCAACGCCGCACGCTGCGCCAGATTAACCAGAGCACTGTTTAAGCCTTTGGAGTCGAGAATAGTTGCAGCTATACGGCAGGTTCTGTACTGTACAAGACACAGCGCAGTGTCAAAGCTGGTTCAAAGGCAGGGAAAAGCGCTTTGCTGCAGAGTCCTCTCCGGCGCGTTTCTGTATCTACGTCTTGTCATCTCCATCCTCGTCATCTCATGACTTCAGACACGGACAAACTGCCACGATTTTTATTTCTATTTTTGACGGGAACACTACGGCAGATCTTACTACGATCTTATTGCAGCTTTTAGTATGAACTTACTACCAGTGCTCGAGTCAAATGCTGCTAAGTTCAGACTTGAAAGTCGAAGATCAGTGATAAAAACAATCCACAATTGGCGAGAAGCCATGGCGTAGTATGCAAGCTTTTGTGGTGTTACCGTGTTAGTGTAACAAGCTACCAGTGCTAACTCAGCTGCCGGCATCGA
Source organism: Eragrostis nindensis (assembly GCA_012490785.1). Taxonomy (NCBI): domain Eukaryota; kingdom Viridiplantae; phylum Streptophyta; class Magnoliopsida; order Poales; family Poaceae; genus Eragrostis; species Eragrostis nindensis. Next base: position 3,696,318 of record JAAXCT010000001.1, on the reverse strand, counting down.
TCAGTATCATAAATAAACTTGCAGTTGTAGATAGAATCAGTGTTCTTCTAGGGTTGCTAAAATGCGCCATTCTCAAGCATATGATCTGGAGGATGCAGCTCATAGTATGATTTGAAAAAATAATTCAAAATATAAATAGAACTGAAACTCCGAAAAAGGATATGTCGCCATGTCTGCCGGCCAGGCGGCCTCTCTGGTTTCGGCCTGGCAATGGGCTGAAACAGCCCAGCAAGCTAGCAGGCTGGGTCAGCCCAGCAAGCTAGCAGGCCGGGTCAGTCCAGTTTCGGGAGCGTGTGGTAGTGAGGAGCAATTGCTTAGCTGTGCATACTTGCCGAAACCAGCTACGCCTGGCTTCCGCTGCAGTCCCTTTTGGTTCCTTGGCCTAGCTCGCGGTGGTTGCCTAAGTTCAACGCGTGAGCACGTTTAGCCATCGAAGGCGAGCTAAACTGGCTCTCTCTCGACAGCAAGGAATTTCTTTTTTTTTTTCCAGTGAAAGGGGGATTATATTGATGGAACAGTACACCACAGGAAGTTTACATAAAACACCCTGGACACACTGAAAATTACACCCAACCCCTGACACTGGGGAAGACTCGATCCAATCCGCCGCGGCCGCACGCCAGAACCCGCCGAACCCCTCCACCCAACCTCGTCGCGAACTCCAAACATTGGAAATGCCTCGAAATCCAGCGCTCAGACCTCCTCCAGAGCGCCCGTGCCAGAGCTGAACGATCGTCAGCCATCGACAAACGAAGAGGAGAAGAAGCTTTACCCCGCGTGAAGGTCGTCACCAACGTCGCCGGCCACCAGCAGCCGAAGAGATGAGCCAACCCAAGACTCCTGTACAGGGGCGCCGCAATGGGAACCCCGACTCCACAAGCCCGCGGTCGGCACCGGAGCAGAGCACTGACGAGGCGAGGTTGAGCCCGGGAGACCTTATTCCATGCCCACCATCGCCTCGCCGCCGCCAGCCGGAAACACCACTCTCCACAAAGCTTCACCGGCGAGCTCGCCGTCGTCGCCGACGCCTCCGCCAGCAGATCCGCCGAGGGAGACAAAAGATCCGACCGTCCCCGACATGGAAGACGGCGGAAACCCTAACCCTAACTACCCTAAACCTAAACTACAGCTAAGAAATAACCCGTCCGCGACGAGATCCTGCTTCCCCGCCCTCTCCGGTGCCGACGAGGCCGCCGGAGAGGAGGGGGAAGCAAGAGATCAGCGCCGGGCGCGGGGGATCGCCTGAATGCCGGCTCGTTACTGTAGCAGGGGATAAGGGAGAGAGGGACGGGTCTGGCCCCTACCGAGAGCAAGGAATTTCTGCCCCGGCAGGTAAGGTGGCCCTCAGAAGCTAATTTATTTGAGCGGTTCCAAACGATGTGCCTAGCCTAGCCAGGTTAGAGAAAATCTTGCCACGAATCCAAACGTACCCGAAATGGTCCGACTGTCAGAACCAACCTCGGACCTTCGAAAGAATTTAAAATTTTGAAAAAAAAAATAGTCTGGTTTTGAGGCCGGTCCGGCTTCCGCGGTTGACACGGTAAAGCGAAACCCTCACCACCACGGGGGCATGAACCGGGCGATGCTATTACGCGCGCGAGCGCTCGCAGGCCTGCGCGCGTGCCATTCCGACAGGAGCCGACAAATGTGGTCCCCGCCCCTGGTCCAGCCTGTCTTTCCGTCGCGCGTTCTGCGCCCGCTGCTTGTTGCTGCTGTGGGCCCTGCCTCGTTAATCAAGTGGAAAGCTGCATGCGCGTGCTGATCACGAGAGGCAGCGGAAAAAAAGATGCTTTTCTCTCTGGTCCCGGCCTCGTGCGTTGGCAGCTATGTTTATTATTTAAAATTTATGTACAAACTTCTACGATCTAAAGTTATGAAACAACTTCTGAACAGACTTATAAGATACAAACTTACGAAACAACTTCTGAACAGACTTATGAGATACAAACTTACGAAACAACTTCTGTACGGATTTATGTGATACAAACTTACGAAACAACTTCTGAACGGACTTATGAGATACAAACTTACGAAACAACTTTTATACGGACTTACGAGATATAAACTTACGTAACAACTTCTGAACGGACTTATGAGATTCAGCTTACGAAACGACTTCTGTACAGACTTATGAGATACAAACTTACGAAACAACTTTTATACAGACTTACGAGATACAAACTTAACTTTTATATGGACTTACGAGATACAAATTTATGAACAATATTATATTGAATCTTTTTAAATTTGTATACAAACTTATGAGATACAAACTTAATTAAAAGTTTGTACTAAAAAATTAATACTAGCTTGAGTAAAAACACACAAATGAAAAGAAACAGCCCTCCGATGCATGGGTCCCAGCACACAACCAGCACCTCCTGCCTCCCACGGCTTCCATGCATGCACATGCACTCTCCTGTGCGCAGCCTGAGCAGTGGATGCGGCCCATGCGGGGCTTACGGCAGGTGCGGCGCGTGGATGCGTGAGGCAGGCGGGCTGGCGCGCGTGGATGCGCGAGGAGTGGCGAGTGTGTCGTCGATTCCGGATGGCTCGGCGAGTGGCCGCGCGTAACGAGCGTGGCCTGGGCTACAAAACCCGCATGCATGCATGTAATCGCGGTCTGTTTTCTGTCGAATACGCCAAGGTAACGGCGAATACGTCGCCGAGGCGTTCATCGCCAATGCTGCTCTTGTCCGAGGTCAACTAGTGCGTGCGTCAGTTCCTGGGTAGAAAACAATGAATCTTGCCTTGGTGCATTCCATTTGCAGGCATGCAGTAGAGTGTTGCATTGGTTTGTGGCTCGATTTGTTGGAGCGTGCGTGCGCAGGCTACTCGGAGTCAGTCAGAGTCAGGGGCACGACCTGCGCCGATCGAGAGCCGCCACGCCGTCCGCAGGAGCAGGATCTCGTGCATGGCGAGCGCCGGGTCACGCGGGTCGTGTGCGTGAAGGCCGGAGCGAGTGGAGTTCGTGCTCCATGGTTAGTCCCCGCGCGCGCCTTTATATATCATCAACCTGTACTGTACGATTCTCTCGAGTGCATGCGTCTCTCGCCGGCGGTTCCAACAGATCCAGCATGGTTGCGGTGGCGGAGACCATGGATGAGCCGCAGATACAACTCATGTTCGGTATGTCCAGGGTCAATTGCCGTGCTTGCCTCCGCGCAGTCAAGCCTCTACATTCAAGGTGTGTTGCTCATCGATCCTTCTGCATGCCGGTGCTATATATATAGTGTGGTTGCAGCATGCTGGAGATTAATCTAGCTTGATCCTTTTCTTGTACTACGTTGTCTTGTTCAATTCGTCAGTGCGAGACCGGCACCTCGTCTGCGGCACCTGCCGCGCCGGCCACTCCCAGGTGTGCACCCGCGCCCCCTCCTACACCGCCTGCCCCGACCTGGACTTGTTACTGAGCGACGCCAAGCGCCCGTGCTGCTTCACCGAGTTCCGGCTGCAAGAGCTGCCCCTTGTACTACCAGGCCACCGACCACGAGCGCGCGTGCCCGTGGGCAGCCTGCTACTGCCCGGCGCCCGGCTGCGAGGCCTACACCTCGCCGGCGAGGCTGGTCGACCACTTCCGCGCGGACCACGGCTGGGCCGTCACCGAGGTGGCCTACGCGAAGCCGTGCGCACTCGCCTTCCCGGCGCCGTAGAGCCCGCACGTCCTCGTCGGCAGGGAGGACGGCCGCGTGTTCCTCGTCGCCGCGTCCCCGCTCGGCACCGCCGCCGCCGCCGTCGCGGTGTCGCTGGCGTGCGTGCGCGCCAACGGCGACGCGGCGCCGGGCGTGCAGCAGTACAAGTGCACGCTCTGGGTGGAGTCGCGGAGCGGCGGCGGCGGGGAGATGGCGAGCGTCGCGTTTGCAGTGGCGAGCAAGGACATGTGCGGCGGGTTCGTCGCCGCGGAGCACGGCTCGTTCCTGGCGGTCGCGCTTGACCTGCTGCAGCGCGTCCAGCAAGACGACGCCCGTCGTCCTCAAGGTTCGCATCGACAAAACTGGCGGCGGTGCCGCGACTGCGAGTCAACCCACCCCGCCGGCGAGTTGCTCCAGGAGACTGACGTAACGGCGCGTCGTAACGATGATCATTTGCGTGTACAAATGACTGCTCTACTGTACAGCTGCTTTCTTCAGCCTTGTCGTAGCGTACATCTTTAGATGCCTGGTTGGCTGCTTAATTATGGTGTGCTGATTCGTAAGATTGGAAGGATAGTAACAGATGTGAATCCCGGAATGACACTGGGACGTTAGCATTCTGGATTTCATGTTATCTAAAGTCGACGCTTTGCACCATATACTACTAGTACTGCAAGTTAACTTCACTTTCGTTTGTGAAATGATCCTCATTTTGATATGGGTAAAATTGAGTTCAGCTCTGGCAATCACCACTAGTTTTCCTGTCACACTTCTGAACGCAAAACTCAGATTTGGCTATCCCCAGAACGCAAGATTCACCACTAGAATGCATTGAGCTACCAGATTAACCAGAGCACTGTTACTCCTTTCGAGTCGAGAATAGCTGCGGCTATACGGCAGGTTCTGTACAACACACAGCGCAGTGTCAAAGCTGGTTCAGAAGCTGGGAAAAAGGGCGCTTTGCAGGTAGAGGAGCCCAGTCCACTCCGGCGCGTTTCTGTATCTACCTGACACGTGTTGTCCTACTTGTCCGTGGCACATCCCACAACTCATGCGGTTTTGGCAGCTATAAAATGTGCATTCTAAACTGACTCCAACAACAATAGCCATTTTCCAGAGGCAATCCCTCCGTTGCATAGCGTCTACAGCGCTTTGCATTCGTTCCCCATCGCGCCATCTCCAACAGAGCCATTGCAATTCTTTTCCATCCCACCTGCTCCGCCCGCATCGCCAGCGCGCCAGCGTCGCCCGCCCTCGCGCGCCAAGAACCCATGCCAATGGCAAGCCACCAAGAACCTATAGCCATGGCAGACCACCGCCAGTCCAAGTGATGCCGCTTCTCTCCCGCCCCCGCCCCTCCACCGCTCGACTCGCTCGCCGACGAGCTCCTCTTCCTTGTCCTCGACCGTGTCGCTGCCGCCGACCAGCGCGCGCTCAAGTCCTTCGCCCTCGCGCCGGGGAAGAAGAAGCACGGCAGCACAAGCGCATCGAGGAAGACGGAGGTGGATACTCCGGCACTCGAGTAATTGTTCGATTCAACTTCTTGCTTGGTCGATTGGATTGCCCTGTAGTTTGATTGGATACGCTGATTGATGGTTGGATGTCTTATGCCGTGGCAAGAAGGTTGATTTTCGAGCTCCTTTCCGCCGCCATATGATTTTGGAGCTGCTCTGCTCCCCGCCGCGTGGAGCTTACCGTCGTCCGTCTACGCACAGAGTGGAGCTCGCTGCAGCCGTGCGCCGTCCATCCGTGCCGCCGTGACTCGCGCTCCCGGCCGCGGCCCCTCGCGCCGCCGCACCCGGCGGCTCGGCGCCCCACCGCCCCGTCCGCGCCGCCGTAGCTCGCGCTCCCCGCAGCTCGGCGCCCTGTCCACGACGCCGCGGCCCCGCCGCTCTCCGAGCTTTGATTGAGGTTTCCCGATTGATTGACCCACCTAGTTGCCATAGCTGCCGCAGCTCCAAGCTCGGCCTCTGGCGCGAGGCGACGCGACTCGTGCGGATTGGCGAGCGGCGAGGCGGCGGCCGGGCGAGAAGGGGGAGGCTCGGCCTCGCGTGTGCGGCCTCGTGGAGGGAGACGCTCGTGGAGGCGACGCGGCAGGGCCATGGGCGACAGCGCCGGATCGAGGTAGTCGTCGTCCTCCTCCTCCGCGTTGGGCTCAGCCCCGCCCTACGGTCGTCGCCAGGTGGGCCCGATCGAGACGAGGAAATGCCTCGGAGGAGAGAGGGAAGCCAAAATTGGCTTCCCTCTCTCCTCTCATGCAAAATGCATGACCCTTTGGCTATCCTTGTTGGAGATGAATTTTCCTTGAACAGTGGCGGCAGATGAGGCAAAAATGCATTTGCATTGTATTGTTGAAGTCAGCCTAAAGCCTGTCGTCTGCCGCTCAGTGTCTGCATTCTATGATTAAAAAAACAAAATATATAGACGCAGAATGCAGAAACAAGAAAAAGGGTATCAGGCACTTGGGCTGGCCTGGCCTCTGTATTCAGGCCCATGTCAACCCCTAACCACGATCACTCTCAGCCCATGCTGAGCTGCGGACCTTGCGGCCACCCAAACGGAGACGCTAGCGCCACCGGCCGGCACGGCTGATTCAGCTATTATAGCCAACGCCACTGCGGCACTGCCTAATTAGTCTCCGTCATGAAATGATATCAGAATATGCTAGCATGCCCTGTCAAAAAAACAAGAAGAGAAATATATAAGCATGCAATTGTCTCCCCAGGTAGATGAAATTTCTAGCTCTCCACTCGTCAAGTTAACAAGGAAACTTCCGAGTTTCTTTCTAATGCATAAAAGCGAGGCAGACAACATTTCGAAAGGAAAACTCGGAAAAGAAGAAAGAATTCGAGACATGATCAAGATACTCCCTCTGTCCCAAAATATAAGAGATTGTTGACTTTCAGACATCACCTTTGACCATTCGTCTTATTCAAAAAATTTATGAAAATAATATTTATTTTCTTATAATTTATTTCATCAGTAGATATACTTTAAATATAACATAATTATTTTTATATTTTTATAAATATTTGAATAAGACGAATGGTCAAACGTGATGTCTAAAAGTCAACAATCCCTTATATTTTGGGACGGAGGGAGTACGCGAGTAGGAAATGGTAGAAGAGCACCAGCCAGCTAAAGATCAAAGAACATGACAGCTGATTCGACAGGCGCATCCCTACACCACCCGCGGGCTTAGCTCTTGCTCTCGACAGCCCGACCAACCAGTGTCGCCGTTGCCGCCCGGTGCTATCACTGGAACGATTTGTAGTAATCATTCTTCTCGATCTAATCCTGCGTGCCGTGAGCCGATGGCCTGACCGGCAAGGTCTCGTCACCGTCGCGACGAGATGAGGAGAAGAAAGGGCCTTGATTCTCCGCGATCCCGCGCGTCGTTTCCATGGGGTTTTTTCTGCTGCGTCGCACAGTGGCGCAGGGCAGTCTTGGCGTTTGCTTTCCACATCGTGGCGGCTAGCGGTAGTGGCTGCAGCGGCAGCACACACAATGCCTAGCTGCTGAGCTTTTTTTTTTAGATGGCCAGATAGGCTTTGTCACTGCTCGACACGTGGAAAGAGCAATTAATCAGAGATGGCTCTTCAAGGGGTAAAAGAAGATGCTGCTGAGCTCCAGGGCTCCACTCCAGTCCGGGCCATCCATCCTTCCCCGGGAAGGAAAACAACAGAGTTGCTGAACGGCTCGTGGCGTGGGGACCCGAGCACTGGAGTTCGCTTGTGATGATCATTGGATAACCAACCATTTGCATTTCTCCTTTTCTGCTCGAGGAAAAGAGAGAAATTCTCCTGACCTGGTGCCAACGGACGGACGGTACAAAGGTTGCGTGTCGTGTGTACCGCACCCTTCTCCTCCAAAACCACATTGGGTAACCAACCATAAACATCCATACTACTAGTGCCTTCATCTAAATTACTACTACTAGTATAAGGTTTGTTCAATTTTTCTTGTTGAGTTGCACAGAGAAATACCTCATTGGCTCATTCGCATTACATGACTCATCAGCCTGTTCGTTGTGAGCACTGGAACCACATGGCCGGCCACCAGCTACGCGGTATTTCCATTTGTGTGCACGCAGCTCCAAATCACAGAAAGAGACGGGGCCATGGCTGAGCCGAGCAAGAGGTGCTCGCAGCTGCCGAACGGCGAGCACGGCCACAGCGGCAAGAAAGCCAGGGCGCGGGGCATGACCAGCAACGGCGTGGTCAAGCAGGAGTGGCAAGAAAGTGGAGGGGAAAAAGAAGAGGAGGAGCAGGAGGAAGGAGAAGTACGCCAAGTCAGCGACGCGGGAGGTGTGGTGGCCGCCGAGGCGGAACCCATGGGGGAGCCGCAGATCAGCTTGAGGTTGGGCCTCACCTTGTTCCACTGCCGGGCTTGCCTCCATCCCCTCAAACCGCCCACGTTCAAGGTGAGGATTTTTTTTTTCTCTCACCCAACTGATTTGATGATAATGTGGAGGCGGGGCGGAAGTCTTGGCCGTGTTCAAGGTGAGAAATCTTGGCCGTGTTTCTGACTGCAGTGCGAAGCGGGGCATGTGGTGTGCTACTGCTGCCGCAACAACCACGGCCTGGTGTGCGGCGGCGGCGGCGCCTTCACGGCCTGCGTCGAGGTGGACGCCTTCGTGCGCGACGCCAAGCAGCCCTGCGCGTTCGAGGAGTTCGGGTGCAAGACCCCCGTGGTGTACCACGAGGCGGCGGACCACCACCGCGCGTGCCCCTGGGCGCCCTGCTCCTGCCCGAGCCCCGGCTGCGACTTCTTAAGCTCGCCGGCGCGGCTGCTCGACCACTTCGCCGCCGCCCACGCCTGGCCCGTCACGGAGGTCAGCTACGGGAGGCCGCACAAGCTCGCCGTGCCGCCGCCGGCGCCGCAGGGCTGGCACGCCCTCGTCGGCGAGGAGGACGGCCGCGTGTTCCTCGTCTCCGCGTGCGCGATCCTCGGCGCCGGCGCCGCCGCCGCGGTGTCGCTGGTCTGCGTCAGGGCCAACGGCGACGCGGCGGAGGGGGCGCCGCAGTACCGGTGCAAGCTCTGGGCGGAGGTCCCGAGCAACAAGGATAACATGACGATGATGATGTCCATGGTGGGGAGCAGCAACCTCACCGGCGGGTTCCCGGCGGCCGACCAGGGCATGTTCTTGGCCGTGCCGATGGACATCCTGCACGACGTGTCCGGCGAGGCGCCTGCCCTGATGATTCGCATTGACAGAGCTGGCCTTGCTGCTGCTGCTGCGAGGTCAAGCATTCCACCAGGCTGGGGACCAAGGAGATTGCAGTGACGTTTGGAGTAGATGCAGTGCCTCTGATCTTACCTCTTCGTGGTAAGTTTCAGTGTGGTTTGCGTGCTTCTTAAGAACTGATGGAAGAGAAATGAATCCATTGAGCTACAGCAAATCCTTCTACCTTTTGGTCTTTTTTACTTTTTTACTTTTGCAGAGAAGATAATTCAGTTTTCGTTTCAGAACATGAGCTACACCCGTCAACAAAGCAGCTGTAGAGCTCCAAAACCATACGCAACTACTCCTGTGTTGCTCTCTTCACCTCCCGCTGTTCGATTTGATATGAATTTAAGATAGATAGGTGTTTAAGGTTGAGATACGCACTGATCAAGTGAAACACATGTATTTAAAGAATTTTCACAGGACACAGCATGTTTCAGCATTCTCCTGATCGGCAGAAGGCAGGAGGATTGTCTGCCTCGCCTCTTGCTTGAGCGCAAAGAACCCAAGTTTTCTACTCCCTCCTCAAATTAGATGACGTTCTAGTGCCACCCCGTTTTGCTAATTTACTTGACGTTTTGGGTTCCCAAGGCATGTCTTCTCGAAACTCCCCCGACTCGGATCTTCTGTGCCACCGCTCCTGCCCTGTGTTCCTCTGCTCCATTCCCAATCCCCTGCTCGCCCAACAAGATCGACATGCTCCTCCCTCTACAGTCTCTCCTCCCATCCCAACATGCTCCTGGATCTGCTGGCCGGCGAGACGAGCAAAGCAAGCCTACCGTCGCCGCGAGGCAGGGGAAGCAGGCCGCCGTTGCCGCGAGGCCGGGGAAAGGAAGTCGCCGTCGCCGCCGAGAAGAGGTCGGGAAAGGAGGTTGTGTCGCCGCGAGGCCGGGTAAGCAGGTCGGGAAGGAGTTGCCATCGCCGTGAGGCCGGGGAAGGAACCCGCATTCGCCACGACGACGAGAAGAGATCGGGGGAGGAGGCTGCCGTCACTGCGACGCCGGGGAAAGTAGGCCGCCGTCGCTGCGACGCGGAGAGGGAGGTTGGGGAAGGAGGCCGCCGCTGCCGCGACGCCGAGAGGGAGGCCAGGGGAAGGAGTCCGCCCGGCACTGCTTACACTCTCCCAAATCTCCTCCCGCCGTCCCCATCGGAGTCCGGCGGCATCGAGGAAGGCGGCTGCCGTCGCCGCGGTCCCGATGAGAGCCGACACTGCTGGGCGCGGGGGGAGGTCGCGGAGAAGGATCGCCCGCGGGGGATGCCGCCGCTCGTCGCCATCGGTCTCCGACAACTCGATTCGGCGGAGATTTCAACGATTTGGTTCTTTGGATTTTGGGGCTGGAGGGAAAGGGGATGGAGCGCTGCGGGCATGGAGGACGGGATCCTCACCGACAGGCATCTGCCATACTATATTCCCTGGGGCCAGCCTTTTTCTTAATATGTGTGTCCTCTCCAAAACGTCAAGTATATTGAGATGGAGGGAGTAACACAAAAACATCACTCAGAAAAGGAGCCCGTAGTTTATCAAAGTTAGCAAGCCTGACAGCATGTACTGTTTTGTCTCTTTTTCCTCGCAAAGATTTGGACGAATTTCGAATACACTTTGTTTTTATGAGTTTCAAGTTCAAACACACTTTCCGCATCTTTTACCAAGGCGTACTAACATGTAAAGACAAGGGAAAAATTAGCATCTTCACTGCAGACGTGGTCCAACTTGCTGGTCCAAGGGGTGGCCGTCAGGTGGTTTCAGTTGTGCTTGTGCATAACTGCACACAGACGCAGTGCAGATAAAGCAGACACCGCACACCGCACCATGATCCCTCTAGTTTTGCCTGCTTTTGCCGAGTTTTATTTTCTGATCTATAATTCATTTTGTTCGGCCTTAAATCATTCTTTTCTCTTTGAGATATTAGAAAAATTTGTTCATGCATTCTTCTGTTCCTTCAAATACGCAGCATATTCAGGAGAACAAAAACGCAACAAGGAGTGCCTCACCGGTCAACAGTCACCACCAATGCGGTCTAATTCGACGTGAACGCCTACGTGCGCGGCGCCAAGCTGTGGGGCGCATTCGAGGAGTTCGGAGGCCGCCATAGCTGGGCCCTTCCTGTTTCTTTTGGAACATTAGCAGAATAGCAGTACTGATCTCAGCTATGCAAATCAAGAAAATCTTACGTAAATTATTTACTCTACACAACAAACGATGGTGTTTTTGTTTCAAAAGGTCCACGAAACCATTGTTCTTGAATAGGGCTCTGAGAGGGAAACATGCCAAGATCAAGAATGACAAGTACTCGAGGATTTAAATCGGATGCTCCACACCAGCTCTGAAGTTTTGGCAATGCCTTGTAGAATCTTTGAAGTTGTGGCAAGTGAAACCTTCGAATACCTTGTAGAATCTTTGAACTTTTGGCAAGTGAAACCTTGAAATTGAATGAGCAGCTGTTTCACGAGGCTTTCAGTTGAATTAGGTAAGGCGAATCTTGTACATGCGGAGGTTAGTGCAAGCCAGACGAGTGGCATTGAGGCATTCTAAACATGTTCACACTAGTTGGACGTGTCCTTGATAACTCGACTTGTGGTTCTCGTATGATCACTCCCAAATGAAAACCTTGATCTTGTTTCATCATTGCTCACGCTTTTCTGCATGCAACGAAGGTTTTTTTTTGTGTGTGTTTGGAGGATTCATGCAACGAAGCTTTATCCTTGGGCCTGGAACTACACCTACCAGTTTTCCTTTGAAGTTGCTTTTGCTCCAGCTATAGAGCAAACGACACGCTCTATGCTTCATTTGGTCGCATTCCACACTTGTCCGTAGGCCTTTCTTCCATTTCCTGTCTTGTGTGTGCTAATACTATCACCCGTAGCTCCAGCCATTTGATATGTTTGACGCCATTGCCGTCACCTCTTCAAGGCTCTCAAAGATTGCATATCCAAGACATTTATAGTCCTTCAATTCAACCGTTCAAAACGATGGATGGTTGGTGACCGAAATGATGTGGAGAGCCGCAGCAAATGAGAGTGAGAAGGTAGGCAGCAACCAGCAAGGCACCCAGCCATGGCATCATTCTAGGGAAAATGGGCGAAAATGTGTTAGAAGTATTTACAGTTACTGGGGTGTTCGTTTCTCTAGGCCTAAATTTAGGCCGCCTAGAATCTTGTCATTTAAGGGTATTAAATAAAGTCTAATTAAAAAACTAACTACAGAACCTTATACTAATTCGCGAGACGAATCTAATGAGGGTAATTAAGCCGTGATTAGACGATAGTTACTGTAGCATCACTGTAGCAAAACATAGCTTAATTAGGCTCATTAGATTCGTCTCGCAAATTAGCACACATCTGTAAAAAGGTTTTGTAATTAAACTTATTTAAGACGCCGAAATAGCAAGATTAGTTTTGATGTGACCTCTAGGCCTAAAAACACGAACAGGACCTTAGCTTCATCCCCACTCTCGACGTTCAAAATTACCTAAACAATCACTAGAGATTAAACTATCTTCCCGGGGTCTACGTATACTTGTCCGGGTAGGAAATACTCGTTTTCACGGTATTGACCATGGCACAAATGAAGAAAAATGAAATTTTGATATAAAAACTAACAATAAATCATCCTGAATCATATGTCTAACACCACGGGGACAAGCTTCCCTATATTTTGACCCACTGTTTCTTTGCACCACTTATACATTTCGATGTTTTGTTTGGGTTTTTATTTGTTCTTCTAAAACAAGTGCTCTCAAGTCAAATTTCCTTTGGTTTTAAAAGTTCTAGCTAGCTAGTGTTTTCCCACAAGATTAGCTACACTTTTTTTTGCGAGGAAGAATTAACTACACTTAACTCATTGCAAAAAACAAAGCTACATTTAACATTATTCGTTGTTTTCTAGTACTAGGCTTCATCTCATGATACAAGATACTCCTAGAATTGCATCATTTGTGGAGGAGGAACCACTTGTCCCATCGTTTTATCTCCCATTTCTGTTCCTGGTATGCGCGACAGTGTGACACCCTATTTGCCCATCCACACCACATGCTGTCTCTCTCCGGTTTTTCATTTTTTAATCGAAAGATCACACCGAACCAAATGCCGTTTCAGCTCCCTTTTCGTGAAAGGGATTTCAATGTGTGTGTGCACTCTGCAGTACACAGCTCACGGGCCTCCCTTCTCCTCATCACGCGTCTCCACCCAACACAGGGCAGATGGCCGAACAACACAAGAGGGGCTTGGCTCTGGGGAACGGCGACCACGGCCACAGCGGCAAGAGGTCAAGGGTGCCGTTGGTAGAAGACGGCGACGTGGGCAAGGAGGAGGAGGAAGAAGAAGAGGTCAGCCAAGCCTGCAAGGCAGAGAGAGCTGTGGTGCCGGTGCTAGCCATGGAGGAGCCGCAGATCAGCTTGACGTTTGGGGTCTCCATTTTCCACTGCCAAGCTTGCCTCTTTCCCCTGAAGCCTCCCACTTTCAAGGTGAGTTTTTTGTTTGCTCTGAATTTCTGGATGTTAGATCGAAGAAATTTTCTTGTTCTTGGGCATTGCTGCATTGATCTGTGATGATGTTTGGTAGGAATCTTGAATCTTTTTTTCTCGTTTCGTTTTCTTTTGGAAGAGATTGCTGTATGCAAAGCCCCTGCAATGTTTCTTGATGCAGTGCGAGGCGGACCACGTCGTGTGCGGCGCCTGCCGCGGCAAGCACGGCGAGGTGTGCAGCCGCGCCGCCACCTACTCCTCCTGCCGCGAGCTGGACGTCGTCGTGCTCGACGCCAAGCTGCCGTGCCAGTACGCGGAGTTCGGGTGCAAGAGCGTGGTCGCCTACTACCTGGCCGCCGACCACCACGCCGCGTGCCCGTCGGCGCCCTGCTTCTGCCCGGCGCCCCGCTGCGAGTTCTTCTCCTCGTCGGCTCGGCTGGTGGACCACTTCCGCGACGCCCACTCCTGGCCCGTCACCGCTCTCAGCTACGGGCGGCCGCGCAAGCTCGCCGTTCCGGCGCCGGCGCCGGAGGGCCGCCACGTCCTCGTGGGCGAGGGCGAGGGCGCCGTGTTCCTCGTGTCCGCGAGCGCGCTCGGCGCGGCCACCGCGGTGTCGCTGGTGCGCGTGGCCGCGAACGGCGGCGCGGCGGCGGCGGGCCAGTTCTGGTGCAAGCTCTGGGTGGAGCTCCCATCAAGCAAGAACAGGATGGTCATGATCACGTCCACCGTCGGCAACAGTGATCTCTCCCGCGGGGTCCCGGAGCCTGACGAGGACATGTTCCTTGTTGTGCCGCCGGTGCTCCTGCACGACGCATCCGGCGAGGCTCCGGAGCTGATGGTTCTCATTGACAAACCCAAAGCTGCCACTCCCAGGTCCGCCACTCCACCATCGAGGTCTCCCAGGATGCTGCAGTGATGACTATAGGTAGCAGCCAATAATCAGGTTTCAACAGTGCTTGCATCTTCTGCCTGTATGTATGACTAGTAGTACTCTTCAGTATTCAGTAGTAGTAAGCTTGTCAGGATCAGATGGAAGAACATTGAGGCCATGGATTAGTGTTCGATTATCCTTTAGTATTTGATGTATGAATCTCTGGATTTTATGCATAAGTTACCCTACTATAAGATTTTTTCTTTTTTTTTTTGCGACTTACTATAAGATTTTTTCTGTTTTTCCTGCATTGCGGAATCATGTGAAATCTGTTCTTGTCTTTTTAAAAGTTCTCAAATGACATCAAGCAGACCTCCAAAGAAAGGATGTCGACTTGGAAATTTGAACACCGTTGAAATAGAATATATATGAAATATATTGGGACCATATCAATTGTGCAAACCTACAAAGCATTTCGTATTTTTGCTGTCAAACATGGCCAGTGATAAATTTTCTTCTGCTTGTCTTCTTCGAAGGATTCTCCCCTATTTTTTGAACTGATCAATACTCGGTCACTGTGCGTTTTTAGAAAGAGAAACGTACCCATGTGCTAGAGTAATTGACTGTACACCGAAACGGCAAAACTGCACTGTCGACAGAACTGCGCGCTCTTGCTCGCTGAGCCACATGAGGATTTGCATGCTTCTTGATCCCTGTAGTACTTTGGTCTTTGTACCGAGAGAAACAACAGGAACGCTGATCCAAACTTGATTTTCAAAGTGGGCTCTCGTATTGGCATCAAATGTAAAATCTGGCAGGCATGGGTGCAAGATGGACTGGGAAACGAGAAGTGATCTGATAATTCAAAGAAGGAAGACCGTGATTTTTTTTTTTAAACGAGGAAGACCGTAGCGGGCCTGCTTGGTCTGCAGCCACAGGCTGCCACCGCCACACATGACCCGCCACAGAGTGTGGCGAGCTAAAACGGCGCCATACTCGCCACCCAACAGTTCACACAAAAAAGCATGGCAGCCACGTTTAGGCCAGCAACCAAGCAATGCTATTTTATGCTGTGGCTGCCGAACTTTTGGTTTGGCGAGTTGTGGCGGTAGACCAAGCACCCCCACTTCAACTGCCTTGTGCAATTTGCAAAACGAGAAGATGGGCAGCAGTACTTGTGAACGAGAAGATGGGCAGCAGTATAGTGCTGCAGGTTTCTTTTGCCGCAGCAGCTTCAAAAGCGTGTGCAGGATTCCAAAGTTCAGAGCTGCTGGTTTGCTGTGCAGGGCAGCAGCGATCCGTTCAGCAACCCTGCCAGCTTTGTGATAAAACAAATCATACTTAAAATATATTTGATGATAAAACAAATCATAATAAAATAAATAATATTTGTATAATTTGTTTGAATAAGACGAGTAGTCAAACAAGTTGACTGGAAGTCAACAAATCTTTATATTTATGGACGGAGAAAGTACTTTCATTTTCCTTGGCTACATTGCTTGCTTTATTACGGTAGTAATCCAGCAACAAGTCCTCTTGGCGAATTATTTGTTTGATAGTCACTTAGATGAAAGAGCAGTTCCTTTCAAGCATCGATTTTTATTTTTATTTTTACTTGCGAAAATCAAGTATAGAAAACTTGTGTACTCCTTTTTCTGAACACATTTTTCGTTATTTTATGCTCATTTTTGTTCAGTTGATTCCTCTTGCTTATGGATCATCTTTTTGCTAGTACTAGGTATCCTTTAGCAGTTTTTGTTGCATTAAAATTGGTGTACATGTATGCCTACCATTCCTTCTGTTTACTGTCGTTGTTGAATGATCAATCATGCATTTGTTACAGCTAACTGCAGTGTCACATTGCCATTGCAGCCCCTGAAATTAAGAGTAAACTTCTGCCAACCTGTGTTGCTTGCTGGGATCGTCACTAGCAAAGAGACGGAGCCCCGGACAGCCTCTGCTTTGTTCTGTTGATTGGGCATCGTGCTCCGTGTGGGACAAAGGGAACGGCTCTATCTTGATCTTGCCGTTAGCAGAAAGGGGCAGAGCTCATGAGCGGAGAGCCGTCACCGATGGAGGAGTCCGGCAAGCGGAGCAGCGCAAAGAAGGCGAGGGTGGAGTCACCGAGGAGCCCCTTGAAGCAAGAGGCGGAGAAAGAAGCAAATGGAGGGGGCGCGCTGGTGGCGGTGGACGGCGCCGCCGCGAAGGTGGAGATCACCGTGACGATCGACAAGGCCTTACTCCACTGCCCGCTCTGCACCCTCCCCTTGACGCCCCCAATCTTTCAGGTCTGCACTCCTGCTACCTCGTCCAGCGAATCTACTGCTTCGTGTTCTTGCATCTGCATAAAAATTCGAGCTTTTTCATGGCAGTGCGGGGTGGGACACTTGGCTTGCGGCCGGTGCCATGGCCAGCTCGCCGGCAACCCGTGCCACTCTTGCGGCGACGGCGGTGTCTACGCCCGCTGTTTCGTGATGGACGCCTTCGTCTCCTCCGCCGTGGTGCCGTGCCCGCACGAGGCGTACGGCTGCCGGACCGAGGTCGCCTACTACCAGGTCGGCGAGCACCAGAGCGCGTGCCCACACGCGCCCTGCGCGTGCTCGGAGCCCGGCTGCGCCTTCGTCGGCTCGCCGCCAATGCTCCTCACCCACCTCGCCGCCGCGCCGCACTCCTGGCCGGTGGACAAGCTCCGGTACGGCGAGGTCCTCCGGCTCCGCGTGCCGGAGTCGGAGCCGCGGCGCCTGCTCGTCGCGGAGGAGGACGGGCACGTGTTCCTCCTCGCCGTGGGCGAGGCCGGCTCGCTCCCCCGCGCCGTGCCGGTGATGGTGGCGTGCGTCCGGGCGCGCGCGGCGGCGGGGCCGCAGTACACGTGCAAGATTTGGGCGAACGGGAGCGTGGCGCCTGCGACGGGCAAGGTGGAGCGCGTGCTGATGGAGGCGGAGGTGCCGAGCTGCTCCGGCGGGGTGGACGACGTGGTGGACGGCGAGGAGGCGATGTTCCTTGGGGTGCCGCGCAAGATGCTCCGCGGCGAGTCCAAGCAGATCCTTCTCCGCGTCCGGGTGGACAAGGTTTCAAGCTGACGAGCTTGATCAAAGGTTGTCATGAAGATCAGCAATGGCATGAACATGGCTCAATTATTTCTGTCTCTTAAGCCTTCCCTACAATTATCGATCGATCTTTCCCATCATAGGCATGGGCAAGCGCTAGAAGATAACTAGTCGAACAAATCTTTCTTAGAAGTTGTTTTGAACACGCTTCTCGTGTTAAAATCCAAGTGCAAGCTCCTATTCTTGAGGCATGCTAGTACTTCCTGTGGAACTCTCTTTCTGAACAAGCATCAGATTATTTGTTTTAACAGGCTTTATCAAGACAATGATTATGAAAATAAAACTCTCTGTTTGCATCATGCAAAGATGACAGGAAAACTATATACAAAAAATAAATCAAACTAAGTATGTTAAATACAAAATCATAATTTATATGCTCCAATATCCTATGTTTTGTGAGTACATGCCAACTTGTTTATGCAAATTTGATCCTTTTTACGCTATAAAATGTGATTGTGTCATCCACTGACACTTGGTTTAAATAGAGAAAAGTCCATTTTACTTAAGGATCTATAGTTTCGTTGTAACTAAAATAGTCAAGTATGCCAAGCTAGAAAAACGAAAGGTGAAGGAAATGGCAACTACATTCGTGACAACTGACAAAAGTTGAAACTGAAATTACTTTCATAGACACATGGGCTAACACATGGAAGGAAATTGAGCTCGGCCATAACTCTGATATAGTTTTTTTTAACCTAACTCTGATAGTTTTGTTATTAGGGATGGAATTATGACAAGTAAACAAATACTATATACAACTTTATATAGAGAAAATCCCTTATATGTTATTGGTCAAACTTCTAACCTCGGATCCGTCATCGGTAAAGCTCGTATATAACATCTTAATAAACCATGGTACCTCTAAACTTAAGGATATGTTACCTCTACACTTACAAAACGTGTCCGAAGTACTTTTACGTGGGTGAATTCTGTGTGACGCAGAGCAAAGAAACAGCTGGAACTAGTAGTATATCCAGCTGCTGGGTAGTGGGTACGCGTACCCCTGCGAATTTATCATTCTCAGGGCACTACTCAACTCTAGTCTGCGCCGATCAAACCCTCCGCCTGCTGCTCTGCTCCGGCTCCGAGGCCGCCGCAACCCGCAATGCTGCATCTCAGTGAAAGAGAGAGTCCCCCAACGGCGGAGCAAGAAGGTTACAAGACCAAGACGGCGCCGCCGGCCTCCGAGAAACCAGGCCAAGGACGGCGAATGCAGATTGGGGAAGCGACGGCAGGAGGAGAGCTGCAGGGTGGAAAAGGAGGAGGAGAATCGGTGGCTGCAGGGAGGAGGGTGGATGGCGAGATCTCTTTGAAGATGGACTCCCGAGTTCTTGACTGCGGCATCTGCTTCGAACCCCTGAAGCCACCCATCTACCAGGTGATTAGCACACGATACGCGTCAGTTGATCTCATCTACTACTACTAGTGTTGTTTCTTTTTGTCAATTTTCTTCCCAAACTTGTTTGATGAGTTGATTCAGTATCTGGGGTTTCCCTTCAGAAATTCTGTATCTGGGGGGGCTCGATGTTTGAGTAGTCTCTGCAGTAGTGCAAAGTAGTTGGTTCTATTTCCTCAGATTATTTTACACTAGTTGAGAAATGTACCTGAACTAACACATAATGATTTGATAAGGGGAAATAGTGCTATGCATGTCTCATTCGATGATTCAAATATGCTGATATAGCTCGAGGCTATACAAGTCTCTGAATGTGTTACTCTGAATGTCAGTTATCAGTTTGGGCAAAGTTCAGAGATGGCTCTGAACTTTAGTTTTGTTTAATTACCAGAGGAAGAAGAAGAAAAAAAACATTTTTGATGTATGCCAATTGCCAATTTTATATATTCCACTAATGTATTAAGCCAGGTGGAAGTGTTTTCTGTAATCTTATAAATAAAGCCAAGGCATCTTCCTGTGTCCCTGGTCAAATTTATAAGGCATGAACCGGTGGACCGACATTTTGATGGCATGAGGAGCTTCATTACTGCAATTGCCCCATTTTAATTGATTGACTGCTGCTATTACCATGATGCCTAAATGGCACGATTGTCATCCTATTGCTGGTGCCTCGAAACAAATCATTTGGTGTCATTTTATATAAGGTTCAGTAAACAACTGAGGGAAAATATGTTTTTAACCTAATGTCTTGAGAAATAACATGTTTTTAACCTAGTGTCTTCTTGAATTTATGTGCCATTGATGAAAGTACACGTTGTTGCCTTTTATAATTTACTTATATGTCATATATCAGGAAAATATGGGGGAAAGATTTTGGGACATGGTTAGCTTTCTTTTATTCTTATGGACATGATTAGCAATCTTGATAGTAAGCAGGTATATACCTTTTTCCCCCTGTTGTGGCTTAGTTTTATGAACTGAAAGGACTAAGGAGACATCGCTCTACTTGCATACTTATTCCAACCTTCCATACAGCAAATCAGTTTCTCGTTTCATTACTGAATAACTTGTTAACTTTCCTTAATTTTCAGTGCGAAGTTGGACACGCGGTATGCTTCAGATGCCGCAGAAAGCTGTGTAATACATGTCCCATTTGCTCCAGAGCAATTGGCCACTGCCGCTGCTTTGCACTTGAACAAGTGGTCGAGGCCATCAGGATGCCATGCTCAAATGCAAATTACGGATGCGATAAGATCACTGCATACTACCAGAAAGAGAAGCATGAGAATGCATGCATATATGCTCCATGCTTCTGTCCAGAGGATGGTTGTTCATTCATAGGATCAACAGGATCGCTTCTCAACCACTTTGTCACCGAGCATAAATGGTCATCAACGAATTTCCATTACAACAAGGCACTCAGGATTTCTGTCAAACGACACAGCCGGTTCACACTCCTTGTTGGGGAGGACATGTCCATGTTCCTCCTGTTGAATATTTTTGCACACATTGGCAATGCTCTGAGTCTGCTATGCATCAGACCCAATGAATCCGGATCAAGTTTTTCATCCAAGATCTCTGCTGTTCACCGTGTTGAATGTGACAAAGGGAGGTATGTGTTTCAGATGGATCCTCATGTGTCGAGCAGCTCACTGAACGGGGGAGTTCAAATGGGAAGGTTCTTCCTGCTGGTTCCTCCTGATTTGGTCGATGAATCAACTGACGAACTCACTGTCAACATTCGAATCGACAGGATCGAGAGTGCTTCATCGAACCATTGATCACACTGTAACCTCAGACAAGTAGTGGTGCAACAAGATTTTTCTTTCTTTTGCCCTTCTGCAAGTGGACCGGAGAAGGCGACATACCTTTCATACTCCAGTGACTATCATCATCTTACTAAATGTCGTGGGTTGAGTTCAGAAGACCGATCGATCTTTTGGCCTTGCTTTGCATGTAATATGTGACAAATTTGCAAGGTACTAACTGAATACGATGCAAACTCTTAATGTTATGCAATCTCTCATTATTTTAAGTAGATATCTCTTTGCCCCCCTTATTATCTGTTTTGAGTGTTAACTAACGGTGGATGCTTAAACCACTGGGCACTCAGTCAAGCTTTGAAATAGCCAGTGCTGTAGCATCATGGGCACTCAGTCAGGCTTTGAAATCAAGTTAGCGTTGGACGTTTGATATATGTGATCTTACTATTTCTTTGTTATTTGAAGTCCATTTGAAATGTTGCTGCGGTTGATCCTTGTCTTCCTATGGTGGTACTGTAAATTACTCTCTGCAGTTTAGTTTTTTTAAAACAAAAAATCTACGTTTACCTGTGGGACCATCCTCATCAGCTAGCGCAATGCGTGGCTCGATCAGAGGAACCGACCAGACCTGAATTTGGGTCGATGCACAGGCTTCCTGGCTGGCAAATGTTTTGCTCGGCGCCTCCTCTCAGCAATGTGCAGAGTGGATTTACTGTGTACCGTTGGATGGAGCACACGAGCGGCCTGGATAATATCCTGGACTAATGTGCTCCACAAAAAGCAGGTTGTGTTTGGCAGATGTTCTCACCAAACAGCATGAGTTGAAATAGCCTTCTTGAACCCACAAACATGAGCAATCGAGATTGTGGGTTTGGTTTGGGCTCTAAATTTTCGGGTCCAAACAGTTTCCATCAGGTCCTCGCACCGTCGCACCGGTTTGCATGTAGTACGGACCAGAAGGCAGAACTCCTGAAGCCGATGTTAGCTTCAGTCCTTCGCCACCAGCGGCGGTGAGTCGAGCGGTACAGCGGCGGCGCGTCGGTGAGCACTTGCATCCCCACAGCTCCCCGGCCCCCCGACCCCCGAAACCCTGCGCGTCAAGCAACTTCCTTCCGCATCCGCCCAGATTCGTCCTCCACCCCGCCGGCGATTCAGCGGCCGCCGATTCCCCATCCTCACGTCCCTCCCCGGCGCAGGTAGGTTGCTTCCCTCCTCCTGTAATCACTCGCTTGGATACGCTTCCCCCGTACTCGCGCCCCTCCCCGAAGATCGAGTCCGAGTACCGCTACAACACCACCGAGGTCGTCCCGCCGCCGGGTGGGTGGTGCGCCCCAAGTCCGTCCTGAACAACTTCAAAACCTCCACCAACGTCCCCAAGCTTGGGTGCGTGCATGCACTACCGTTTTCTCAAGCCTAATCCTCTGCTAGAGATCGAGATGCATATTGCATGGCATGTTCGCCCTGTGTCGATTCTGTAGCTTGAAACTTTCACTGGTGATGGGGAACAAAACAGAAGGTCCCAATCTGGTACTGAAATGCTCTGGGAAATGGAGATGTCTAACTACATTAGTCATAAAAATTTCAGTCCCTTGAATTGTGATAAATTTAGTCCTTTTACAGTTATATGCTTTGCTCATAAGCTCTGTATGGTTTGTGCCTGTAACTCTAAACTCTAGGAGCAAGCCCCCTACTGAATAAGTATGAGCAACTACATCAATTAGTAAATGCACCTGAATTTGCTGGTACTTGCTCTTCTGATGACTGGTTTTGGTTGCCTTGTAATCGACAAAGGAAAGAGCTAACAGGATGGGAACATTCATAAAACTAAATGGCACAATCTTTTAGTGGTAACTGAACTATTGATCTTTGGATGCGATATAGTAGAGCCAAGTTTTCCTTTGATGATTGCTTATTGCTTACAATGGCTTCATGCTACATTAACATGAGACCTAAAATTAGCACAGTAGTAGGCAACACAAAATAACTGTTTCAAGTTTTGCTTTTGAGAAAAAGGCTGTTTTTTACTTTTTTTCGTGCTGCTAGTAAATCTGTGCAGGCTGCTGAATGGCGTCGAACAATTTATGGGCATGTTGAATCGAGTATTTTGATATCAAATTCTGTAAATTAACATTGAATTCAGTCCATCCAGTCCTGATGAAGTGATTAGTGAAAGAGCCAAACTTTTGATTTCTTCTTTACTGCACCTGCCTGCCTGCATAACTTTGTCCTGTTAAGTAATAACCTTTGCTGTAGAAACTTCAAACCAGCATTGAGTCAGGACATGTGGATTTATTTGACCATTGCATAATGTATGTATTAATTCCTAATGCCATGTCTTACTGTATGCATTCTTTGGGTAGGTTTCAAGTATGTCTGCTAACACCTCTGAGGGGTCTGATACTGACGACTCTATGGACAATCTCACACTTACTCAAGTACGACGTCGTGGTAGGAGGTCCAAGGTGTGGGAGCACTTTGAGGATTTGGTAAATGTAGATGGAGATTTGAAGGCTGTATGCAAGTATTGTCACATAAAGATGCAAAGTAAGTCAGGGACAAGTAGTCTTATAGGTCACATCGCTGTGTCCTGTCCGGCAATCGACGATGATGTTCGGAAAAGCTTTGTCTCTACTATGAAGAAACAGCCTTGCTGTATGCAAAGTAAGTCAGGGAATTTTTTTCTGGATTTTGCTTGATGTGTTTTTAGAAACAAAATTCTTACTCATATGGCTGTGCTAATTTACCGCAATTACACCTGTTGCCTCACCTCCGTGTACAGTTTTGGAACCGGTTCCAAACCCCTAGTTCGGGTGATGGGACAGTTCAGGTTGGGCCAAAATTTGAGGTGGTATGGTTTGGTTTGGAGAGGAGATGAGTGTTGGTTGAATGGTTTGGCTGGTCTAAGGAACTGTGGTGGAACATTTTGGTCTGGATTTTGGTCCGCTTCTCGGCCCATTCTCAGGCCTACTCACAGTAGTGGTAGTAGTAGCAGCAGCTTACATTGTTTGTTTCCAATTTTCTCTTATGCGTGATCTTTAGTTTTGACTTATTGGATTTCTTTCGTACCAGAACCAGAGATGGAGAAAAGAAGCGGGTACAAGGCATTGGCCAATGATGGCACAGAGAAGATGATGAGGGTAGTCTGGAAAGTGGCCGTGCCGAACACTGGTCAGGAAAACGAAGGTGGCGAGGACCCCAAGACCCTCAACGTCAGACTGAATGCGGACACGCTGGAATGCCCTCTTTGCTTCACGCCATTCACAGCTTCAATCTTCCAGGTAAGTAAAGTTCATATACTACACGATTTCATGGTAAACATGTGTCAGTTGAGCCGTGAGTTTCAGCAGCTAACTAAAACTATGTGTCAATTGATCAGTGCAAGCACGGGCACGCTGCATGCGAGAGCTGCTGCGCTCGCGTGCAGGGGAAGTGCCCGTCCTGCCACGAGCCCATCGGCGACATCCGCTGCCGGCCGCTGGAGAAGCTCATCGCCGGCATGCTCGTCCCTTGTGCGTTCCGAACCCAAGGCTGCAAGGAGGCCGTCAAGTACGCCGAGAAGCTGACCCACGAGGCCGTCTTCTGCCAGCACGCGCCGTGCGCCTGCCCGATCCCCGGCTGCGCCTACAGCGGCCTGCTCCTCCACGAACACATCTGGGGCGCGCACGCTGCCGGTGGCGAGGACGCTGCCGTCAGCTTCGTTCGGGAGGCGACGGTGACGCTGCACAGGAGCATGCTGTTTCGCGTGCTCCTCCACCCGCCGGACTCGCGCGTGTTCCTGCTCCTCAACAGCGGGGAGATCCAATCAGGGCGGTCTCTCTCGCTCCTTTGCGTCGGCCCGCGCCCAGCCGGGGACCAGGCGCTGGAGTACACGATGGAGGTGCGCGCCGGCAGGGAGCCGGGCGCGCTCTCGCTGTCCGCATCTGGGACTGTGCCGTGCACCCGCCGATGGCCGGGGCCGGGGCAGCCACCGGCCGAGGGGTTCCTGTTCGTCCCGGATGCCTACTGCTGTTCCTCCGGCTGCATATCGGTCACGATTCATTTGCGGAAGCAGGCCGTTGTCGAGAAGCCTTGAACGGAGGCTGCCCAAGTGATGTATCCTGCTCTGACGTGACTTGCGCCCACACCTACCTAGCTCCTCTTTCATGCATGGTGTTAGTATTTATTAATCTGTAAGATCTAATCGCGTCTCACTGTTTAGCTGTAAGGGTTTTTTTTTTTGATAAGAGGGCCCTTGCCCTCGGATTCGAGTAGCGAATCCGTTCTCTACCCCCGGGACTCTCACACACACGCACACACACCACACGCACACACGCACACGTGAGCACGCAAGGTTCGACCGGGGTTTCGAACCTGCGTGGGCTGCCCGGCACTGGCCGGTGCTGGCCACCCGCTCCCCCAGCGGGTCTCACTGTTTAGCTGTAAGGCTAGTCGTTGTTTGTCTCTGTTTGTGTAACGCCATGGTAAGGTTTTAGGCCCTGAATGACACTTGCTGCTCCTAACTATTGTGGCTATGTGTACTGCATGTGTGTTTGATCGTTGTGCACGGTTAACTTTTCTGGCTGTGTGTACTGCTTCTAACCTTTTGCATCATGCAACAAAAGAAAAACAGAAAATCAAAATCAATATCCTTTATTTTGTGAGTATATACCAAATGTTTATGTCTGTAACGTGTACATATTAGTAGAGAGTGACTGTCATATGCAAAATTCTTTGTGACCGTTTGTCCACCAAAACTTGATCCATATATAGGAAGTTTTTGTTTGTTGTTTAATTTTCTGGTAACTGAATTAGTCAAATATGCCATTCTACAAAAAAGTATGGTGATACGAGAAGATGAAACTGAAATTACTTCGAAAACAATTATTATAATTTTTTTAGTGACATAATTGTTATAGTTAATCAAACAACATCCTTATAAACCATGGTACCTCTAAACTCAAAGGACATGCCAATGTTTTTTGGGTTCCAGTTTTTTACTACTACTACTACTACTTACAAAACATGTCCCAAGTCTTTTTACGTGGGTAAATTCCGGGTGACGCAGAGCAAAGAAACAGCAAGACAAGTGTAACGGTGGCCAGCGGCTTGGTACGCCTGCGAATTTATCGTTCTCATTGGGCACGCACGACTCCTCAACCTTCGCATATTTCTGGTTCGGTGGTTCCGCTCATCAAAAGCCCCGTCCTGCTCTGCGCCGATCAAACCCTCCACCTGTTGCTCAAATCCAGGTCTGAGGCCGCAATGCTGCATCGCAGCGAAAGAGGGAGCCGCCGAACGGCGGAGCAAGAAAGTGACGAGACGAAGATGACGCCGTGCTCCGAGAAACCAGGCAAAAAACGGCGAGTGCAGATGGGGGAAGAGGCTGTAGGAGGAAGGCTGCAGGGCGGCGGCGGCGGAGGAGGAGGAGAATCGGTGGCTGCAGGGAGGAGACTGGACCGCGAGATCTATGTCAAGCTGGACCCCCAAGTTCTTGACTGCAGCATCTGCTTCGAGCCCCTCAAGCCACCCATCTACCAGGTGATCAGCGGAGTCCACTCGTCGATTGATCTCATCTTCTACTAGTAGTGCTGTTTCTTTTTGTCAATTTGATTTCCAAACTTGTGTGCTTAGTTGATTCTATATTTGGGGGCCTGGTGTTTGGGTAGTCTGCAGTTGTTGGTTCTCCTTCCTCAGAGTAAGGGGAAATAATGGACGTGGCTCATTTGATGATTCAGATGTGCTGATATAGATTGAGGCCATACTAGCCTGAATGTCAGTTATCACTTATCAGTTTGGCCAAAGTGCAAAGTGGCATATCCACTACTATAGTTTGGTCCGAACATCCAACATATAACTGATAACCAAGTATATTTTCAAGATAGGTAGATGTATCTTCTGTAATCTGAGAAATAAGATCAAAGCATCCTCTTGTTTCCCTAATAGAAATTTTGAGACATAAACAAATGGATCGACATTTTGTTGGCATGAGGAGCTTCATCACTGCAATTGTTTCGTTTTACTTGGTTGATTGCTGCTCTTGCATTGATGCCTAAATGGAACCATTAGGATCCTATGACCAGTGCCTCGAAACCATTGGTGAAGCTAGACTGAAACGCAGGGTGGTGCCCATGTGAAATTTCTGCCAAATTTGAAGCAATGAGCCTATCCTAATGAGCTTCTTCGTGCAAAATCTCTTGATTAGCCTGGTGCGAGTGCACCAGGGTAATATAACCTGGCTTCGCCAGTCGAAACAGATCATTTTACTTCAGTAAACAACCAAGGAAGTGCATGCTTTTAACCTAGTGTCGTCTTGAATTTATGTGCCTAATATGAATGCTCAGTTGCTCACTTTGTTGTCTCTTACATTTTACTTCCGTGTCACATATCAGGAAAATATGGGGGAAACATAGACCTTGATATTTTGGAACATGGTTAGCTTTCTTTTCTTTTTATGAACATGATTAGCAATCTTGATAGTAAGCAGGTATAGACTTGTTTCCCTCTGTTGTGGGTTAGTTTTATGAACGGGAAGGACTAAGGAGACATCACTCTATTTGCATACTAATTACAACCTTCCATACGGCAAATCAGTTTTCGGTTGTTTCACTACTGAATACTTCCTTGTTAACTTCCTTAATTTTCAGTGCGAAGCTGGACATGCTGTATGTTGGTTGTTTCATTACTGAATAACTTGTTAACTTCCTTAATTTTCAGTGCGAAGCTGGACATGCTGTATGTTGGTTGTTTCATTACTGAATAACTTGTGAACTTCCTTAATTTTCAGTGCGAAGTTGGACATGCTGTATGTTTCAAATGCCGCGGAAAGCTATGCAATACATGCCCGATCTGTTGCAGAGGAATTGGCTACTGCCGCTGCTTTGCCCTTGAACAAGTGGTCGACGCCATCAAGATGCCTTGCTCAAATGCAAATTATGGCTGCTATAAGATCATTACATACTACATGAAAGAGAAGCATGAGAATACATGCATGTATGCTCCATGCTTCTGCCCAGAGGATGGTTGCTCATTCAGAGGATCAACAGGATTGCTTCTTAACCACTTTGTCGTCGAGCATAAATGGTCACTGACGAATTTCAGTTACAACAAGGCACTCAGGATTTCTGTCAAACAGCACAGCCGGTTCACACTCTTTGTCGGGGAGGACATGTCCATGTTTCTTCTGGTGAACATTTTTGCGCATGTTGGCAATGGTCTGAATCTGGTGTGCATCAGACCCCATGAATCCGGATCAAGTTATTCATCCAAGATCTCTGCCGTTCACAGTGCTGAAGGTGACAAAGGGAGGTATGTGTTTCAGATGGTTCCTCACGTGGTGAGCAGCTCACTGAATGGTGGAATTCAATTGGGAAGGTTCTTCCTGCTGGTTCCTCCTGACTTAGTTGATGAATCAACTGATGAACTCACCGTCAACATTCGAATTGACAAGATCGAGAATGCTTCAACGAACCATTGATCACATTGCGACCTCGGCAACAAGTGGTACACCAAGATTTTTCTTTCTTTTGCCCTGCTGCAAGTGGACCGGAGAAGGCGATACATCTTTCGTACTCCAGTGATTACCATATCCCTGAATGTCGTAGGTTGAGTTTGAGAAGACTGATCCATCTTTTGGCCTTGCTCGTGATAGGCAAGGGTTGTTGCTGTCAATTACTTATCTGCTTTCCATGTTATACGTGACAAATTTGCAATGCGCTAACTTTTGGCCGATCCCTAATTTTATAAATACTTCTTTGCCCGCTATCAACATTTTACGGATCATACTCTAAATGTTATGCGATCCCTCTCTTTTTTTATATAATTACGTGACAAATTTGCAATGCGCTAACTTCATGTAAGTTTTTAAAAAGGTAGAGGCCATTTTGGAGATGGGTAACTTTTTTCTTCTTTTTTCTCCGATTAATTTGTTGGTTTTTTAAGTTTTGAGAGCGGATGTGGTAGCTCTTTCTTTGCCAAATATTAAGGTAATAGATGGTATATAAACTGTTAAAAATATTATAACGTTCAAAGATTGTGAAGGATAGAGCCATCATTTTATAATGACTAGTTCAAAAATTTGAACACGTGATTTCAATATTTTTCATGAAAAATGTTGAAATAGTACAAGAAAAGGTTGAAATGTATAACAAAAATGATTACATTTTAAAACTTTTAAAAATACAAAATGGATATTATGCCATACCACATTTTGTTACATGAATTCTAAAGAACACGATGGTTCAACTGGATTCAAAAATGATGTTATGAGAGAAATCATTTTTAAGTTTGAATCCATCTGATTCAAAAATGGAGTGACGTAAAATATCCAGAAAGAGCACAATTATTGTGGACAACGTTGTTGAATCGAAATTAGTTTTAAGTTTGAATCCTCCCCAAAAAAAAATCCAGAACATATCAAGAATTGGCAGCGATATTTATTCTACACATGTTTGCGATTTTATGAGCTTAGCAGAACCGAACTATAATGATGTACTCCTAAGTACATCACTCCTAGATGGATACTTGCATGAAACACCACTCGTAACAGTTAAATTATCTCATAACTAACTAATCTTACTCAATATTCCAAACGGGTCAAAAGCCACCAGCCTGCAAATTACTAACGCTCAGGTCAAATTTTGTACTAGAGATTGTGTGACGGAAAACTATATCAATCAGTTTTGTACTTCTTTGTGTACATGAAATTTTGATGCGCCTGCATGTAAAACACCAGAGTAGGTGAAGTTTGCACAGATGATCACAGATTTACCTGTACAGTACTGCAAAGTAGTGTCATGAAGAGAAGCATTGCGCGTACGATAGCCGGCTCTACGCATTGCGCGTATGATAGCCGAGTGAACAAAATATTCGTTTTGTTTCAGAAAAATCCAGAACTGCCAACGAAATGCTTGATAACCTCAGGGAACAGTCAGTGTGGGTGTTCTTACAGATCATTGTGAGTTTAGCTGAACCAAACCGTGATGTGTAGTGATAACTAGAGGTAGACACATGTACTGAATGATTGGATGAAATGCTACTCTTAACAGTTAAATCTGCTAATCTGTTTCCCAAAATCAAAAGCCATCTGCCTGCAAACTGCTGCAAAATCACTTGGTGGTGATCAGTGATCGTCCTGTCCACGGGCCTCAGGTCCGAACGACCGATCGATTCGGACGGAGAGGACCAGCTCCCTGGATGCCTCGCCCTCCCGCAGCATCTCCCTGGGCACGGCGAAGTACAGCCCCTTCTCCGGCGCGGCGCCGTCGCCGTCGGCCAGCGCGGTGCTCCTCACCGGCACGGTCGCGAAGAAGTATCCCCCCTCGAGCCCCGCCGCCTCCGGCGGAGCGTCCGCGTAGAAGGTGCACATGAACCGCGGGTGCGCGGGGGCGTTGGCCCGGACGTGCACCAGCGACACCGCCGCGCCCTCGCCCAGCGGCGCCACGGCCACGAGGAATAGCGACGCGTCGTCCCCGAGAAGCAGCAGCCGGTGCGGCGGCGCCGCCGCCTCCGGCACCGGGACGGCGAGCAGGAGCGGCGTGCCGTAGAAGACCTCGCCGGCGGGCCAGTCGTGGTCGCGGTCGAGGTGCGGGAGGAGCGTCCGCGGCGCGCAGACGAGGCCGCAGCCGGGCTCCGGGCAGAAGCACGGGGCGTGCGCGCAGGCGGCCCGGTGCTCGGCGGCCTTGAAGTAGGGGACGAAGCTCCCGCACCCGTACTGCTCGTAGGGGCACGGCACCTGCACCTTGCTGAAGAAGGCGTCCAGCCCGGGGCTGTGGGCGAACGCGATGGCGGCGCCGCGGGCGCGGCACTTCCGGCAGCCGTTGTCCGGGAGCTTGACGCGGCAGCCGCAGCACGCCAGGTGGCCCGCCGCGCACTGGACGGCAACCGGCCGAGGTGAGCTGCTATGCTAGTAGTACCAACACGGCAGAGTAGTAGTACTACATGGTTCTTGGATTGCAAGGTCGCGGCTTGGAAGGTCTCTGACCTGGTAGATGGGCTTCTTCAAGGTGTGGGAGCAGAGCGAGCAGCGGAGCATGGCCTTGCCCACCCGGACCGATTCGGCCGCCGCCGCCGCCGCCGCCGCCGGGGAGGGGCTTTCAGAAGGGACGACTGCTCCTGCTCCTTCGGATGCTGCTTCGCTTTCCTGATCTTCATCCTTGATCAGCGGGGAGCCGAACAGCTGGAGCGGTTCCCTTGCCCTCTTGCTCCCGCTGCGCGCGGCGCCCTCCGCCGACGGCGACTCGCTGGTCTTGATAGCCTCGGCGGCCTCCATCGTTCGTCTCCCTCTCCTACTGGTGGAAAATTGTGGTCGGGTGGTGTGGGGAGCCGAGGAGGAGAAAAGCGTGAGACGCGTCCCGCCCCGTACGACTTGCTTTCTTCTTTCTATTTCCCTTTTTTCTGTCCTCTTCTCCTCCCTCCGGCCGGGCTCTCTCCAGCCTACACTGACACGGTGTGACCAAATT
Source organism: Eragrostis nindensis (assembly GCA_012490785.1). Taxonomy (NCBI): domain Eukaryota; kingdom Viridiplantae; phylum Streptophyta; class Magnoliopsida; order Poales; family Poaceae; genus Eragrostis; species Eragrostis nindensis. The sequence goes on along the minus strand of JAAXCT010000001.1, from coordinate 3,665,423 downwards.
TTAAATCTTGAATCGTTGCAATTTGACAATTTCATTTGGACCTTTTATGGTAGTATAGTCTCTTATCTCTTTATTTTTGCTTGCATCGATGCAAAAAAAAATCAATCTGGATCTTTAAATTTATAAAATAAAAGTAACAAAACTGTAAAGAAATTTTCTGCCGCATGCCATGTTTGGAATAAGAAAATTTCCTCGTTACAACAAACTGTCAGCTAACAATCAGCACATGCCAGGAGCCACGTTGATTTATTCTTAAGAAAAAAAACTTTCCAAACAGAAAATAGAAATAAAGGGCCAACCGTCCTTTACGGAAAATCAGTTCCGTCTTTCACGCAGATACTTTCCAAACAGAAAACAGCTCCCGCACGTTGATTCATGAATGATTAACCTTTCCGTCCTTTTTTTTTTTTTGTGAGAACCTTTCCGTCCTTCATGGACGATAAGCTTCATCTGTTGAGTTTTGATTTGCATCATCCAGGTGTTACCCATCGCGTAGGCGAACGTATGCACGATGGAGAATATGAAGCACGTGAAGGAGAAATGTTGCCCGACATGAGCCTTAAGCCCTCAACCCCTGCTGAGTTTTGCACTTGATCATCGATTTATCATACGATGGAGAAAACGAACACGTGCCGGCATCCGCTTTTTCCACGTAGGAACATTGACACACGATGGAAACGACCTATGACTGTCACAAAATTTTTTTTTGCGAAATCTATTTAATAGACAATCTATAGTTGTTTAAGACTACTGTAAAAAATATCCATTTGTTTTGAAATGCTTTAAAGCTTTTTTCACTTTTTGGCACAAAATGTTAAAAAACGTCTTCGGGTCGAACCCTGAATGTGCAAGAGATACTCCTGGTTGTACAATCATCCATTTGGCTTCAGTTCTTCGGAAATTTGGTAGTGTAGCAGGCTATCAGCAGTAAAGTACTGCGCAGGTTCGTGACACCGGTACTTTGTGCTGAATCCGGATCCTCTGCAGTAACGTTAAAAACACAAAGAACTGTAGCTCTCTATGGTAATTTCCTTTGTGGTGGTTGTCCAAGAAATATGGCTGCACAAGGTTCATGAAAAAATATGGTTGCATAAAGAGCCAAATGCCACCAGCTTACAACAAGATCATGGCAGGTTCAAGTAGAAATGTGTGTTTTCACTACAAACGACACTAGCGCAATCCAACCATCCATCGAAACAAAACACCATGAGCATACTGGATTCAAAGCTTGCTAGCTACATAACAATTCAGCAACATGCCATTTCCATCATCCAAACCCAACAAAATACGCTAACACTCCTCCAATTATTAACCGGCAAAACACGCTAACACTCCTTCAATTATTAACCAACAGAATACGCTTAAACACTCCTCCATTTGAATTAACTATGATGATTAGATCGCTAACTGAAACCTGGGGGCGCATTAGCGGACGACGGCGAGGCTGAAGCTGGACGGATTTTGTCGATACGAATTCTGAGCTGGACGTCCCTGGACGGCCCGAGCAGCATCTCCGGCATCACGTCCATCCACATCCCCTTCTCCAGGTCGGGGCCGCCGGGAGCCGCGCAGCTGGCCACGTCCGTCTCAGCGAACACGCGGCGCTCCATCTGCCTCCGCGCGTCCGGCGGCGTCGGCGCGCACGCCCAGAGGCTGCACTTGTAGTCCGGCCCCTCCGCGTCGCTCTTCCTGACGCACGCCAGGGACACGGCGCGCACCGCGCCGCGCCAGCGGAGGGACAGGAGGAACACCCGGGGCTCGTCGCCCTCCACGACGATGAGGCGCTGCGACTCCGTCCCGGGGACACGGAGCGGGTGCACCTTGGCGTAGGCGGGGAGCCTCTCCACGGCCCAGCCGTGCTCGCCGGCGAGGTGGTCGCGGAGCGTCGTCGGCGTGGCCTCGAAGGCGCACCCGGGCACCAGGCAGGGGCACGGCGCGTACGCGCAGGCGTCCCGGTGCGCTAAGACCTCGTGGTAGACGACGGAGCGGTCGCAGCCCAACGACTCGTAGGGGCACGGCACCCTCGAGCAGTTGATGAACCTGTCCGCGCCGCGGCTGTGGACGAAGGTGGTGGCGCCGTCGCAGCTGCGGCACTGGCCGTCGCGGCGACAGTTGTCGCATAACAGGTGCCCGGCCTCGCACTGCAATCACAAAGTGCCATCCATGGTTCTAATCATTCGTTCTTTCTGATCCATGGCCGGGGATATCACCACGGAAGCTGCATGAACTTAAAGAAGAATGAAGATATCACCTCGTACACGGGGGGCTTGAGGAGGTTGAAGCAATCGCTGGCGTCGCAGTTATACAACTTGATCTCAATGCTAGGGTTGAACCGCGGCTGCTCCACGGCTGAATTGCCGCCCTGCTGCTCTGCCGCAGCCCTCGCGAGTGATCCTCTGCCGCCCATGGCAACTTGGCCTTCCCCCGGCTCCTTCTTCACCACGACGACGGACATCGGAGAGCAGGGCGAGGCCAAGACCGCCTTGGCCTTCTTGCTGCTCAACCTCTCGTCGCTCGGCGTCGGCGAGGGCCTCTTGTGCTGCTCGCCAGCCATCTCACCTGCTTCTTCGACCGCCATTTCACCTGGACTAGTACTAGAAGGGCGGAATAGGAAGGGCCACCAGAGTAAATCACGGAAGAAATCTATTATCTTAGTATTTGAAGGTCCAAAGGAGCCACCACGTTCGCTCTCAAGGTCACGAAATTACCACGTTAATCGAAAAAAAGAAAAGCTACGAGTCGTTGGATTTTATGAAGATTGAACGGTCTAGATTAATCGAAAGATAAAACAAAATAAAAATTACCCACCAACACCATTATAAAAACACTACCCAAAATACCCTTATACCTCTTATAGATAAAACATAGCAAATCTGCAACGAACCCTAGCTGTCATATACCCTCACGAGCATGCAAACCAGCCGCCACAAAGAAGACCTGCCGGCGGCGCAACGTATTGACTTGGGCCCCTTACGAAGTCGCCTCGACGTCAAGCTCACGACAGTCCACGCTGCGACACCGTCTCGACGTGCGCGTCACGTACTAGACTGCGACGCGAGGGAGCTAACATACACGTCGAGGACGCCGTCGACACGCTCGCCATGCTGCGCACCAAGGACATCTGCGGGGTTCCATCCGCTTCTCTCCGGATTGCCGATGATCTGTTCTAGCACCGTGGGTGCTCCTCCGGCCACCGTTGACGATCCACGCCCGCCACCGGACACACGATGATCAGGAGGCTGCGCATGCTCAGCCGTGGAGAAGGGGAGGAGGCGGCGCCCGCGTGTCGAACGATCAGCAGCTGAAGGTACTCAAGTCTCCGCTCTCAGGTCGCAGTTCGATTGCGCGGCGTTCATCGCCATAGTGCTGCATCCCGACGTCACCAAGGTCCTCAAGAGGATCCACCACCAGCTTGCGTGGCCTGACAATTCCAGCACATAAACAGGCTATGCTCAGATTTCACTTGATCAAACATCCACGTTGAAGCTTGCATTTATCCAAGGGTCTTCATCGGCTCAATCAGATCACGCATCCAGCTGTAGCGTCTTACGAAGAGAGAAGTTTATTTGAGCAAACAGTTTCGTTTCTTGGAATACTCAGCTTTAATTAGGTAAACAACTCTCACGTATACCTGATTCTCTCACCAAATATATTTTTTCCTTCTATTATGAGTTAGTTGTTTCAGATCAAGAATAAAATAATAATGCTTTTGCTAGAAGTTTTCTTCCACCGCTTCGACCCCAGCCGTTGTCGCCATGGTCACCCGCGCCCTGACCTTGCCGAAAAGTCGTCATCCACTACACTGTCTGGCAGCAACTACACTGTCTGCCAAACTCGGTAAGGTCCCTCAATCAACCCTAATCGTTGACGGAACAATATTGTTGGCGTTGTATACGAGAGTGTTGAGAGAGGAATAAAAAAGAAACGTTTTTATGAAACATATATTGGAGTATACAAAAATGTGCGACACATATTTAGCTAGCAAATGACATGCATCATCCAATAACTAATCTACATGTCACTTAAGGTAGCCGGGCATATTCAGGAACTCATGTAAGTCTTGATGATGCCGAGCACCATCAAGCCATCTTTGCAAACAGCTAGATGAGGAGAAGGGAGGAAAAGGGACAAAGAACAAAAGGGGAGAAAAGGGATAAACAAGAGACTTAGACATGACAAGACTAGGGTATGAAGGTGGAGGGCAAGGGTTGGCATTAGACATGACAAGACTAGGGTATGAAGGTGGAGGGCAAGGATTGGCAATGGTGGCTTGCCACTTTATACACAAAGAAACTCAAAAAATCAAATAATAGTAATAATTATGCCGAGTCTAGCCGCGCAATATGCAACATCTAACGGTCTAGATTAAATAAAGACTCCGTAATATATACAAGACAAAATAATTTGGATTTTATGAACACTAACGGTCTAGATTAAATAAAGACTCCATAATATATACAACACAATATAATTCGGAATAAAAATAAAGAAAATCATGTCACGTGCTAGAAAAGAAAGAGTCCTTCGTACAGGTCAAATAAAGGAGACCGTTGATTAGATAGCCCATAACCGCTGCCATTGCACATTGAGATTAGATCTTCATGGGTTAAGATTATATATATATATAAATATTTTTGGAAAGGGAAGCTTTCATGCCCAAACTTGAACCGTTGGATTTTTCTAAAGAGTCCATATGTTATATAAAAATATATATAAGTATAAATTCGGACTACAAAATCCCTTGCTTGGAAAGGGAAACCAAAAGTCCAAATCTGATGGCAAAAATGTTATTTCTTCCTCGCTACCACAGCTGGAGTCCTAATCCAATTAAGCTTCTAATGTTTTCTTTGTTGTTTTCCACGTATAAGTGTGTAGTATAGTATGCAGCCTCCAAGATTTTCAAACGTGACTGCATGGCACCAGAAAAAGGCATCGTTTGCCCACGACGCCATAGCTTGATGCATCCTATTCCTCGGTAAATCCAGAGACAGCATGGTAGGGGAATTGGTGGCGGTCCTAGCATTGGTTCATCAGATCAACAAGCCAAGCATTGGGTTTCCTCTGTGGTGGCGAATCTGGGAGAAACTAATGCAGGCAGGGCACGGCACGTCTGCACGACGGGTGTGGGACGCTAAATCTGTTGGCACAACGTCACCCAAATTCAGATCGATCAATTTTCGTAGTGAATGGCAGATTAAGCGTGGAAAAGGCGATGAAACCATATATATCCAATATAAATTGGGATGATCCGTACTTTATTTTACAGGGCACACATCAAACTAACGATTCGATGATGGACACGCAAGCCGCATATTCAAGCCTTGGGTATACAGAGTATGCCAGCGATGGGCCGAGAAAAACAACATCATGGCAACAAGTGTGTCCAATGTACGAGAGCATTGTGTGTTGTGGCATACATCATCAAGCTTTCTCTGAATGCATACATGCATCTCTATTCCGAGTCTCCGACTCCGTAGACGAGGCACGCATGCCGTTCCCCACCATAGTCTGGATCTAAAATTATTTAGAAAAAAAGGAAGAAAATTCTTGCGCACCAGTGGCAAAGAGGAAAATTTAGTGTTGACGGCATTGACGGTAAGTGGGGGACCATCGTGTATTTCCAGGCTGCAAGGTTGGGATTGTGGGTGGCGCAGGCAGGCCAGCAGCAAGTTCTTGGGCATGGGCGACAGGGTGAGGCAAAGTGACAATGCCGGCAATGGAGCGCAAGCGCAAGCGACGGCTGGAGAACGGGTGGTAGTTGTGCATGCATCTGATTCGATTAGACAAAGCACGAAGCAGAGCAATCAACAGTAATTAAGAACGGGAGGGAAGCAAGCAAAGCATACATGCAGCTATTCAAATGATCGGCCAGTTCATGTCTCAAGCTTGATGAGCAATTGAAAATATCGGTTTCCCCTAAAAGGAAAATTGAAAACATTGGTCACTGACAGCAAAGGAAGGGAGATCGTAGCACACAAATAATACAATTGGCTCTCCATGATGCTGATTTTACTTATGTCGTGGCTCAATGAGGGAGTTAAGAAAAAGATGGCAAGTCACCCAATTAAAATACCATAGATCAAAATGAACGATGTGCATATTTCCTGCACACAAAAAGTACTATAATTAAGCTTTACCTGCTTCAAACCTCCGAGACATTAAGGTTTCGTTATCTATATCCAATTACAGTCAGTATTTTCAAACAATTTTGTGTAGGTTCATCTGAGTGTTAATTATTTGATCCATTTGCCTGTACTCAAAGTCCCTATTGAGAAAATAAGTTATGTGGTTTCAACCAAACCGCGATAGCAAACACAAATTTACCATGACAAATTTATGGCCTTCGGATTTTGTCAAGTTTCTATGTGTTCTACAAATGTTGATCCTAAAGGTTACTATTTCACATTAATGATTACCATATTTGTCTGATATTTGTCTTTTCTTTGTATGACAAATGTTTTTTTCTTTTTTATCCAATCAGTTAATGCTCTATGAAAAGTCTATTTTTTTTCACTTTGACATTTCCTTCTATAATGAAATTTGTGTTATGTCTTTATATTTTGATAAAAACAATCTTTAGCTAAACATTCATATTCTATTTTATGCCTTTTGATTTACAACATAGCTTAATCTATTGTGTTTTTCAACTTAGATCATTATGGCATATTGGAAAAAAAATATCATATTTGTTTTAGGATGTTGCCCTGCATCTCATAGATTATCATTTCAACATATTAGAACTCATGTTAACCGCCGATCATTATGTTATAACGACTCTAGCCGCGCAATGTGCGCGGGCCATCTTACTAGTTACGGTGATTCGGTAGTCTCAGTGGGAAGGGCGGTGGAAATCTTGTTGTCCGCTGCCTGTCAGTCAGGAAAAAAAAACAGATCTTACTAATACTGCTAGTTACCGTTGCAATTTGACAATTTCATTTGATTTTCAATGCTTTGAAGCTTTGTCAATTTTTCTTCACAAATTGTTAAACGTCTTCAGCCTATGTCGAATCTTCAATGTCCAAGAAAGACTCCTGGTTGCACAAACAGCCAAACACTGTAGTTGTATATCATGCAGACGAACAGTACTACTCAAGGTCTCAAGGACTAATCCAATCATTTTTGAAAATGAACTTGCATCCATTTGGCTTCTGTTCTTCAAATATTCGGTACTGTTTTTTTTTTTGAGCAACAAATATTTGGTACTGTAGGAGCAGTAACCTGGTAGTAGTAGGCAGGTTCGTGTTTTCGTGACACGGGTGGCCCAAGATCATGACACCCGATTTCAGTTACTAAAAAATATAAAAATCATGACACCCATACATAACGCGACAGGTAAAGTTTATTAGCCAAAGAAACCCCCTTCCGCTGGATCCAGCAATCGAAACAAAGGATAGCATGGAACAAGCGGATCGGCAAACAAAGCAGCAGCACCATGCAACAAGCTGTGACATTCGCATATGCCATTGTCAGGCATTGAGGCATCGGCGTCTCTAACGGAACGTCCCACGGCCACGGGGCGTCGACGGCATCAGATACAGCTGCAACTCCTCCGCCGCGGCGCCGCCACGAGGAATGGGGCAAGAGCCGCCTGCATCGTGACGCGGTGTTGATGCTGCTCGGCGTGGTCGCCCGGAAAATGCACTTGTGCTGCCTCGACGCCGCGCCTGCGTTTGCCGGGACGCACGACACCGGCCGGTCCGTTTGCGCGCACGGACGGCAGGTACACGCTGCACTCGCGCTCCTCCACGGCGACCAGGTTGCGACCGAATGATAAATATTACTCTCGAGTCTTGACAGCGAAAAATAGCAACCATAAATTAAACGCAATCATGTACAAGTGCTTAGCGATCAGTGATCATCGTGTCCACGAGCTGAGGCTCAGGTCCGGACGAACGATCAATGCGGACGGAGAAGAGCAGCTCCCTGGCCGCCTCGCCCTCGTACATCAACTCCCCTGGCACGAAGAAGTACACCCCCTTCTCCGGCGCCACACCGTCCCCATCCGCCAGCGCGGTGCTCCTCACCGGAAACGTCGCGAAGTAGCATCCGCCCTCCAGCCCCGGCGCGCCCGGCGGCGGGTACGCATTGTGGAACGTGCACGTGAACCGCGGGTGCGCGGGGGCGTTGGCCCGGACGAGCACCAGCGACACCGCCGCCGCGCCGCCGTCGCCCAGCGGCGCCGCAGCGAGCAGGAACACGGACGCGTCGTCCCCGCGCAGGATCCGCCGGTGCGGCACGGGCAGGAGGAAGAGGCGGGGCGCGGCGTACGCGACGTCGTCGGCCGGCGGCCAGGAGGAGGCGTGCTCGTCCGCGAGGTGCGCGGCGAGCGCCCGCGGCGCGCAGAGGAAGCCGCAGCCGGGCTCCGGGCAGAAGCACGGCGCGTGGTCGCACGCGCCCGAGTGGTTGGCGCCGACGCCGCCGAGGTAGGGGACGACGCGCTTGCAGCCGTAGGGCTCGAAGGCGCAGGGCACGCGGAGGTCGCGGAAGAAGAGGTCGAGGGCGGGGCAGTGGGCGTAGGCGGAGGCGGAGGCGGCCCCGCTGCTGTCGCGGCACGTCCGGCAGCCGCTGTCCGGGAGCTTGACGCGGCACCTGCAGCAGGCCAAGTGCCCCGCCGCGCACTGAAAAAATTACAACTTTGAGGAAAGGGGAGCAAAAGCATAGCACAGATTTGCGAATTTGCAATGGCTCGGCTGACCAGGTAGATCGGAGACTTGAGGGCGCCGGAGCACAGCGAGCAGCGGAGCCTGGATTTGCCGAAAAGAACGGTTGCCACCGCCGCCGGGGATTCAGACGAGGCGGCAACGGCATCTCCTACTCCCTGCGGCGCAGCTTCGGCAGCTGGCTCGCCTTCTTGTTCTTCTTCGTCGTTGCACAACCGGGCGCCGAAAAGCAGCGGTCCTTCTTTCCCTTGCCCCATGCCGGCACCGCTCTCGACGCCTTCCGGCGGCTGCGCCGGCGGCTCGCTGGTCCTACCAGCCCCGTCACCGCCGTCAGCCTCCATTATTACCCCTACTGATCGCCTCCGTTGACAGATGGTTGGCAGGTGAGGCGTGCTAGAGGGGCAGAGAGCCGTTGAGTGGACCTGAAGAAAGCAAAAGCTGCTTGGTACTACTGGCAGGCGGGAGTGCGGAGGCTCTGGCGATTGGCTTGCGGCATGGCTCGTGTAGCGCGCCTAATGTTTATTTTTTTATCTGCTCACGTACACAAAATTGAGAGACGTGGGATACATCAACGTGTTAGGCTGACTTCAACAACGCCAGGCAAAGCCATATATGGCTCCCCGCGGGCTACTGTAGCGACGACACAGCTCTCCAACAGGCAATGCATATGAGCAGGCATTTTTGCATGGGAGGAGAGAGGGAAGCTATTTTTAGCTTCCCTCTCTCCTCCACATGCATTTGCGAGTGGGCGCGAGCGGGAACAGGGCGGCGCGGGCGCGAGCGGGAGCAGGCTCGGTGGTGGGCAACCGGTGGTCGGTGATCGCGGCGCAGCTGCCGGGCCGGACGGACAACGACGTCAAGAACCACTGGAACACCAAGCTCAAGAAGAAGCTGTCCGGGATGGGCATCGACCCCGTCACCCACAAGTCCTTCTCCCACCTCATGGCCGAGATTGCCACCACGCTCGCGCCGCCGCAGGTGGCCCACCTCGCCGAGGCCGCGCTCGGCTGCTTCAAGGATGAGATGCTGCACCTCCTCACCAAGGAGCGGCCCGCCGCCGACGTCTTTCCTGCCGCGCCCCCCGCCGCCGCCTTGCCTGACGTCATGGCGCCCGGCGTTCCCGCCTTCCCGCGCCGCCGCGTCAGGCCGACGACACCATCGAGCGCATCAAGATGGGCCTGTCCCGCGCCATCATGAGCGAGCCCGGCGCTGGCGCCGCCGACAAGCAGCAGCATCCGCCGCCGCCGCCGTGGGCGCCGGCCGACATGTCCGAGGGGCTGGCTGGGATGTACGCCGCCTACAACCCATCCGCGCAGGACGAGTTCGTGTCGGAGTACGTCCTCGGCGGCGGCGGCGCGGACCAAGGCACGTCGATGTGGAGCCACCAGAGCATGTACAGCAGGAGCTCGGGCGGCGCGGGGGCGGAGCGGGAGCAGGGCGGCGCAGGGGCGGAGCGGGAGCAGGGCGGCGCGGGGGCGGAGCCGCAGCGCGGCGCGGGCGCGAGCTGGAGCACGGCGGCGCGGGGCGGAGCGGGAGCAGGGCGGCGCAGGGGCGGAGCGGGAGCAGGGCGGCGCGGGGGCGGAGCCGCAGCGCGGCGCGGGCGCGAGCGGGAGCAGGGCGGCGCGGGCGCGAGCGGGAGCAGGGCGGCGCGGGCGCCGAGCTGCAGCGCGGCGGTGCGGACGCGAGCTGGAGCGCGGCGAGGCACAGACGGCCGGTCGTTCTCTGTTTCCATTCGCCATGGCTGAGCTCGAGGAGCTCAAATTCGGCATGGGAAGGGGAGGAGGGCGGCCAGAGAGTGGGGGATTCGGATTATCGGTTAATGGCGCGTCCATTTGTGAGGAATATTTGGAACGGGGACGAAGGCGAAGGAGGAGGCGCGCGCGGCGGCGGCGTCGCTCGCGGCGAAGGCGAAGGAGGCGATGGATTTGCCTCGTTGCTGTTGGAGATGAAGCCTCGAGGAGGAGAGGCCATCCACTGTGCACGCCAGGCAAACTGTGTTTTGCCTCCCGAAAATGGCTCCTATTATTGGAGTCAGTCTTAAGGTGTAAGTTTTTCATCCTGACATAAAAAACACTCAAACGTGTCAATGTACCAACCCAAAAAAAACGTCCACATGAATGTTTTTACATGACGTTGTACGTGCCATATATATGTAAAAACACTTTTACATTGACACCTCATAAACATGTCAATTTTTCCTTGCAGGCTGAAACGTGATACTACCTTCATTCCGTAATAGTTGTCACTGTTGACTTTTGATCATCATGTTTGACCTTCGTCTTATTTACAAAAATTATGCAAAAGTAAAACAAATGTGTTATAATTAAACTAATACTGATGATAAAACATGTGATAAAAAAATAATTATAAGACGAATGGTCAAACGTGACAATCAAAAGTCAACATGACAACTATAGATGTGTTCGTTGCATAGGGTCTAAACTTTAGAGAGTTTTTGTAACAAATATTGTAATTACAAATAAAGTTAATTACAAAACTAATTTCAGGACTCCGCTCGAATTCGCGAGACGGATCTAATGAGAGTAATTAAGGTGTGATTAGAAGATAGTTACTGTAGCATCACTGTAGTAAAACATAGATTAATTAGACTCATTAGATTCGTCTCGTGATTTAGAAGAAGGTCGTGACATAGGTTTTGTTATTAAATAGATAAAAAAAATTTTAAATAGTAAAATTCTCGATGTGACACCTTAGAGGGGGTGCAATCAACGCGCGCCTATTTTGGGACAGAGTTAGTCCTTGTGTGAGCGCAACGACGTGACAGTCTTCTACCACGAGAGCCCCCGCACGGTTCCTGGCGTACGAAAATCCGACACGTTGCTGTACGCCACGATCTGCGCCGTGCGGAAGAATCGGAGGGGGCGGGCGCGACTGTGGAGAAAAGAATCAGAAGTTCAAACGCACGATCGGAGAAAGCGGAGGGAAAACGAACAGCTCTGAACAAACATGGTGAAATATCGCATGCAGCGCACCCATGCATGCTTCTGAACAAACATGAGCAAGACCGGGGATTCTTCTTCTTCACGCCTTATCTACAGTACGCCAGTAGCAACAGAACAGAGCCCCCTGGTCAGTACTGTTGTGATTGACGTCCGCCGCCCCCCGGGCCCCGGTGGTGCCGCGCCCTCGGACGTGCCGCGCGACGCAGGGACTTGGGAACTGATGCGCGTGCCTGCAAATCTTTTGCCAAGATTTTTGCCTTTGCATGGCATGAACCTTCCCGACGAAGGAACGGAGGTGAAGCGACACGGCATGATGGCAGTCAAAGAGAAAGAAGTCAGTGGGAAATGGACTGCAGCAGAAACAACATTTTAAGATAAAAAAAATATGATAACAAGTAGCTTTTCATGAAGATAGCTCTTAACAAAGTATAGAATCTAAAATACAGATAACCCAAGTCATACTAATCTCCTCTAACAGCTAGCAACTACTCATATGACTCTAAAATTGACTTAGCTGACTCTAACTTTGAAGAAGCTCTAAGAATGTCTCCAATGACTCTAAAATTGACTCTTAAAATTATTTATTAAAGAAAAAGAAAAAAGAGGTTTTTAAAAAAGAGCTAGTAGTAGTTTATAAAGACACTTTCTTAAACATAAACTTCACTTTTTATCAATTTTTTATAAGAAATAGCTACTAACTTTTAGCTAGCTCCAGCATTCAATAAGCTCTAAAAATCGAATGCTCGGTGATACTCCCTCTGTCCCAGTTTACTTGGCATCCTAGCCTCATCCAGTTTTCCCAAAATAATTGTCATTCTCACTTCCTGATGCACCTTTCTCTCTTCTCAATACACCTCTATCTCTATCCCTGTCCTTCTTGTTTTCTATGTAACTACTTTTACTAACTTTTCTTAATCTCCGTGCCGAGAGCTAAAAAGACAATTATTTTGAGACGGATGGAGTATATGCCATCCCTTCTCGTGCTGCCATTTCTATTCAAGACTAGCAAACCGCTACCATTTCAATTCAAGACTAGCAGCAAGGTTTGGTTTTGCCTACGTGAACCCAAGCATACGTAAGTACAGCAGGGAAAAAAAAAAAGAGAGCAGAATTGCAAATGAAAGCGGTAACACCAATAAAACCACTCATGTCCGTCCATAGAAACAAAACACCATACTAATTCAAAGATTGCTACTACTACAAATGCGATTCAGTAACTGCGACATTTGAAAATGCCATTCCCATCATCCAAAACCAACAAAATACGCTAACTTCACTCCATTTCCCAACTAAACTGCGATGAGATCGCTAACTGAAACCTGCATAGCGCGTAAGATCAGGCTTGGAAGCCGCGAGGCGCGCTAAGATTTTTTCTGAGCTGGAGGTGAGAGAGGGAGGAAAGAGAACGAACTCGTCGATCATGCAATCCACGGTCTGAATGTGAGATCGCTTACTGAAATCGATCAAAACGCTAACTGAAACCGTTCAGATCGTTTACTGAAACTGATCAGAACGCTAACTGAAACCTGCCTAGCGCGTAAGATCAGGCTTGCATCGCAGCGCAGTGAATTTGGTGGATAATAGAATTGCGAAAGAAACTACTACTAGTAGCACATTAATCTTATCAATCACCCAGTGTCCATCCATCGAAACAAAACACCATAAGCATACTGGATTCAAAGCTTGCTACTAGTAGTACATTACGATTCAGCATCTGCGACGTTTCCATCATCCAAAACCAACAAAATACGCTAACTTCACTCCATTTCCCAACTAAACTACGATTAGAGCTAACTGAAACCTGCATAGCGCGTAAGATCAGGCTTCGAAGCCGCGGGGCGCGCTAGTAGCAGAGCGCGCCGAGGCTGAACCTGCACGGATTTCCTCGATGCGAATTCTGAGCTGGACCTCCTTGGACGGCCCGTGCAACATCTCCGGCATCACGAACAGCCACAGCCCCGCCGTGGAGGCGGGGCCGCCGGGGACCGCGCAGCTGGCCACGTCCGTCTCCAACATCACGCGGCGCTCCATCTGCCGCGGCGCGTCCGCCGGCGTCGGCGCGGCCGCCCAGAGGCAGCACTTGAAGTGCGGCCCCGCCGCGGCGCTGGCCCTGACGCACGCCACGGACACGGCGACGGCGCCCGTGTCGTCGCGGCGGCGCACGGAGAGGAGGAACACCCGCGGCGCGTCGCCCTCCACGACGAGGAGGCGCTGCGACTCGTCCGTCCCCGGGACGCGGAGCGTGTGCGCCTTGGCGTAGGCCGAGAGCCGGTGCACGGCCCAGCCGTGCTCGCCGGCGAGGTGGTCGCGGAGCGCCGGCGGCGTGGCCTCGAAGGGGCACCCGGGCACCAGGCAGGGGCACGGCGCGTACGCGCACGCGACGCGGTGCTCTAGGGCCTCGTGGTAGACGACGGACCGGTCGCAGCCGGAGTCCTTGTAGGGGCACGGCACCCTCGCGCCGTCGATGAACCTGTCCACATCCGGGCAGGGAACGAAGGAAGCGGCGCCGTCGCAGCCGCGGCACTGGCCGTCGCGGCGACAGATGTCGCATAACAGGTGGCCGGCCTCGCACTGCAATCAGAACGGGCCATGATTTGAAAGACACAATCTTGCATGGCCGGGGCATGGCCATTGAAGCAGGAGCGTAAACAAGGAGGAGATTGTTCGCATCTAGCTAGGGATATCACCTTGTAAACGGGGGGCTTGAGGCGGCTATTGCAATCGGCGACGGCGCAGTGGAGCAGAGAGACCTCAAGGCTGACGTTGAGCCGCGGCCGCTCCACGGCTGGATTGACCGGCCCTCCTGCCGCAGCTATTGCGACTGATCCCATGCCGCCTTGAACTAGTTGCCCCTCCCCCGGTTCCTGCTTCACGATGACGCCGGAAATCGGGGAGCAGGACGGGGCCGGTGGCGCCTTGGGCCTCTTGCTGCTAAAGCTCTCGTCGCTCGGCGTCGGCGAGGGCCTCTTCTGCTGCTCTTCCGCCATCCTCCCGAACGAAAACTGGAAGGGCGTAAAAGGAAGGGAAGTGGAAATAGGTGGAAATCTTGACGGCTGCGTCAGTCAAAAAAAAAAAAAAAACCCTTCCTAATACTGCAAATAAATAAAGCTCGTTTACGCAGAGAAATGCAATTATGAAAAGATAGTTCAAGTGATGTCTAGAATCAATTCTGGATTGCCATAAAAGATGAGTAATAGCCAAATCTTTTACGGATACTTTGCTTCCTCTGCCTCTACATCGAGCAAAGTTACACGTTGCTAGATGCTCCGATGTTTTACACCGTCCCTCTCACAAGAAATAACATTTTAGAAAATCTCACACAGATTAATAGTGAAGCAAAATGACTCCAACATTTCTAATTATTAGTGATAATATGCTTTAATATGAGCCAATTAAACGGGAAACAATGTCTTTAATTACGCTTGACTGCCTTTTAATGATGCGTGACGTATGTATCAAATCAAGTTTCCACAAATACCAGATTAACTTGTCATAAATTGGGTGGACTTGATAAATTGGCTACAATGCTATTTGTTCTGAGGTAAAATTTAAACGTTTTAAGATCATTTGTTGTGAGGCAAAGTATTTGCTAATTGTGCTACCAGCGGGTTTATTGGTAGCTCCAACATATTTATCTTCTACGGCAAATGTTTCAACGTATGATAATACTTCACACAACTACAATGACCAATGAAAAATTCCTCGCAGAAAAAGACAACCAATGGAAAATACTTCATACTCACACGATGGTCTTCTATGGTGGTTTATCGGTGTTTTTAGATATGTAATTGCTACTCACCTTAATTATAACTTTCACTCACCTTAATTTTATTGTCCTCTCTTCATTTTTCGGAATTGGAGTTAGGTTTTAGGTTTCGACGGTTAGAAATAGAACCCTACAATACGGAAAAAAATGGATGCGTTGTGACATCGCGCAGCTCACAATCGTATTTGTGTGTATAGCATTTTCATTAGAAATGAGAAATATATTCCAATGGCATGTCATCTTTCTTCAACCTTCCATTGCCTTCCCTTCATCGTATAAATATATACTTGCATCACATGATTTAGATATGCACCCTTCATCGTGCATATAGCTCATGTGTAGATGAGAAATTTGCTATATGTTTGAGTTGTGGAATCCACCGTATCACTGAAATCATTCACACACGCACCGTATATTTGATATGTGTGGGGTCCAATACTAGAAATGAAAAAGATTGGAAATCTCAATGGGGAGCCAGGTTTCCCGGAAGCACATCAAGAAAATCGAGAAGACGAGTCTCTCTCATCAATGAACCGATGGGCCCTTATCACGAGCTATCTTCCGCCTTGACCTCCATCGTCCATCCACTCTTCCAAGGACGCGACTGCCGCGCGTGACCGATCGGTTCCTGAGACAAACCAGCCGCGGCGGCCGCCGTCGATGGGGAGCGATGCGCGCGGAGGCGTGGAAGCAAGGGAAGAGCTGCAGCTGCTCGACTTGTTCCCAGTAGTCCATCATGAAGAACAAGATGGGGAACCTGGCGAAGCTTTAGTCGGTCAAGAAGAACAAGAAAGCAAACATGGCGAATTGCTAGCACAAAAAGCAGGAACAATTGTTCCCTTCGAAGCTCCGGCAGTGGCGGCGCCGGCGCGAACGGACGGGATGAGGACTGTTCTGGTGGGCAAGGCCAGGCTCTCCTGCTCGCTGTGCTCCGGTTTCTTGAAACGCCCAATCTACCAGGTCAGAAACATTGCAAATCTGTAATTTTCTCTCCGTGCAATTTTAGTTGTCTCTCACATTTGCTCGGGCGGCTTCCAGTGCGCGGCGGGGCACATGGTCTGCTGCGGCTGCCGCTTCAAGTCCCGGGGCAACAGCTGCCGGAGATGCGGCGACCGCGGCGTCGTCTCCGCCTACACCATCTGCCCCGGCCTTGGCTACTTCTTCGGCGGCCTCCAAGTGCCGTGCCCCTACGAGCCGTACGGATGCAAAACCTACAGCCCCTACTTCAAGGCCGACGAGCACCAAAGCGCGTGCGAGCACGCGCCGTGCCGCTGCACGGAGCAGGGCTGCGGCTTCGCCGGCTCGCCGCCGGCGCTCCTCGCCCATCTCAAAGGCGCCCACTTCTGGCCGGCGCACGAGATGCCCGGCTACGGCGCGTCCCTCGCGCTCCGCGTCCCGGTGTCGGCGCAGGACCGCCTCCTGGTCGTCGGGGAGGACGGCCGCCGCGTCGTGTTCGTCCTGTGCGTGCGCGCCCGCGGCGCCGGCAGCGCGGTCTCGGTGGCGTGCGTCAGGGCGAACGCCGACGCCGGGCCGCAGTACATGTGCGAGCTCTGGGCGCAGGGGCCCGCGCCGCCGGGCACGCCGGAGGGCGTGGCGCGCCGCACGGGCATCGAGACGGACGTCGCGAGCTGCGCGGCGCCGCCCGGCGAGGCCGCCGTGGAGGACGGATCGTGGCTGTGGCTGGACGTGGCGCCAGAGATGATGCATGGAACTGGCGCGTCCAGGGTGATGCAGCTCAGCGTTCTCATCGACAAGCTTTGATCCAGCATCGAGGGGCTCTGTGCATTTCCACTGTCCTCGGCGAGATCTGGAACCAGGAATTAGCTGCAGATCTAGATCGTGAATTCGGGAGCAAATTTGTGAACCTTGCTAATCGATCTTTGATTGTTTCGTGATGACGAATTTTTGTATCGATGACTGATTTAGGGTCTGTTTGCCAAAGCTCGTTGTCCCGTGTGGTCAGAGCCACCGGCTCCGGGGCGTTTGCCCTGTCGACCCGGGATCTAGCGGAGGCACCGCGCGGCACTGTAGCTCGCTACAGTGCCGCGCGTTCACTGTAGCACATGTAGCTGAAATGCTACGGTGCAGTGCAGAGTAAAAAAATCCCCTCGCTCTTCCGCGCGCCAAAGCTCAGGTTAAGAACTCATGCCGATTCTCACCGGCCAGCTGAGTCCCTGTGTACGGGTGCGGAGGGGGTTCGGGGGTTTTCTCGATCTGTGTGAGAAGATCATTCTCCTTAAAAAATGCTCGGGGCCGTCATACTCCCCGCAGGTCGAGTTTTTGATTTAGGGTCTGTTTACACCAGGCCAGCCAAATTGGGGGTCATCAATTTGGGAGCAAATTCGGATCTTGCTAATCGATCTGTGATTGTTTCATGTGCCAGTTATATCTGATGACATATGCGGTGTATCAATGGCTAATTTAGGAGCTGTTTGCTGCAGCCCAACGAAATTTGGGTCATCAATTTGGTGGCCCTGAGGGCACATTTGCTCACAGATTGGTCTTCCACGGGAGGAAACACCGTGGAACTGTATAGTTCATTTCCATGCTATTTCTCGCCGTAAATGAGATCGCCGGGAATGAGGGGGACAATTTGTCCACTGCACTTTTGGCGTCCCTGCAGCTGCGGAACATGCCTTGAATTTGGCTGACTTTGCCCATAAAAATGAGCTACGGTGGTCAAATGAGAGGACAACCAAGCCAAATTTTAGCCTGCGATTTTTATTTTTTTTTGGAACGGTGGCCTGCGATTTTTAGGATGATTTCGCCGTCCAAATCGTTCCCATGCCAAGCTCGGGCGTCAAACCAAGCGGGGGCCAAAATCGCAAGGGCGAGCCGAGCTCAGGTTTGGCTTAGAGCATGTCTCAGCACCAAACCAAACACACTATCCATATGTTCTCGGTGATATGTCAACTTTTTGAATTTGAATTCAAACCTCATGCTAAATATCGGTACAGAGAACTACTACTTCCGTTTTCGATAGAGCACTTGTCAGTTTTGACAAGTTAGTTTCAAATTCATGGCACCTCATGTTTTCTATGAAATAGTTTATACTTTTTGTCATTTTACAATCTAAAGATTAAACTAACTTGGTGCGTGTTTGGTCAAAAGCGTCTAAGTTATCAATTACCATCTTGTTTAAAACAAATGTATTCGGCAATGTAGCGGCGGGGTACTAAAATTTACGGAATAATTTACGTCATGGCATTGTAGATGACTCATTGACTCTAACAAGGAGTATATGGCACTGTCGAAGACATGGATAGACCCACCTGTCATTGAGACACATGTGGCATGTACCCTGTTTTTTTTGATAATTATGTGGCATGTACCATTAGGGACATTTATCGATGGCACATGCCTAATTGTCCCAAAAATTATGAAATGACACCACTCATTCGGCCAAATACACTGCTGCAAATTTATGGAGTAGTTGGTTGGTTTTTTCTGTTGCTGAATTCTCAAACCAAACTCAGATGACATGGCCGATGGTTCATAGCCTGCTGCTATCGCGCGCCAAAGGCTGCCGCGGCTGCGTCGCCATGGCGAGCGATTCATCCTACTCCGTGGACTGCCGGGTGCAGTGAAGCAGCATCACGAGCGCGGAGCCGCTGACTGTGAGGATGCGAATGGGATGAAAGCAAGCCTCCTTTCGCGTTGCTGTTCCCCGAGACGACCTTCTTCCGTGAAAATCTGATGAGAGGATCAGACAGATCTGAATGACGCTGATGAAGGAAGCCGCGCGCAGCAGTATTTCACTCCATGCATGATGCAATGCTTGCATCCTTCAGCATGCCGGGCATTCCAGATCACCACACACAGTTGCTGCAGGGTCAACTACGTCGCGCCAGTAGCAAGCGTACAAAAGGGCTGCGACCTGAGCCTAGCGAGCAGCTACAAGCAGTGAATTCGTTCGGCGCATCGTACTAGCCTATGCCCCCTATCGCAGGGTTTTCTCACCGGCCTAACGTTTGATACGTCACACATGCCCCTCTTGAGTTCCATTACCTGCCGCTCCAAATGACTGGACTAGGCGTATTTAAAGGCTCGATGAGGTGGTGCGAACCAAAAGAAGAAAGAAAGAGTAGCTGATAATGATACACCATAGCAATTCTGAACGGAAGTACTACATGATGGTAGGATTTACTAATGACGCGCAAAAGCAAGCAGCACTCTCTGGAAATGTACGCGTCTGTGTGAACTCTGGCCGAATTCTGATCAGGAGTGCCGTTGCCGATGTGTTGTGTCGACGGCCTGCCCCAAACTCCGGACCAGTCCGACCGAGGCCACGTCCCCTCTCTCTGCAACGGCCATCCATCACGGTCCCTGTTCCCTTTATTACCCGAGCAACGACGACGAGGCGGTCCCGAACTCGCTCCACCACCGCTTTCGCCCCGCTCGGCCACAAAACTGCCGCGCAGGAGGCGTCGCGATCGCTCGCTCGCTCACGGTGACGCCGGAACCAGAGATGGAGAAAAGGAGCGGGGAGAAGGCGATGGCCAGTGAGAACGGCACACCAAAGAAGATGAGGTCGGCCCGGAAAGTGGCCGTGCGGAAGAGCGAAGGCGGCGAGGACTCCAAGGCCTTCTTCGTCAGGCTGGAGCCGGACATGCTCGAGTGCCCTCTCTGCTTCGCGCCGTTCTTCGCTTCAATCTTCCAGGCAAGCACCAAGCACCCGAGTTCAGTTCATACACTACGTTCCTTCTCATGGTAAACGTGGTGTGCACCTTCTTAATTACTACTACTAACCCTGTAAGTATCCATTGATGATCAGTGCAAGAACGGGCACGCCGCGTGCGCGAGCTGCTGCGCCCGCGTGCAGGGGAAGTGCCCGTCCTGCCACGAGCCCATCGGCGACATCCACTGCCGGCCGCTGGAGAAGCTCATCGCCGGCATGGCCGTGCCCTGCGCGTTCCGGGCCCACGGGTGCAAGGAGCTCCTCAGGTTCGCGGAGAAGTCGAACCACGAGGCCGTCTTCTGCCAGCACGCGCCGTGCGCCTGCCCGATCCCGGGCTGCCCCTACACCGGCCTGCTCCTCCACGAGCACATCCGCGGCGCGCACGCCGGCGCCGGCGACGACGCCGCCGCCGCCGTCAGCTTCGTCCGCGAGGCGACGGTGACGCTTCGCAGGAGCATGCTGTTCCGCGTGCTCCTGCACCCGCCGGACTCGCGCGTGTTCCTGCTCCTCAACGGCGGGGAGATCAAGTCGGGGCGGTCCCTGTCGCTGCTCTGCGTCGGCCCGCGCCCCGCCGCGGACCAGGCGATGGAGTACACCATGGTGGTTCGTGCCGGCGGCGAGCCGGGCGCGCTCTCGCTGTCCGCGTCCGGGACCGTGCCGTGCACCCGCCGGTGGCCGGGGCCGGGGCAGGCTCCGGCTGATGGGTTCCTTTTCGTTCCGGATGCCTACTGGAGCTCCTCCGGCAGCGTCTCGGTCACCGTTCATCTGCGGAAGCAGGCCGCTGTGGAAAAGCCTGCTTTGAACGGAGAGAAGCTGCCCAAGTGATTTGTCTAGCTCTGACGTGACTTGCGCCCACACCTAGCTTCTCTTTTTTAGATTTTTTTAAGAGTTCAAGGGCTTTTTATTTCCCCGGTCTCATTGCAAACCGCAGTGGACCATAAACGGTTCAGGTTTACATGACATTGCTCAGTTTTATCTCTTGACATGGTGTTAGTATCAATTTGTAAGATCTATAATCGCGTCGCTCTGTTTGGCTTTGATTTAAGGGTAGTAGTTTGTCAATCTGTTAACTGTGTAACGCCATGGTAGAATTAGGCTCTGAATGACACTTGCTGCTTCTATCTTTTCTGGCTTTCTGCATGTGTGTTTGATCAGAGCTGCGCCTTTTCCACTCGCCGCCGGCGCTCCATGGCTCCTCGCCCACCTCGATCGTGCGCAGCGCTCCCTCCGCATCCCGTTGTCCGTGTCAATCCGCCTCCTGATCGTGGCGGAGGACGAAACGCGACCTCGTGTTCGTCCAGTCCGTGCTCTCCCGTTGCATTGCTGGGCGATTGATGTGGTCGGGCAGCAGTACAAGTGCGAGCTGTGGGCGCGGGCATGGAGACCGACGTGAGAAGGTCCGGAGCGCCCGGCGAGGCTGCCTGGCGCGGAAGGGCGTGGCTGGAACTTGTTCGCCGGCCAGGAGAGATGCACCTTAGTGTTGTCTCATTGGACAGATTTTAGTCCAGCATCCATGTGCTCCGCCCAATGGAATGTGAATGTCAACTTCTCCCGGCGACCATGCATCTAGACGAGGATTCATTCACGTTTAGTGGTACGAGTTGGTTGACGGTAGACTCGTGAGCAAACATGTCGATGCGGTAATCATTCTTAATGTTTCCTGCCCTTGCTGTACGTATCTGATGACATCGAATACTTTGTACCAGCGATT
Source organism: Eragrostis nindensis (assembly GCA_012490785.1). NCBI lineage: Eukaryota > Viridiplantae > Streptophyta > Magnoliopsida > Poales > Poaceae > Eragrostis > Eragrostis nindensis. Next base: position 3,643,645 of record JAAXCT010000001.1, on the reverse strand, counting down.
GTATTAGGCACGCTTAAAGGCGCCATAAAGGGCGGTAATTAAAGAAAGAAGTCCTATTTGCATCAATATATATTAAATTATTATAGGAGTTGCAACTTTTATCTCCAATTACAAAATCGGGTAACTCGACTCCTTAAACTCCCTGAACAAGTTTCCCTGAGCGGTATTGAGGTTGGTTTTGTCCAACGTGACACATGTAGGCCCTACATGTCAGTTGCCATATCATCACTTTTTTTCTCTTTTTAAATCTCTTCCTTCTTGCTGAACAACAACCTTGTCCGGCATTTCCTCGAGCATGCCGGCGGCGTGACGGAGCCTTATGTGCCCTCTATTCCCTCGCCGCGTCAGTCCCTCGCCTCGTCGCCTCTTCGTGCTCCACGCCATGGCCGAGGCCCGCCCGCTACCTCATGCAGTCGTCTCAGCCCGCTGCATGCGCGGGGTCGCGCAATGGCTCACAAAGGCAGGGGAATGCGCAGTGCCGCAGGATGGCGTGCACCCGTAAGGGAGCCCACAACGCAACTGTGCAGGCAGGTGCGCATGGCCGGTGCGCGGCGATGGCCGGCCGCGCCAAGCATGGGTCGGGAAAGAGGTTGACGACGCTGTACTCCTGCGCCAGTCGCCGAGAAGTCAAGCTGCTGCATCTCCGGCAGCGGCGTCGCCATCAGCCCTGATGACAATGAACTTGCAGATGAGACCTCTGCACTGTCGGCGGATGTAGCAGTAGTCGTCGTCGTCGTCGTCGAGACCTCTTAATTGTTGATGTCTGTGTTCTCAGGTGGGGGTGAAGCATTAGCAGGCGCCGCCCTAGATGTTGTCGTAGTGTGGAGCTTGGTGATGTTGAGGGATGTCCCGCGACGACGTCGTGGCCATGGTGGAGGTACCACCCGTGCTGTGTTGGCTGTCGATTCATGCTCTGGTTCTGAATCATGATGGTCACCGCAGTTGAGGGAAGCAAAATAGACTTCTTTCTGGATAAAATCATAAAACCATGAGCCAATTTCTTGCAAATCTGGACCCGCTCCATCCATGAGAAAACTTGTGGGCTTGTGGCGCGCAAAAGCAAGCAGCCCTCTCTGGAAAATGTGGAGAATGTGCGCGTGTCGAATGCCATGACCTGATTCAAGATCCAAGGTCCAGGACCGGACGGAGGAGGCCCACGTCGCTCACAACTTCCATTCGCCGCCGCTGTCGCCACATTCTCCACCCCGCGCGCCGAGGCGGCTCCATACGCGCTCACCCCTCCTGCCCGTCTCCGCCACAAAACGAGGCGTCTTCCCCAACCCCGGGGAAGAGCACCTCCTCGACGTCGATCCATCCAGTTCTTCCCCTACAACGCCTCCCCGACACTCGCAACCGCACGGTAAGGACTCGCCGAACAGCATCTCCGTCGACGTGCCGCTGGTCGGGTTCTCTATTACTCGATCGCATCGCAAGGAGGAGGTTGCTCATGATCTAGACGCGCGCACCCGGCATTGGTTTGCTTCCAATTGCTTTCATTATTCGTATGTGTTCCCGTCAAGAATTCGGGCAGCCATTTCTTTTCGTATGTGTTCTTCAAATCTGACTTCACTTGTTGGTGAATGCATAACGCAGACTGACGGTACCTCTGTCGTAGCGGCACCACCCCCTCGACGATGCAGGAAAATGTAGGCGGCGAGGGGTCCTGGACCATCGAGGACATCAGAGTGGATCAGGACACGCTGGAGTGCCCAATCTGCTTCGACCCGTTCTCAGCCTCAATCTTCAAGGCAAGCACCCGTACGTTCTCGTGGTGAACATGCATATATGTACACGTCATTGGCTTGAAAACTAAAATTGTATCGATCGATGAGTGCGAGAACGGACACGCTCTGTGCGAGAGCTGCTGCTATCGCGTGCATGGGAAGTGCCCGTTCTGCCGCGAGCCCATCGGCGCCATCCGGTGCGTGCCGCTGGAGAAGGCCATCGCCGGCTTGGTCGCCTACTGCGCGTTCCGGAGCCGTGGGTGCACTCAGGGCCTCACGTACGCCGAGAAGCAGGAACACGAGGCCTTCTTCTGCCAGCACGCGCCGTGCGCCTGCCCGATCCCCGGCTGCTCCTACAACGGCCTGCAGCTCCGCAACCACATCTGGGAAGCGCACGCCGACGACACCCCGGTGGTCAGCTTCGTGGGGGAAGTGACGACGGTGACGCTGGACACGAGCATGCTGCCACGCGTGCTCCTGCACCCGCCGGACTCGCGCGCGTTCCTGCTCCTCAACGACTGGGAGGCGCCGCGGGGACGGTCCCTGTCGCTCCTCTGCGTCGGCCCGTGCCCGAACACGGAGCACGAGCTCATGTACGCGATGACGGTGCGTGCCGGCGGCAAGCAGGGCGCGCTAGGTGTCCGCGTCTGGACCCGTGCCGTGCGCCCGCCGGTGGCCGGGGCCGGGGCACAGCCCGCCTGACTGGTTCCTGTTCGTCCCGGATGCCTACTGGAGCTCATCTGGCAGCGTCTCGGTCACCATCGAGCTGCGGAACCAGGTCGTGGCCGAGAGTCCTTGACCAAAAAAGCTGCACGATGACTTGGCCAGCACTGCCGTGGATTGCTCCCACTTATCTCGCATTCCATGCATCATGCATGGTGTTCTTACTTGCAGTTGGTCTAATGGCTTCGCTTTGCTCTGTTTAGCGTCAGGTGTAGAAGTTGTCTGTCTGTCTGTTTGCTGTGTAACGCCATGCATGGTAGGCGTAATTAGGCAGCCCGGCCTGCATCGAACTTGTTCCTTCTATCTTCTCTGCATGTGTGTTAGATTGTTCGTCTGTAACTGCATGGTTTGAGACAATGACAATGTCGTTTTCTACCTATTAATCAGCTGTTCTTTTTCATTTCGTTTCAGTCCACATTTAAAACCAATCAGGTAATGACATATACCATGGTAGCAGAAAAAACAACACCAACAAAAAAGATTGTTTTCTGAGTGTTTCGGTCAGCTCTCAGTTTAGATAAGGAGCAAAGAATTGCGAACATTATGTTTCATTAACTGAATTGTTTTCTGAAGGACTAGAGTGGTCGCGCCTGTAAGTAGGATTCTATAGCAAATAACAAAAGTACAGGACAGGAGATACTTATAGCTTAAGAAATAACTGAGCGCTTAAACTTACAGTAAGCGACGCGTGCTCCTTGCACCCGCCCGGACTCGCGCGTGTTCCTGCTGCAGGGAGGTCGTCCCGTCGGGAAGCTCCCTGTCGCTCCTCTGCGTTGCGCCGCGCCCCACCACGGACATGGCACTGGAGTACACGATGATCGTGCCCAGCGACGGCGAGCCGGGCGCGCTCTCGCTGTCCGCGTCCGTGACCGTGCCGTGCACTCGCCGGTGGCCGGGGCCCGGGCAGGCCCCGGCTGAGGGGTTCCTGTTCGTGCCGGATGCCTACTGGAGCTCCTCCGGCTGCGTCTCGGTCGCCGTTCAACTTCACTTGCGGGAGAAGGCGGCGCCTGTTGAGCAGAAGCCTTGTTGACTAATTAAAAGCTGCCCAAGCGTGACTTGCTCCCACGTACTACTAACTCATGTTTCATGCATATGGTGTTCTTACTTGTAGGATATATAGAATCGCGTTGAACTGTTTAATTAGCGTCAGGAGCAGAAGTTGTTTGACTGTTGTTTGCAGTACTGTTATGCCACGGTAGCTAGCTAGGCTTGCCACTCCATGGCACTTGTTGCTAATTCTATCGTCTCTGCATGTGCTTGATCAGATGCGATCGTTCATGTGTACTCCGATCTTGTTCGTCCCGTATCCACGTAATTCTGAGACAATGACAATGTTGTTCGCGACCTGGTAATCAACTAAGCAAGAGTGTTTTAGCAAAATAAAGAGTAAGTGTTTCAGTCAGTTCTCATGCTAGAATGCTCAAGTGCAGGAAGTAAGGTGCTTTAGCGAACAACGGAGTTACAGGATCGGGATACTTAGCATAAGAAATAACTGAGAGGTTAAAATTACAGTAACAATGCTATAACATCGCAAATAGACACATAAAGATTTAGAGTTAATTTCACAGACACACCAAAACTTTGGCCTTATATAGTGACAACCCACCAAGTATAAACCATGTTTCTCAAACCCCACCATAAACATTTTAACCAACATTAGGTGGGCTGATTTTTGCAGCAAACAAACTTATGGAGAAAATATCAAATTAGAGCCAAGTTGTACTTGTAGGGTGGAATTTGCAATTAAGCCTTAATGAAACCCCGACATGCAAATCTTAACAAACTCCAACAATATTTTGATGTGAACAACAGGTTTGCTGTCATGACCAGTAGATGGACCGGTATGTGAGTGGCATTAAGCCGTGGGCCGTGGGCCTTGTAAGGGTTATCTGGGCTCGGCCCGTTGCGTTGTAAGCCCGTGAGGGCGGTACTTAAACCTTGGCTCTCTCAGGAGGAGGGGCAGACGAGAACACACGAGTGAACTGATTTCTCCTGTATCTCTTTCTTCTACCTCATGAAAGCCTCCGAGGCGGCGCCGCCGCTCTCCACCGCCGTGCGTGTCGCCGGTAGTTATCGGGTTCGTGACATTCTGGTATCAGAGCCGTTCGATCCTTGAACACTCGGAGCCTTGAGCCGTAAAATTCCACTCTAAGGTCGGCGGATTCTGAGCGATCTTCGGATCGGGAATTCGGTTGTAAATCCGTAAAGGGGGTTGGCTCGGCGAGGAGATTTGGGTCGCGGAAGCTGGCGAGACCTCCAAAGAGGCCCACTCTTGCGACGAGGATGACGAAGACCGAAGGGGATGTGAAGAAGATGAGCGACAAGCTTGACGACTTGGTCAAGGCCATGGAGGCGGTCGGGAAATGGACGCCGACGGTTGATGCTGCTCTGACGTCACTGGCGAAGGTCGTCGGTGAGCTCTCGGAGCGTGTCGATTCCCTCGAAGGGGAGTCATCTTCACCCCTGCGCGAGGAGGATCTACCGGCCAGTGGCCACCGCGTCGACTTGAAACTCCAGGGGATTGCCTTTGAGACTACCGGCGTCTCTGGTAAACCCCTGGGCAAGGGTGAGTACTCTGGATCCAAGTATGATGTAGGTCTTCATGGTCCCGGGAAGTTTGAGGATAGAGTGAATGAGAATTTTTACCAGAAGAGTGGCTATGATTATGGGGGTAGAACTGGTCACAAAGGTGGTTACTATCAGAAGGAGTTTAGATTGCCTAAAGTAGATTTCCCACACTTTGATGGCACGCACCCAAAAATTTGGAAGGAAAAGTGTGAAAAATACTTTCACATGTTTAATGTTCCTCCTCACATGTGGGCACAATTTGCTACAATTCATTTTCAGGGCTCTGCTGCACTATGGTTACAGACATACGAAGCTCAGCACACTATAGCTAGTTGGGTTGAGTTGTATGTGGCCGTAGAAACTAAGTTTGGTAGAGATCTTTATAGGAATGACATGATAGAAATGCTTAACATGAAGCAAACATCAGATGTGCAAGAGTATCATGCTAGATTTGAGCAAGCCATGCATAAAGTTTTAGTGCACAACCAATCATATGATGATGTGTTCTTTGTCAGCAAATTTCTAGAAGGCCTTAAACCTGATATCAAGAATGTAATTAAATTGCACAAACCAAGAACAGTTGATGCCACGTTGTCATTGGCTCTTATGCAGGCTGAAGTGCTGGAAGCTTCGAACAAGAAATATTTCTCCAGGAGTTCTGAAAAGTACAACAAGTTTCACTCAAGACAAGCAAATCCTGCTGATAAGGGCATCCTACCTCTCCCTGCACCTGAAGGGAAACAAGATAAAAAACCTACATGGGATCAAAAATATGAGAACTTGAGGGCACAAAGAAGAGCCCAAGGGCTATGCATGAAGTGTGGAGATAAATATGTGCATGGGCATAAGTGTGGCAAGAATATCCCAATTCATGTCCTGGAGGAATTACTGCAGATTATGCAAGGGGAACAGAGTACTGAGGATAACTCTGATCAAAGCAGTCAAGATAGTGAGGAAGAGCTCCTAGTCCTGTCTGTGTGTGCTGCTAATGGGATTCAGGGTAAGAAAACAGTAAGATTGCAAGGCCTGTTAAAAGGAAAAGAGATTCTAGTCCTGGTGGATTCTGGCAGTTCAGGAACCTTCATTAGCCAAGCCATGGTGGAAGCCCTTCACCTTCCAACTGAACTGGCACCAGAGACCAAAGTCACAGTGGCTAATGGCACCACACTGTTGTGTAACAAAGTAATCCCACAACTGAACTGGTGGACACAAGGAAACACTTTCACTGTCAATGCCAGAGTGCTCAACATGCCTCACTATGATATAGTCTTGGGGATGGATTGGCTAGAAGACTTCAGTCCTATGTGGATTGATTGGAAGAAGAAGAAGCTAAGGTTCAACTATAAGGGCAAGAGGGTTCAGTTAAGAGGTGTCAGAGACTGCACATCTACTTGCACCAAGATTAAACTGAAGAAGTTCAGAGGTCTATTGAAAAAGGGTGCAGTGGCTCAGTTAGTGCAGTTGGCTCCTATCATGCTGGACCAACAACCACAACAACAGATTCCCAAACAAGTGGCTGATCTGATCACTCAAAATGAAGAACTGTTTCAAGAACCAACTGGGTTACCCCCACAAAGAAAATTTGACCATGGCATTCAAACCCTACAAGGAGTCCATCCAGTCAATATCAGGCCATACAGGTATTCCCCAGCGCAGAAGGATGAAATTGAGCGCCAGATTAATGAAATGTTACTCAATGGGGTGATCAAGCCAAGTTCCAGCCCATTTGCATCTCCTGTCTTACTAGTTAAGAAGAAGGATGGGTCCTGGAGGTTCTGTGTGGATTATCGAAGACTCAATGACATCACAGTGAAGAATAAGTATCCACTGCCAATAGTAGATGAACTATTGGACGAGCTTAAAGGAGCTCAGTACTTCACCAAGTTAGACATGAGGTCAGGTTACCACCAAATCAGAGTGTTGGAAAAGGATGAATACAAGACTGCTTTCAGAACTCACCATGGTCACTGGGAGTTCAGGGTGATGCCTTTTGGTCTCACAAACGCCCCTGCAACATTTCAGTCTGCCATGAACACAATCTTTTCTGACATGCTAAGGAAATATGTGCTGGTTTTTGTGGATGACATTCTCATATACAGTGCAACCATGGAAGATCATGTGAAACACTTAGCAACTGTGTTTGATATCTTGAAGCATAATAAGTTGTTGTTGAAGAGATCCAAGTGTTCTTTTGCCAAAACATCTCTGGAGTATCTTGGCCATATCATTAGTGCAGCTGGAGTAGCAACTGATCCATCCAAGATACAGGCAGTCCAGGATTGGCCTGTACCTACAGATGTTAAGCAGCTAAGGGGATTTCTGGGATTATCTGGATATTACAGGAAATTCATAAGAAATTATGGAGTCATGAGTAGACCACTAACTGACATGCTCAAGAAGAATGTTCAGTTCCAGTGGAGTGACCAATTACAGCAATGCTTTGATGCTCTGAAGCAAGCACTTGTAACTGCCCCTGTGTTGGCTCTGCCTGACTTTACCAAGCAGTTTACAGTGGAAACTGATGCTAGTGATAAAGGAATAGGAGCAGTGTTGATGCAGCAAAATCATCCAATTGCCTACCTCAGCAAGGCACTTGGCTCTAAAGCTCAGGCATTATCCACATATGAAAAAGAATGTCTGGCAATCATTATGGCCATCAACAAATGGAAGCAATATCTCCAACACAAAGAATTCATCATTGCCACTGATCAGAAAAGTCTGATTCACTTGAATGAGCAAAGACTGCAGCAAGGAATACAGCATAAAGCATTCATCAAGTTGTTGGGGCTACAATACAAGTTCCTGTACAAGAAGGGATTAGAGAACAAAGCTGCAGATGCGTTATCAAGAGTAATTCATACTGAGTCAGTGCTAGCAATTTCTGAAGTTAAACCTCGTTGGTTGGAAATTATCACTGAGGGCTATCAAGCAGATCCTGTCACTAAGGGCTTACTGGAAGAGTTGTGCATTACAGGATCTAATGCAAAAGGGTATACGTTAGTGGATGGACTCATTCGTTACAAGGGCAGGATTTGGTTGGGTAACCATGAAGAAGCACATAAAGCAGTCTTACTGGCACTACATTCTAGTGGAGTTGGCGGTCATAGTGGCATTACAGCTACCTATCACAAAGTAAGAGCTCTATTTGCTTGGCCAGGCATGAAAGAATATGTCAAACAGTATGTATCTTCATGTGAGATATGTAAACAAGCAAAACCTGAGCATTGCAAGCTTCCTGGGCTATTACAGCCACTGCCAGTTCCTGATCAAGCCTGGAAAATTATTAGCCTAGATTTCATTGAGGGCGTACCCAAATCAAAGCAGTTTGACACTATCTTGGTAGTCATTGACAAGTTCACCAAATATGGGCATTTCATTCCTTTATCACACCCCTATACTGCCATGACTGTGGCACAGTTGTTTCTGAATCACATCTATAAGTTACATGGCCTCCCAAGTGTCATAATCTCAGACAGAGATAGAGTCTTTACAAGCACACTGTGGCAGGAACTGTTCAAGTTAACTGACATCACACTGAACATGAGCAGCTCCTACCACCCCCAAACTGATGGGCAAACAGAAAGACTTAATCAGTGCTTGGAAACTTATTTAAGGTGTATGGTTCAGTCCTGTCCAACAAAATGGGCACTGTGGTTACCTCTGGCAGAGTACTGGTACAACACCACATATCACTCAGCTCATGGAAAAACCCCATTTGAGGTGCTCTATGGTCATCAACCTAGACATTTTGGGATTTCTTCAGCTGTTTGTCAGATTCCAGATTTGGAGCAATGGCTATCTGAAAGAGCTGATATGACTGAACTGATCCAGCACAACCTTAATCGAGCACAACAACGTATGAAAGCTCAGGCTGACAAGAATCGGCAAGAACGATCTTTCGAGGTCGGTGACTGGGTGTATGTGAAGCTTCAACCATATGTGCAGAAATCAGTGGTACGAAGAGATCATCAGAAACTCAGCTTCAAGTTCTTTGGGCCATATCTTATCTTACAGCGAATTGGAGAAGTGGCATACAAGTTACAATTACCACCATCTAGCCAAATTCATCCAGTCATCCACGTGTCTCAATTGAAGAAGGCTTTACCTCCGAACACCACTGTAAGTCCTGATGATGCTTTACAATTCCTAACCATATCAGATAATACTGTACCTGTCAAACTGTTAGACACATGTTTGCACAAGGTAGGCAATGGTGCAGTACCCTTTGCTCTGGTGCAGTGGTCATCTCAGCCTGACTCGTGGGCAACCTGGGAGAATTTCAACAGCATCCAGCAACACTTTCCCGAAGCTCAAGTGTGAAGTTTCCTATCGATGTTGAGGACAAGCATCGACTTAAGGAGGAGGGAGTGTCATGACCAGTAGATGGACCGGTATGTGAGTGGCATTAAGCCGTGGGCCGTGGGCCTTGTAAGGGTTATCTGGGCTCGGCCCGTTGCGTTGTAAGCCCGTGAGGGCGGTACTTAAACCTTGGCTCTCTCAGGAGGAGGGGCAGACGAGAACACACGAGTGAACTGATTTCTCCTGTATCTCTTTCTGCTACCTCACGAAAGCCTCCGAGGCGGCGCCGCCGCTCTCCACCGCCGTGCGTGTCGCCGGTAGTTATCGGGTTCGTGACATTTGCGTCCTAAAAAGGCATGAGGTAGCAAAATGAACATCAATACTGGATTAAAATTTTTGATGCATGAATTTTTCAATTAAGCGTGTGGCAGTGAACTGTAGAGAGTACACTTATATTCATAAGCTACACTGTTTTCGTCAGAGGTAGAAGTAGAATCTGAAACTTTTACACTCCTAACTCTTGATTCAGAGTCTGCAAAGTGTTTCCTTCTTCTACTCCTAGCATAATTAAGCACTGCTCTGATCTTTGCCATCAGAGGAGAACAAAACTACACTGAGCAGGAACTTTGAACGCTGCACCAAGGCTCGATCGCCATGACTTGTGGTGTCAACGGTGGGTCGTGGACTCGTCGGACGAATGAGCTCAGGCCAACCTCTTCGAGCGTTGTTTCCCAGGACGGTATTATACTCCCGGGAAATGCTGCTCCATGAACGCAGAATTGAATAGCCCTTCCGAGCTGAAACCTGCGCAGCAAACCAAAAGCAGAGCTGAAACTCGTTCGGCGCATCGGGACTCGGGAGCGAGCGAACATTAACTACCCTGCTTGTCTGACCGGCCTATGCACGCTTAGGATCCTTCATTTCACCTGCCCTTCTCTCTCGGAGGCTTGCGTGCTGTCCCGTCTATAAAATCTCCAAGCAGCATACTCCATGATTTCTTCGTCAGCTTACAGTCTTGTTCACTTTCCGGAAGTGTTGCACGCACGAGCTCGCTTCTGAAACCAGCTATGGAGAACAAGAGCGCGGCCAAGCCCATGGAGAATGGCGGCGCACCGAAGAAGGCGAGGATAGTCCGGAAACCGGCCACGGTGACCAAAGCTCCGCCGCAGGAAGAAGGCGATGATACAAAGACCATACTACACGCCTGTCTTGAACAGGACACGCTGGAGTGTCCTCTCTGCTTTTGCCCATTTGAGGCAGCAATCTTCCAGGCAAGCATCAGTCTTTTTCTCAGTACTCCTAGCTCGTTTGCTTCGTCTCATACACGGTTCACTGATTAATCTACGCTATCGTTACTATGTCGTGTCTTGTGATCATCACCAGTGCAAGAACGGGCACGCCGCGTGCGAAGGCTGCTGCTCCCGCATCAAGGGGGTCTGCTCGTGCTGCCGCGAGCCCATCGGCGACATCCGGTGCCGGCCGCTCGAGAACGCCATCGCGGCCATGTCCGTGCCCTGCGCGTTCGCCCGGAACGGCTGCACGCGTCGCCTCAAGTTCGCCGAGAAGCGTGTCCACGAGGCGCTCCTCTGCCTGTGCGCGCCGTGCGCCTGCCCGGTCACGGGCTGCGCCTACGCCGGCCTGGAGCTCCACAACCACATCTTTAACTCGCACACGGCCGTGGCGGGGCCCGACGCCGCCGTCACGTTCGTCCGCTCGACGCAGGTGGCGCTCCACCGGGGCACGCCGTTCCGGGTGCTCCTGCACGCGGCGGACGCGCGCGTGTTCTTGCTCCTCAACGGCGGCGACGTGCCCGGCGGGCGGTCGCTGTCGGTGGTCTGCCTCGGCCCGCGCCCCGCCGGGAACCAAGCGCTGGAGTACAAGGTGGAGGTGAGCGCCGGCGGCGCGGCGCTCTCGATGTCGGCGTCGGGCCCCGTGAGGTGCACCCGTCGCTGGGCGGGGCATTACCCGACCGACGGGTTCCTCTTCGTCCCGGACGCGTACTGGAGCTCCTCCGGCGGCGTCTCCGTCACCGTCGAGGTGCGGAAACCGACGGTCGACAAGGCCTAAACAGTACCCAAGTGATGTGCCGCCGAGCAGTCCGGCACACATGCAGGATGCAGCAGTGTGGTTTGATTCATGATTTTGTACTGCTTGGAACTCGTAGCTCTGACGGTTTGTATCCGGTGTCAACGGACTGCTGAACTCCATCGTGGATGGAATGCCGTATGCCGCATGCTTTTGCTCATTGACGATGCGTGTATGCTGCTATGCCTTTCAGATGATTGTACTAATGCAACTATATTAGGAACACACAATACATACTTTTCTTCATCCTCTTCAAAAGAGTGGGTCAGATATCAGAATAAATACACTGTCAGTATAATGGAAATATCTAAAAACAGAGTATGGTATAAACAACTACTCCAAGTATCGATCAGGATTTGCTAACATAAACATTAGCTCTGTTGTTGTATCACAACATGAAAAACAAGACTATTTGAAAAAAGATGTTCAAATCTAAACTTATTATTTGGCCACGAAAAGAAGCCATCACGTTCGCCCTCATAGGCTAGAAAACCTCACATTAATCAAAGGAAAAAAAATTGCCCATCACTGTCATTATGATAAAAATTAGTTCAAAATACCTTCGAATGCCTTATTAGTTACCCACCACTGTCATTATGTAAAAGTTGACAAAACACATTTATATTGCTTTTCTATTTTCCACCAGTACACTTATCAACGCATTCAGAATAGGGACTATCGCGTTTTTACCCTTGCTTTGCTTTTTAATTGTGATTTTACCCTTCAAATTTAGGGTTTACGATTTTGCCCCTGAAATTTCAAAATGAAGACAAAGTTTGCCCCTGTCAAGGTAAAATCGTAATATTTTTATTGCGATTTTACCCAGCATAGGCAAAGTCACGCTTCAATTTGAAAAACCTAGGGTAGAATCGTAAAATTGAAAAAAGAGAGTTAAAATTGCAATTGAGAGTCAAATCAGGGGTAGAAACACAATAATCCCTTCAAAATATCAGCAACCTCTTTTCCTCTAATAAGTTTTTACCCACATATTCTACACGTATGTAGCGTTTGTATTAGAAATCACGCAACAAGCAGTAGTGTAACGAAAATTATATATTAGGATGAGAACTAGCCAAGTGGCGTGATGAGCAGGTAGAATCAACGAACAAGCTAAGACGACCAGCTGAGCGTCGTGAGTCTGTGACGAGCAGGTGAAGAATGTGACTATGGAAGAAAGCATATACATGTTTATTATAAGTTGAAAAAATGCATGTAACTCTCGTGACGTAAACAATCAACTGAAACTATAAGAGCGATAAAAGTTAACGATGATAAAATAAAAATAATTGATGAGACATTATATAATACATTAATAGTCACGCAAATGCGCGGACGCCATACTAGTTAAGATTTATTTTATTTTATTTTATTGTGAATTGTCATACTAGTTAAGATAAAGCCAACACAAGTAGTGCCATTATCTCGAGGCAGTGGCAACATGTTCTACGTGCGAAACCTGGGTGTGGGAGTGCTGATGATTAGGATCCATTCTGGATTTTGGCACACGAGAAACGGATTTTAGAATTGATCTTGGAACCTACTTTTGGAATACGCACATGAAACATACGTTACTCTAAAATGCAAAATATCTACCATAGTTTCCAGGTCAAAACGGAAATGATCGAAAATGATCGGAAGCGTTTAAAATTATATTCATAATTATTTTCATCAACTACTGCAATTTTAACATTTATTTTTTTCTCAAATATTGTTTCCGATCACTGTGGTTATAGCGATTTCATTCATTCGGAACTGCGGCTTCTACGGTTTGTCATGTTTAAGTATGGAATCTAAACTTTCAGTAGCATCTTAGCTGCTGAGTTCAACTCTATGTAGGAGCGAAATTTTTAAGATTTAACGCCTTTGTGCTTTCAGTGGTAGGCGACCGTTGACAGCGAGGCGTCAGTGGTGACTTCCTCAATTTCGAAGATTTGTCAGCTCAGTCTTCGAAGATACTCACAGGAGATACTCACAGGAGTAGAGTTTGCGTACGTGTGTTCATAGGGTGAGTGTGTGTCCGACCGACCCAAACGTCCTACTGCTGTACGACTTGGACTGTGTGATAAAAATAAGCTCCTTGACGCTGCAAATATGGACCTGCGTTGAAAAAAAAAATGAGCGCCGTTGTGGGTTGAAGATTAGGGTCGTACTCCAGTCGACAGTGTGTGGTCGGACGTGTAGCTGTTCTTTTTCAAAAATCAAATCTGTTTTACCTCTACCCTTTTTTTCTGGGGGCGGGGGGTGGGCATTCATAAAGGAAATTAGTTTGTTCCAGCTAGCAACATGTGAAAAACATCTGTTTTCACCAAACAAATCATCCTGTTTTTTCTTAATAAACGGCGGGATGGTCCTGGTTATGTCACTAAAGAAGGCAACAATTTTAAAAAATAAAGTAACACAATTTGGTAGCATATGTTTGATAGATCCACGCATGAAAACTTCATTGCCAAACACCACACAACGCTTTGGTGGTTCCCACAACCCCAATTTAACGGTTTAGGTTGCTCCTATTTCACTCACCGACTAAGAGAATTGTTTTGGAGGAAATAAGGAATGAAAATGTGCAGTGCACAGGGTCAAATTTATTTTAAAGCGAGAATGATAATAATTTTTTTTTGCGAAAAGGGAATTTTATTGATGTTAAAGCATATTACATCCTTTAGTTACAATCTACACCACTCCAACTCCATTAATGTCAAGACAGGAAACATTGAAAAAACAATAATTCCACCGTCTAAGATCATTATCCCAGACGAATATACCACAGACAATAAAGTCGTTGTGCTATTGCGTAACGAAAGGAGTACATATTAAACACCAATTACTATTTACAACACAATCTGACCTATAATGACTATTCATATATTAAGTTATAAATAATGTTTGTGATCGCTTCAGATTTCTATGGCTATGGCTACAATTTGTGGCAGCAGCGGTTACGATTACGGTTATGGCTATGGTGACTGTAGCCGCTGTTACGGTTTACGGCTGTGGCGGTTGTGGCTATGACTACGGTTACGGTTGTGGCTACAGCTATGGCTGTGGCTACGACTACGGTTGTGGCGTCTGTGGCTATGGCTATGATTACTATTGTGGCGTCTAATTAAAGCTTGCAAAATTGAAAACCGGTAAAATTGGTTCGACTCATCTAACAAAATCGGTCGATTTTTCGACACATGTAATGTAGCAAGATCTTTTTCGACTAGTTTTGTCTATTAATCTCTATGTTTTTTGTGGTAAATAAGGAAACACTGCTATAGGGATTTGGGGAACCTTAGGTTTGATTAACATCGTAAGAGCATTTTCCGCAGAGTTGCTGTAATAGAATTGCTAAAACTAGGTTTATTATATAGAAGCGAGAAGATTTGGCAAACAATTATCAGCAGAATCGCTAAGAGCGCATGTTGAAATTTAGCTTATAGCCTAAAAATTTTAGGTATAGCAATTCTTATAGCTACTCTGCTGTAATAATTTTTAGCTTTTCTGACGATTTTTGGGTGTATTAATATTTTAGCAATGGTGACATGCTCTAAGTTCACACCGGCTATAAAAAGTGGTCCGACGCTCGTTCGGCGCATCGGCACCCGGGACTCGGTGCAAACCACCACCGCGCTCTTTCTCCTGGCTATCGCTGCACGGCCAATGCACACCTGCCCGACCTCTCCTTCCCGGTACTTGCGTGCTGTTTCTTCTTCTGTAAAAATCTCGAAACAGAGTTTTTCATCTGCTTCTCTCTTGTTCAGCTTCCAGAAAAGCTCACTTACGAAACCAATCATGGAGAAAAAGAACGGAACGAAGGCAATGGACGGTGGCGCATCGAAGAAGCCGAGGGTAACCGGCGGGAAGCCGGCCGCGGTCGCCAAGGAGCAGCAGCAAGTCGAAAGCGACGATGCAAAGACCATCCACGCCGGTCTGGACGCGAGCACGCTGGAGTGTCCCATCTGCTCTTTGCCATTTGGGGGAGCAATCTTCCAGGCAACCAATCTCTTCTTTGTTCGTTTACTTGCAGACACTTCGCATGGATTCACTGATTCATCTGCTCGATCGTTTTGTGGCGATCAGTGCAAGAACGGGCACGCCGCGTGCGGAGACTGCTGCTCCCTTGTCCACGGGATCTGCTCCTGCTGCCGCGAGCCCATCGGCGACATCCGGTGTCTGCCGCTGGAGAAGGCCATCGCGTCCATGGTCGCGCCCTGCGCGTTCGCCCGGGACGGCTAGGCGCGGCGCCTCAAGTTCGGGGAGAAGCGCGTCCACGAGGCGCTCCTCTGCCCGCGCGCGTCGTGCGCCTGCCCGATCAAGGGCTGCGCCTACTCCTGCGTGGACCTCCACGACCACATCCGGGACGCGCACGCGGCCGCGGCGGGCAGCGTCGACGCCGCCGCCGTCTCGTTTGTTCGCTCAACGCAGGTGGCGCTCCGCCGCGGCACGCCGTTCCGGGTGCTCCTGCACGCGGTGGACTCGCGCGTGTTCCTGCTGTTGAACGGCGGCGACGTGCCCGACGGGCGGTCGCTGTCGGTGGTCTGCCTCGGCCCGCGCCCGCCGGGAACCAGGCGCTGGAATACAAGGTGGAGGTGAGCGCCGGCGGCGCGGCGGCCGCGCTCTCGATGTCGGCGTCGGGGCCCGTGCCGTGCACACGCCGCTGGGCCGGGCACTACCCGACCGACGGGTTCCTGTTCGAAAATCCCGGATGCGTGCTGGAGCTCCTCCGGCAGCGTCTCCGTCACCGTCGAGGTGCGGAAGCCGACGCTCGACAAGGCCTAAACAGTACACACAGCAGTGTGGCTTGGTTCATGATTTTGTACCTGGAGCTCGTACGTACGTAGCTCTGACGGTTTGTATCCAAGGACTGCTAAACACCGTCGTGGATGGAATTATGCATTCTGGTTTGCTGTTAGTTCTGTGTTCGCGTGATCGTGTCCATTGCTGCTTTTTTGCTCTCATTGACGATAAGTGTATGCTGCTATGCCTTTCAGATGATTGCACTACTGATGCAACTATTAGAACACACAATATAAATACGCCGCTGGTGGCCGGTCTAGTCGCAGTCGCGTCGTACAGCGCGGAGGCTGCTCCCCCCCTCTGTTCTCCCACTCCGCCTCTCCAAGGCTACTCCCCACGGTCATCCACCACAAATATCTACGACCATCAGCATTTTAAATCACCAAGTAGTAGGGAATTTCTTGCCGGCTTACACCCACCGCTAGTAAGGAAAAATCTTGCAAGGTTTATCTTGCGATTCACTAGATAGACACAGCAAGATCCTTCAATCGAACCCATCCAAACAGTGGCGGAGCTGAGACTGCTCAGCTGGGCATTCATCTTTCCAGATTTTGAGGCTTGATATTCATTTTTAGCTCAAATCTTTGTATTTTTTAAGATTTTTAAGTTAGATTTAGCTTATTTTTAGAATTTTTGGGCATTCATGTGAAGGCCATGAAGCCTAGCCAGCTCCGCCAGTGCATCCAAATGCGCATTTATCTCTCATTTTCTGAATCTCCATCCATGCCAATTTAACGCTCCGCTCTATTGCTGAAAACTCTTCCTCAAAAGGGAGCCTTGCCTTCCGGTCCAACTACATCCACAAGAAGGTTAAATGGATTAAATGAGCTATATATTCAATGGATTGTTTGTAAAAGTCACAGAAAAATAGGTGGTTATGTTGATGTGTAACCTTCTCAAAGCATCGAGTTGTGTCAAGCAAATAGCAAAAGTAGGACAACTGTACATACAGATCCGCCTCCGTGTACTGTGAACAAAGGAGCCTAGTATCATCAGACGCCTGTTCACACTATCCAAGCGAGCGCATTGAAACTCAACTACATATTAATTGACCTGCCTCAATAGGCGACCACCATTGCAGTTAGGGCAGATAGTTCCTCTATCGAAATCTCTCAGAGCACTAAGGTTCACAATATGGGTCGAGTATTTACAACCCTCATCATCACACTAGCACAAAGGCACAACAAACATCAAGGTTTGAAAAAAGGCTCACATTTTTTCTGAGAACGTGCGGAGCACGTATTTCATTAAGAAGAAGAGAGGTTACACAAACCATTACAAGAGACCCGTAGCTCAAAAAAAGGCTCACATAAAAACAGAAATATCAAAGTAACAATAAAATTGTCAAAATGAAAGTTGCAAGGGCTGAAATTTGTGACTTACCATGAGCAGACCTTTATAATATCTGCTGATGAACTTATCAGCCTGCCTCTTCATCTATACATGGACAATGGGTTCAGTTTCTCAACGACTTGAATACTATAGTATAATATATATATCGGTCGATATTTACCTGATTGGCAAGCATAGGAGAAATTATTCTGGCATCTTCAACATTATCTGGACATCTTGGGCACCGCATATGAAGCCAGAAATTGCCTATAACATCTTTTTCTTCCTTTGGGTATGATATCAGACTAGATACAGGGGGGCAGTTAAAGGTGTTGGAGCAGCTTGGACACGTTAAAAGGAGTGGCTCACAACCACGATATCTATTGTTTCATAGAGATCGTTTAATTTAAACACCAAAGAAAATAATCAAAGTAAATATGTTAGAAGATTACCTCTCATTTTCATCACTAATAACAGATAGTATCACTGTAGATGTATCTTGATCGCTACAATTGGTCAATCTTGATTGGAACTGATTCAAATAATATGAAGGATCAGCAACATCATATCAAAAAAAAGGAAAGTTGATCATAAATGTATCCATGTATCAACAGAAATATATGAACCTTCGATGAATCTAGTCCCAGACATTCAGCTAATGAGCTGGAGTAGTGCCCTGAATGGAAGCACACAGACGAGAAACAACAGGATAAATCTGCAAAAGCAACTAAAATCAGACACGCTTATTTTTTTTTTCATGTAATACTATGCATCATTTCAGCTGATGTTTTTTTTTTGAAGTCGAATACACCCTTATTGCTAACTACATACACTCCTAAGACAAAAACAAAAAGCGACAATAATACCACAAAAGTAACGAAACATTGCAAAGGGAAACCTATTGTGACAAATAATACTCAATGTCAATCACCCAATTGCCGTTGTCCGTGTTTAGCTCGTCAGGATGTCTAGCTTTTTGAGCTAGCCCACCAGAATGTGTATTATCTGAATCCTGTTAAAAATGGGCAAATGTTGCTGAAGTTCAGATAGATTATGATTAAACATAGCTAAATAACGATATGTTCCAGGAAAATAATCTAGTTTGGTGAGGGTTTTCCTTGTTATTTCAAACATATAGCTGACCTCGCTCTTTTTATCCATTTCATCACAAACAACATCTAAATGTTTGTTCATTTTCTTAAAAAAAAACAATGTCTCAGAACATCTGTTCATAGGGGAAATCTTTGTAGTACCCGTTGAATACAGATTATGTAAGGGACTGCATCACCAGCAGACCACCCAGAATAACCATTCTGCCTCTGTCTCAAAGCTACCTGGGGAACCATGCATCCTAAATATATGTAGTTATAACATCATCAGTTTATGTTTTCCCCCATATATCAAGACCCAAATAAATGAAAGATAGGAAACTCTTGCCTGGACATGAGGCTGATTTTTATCATCTGGATAGTCTTCTGGTGCTTTGGTTAAGCTCTTTGTGATAACATATTTGTCAAGATCTAATTGACCACTTCTCATTTGTTCTTGCACCTGCATTCTCGTTTAATAGTATATCATATTATTTAAGGATACAAAAAAAATTATCTTAGAAATACTTATTGCAACTTGTAGGCTAGCTTCTAACCCTGATAAGAGAACTATGTATCGACTCAACAACAACTTCACATGTCCTGCAGAGATGCAATTTGTACAGCGATGAGATGAGAAAACATGATGCACAACAAAAGATAAACTTATTAAAGGCATGCTTACCCTCCAAACAAAATGTGATTTAAGCAAATTCTTCCAATTTCTTTTGACAACAAACTCCAATCACGTCTAACCAAATCAAGGCCCTTGCATTCAATTCTCTGCATCAATCATGTAAAAATATTTTTCCAGTTTGACAAGATAACATCTAAATTTATGAAAAGCACGTATCTCTTGTAAGCTCCCATCTAGTGCCACGTCAACAGCAGCATATTTCTTCTTTCTAAGTAGTAACATTCTTCTGTATATACGATCAAGATCAATCTTCAAACAACGGTATTTTTTGTTCACCTACATCAGTATTGTCTTGGTAGGATTATCTTTAGTTTGAAATACTAAAGTTCAAAGAATAACATATTATATGTGCCTGAAACATTATGATCTCATGCATGCTCCGCGAGTTTTACCTCCTGAATGACCTTTCCTGCGATTGATTTTGCGCTGGAGATATCATCAAGACCAGTATGTATCATAATGGAGTCTGTGTCACCATAAATAACCTGCAAAAATAAATATAATTACAGGTTATTTATTATGTATTAGAATACAGGATCTTGAGCATGGCCTGGATTTTTAGAAGACATCCTTGCCACTTCTAGTTACTTCAAATTATGATATAGGCTCTAAGAGAGTCAGAGCATGCTCTGGGATATCAGTGTTGTGTGTTTATTTAGCTTCAGCAGTGGCATATTGGAACGCACAGTGGGTGAGATATGAATTATTATAACAATGATATCCACAAGTTGCCCTATGTCAAGTCCCATTTAGGGCTTTCGATCTCTCATAGTGTTTGTTTGCGATAGAAATGCAGGAACTTACATTGCAATTCTATACATACCTCCAAATTTAAATTATTCTGAACTAGATCAACTGTGTTTTGCAAGATTTCCCTTCCCTGAAAGGGGAATTGTAAGGGACATTAGTTAAAAGACAACATGCTTATAGATTGCTAATTACTTCTGTGAGAGAGTGAAACTTGATCTACTAACTTGCTGTGTAATCAGCTCGGCAAGTGGTTTTGCATAAAACCTAGAATTGGAAAAGCCCAAGCAACCATACACGCTGAAGCATAAACACCAAATTAGTCAGAGGCTGAGAGCTCACAATCGTAATGAATGAAGGCAAGTTGATGTAGTTATCTTGTTATGGACAATCTTACCTATTTGCAGTAAGCTTCAATGCTTGCTGTTGAATATCAAGATGATGCCTATTAAGACCGGAAGCAGTCTTCAACCTTGATTTAACATGTGCCCGTCTCTCCACCAAGTTCTTCATCAACTAATTTGTTATCCATCGTAACAAAACAAGCAAGGAAAGAATAACGAATGAATACAAAAAAGATACAAAACAAATCTCATACATAGTATCGAAATTCTGAAATCTGTCACATCTGTAAGCAATTACCTTAGGTAAAACACCAGTAGCCTTTGTAGCTGGTAACAATTTAGGAGCATTACCATCAGAAGAATGCTCCACAGTGGTAAAGCAGATATTGTATTCCTTTGGAGAAAGAATAGAATAATGAAGCCAATAGTGAATTTAAAGTATTAACTAATTGTTGATCTTATAGAACAAGAAACAATTGTAAAAGAGATGATCTATGATCGGTTACCTGAATTATTGAAGGATAAAGGCTGTTGAAGTCAAGAAGTAGAACATACTTATCATATAGACCCTTCTTAGGCTCCAAAACCAACACACCAGCATATGAAGGTCCTTTTCTCAATTTATCTTGATCATCATGATGCACGTCATCATCAATGGAAGGACAAGGAGCTCCTACATCAGCTTTTGCACCCTCAGAATCAGCATTCATTTTCCGTTTTGTGGATTTCATCATTTTTTTGCTTGCAAACTTATCTGGTACAATAAACTTTTCTGCATGGAATTAATGCAATAGTAGATATTCCACCCTCTGAGACCTAGCCCCCTGCCAAGATTACATCTGATATGATGTTATTGCACTGCTACAAAATTAACTAGAACATGTATGTGTGGTAATGACATTGTACCTGGAGTGTTTTCCCCCATAGATTACCACTAATATTTGTCAGTTGGCATGTCAGTGGGAGGATACTCAAATGAAATATGAGCTCCAAAGAAAGCCATGCATCAGTCTCACAATATTCGACCTAGTTGACGTGGTAATTTGACACCTCAGTTCATAACTTTGGAGAAAAAAGAATCTAGTCTCTTGAAGAAAAGGGGCAAAGATATCTTAAATGAAATTGTACCAATTTGAGGAGTTCACCCAAGCACTGGAACATTAAAGGTATATCATGTGGAGCAACTTCTCTTCTGTTCTTTTTTAATTGTGTTTTCGCAAGTTCTGTCAAGGAATAACTCACCTGCAGAGAACAAACAGATTTATTTAGTGCTGATTTTGGTAGCTCAAACTGCACCAAACAACTATACTAGTAAGAGACGTTCCTGCATAATCTGAAAAAAAAACTGCAATCCTGGTTACCTCTTTCAAAAGGTCACGAGAACATAAATAGGTATCACAGAGGAGACGGCCAGCAGTACAGGACATAATTCCTGGACTTGGCCCAAAACCGTACAATTTTCTTCCTTTGGCAAGCCTAGGCATAAACGATCGTCTGAGACGGCCAATCTTGGACCAAATGCTGCTTGGCACTTTGCATGTCTAGGATACAAAAGCAACTATTACTCAACCATTGAATTAAAAATGTGGTTGTTAATAATGTGAGTTCTCCTGAATCTTATCTGCCGCTCTTGAGCTGGTACTAATTAACCTAATACTAAAAATAGCTAATTAGATTTCTACAATTCGAGAATAGTGAAATACAAATTAAACAATAGGAATTGAGTAACAGAGCATATAACAAATAAAAAAAACCTGAGCACGGCGTAAAAGCACATCCAGGTCGAATTCAGAAATTTTGTGTCCCACAAGTACGTCGCAGTCAAGTTTGCCAAGCTCTATGATCAAACGATTTAACAATGCGCGCTCACTGGAAAAGGAGAAAAAAAATCAATCAAATAAGCATTTCAGGCCAGGTAACTTGTTAAAATGAACAGGAAATATATACATGAAAAAAAAAACCTCCAACCTGCCTTCTAGTGCCAGCACATTGCAACCAGCCTTATGGTTCCTATCAGAAACTTCTTTCATGAGGCTGTAGGAAATATAGTTCCTTCAATCTTGCGCATAACAGTGAAATGGCTGAGCATTCCCCGTTTCTGCCAATCTACAAGACTCATTGCATTGTCCAACTGAAAATTGACAAATAATTAGGACATGTGGGTTTCCTTCTCTGTTGACCTAACAGATTTGTACTGTTGCAATGGAACTAGGGAGTATGTTTGTGTGTCTAGAAACAAATGCTTCACATAACATGAGTGAGCATTTATCTGAGATGCTAGAGAATATGTGTGTTAATACCAAGTGAACAACATACCTTAACACTATGGCAACATACAATAGATGCTAGCACAATCTCATGCACATTGTGTTTCTCGTTGATGATAGTTTTGATATTGACTGCCGCAACTACAACAGGAGGAACTTTTAGAAATGTGCTTTCGAAGACAAATATGTCCTTCGGACTATCAACTGTGACTTCAAATTTACACCAGCTGACCTGTGGTAATGTCCGAAAGGCATCGATGTCTCATGTTACAAGAATGGAGCCATTAAATATTATCTAACTTTGTATGGAACACAACCCGGGGTAACAGGACTTACTCTCAGACTAGATGGGCATGTTGCAAATTTGGAAACCGATAGCCATGAAGGCCCCTTGATCTTCCTTTTAATGAGAAATAATTCACGAGCACTGGAAAGGTACAAAGATCAATGTCTATCAAGAAGAAACTTGGCATAGTAAAAAAGATGCATGAAACTATTATTATAGTGTGCGCCAGATAATGCAATTTTGTATGGATAATACCTCTTGTTTGTCCCAAGCAAAGCATGGAAATGTTCACCTCTCAAGTCATCGGGTAGAGCAGGATCCTAAGATATAGGTGATCCAATGGCAAATTATACAAGTTCAGTGAGATACACAGCACATTATGTCTAACATGTTGTGAAAACAATCAATAAAAAAGAGTAAAGTTTGCCATGAGCTGACAGTATTCTTAAGGCCAATACTAGGAAATAAGTATCCTGAGGGAACTAAAAGAAAAAAGGCTTGGCGGCCATCCAAAAGTAAATAAAAGGCCATCCTAGAGCAAAGGTAAATAACCAGGGAATGAATTGTGATATTCCTAGAGCAAATGTGTATGCTCATACCCAATTAAGGCCACCGAAGAAATTCTCAGTTGAGAAAATATTGTATGTCACCGGTATTTCTAAACTGCATGAACTACTTCCAGAACCTTGATTTTTGTACTTCGGAAATTTGAGTCATTGAAACATCCAGAGTTTGTATTCTACAGCATATTATCTTACAAAAAATATTTTACTTGTTTTTCATAACTACATGATTATTTTTCTCCATGAAAAGAACTGATCAACCAGCTATTCTACATGCAAAAATCATTTTGTTTCTTAAACATTGTCATTGCCTTTGTCTCCATAGTAGTCAAACATGCAAGAACAATGACATTTATAAAATCACAAAGACACGAAGATTTTGGAGATAAATTAAAAATAGGAAACCATAATAGCATTCAAACATGTAACCGTTAGACATACCTTGTATGGATAATTGATTTTAAGGACAATACTGCTCTCCAATTGGTAATTCAGTCCTCTCAAATGCTTAGTTCCTCTAAACATGTAGATATGATTGATAAGCTCAGGAAAGTTGAAAATGAGAGTCATATATACTGGATTTATGCCCACTAACCTTGACTGGAGTCATTACAAAACTAGGCACGTTGAACTCTAACAGTTTATTAACTATCTCATTCTTTAATTCCGACGCCAACTCCTGGTAAAGATGTTTTAAACATATAAGAGAGCAGTGTTATGAAATAAATCATAATAAATTTCAACTTAAGCAATCACTCTCACGTGTAGACTTGCTCTAAGTGAGGGCAAATAATCAACATGTGAAGAGTTCCTTTCTATCCTTGATATTGAGTCCCTTGGGAATACTGAAGGTTTTGGAATAGCATATACGCATCGTTCAATATTTGTACAATGACACCACAACTTTGAAACTGCTTGTCAATTTCAACCTGGAAAAGAGAAAATTAGTTTGTCAGAGAGGGAACAAAAAAAAAAAGAAGGAAGAGATGAGGGAACAAATAAATAGAAGGAAGTGTAGTATGCGTATGAAGCAGATCTAATTAAGTATTTTCGGATCATTGGTCAAAGCCACGTTAGGTAGCGATCCAAGCATGCAGCTGCTGTTTAGCAGCTTCTGTTTCATATATCATCAATTCTCAGGAACGAGTCGTTCAGGCCAGAATTGTGCCACAGTTTTTCTGAATATCCAAGAAAAAGTGCCTGCTGCCACAGTTTTTCTTCGGAAAGGAAGAAATGGTTTGTAGCTTTTGAGCAAAGCTAATGATCAGTCCGGAAAACAGAGACAACGATGCAAGAAGGAAAAACAGCATGACTACAAATATGTAATTTTATTAGGGGTCATTTACCATAAATTTCTGAAACTAAAATTTGAGTGAAATGTTTTTTTTTTAAATTTACCTTCCCAAACAAATAAACTGTGCCTGAATTAGCACCAAATGGTTCCTCATAAGCATCCAATATGTAGAATGGCAGCGTTCCATCTATCAGGTCAAATTCTGAAATTTCATCCATATCGACATTACCGTCGGCAACCACTCCTCTCTCACGTCCTCCATTCTGCCCTTCGCCGCTTATCTTCATCCACCCTGCTGTTGCGGGCAATACATCTCCATTTTTGTTCTCTTCTGTCTTGATCTTTGCATTGAGGTGGTGTACGCTCTCTACCTTGACTTCCTCACTTGCCTTCTGTCATGACCCTCGGATGCTATCTTGACGGATGGACGGCTCAGATCGTTTGCCGCTATTTTTACTGTTGAGTTAGCTTCGGAAATGTAATAGTAGGAGTTACTGTTTTCGGTAATTGTCGGCGTCGCTTAAAGGGCGGAAGGGTGGCGTGCGTGTGATTCATTCTCCAACTTGTAACTCAAACAGAACACTCAACCTAGTCTCGGCCAGAGGAATTCGATCTCGTTTCCCTTGCCGTTCATGGTGACTACTTGATCTTGTTCGATTTCCATTTCCCCTTCCTCGGATTACTAGTAGTCACTACACCTTCTCCTGTAGTTCGTCCGGATTCTTATTTCCAACCAGTAATTCAGCACCAGAACCTTGAGCTTCTTCCAATTCCGCCGACATGTCATTTGCATGGTCCAAATCCCCAACAATCTCGGACCCAACGTGCGAATTTACAAGAAATTCAGAATCTTGGACTGAATTTTGGGACTCGAAGGCAATTGATAGAGAAGGCAGCTGGGGGGCACAAACCTTACCAACACGCCGCCGCCTTTCCTCGCTATCGTGCTCATCGGGAACGAATTCGGCGATGACTTCTTCCACGATGCTGTTGGTGGCCTCCCGTGACGAGCCCTTTGCGCGATCCATGCCGGGCTTCTTAAACACGGCGGAGGTGAACAGAGAGGAGAGCCGTTGCTTACCCGTCGTGGCGGCAGCATCTGAAAGAGATGCCGCCGCCGCGGCGGACTGCTGGGACGGGCGCTTAGATCGTGGAGGACGTGGTTGCTTCCTCTTGCGGGCGGCGCCGTCCTCTTCGTTGGAATCATAGTCCGAGGAGTGAGGGACGACACAGTGGTCCCAGTCCTCTTGGCCGTCCTCGGCGTAGCCGAGTCCCTCGTCGTCGACGATGAAGGCTCCCGCGTCCTTGCGGCGTTGAGCGGCGAGCGCGGCGTACTCTTCCTCCGCGACGGTGTCATAGATCGGAGCATCACTTTCACATGAACGGTGCCAACCGCACGGGCGCCGCCTCCACGCCCACGAAGAGCCCTGAGGCGCTCATCGCGCGGCGGAGCACGCCACTGCCTCAGCGGCCCGGGTGCGCGTGCGTCGGCCGGAGCCGGCGGCGTCGGTAGATGCGTCATCGTCACCCATGGCACCTCTCTGCGGAGATCTAGTGGGAACGTGCACGAGTGGTTAATTTGGCAGAAATTTCGAGCTTTTGGCGGAGTTTTGTGGGATGCAATCATGCAAGCGTGTCTAGGGTTTTACGTGGGGAGGTTATCGCGCGTCCGTACGCGCGATACGGGATCTCGCG